>CM077784.1:29702965-30902965 GCA_039737535.1 Lagodon rhomboides
AAAATATTTTCAGTAGAAAACTTCAACCAGCTGAGTACAAACCTGCGTGCCTGCTGGAGCAGCTCTTCTTTCCTCTGCTTCAACATCTTCTGCCTCTCCTCCGCTGACTTAGAAAAACGTCCTCCTCTCACCTCCATGTTGTCTGACTCACTGAGGCCCTGATCAGCTGATCCACTGGCTCCTTCATCCTCTTCTGATGCAGGGTTCTGTGAAGGGCCACGCTCTATGGCCTGAGGAATGAGCACAGAAAAAAAGTACTGAGACTGATTGCTGCATTCTGGCAATCAAGAAAACCACATGAATATGATCAACATGAAAAAGGGAGCCAGGAAGGACTGAGAGTTGTTGGAGAAATCAGGACAGTGTTGTGTTATCAAAATAAGGTTCTGAGGCATCAATTAAAAACAATGAAAAGTGACACTGCTATTAACATTTTAACTCCAAATGACCAACCTGTGTTGGGAAAGGCACCTGGATGCGTCCCTCCAGGATGTTGTCAGTAGTGACCTCCACAGAGCGAGTCAACTGCAGGTCCTGCATAACCAGGTAGGAGGGCACCTGAGGGAACATCTCCTGGATCTGATGGGCCTGATGACCAGCATGTACATCAGAGGTAAAGAGAGCATTAGAGAAATGATTTAGAGAGATTGTTGGCAAGAGAACAGCAGAACATAAATGAGTCAACGTAAAAACAACATTTTTTAAGAGGCGAAAACAAGCAGGTCTTAGTGATTTACAAGTATATATATATGTTCAAAATACTAGAATCTTTTTGTTTCTGATAAATGTGTTGTTTAAATACACCATGTCACATGTCACACCATGTCGACGAGAAAGTCAAATACCACTTAAGCGGTAATGATGTTACAAGCATTTGGGCAATGGCACACAGTCCCAGCTAAAGGTGGCACACCTGGCATCAAATTGCTATCCATGTATCATATTTCATTAAAATCAACAGGAACTTGAACGCACCATAGCCATGAGCTGGGAGTTGTTTGCCTGAGCGATGCCCAAGATATTGGTGGTGTGCATTACTTCCACAGAGAAACTGGGCAGCCAGCTGGCAATGCGAGATCCTGTAAAACAATGTACAGATTCTATTATTCATCGTCACACACAGCCTATCTGATATTCAGTAACTCCACAACCAGATTCATCCTCGGGTTTGTGTCTGACAGACGTACCATCGAAGTGGAAGAAGTGATTGTGTTGGTTGATATGTGGTCTGGCATCTGCAGCAGCCCCTGCTGGGCCAATGTTGTCTTCCACACCGCCACCTTGCTGCTGGCTTCTGGCCTGGCCCCCGTCTCCATTAATGTTCAGGGATGTCCGACAAGTAGGACACGAGGTGTCCTGCTCGAGCCACGAGCGCAAGCAAGAGCTAGAAACACACATAAGATTAAAATGTTATTATCGACTTTCTCTGTATTAAAACTCTGACATTCATTTCATGCCTAAGAACAAATCTTGTGAAACGGAACATCAGGATCATCTTCCTGAAGCTGGGTCTTCACCAAACTGCTCAGCTGAAGGACAGCAGATACATATCAATACTTTACAACAAAAGTATAAAGATACTGCATTCAAGGCAAGTATAGCTTGTTGCATGCTATACTCGCTTCAGCTATCTTTAAGTAAAGGGAAACCCAGGTTAATGGCACCAGGACTCACTCCCTGCAAGGACTCCATTATAGATACTGCTGCTGACTGAAAAATCACTTTACTTGTGGAAGAGATGTCCACAGGGTAGTTTGCGTGCTGTCAACATGGCATCCCAGCAGATAGCACAGTCATCATCATTAGCTGCCAGCTCCTCTGCAGTGGCAACAGCAAATCTGCAAAAATAATATCAGATAAGAAATAATTCCATTAAAAAAAAAAGACAAAACCACAAAATCACCAGGTAACAAGGGGAAAAACTTTTCAAATAAAATATATAATTACCTGGCCTCCATGTTGTTGATGACACGGAGGTAGTTCTTGTGACGGCGCACACGGCGCTGGACCTCGTGGAAGAGGTACCGCAGCTGCATGAAGATAACCAAGCTTGCCATAGACAGCCAGATGTTACCAAAGAGCTAATGAGAGACATGTGGAAAGAAACGATTAAAGATCAGGGGAACTGACTGACTAAATTCTCATAAAATCCCATTGTGAACACTTGTTCTCTCTCTGTCTCTTACCAGCATGTGTATATGGTGCATGAGGTCCAGGAAGAGCATCGCCAGCTCCATGATGAAGTCTGTGTAGTAGACATATGTTCCCTTACCCTCCCAGGTCCCTGGATGCTTCAGATCCCACAGATGAATGGAGTATCTGAGGGGAGATGTACAGCTCTTTCAGTCCATGAAGCACAGGGGCAGGATTCATAAAGCTTCCTAGTACTAAGAGTTGCTCCCAATAATGAGACTCTGAGAAAAGTCTTAGAATTATGTTTTCTAAGATTTGTTCCTTAAAATAAAGACTAGATCCTAGTCCGTTAACTGTTTTGAAACTAGAGAGGCCAGGAGATGTGATGTTTCTTTCAAGGATGAGGCCGAGGAATTGTTTGGTCTCCTTATCAGTCAACACGTGCCTACTGTGTACAGACATGATACCGCAGATAGCGGAAACAGCTGATCAGTCAGGTGAGCTGAACGGTCGAATCAGAGTTTATTTGGATAATCTGTTTCAATCAAACATTTTGATTGGCAAAAGACAAAAAACACCTCAAGCGAGCATATAAACCTTTTTGGCGAATTAGAGGACGTTTTTTTTGAATTTTGCCATTTCCATAAAATTTCTTGAGCAATATTCTTCCAAATACACATCAAAATGCTTTATGGAAACAAAGCTAGTCAGATAATGAAACACTACAGTTTAGACCATGCAGGGATAATGTTTGCAGTCCTGCCTGTTGTCACTAAAAGTGCATTTTATTCATTTTTCTGATCAAGCAATCACAACTTTTAAGTGTCTAATCTAATCACTCTTAAGCTATGACTCCTTGCTAGACGTTTTGAGCTAAGTTAGGAGGTAGACCCAGGTAATATTTAGACAGTATGGTGGATGATGTGGCCCTTGGATTGCGGACTGGCAATTTAGACAAAAATCATGCATGAAACAAAGATGGTGTTAAAGAATTATTGGGCACTAACAGGTAATATTGGCATATCAAACAAACAATAGTCTCCAACACCATTGAACTCCTAATCTATTATGTTTAACACATGTTAAAAACAAACAAAGACAACATAAAATCAATAATTCTTTTTTGCTAAAGCAGTTGTTAATTAATCATCTTTGTGCCTCCTACCAAGCCACTGCACTCTACTGCAATCTGTTTACGAGTTTGAATGTTAGACTAAAGATGCTGTATTTACAAGCACTGTGGCTGATTAGAGTCGTTCCTGCTGCTTGTATAATCCTAACCACCCTCTCTGGGACAATGAAGCCTTTCACACGGGTGTAATGGAACCGGAGGCAAACTAATGGTGTCGCTAACATTAGCTCCCGATTCTAAATCTGATCAAGCTATGTCATCCCTTCTGCGGCGTGTGCACGTGCATGCATGTGTGAGGAGGACTCTGAGAAGGGACTTACCGCATGATGACATGTCCAGTGCGTACAGTCACCAGCAGACACTGAGGATGTTGAAGGCAACGATAAAATGTATTAATCCCAATGGAAACGTTTGTGTTGGAATTTCTCAAATATTACAGCAAGAAAACAATAAAAACAATAGAATAAAAAATACAAAATGTAAAATAAGGAGTAATTGACAACATCAAGGCCTACTGGCACAGCAATAAACTAAAGTAAAGTAAATTAGAAAAGAAGACAAAAGTTTGCCGGTTGAACATAATGTAACACTTGTATTTTTACTTTCTATCTTGAAAAATCCAAAATATGACTTTACATCTTTGACTGTCACTATCGGAAGGAAATGAGAAAAGGCCACACCTTCAATTGCACAGCGATCATTTGTATGTTTATTTGACCAAACCTAGCTATAAAAACATATCACCTTATGGAATAAGCTTAAATAATAATTGGCGTTTTCCCAAAAGCACAGTTGTAACTAAAAACATTGGGGCTAATTTCAATGTGCCAGTAAGCCAAGTTTGACTGCCTGCATGCACAATACGTTAAAATGCAAAATATGTTAATAATTACAGATGTTTCTATTCCTGCTACATATATCCACATTATAAATAAATAATAAATAAATAAATAATTATTATTTTTCCTGTTTCCATGACCACTTATAGTGTGGCTAAGCTTAATAAAAGACAGTAGTGATACAGCACAGTGTGATCACTGTTTGAAAACAATTTCATGCGATGGAGGACATTTCCTGCTGCAGGCTATCATACATTTCCATGTTTATGTTGTCCACATCTTTATTATTCCGTTTTACCATTTAACCATCTGAAATTAAAGACTTTAAAAATATTTTGATTTCCTGCTCAAATAATGCCAAGAATGTTTTGAATATTGAAAAAAACAAACAAACAGAATCTGAGAAACTGATTTAGTGAGCCATATAACTTAACCAGAAATTTGAAAAACATAAACAGTCCATAATAGTCTGTGCTAATCTTGGTCAAAATGATACTCACCTCTGCTGCCATGAAGGAGAGGGTGTGCATGCCATGGGAAGCTCCCAGCAGACCGCAGACCACAGCCAGGCCACAGCAGTCCAGCAGCAGGGAGACCAGCAGACAAAGCACTCGCACATGGCTGTTCATGGGAGTCGAAGGCGAGAAGGACAGCTGCAGGGGAAGAAAATGTAGATTACGGATGGCCCAAGTGGATTGTGCCTCTCTCAAAGTTGTTTTCCCTTTCACTGTGTCCTGAAGTTGTTGGGGATGTTTTGCTTGCACTGGTTTGGGAAGTGTTCATGTGGGCCTGTACGGCATGCCAAGATATTTTCATGCTGGATTTTCTGCAGCAGTCCAAATGATGTGACTTTCTGCACATTCTTGAATGCCCCACCTCAGTGCCTCTCTGCACTCTGGTAACAGACAGCAACAGTAGCCAACGTTAGTTTAGTGTCCACTAACATAAATCAACGGCCGGCTTCCACTACAATACATGCTGTATGTTCCACAAAGCCTCTTTGATATTCACAATCACATAGAACAGATTGCTTTGGCATTCAGAAAATACAACAAATCAAACAACAAGAAATTTGCATGTAGGTGTTCATGAAACATGACGGCTGTTGATAGCAAAAATATCTAATGAAAGACAAAAACAATACAGTTAAAAGGGGGATATATTCCTAATAGAAAAGGGAAAATTTAAAAAATAAGGCTTTTTGTATATCGGATTACAGACACAAATGCACGACATGTGTTAGTAGTTGGCTCTGTATCATACTCTGAGGGCATTTCCACTGTTGTAACCAAGTGGAAAAAGTTAACTCTTCTGTTCCAAATCTTACACAACCCATTTAAAATTAATTAACTCCTCACATACCGCCAAAGCAAGCTTTACTGACAATACAGGACTGTCAGACTGTAAACTGATAGCTATGGTCATCTAACACAGCTGAGCTGAATAAGTACATTTAATTAATTCTGAAAAACTTTAGTACTCCACCAACAAGCACACTTACATCAAAGACCTTTCACTCTAAGCAGTTTAACCTACATGTGTGATCTTAACCTCAAAGCTACATTCCACAGAAATGGGGAGACAGGAAGGAAGGCAGCTGGGCTAACACAACTGACAGGCCTCAAACTACAAAGAACATGCGTAATGCAGATCTATCTACAAAGCTGAGAGACCACGTCTAGCAGACAGTTACACATGCAAACACACAAGCATATATGGTTCAGAACATTCACAATCACACACACGTACACACAGGTACATTAAGAAAAGCAATCATCTGGTAGACTACACCAATCAGCATTACATCACTAGCAGAATACCAGCTTATCCATTTTTTAATTTCATTTCTTGCAGGGAGCTGATTTAATTTGATATTCTGTTTACCCCCAACAAGCAGAACACAATCTGATACAGGGACATGTCAATGTAGTCGCTGAAACTGTATCAGTAGCCTTACAAGCCAGTACAAGGAACTATTAATAGATCCAGAGCCGAAGAGAGTGCAGTTACTCTCAGACTCAAGGAAAACACTCACACCACCTTTTAAAAAAGAGCACTGTTAAAAGGTTAAAAGTGTATTAATCAGGTGTTGTCAAATGTCAGGCTTTTGGCTAGTATTTACTCAAAGTCCTTGTGAAAAACAAGGCAACCACAGAAGAAAAAGGTCTAGTGTATTCCTATAGGTCCTATTAAATAATTGAATAACTCACAGCTAAGAAAAACATGTAAATCTTCACTTTAGTCATAAAGACCATTTCCAAGTCCTGTAAGAATCATATTAAAAAAGCATTTAAATACTGTTTCTAACTTACATTTTCAAAGTTAGCTTATTTTCTGTCCTAACAAATTAGAGTTCAAAGAGCTTATCATTAACAAGTACCAACGTCAATAATGTCCTTTAGACATTGTCCTTTTAGAAATCTGCTTCAGAGATGTTTCTTTGTAGGCAGAAAGGACGGTCTTAAAGGGCTTTCAGTTCTCTAAAAAAAATTAACTAACTATGACAAACAAGAGACTATTTTTTGTGGCTCACCCATAAATATCAGTGGTTGGCTTCATAGTGATGTGTTACTACTGACTAGTCAACTCTAAAAAGTTTCAAGACTTCTGTTTTGTATTGTAGCCCGACTGGCTGGTTAAACATTGGGTACAATATATTTTGTTGTTACTATTCTTAGTTGAAACAGATTGGTGCATTTTCATGAGAGTAAATCTGGAACAATAACAGACTTACAATAACACAATAAATGTGGTTTATTGTCCTGCCCTAAACCATACAAGAGAGTCATAAAACAATGCTTTGGGGCACTACAAAGACAAAAATATATGGTTTTATTTTATGATACTTACATATTCAAATCGGTCTTTGCAGAGCTGCACCATGAGATGGAGAAAGACCAGGGCAGAGAACCACAAACACCACATGACCACCTCCTCCACTGTCTGCACGTTCAATACGCCAAAGATGAATATGAACTTGTAGAAGATGAAGTTCCAGAACTTGTCTTTCAGGTGCTGAGGAATGAACACAGATGGAATTAGATGCTTTCATGACAGGTCTGCACACAGACTATTGTGACCCATTTGAAATGAGATAAATATTTGTTATTAAAGTAGCTGTACTCATCAATTTAACACTGTTAAAGACGGAGACTCACCTGCTTCTCACTGACTCGAAGTGGGCCAAACACCACATACTGAATCATTTTAGCGATTAACATCAAAGAGCAGCAGAATGTGTTAACTAAAACCTGAGGGAGGCACAGAGAAAACAGGGACAATTAGTCTTTTTAACAACAGCATCATCTTATCAAGCAATGCATAGTCCTACAGTTAAGATATCACTCACCCATACAAAGAGACTGTCTGTGACAAGGTACCACAGGACAGTGGTCGCCAATTCTGTGCTACTAATATCATTGTTTAGGTGTTCAAGATCCACATCAGAGGGAGCTGGTGTTTCATCAGTTTCCAGGGCCCCAAACCCCGGGTCAGTCACAGTGGTGTAGGCACTGAAGATGCTGCCAGCAAGCAGAGCCACACTCAGTGCTGTGTAGGTCTGCAGGCTGGGCCATGGAAACCTCTCCAAAAACATCAGAGGCATTGCAGCGTTTGCTGTCCTGTCCTCTCCTCAACTTGTTAAAATGGTGTTGTGACGAGACGACCTGTGAGGGCAGAAATAAAGTAGTTGGCGTTAGCGTTGGCCAGATTTTTTTGCTAAACAGAGATTAGGTGTAAACATTTGCTGTGAGAAAACCCTTAGTTAGCTACGAAAGCGATGGCATAGAGGCGTCTTAATGATACATGTTGAATTTTGCAATGGTTTTGAATTGATAGCTGAAACACGAGGGCAAGATTTTTATATAAGTTTCCAAGAAGTTAGAAGACTTACTGACCGGATGTTAGCGAACCCATTTTTGGTTCTCAAGCAAAGCTAACTCCTCTTTCGCTCAATACAGCTTGATAAAGGTTCAAAATAGCTCACTCGCGAATTGAACTGCATTCGGCGAAGAGTACCTTACAGATAAAATCAGCCAAAAAAGTGACAACCGGGGACCTGGGATCAACCTTGGCTAACATTCACAACCATTCAACGCTATGAGTTCACGCCCCTGACATGAACAGTTAGCTATTTACCTGGCTAACGTTACCTAATACTAGCTTAGTGGTTAGCTAATATTAGCTACGCAGCTAGCCACTATAAGCAAGCGCCAGACATTTAGCTCGTCACTTACAGTTTGCCACAAATGTTGACAATATCCAACGTCCCTCGTTGTGTTCAGTGTTGTACTTTTAGTGCAGCTGTGCTGAGAACATCGTAGTTGACAACAGCGTCATGTTTATTTCACGGAGGAGGCAGCCGTCTGACGGAGGCTTCTTCTTCTTCGCTTGTGAGGTTTCGACGTCAGCTTGCATCCTTCTTGTTGCATTACTGCCACCACCTGGAGGCAGTGAGCTCTGCAGCAGGCCCAGTCAACTTCTTTATTTAATGGGGCCAGATTTAAAAATGAGCCACGGCCTGCATTCATTATGACATATGTCTGACCTGTAAAGCATTAAAACAGTGCATTTTTATCTATGTGTCCTCTTTGTTTATTAGTTTTCACAATTTAAAAAGAAACATTCCATCCATACATAAGCTCCAAAAACAATGCAAGTTTCTTTTTTTATCTTAAAAGTTGGTTTGTCAGTTTACATTTACATTTACATTTACATTTACATTTAGGGTATTTAGCAGACGCTTTTGTCCGAAGCAACTTACAATAAGTACATTTGTCACAAGAAAGAAACCACAACACATCACCATCGATAAAGTAAGAAAGGAAAAATATAAAACAATTTTCAAGCCCTCCTCTGAGAATAGTAGCTGCTATTTATCAAGGATACTTTAAGTACATAAGTGCTATGATTTAAGTGCTAAGGGTAAGAACATACAAGTGCATATACGTTTTTTTTTGTTTTTTTGTGAGTGACTCTGCCATCCTGACATTGGGGAAGAATGGGGAAAAAGAGCCTAGTGATCTAGAAGTGGTCCTACAGAAGTGGTCCTAGTACTGAGCCTTGAGGGACAACAGTTTCCAGAAAGCAGGGTTTGGACAAGGAGCCATTCCATGTGACCTGAAAGGTGCGATTTGTCAGGTATGATGTGAACCAGGTAAGAACAGAGTCAGCTATGGCAAGTTTGATTCTCGTAAGTTCCCCTTGCTCAAACAGCCTGGATAAAAACTCGATTTCTCTTTGATATATACACTGCAACTAACACACACGGTACACAGTTTCTGTCACCAGACATTGTTCACAAAGAATTGTAGGAGCTTCACTATAATATATATCTGTTCATAATAGAGCAAATAAACACTGTATTTTGAATTTAATGTAAATGACTTCCTTATCTCCTGATACCAGTGCTGTTGCCACACTATGTATTTTTTTCCATATGACCCTTTCCCCTTAATGTTGAGCGTTTATTACAGATGTCTGTGTTCTCATATTTGACTCCTCTCCATTATCAGAATTCCCATATGAACAGTGAACAGTGACCTCAGTACCTTGTTCAGTTACTCTTCAATGTATAGCCACTATATCAGATCGTAAAACCTAGTAATAAAAGACAAAGACTTTGCTCCATCTCCAGTTTAGGACCACCTTGCTCCACGGTGTGTGTTTTCCCTTTCACCCTGTTACACTTGTTTTAATTTAGCTTTCAAGCTACTGTGACCTTTAACCAGATCATTCAACTCATAAATACGCTTTGTATGGCACTGCATATAAATCGTATAACTCATTTGTCAAATACAGACAGGTGAAAAAAAGGGGGTGACACAGCCATCAGAATCTCTTAGAGCAGGAGAAATCTGCGTTGATTTATCTGTAAATCCTGAAATGGAAAGCTTTTAATCCATCAATAACTTGAAAGAAAAGGTTTAAACTTCCGTGTTACAAAGGAAGGTCATAATCATATGTATAGCACATGATGTTGAGGGAGTTGGAGCAATGACATGATAAAAGTTATGTCATTGTATCAAGACTCCAGCCACTCCTAGTTGGGACACATATTACCTTCCTGAGGAATAGTAAATGCAAAAACTGAAACAGATCTATAACAAGAGGACTGGGGCATCATTGTGAAAGTCAAAAACAGTGGAGGACAAGGGGTTGTTTAGTGGCATAAATATTCTATTAGTTGTTCTGGACAGAATAATTCCAACAGTACCATCAACAAGGTGTTACAAAGGAAGGCCATAATCAGATGTACAGCACATGATGTTGAGGGAGTTGGAGCAATGACATGATAAAAGTTATGTCATTGTATCTAGACTCCACCCACTCCTAGTTGAGACACATATCACCTTCCTGAGGACTAGAAAATGCCAAAACTGAAACAGATCTATAACAAGAGGATTGGGGCATCATTGTGAAAGTCAAAAACAGTGGAGGACAAGGGGTTGTTTAGTGGCATAAATATTCCATTAGTTGTTCTGGACTGAATAATTCCAACAGTACCATTAACAAGGTAAGTGAAGGATAATAATTAACTTTTCAGATGGTTGCCATCCGTGTGATCGATGAAGTTGACAGAGAGTCCAAAGTTAATGTGTGGGGGACCGTTGTGACAAATGGAAAAGTTGTTGAAGGAGAATAAGGATAATGTTGGAGAATGAGGGCGCTAGCTTTTCATCTGCAATCTCAGAATGAATGAATCATGTAAAAACTAGATATCTCGTTTTTTTTGACAAGGTGAAAAACGTCACTGAATTTGTAAATTAATCTATTAATGGCTATATTTCTTGTATAGTCAGACAAATGCTTTATTACTATTTTCATGACACGTGTGGTCCTTAATAGGTTCAGAGTCTGCCAATGTGAAAAAGACATAGAATGTTTTTAGGAAAGAATATGAAGTGATGTGTTGTTTATCTCTTTGGCATTTTCCAATATAAGTAATAAGGTGTCTATCTAAACCAGGCAGACAGAATAGAAACAGAAAGTTCTTTGGGAGAGATGAGCAGCCGCTTGTCACAATCCTTTCCTCAGAGTGAGTGATCATTCTGAGGAAAGGGTTGTGACTTGGATTGTGTAAGGGCAGTGGGGCAGTGCTGAGTCACGTTGAACGGTAACAAATTTGGGATTATTTAGTATTGCAGAGAGGCGTAGTGACTCTTGCTGGGCAGGTACACCAGCTCCCTGGGATACAATTCAAGTGTTTTTCAGGCAACAAATGTGGTAAGCATAACAGAGCAATCATTATTAACAACATTTTGGACTGGAAGTCATCCCATATTGTATCTGTTATATATAAGCAATACAGTAAAGTTTCTATCTAAATCTTGGTGCAGAACAGAAAGTTCTTTAAACAACTGTAGATTAGCTGTCACACTGATCAGTTTCCCGTGTCTGCCGTCGACTCTTGATGGGTCCAATGAGTAACCTGGTTCCTGTTCAATTTATCCATAAAGGGAAGTGTAGACTTGCTTGGACAGCACTTTGTTTTTACTTCTCATGCAGACACTGCTGTCAGCACACACACTTGCAGTATGAACCACTCGACTCTGCTGAAAATGGCTCCTGAGACGTTTGAAGGTGGGACAGCGATAGCTTGTGTGATCCTGGGCCTGGCCTTCCTGGTGGGGGCTCCGGGGAACCTGCTGGTGATCTGGACTATCCTGAGACACGTCAAGCAGCGCTCCCACACTGTGTTGCTCATCCTGCACCTGGCTGCTGCCGACCTCCTGGTGCTCATCACCCTGCCTCTATGGATCTACTCCCTTGTGCACACCTGGGTGTTTGGAGATGTCCTCTGCCAGGCCTTGGTGTACATTGTCAATGTGTGCATGTACAGCAGCATCTTCTTCATCACCCTCATGGCTGTGGAGCGCTATTTAGCCATCTGTCATCCATTTTTGATGATGCGCTGCAAGATGGAGAGAGTCATGAACCTTTGTCTTGTATTTTTGTGGCTCTTTGCTTTTCTTCTCGGATTGCCTCCATTGCTGACCAGGCCATCGGATGAAAGCGAAGAACCTGAGCTTTGTTTTGTCAGGCAATACAACTCTGTGACTGAGCAGACCATCTTGTTTTGTCTTGAGATCCTGGGGGGATTTGTAGTTCCTTTTATTATCATTATAATCTGTTACTGTCGAGTAGCTGCCCAGCTCAGGAAGATGAGCTACAACTCCAAACAGAAATCAATGATTCTAGTCCACACGGTTGTGATAGCCTTCACACTGTGCTGGTTGCCTTACCACGTCATCAACATCATTGATCTGGTTTGTGAAGAGGAATGTGTGCCCACGGATATTGTCTTCAGCGCTGGTGCCCTCGTGTTCATTAGCAGCTCAGTGAATCCTCTGTTATACGCCTTCTTCGCCAGGAACTTGCGAGGGAGCCTGGAGGAGTCCCGCCTGGTCAGGCTGTTCCAGGAAATAGCCACTCAGACCAACAGACTCAGGGAGCTGGTAGTACAACAGCAGACTGGCCAGAGGGCAGTAGATACTCAGGTCGAGATGATGTCTGACTCTGTGAGACTGAATCTCTGAAACTGTGATGATGGGAAAATGTGACACTTGTCTTCTGCTGTCAATGAAGGAACTTTATCATTATTATTATTATTATAAATGCCTCTATATTAACTAAGGTTTTGAAAGCCTGTGTGTTCAATGTGAAATAGTGCTGACAGATGTAAGGTGTTGTGATGTTTATTAAAAGTAGGGCAACATATTTTTGTGTCGTTTTCCATCTAACTGAAATTTTCTTTATAGCAAGGAAGTTTTACAAAGATTGTCCTTATGCAGACATCTGTTAAATTGTCGAGTTTCTCACACTGTTACTCTCTGCTGAAGCGTCAGAGAGCATTTCTAATTTGAAACTCTTTTCTAAAATCACTTTGACCACACGTCTTTTAATACCCTCATACGTGCCCTGAGGTGAAAAATGACTGATGATGCATGCATGAATCACCTCAGTGTGTCTCAAATATCCCTGTGAGGAAACCCCTTTCCTGTGCAGTCTATTCTAAAAGGGAAGTGTAGACTTGCTTGGACAGCACTTTGTTTTTTTTCTTTTTCATGCAGACACCGCTGTCAGCACATACACTTGCAGCATGAACCACTCGACTACACTGAATATGGCTCCTGAGGAGTTCGAAGGTGGGACAGCGATAGCTTGTGTGATCCTGGGCCTGGCCTTCCTGGTGGGGGCTCCGGGGAACCTGCTGGTGATCTGGACTATCCTGAGACACGTCAAGCAGCGCTCCCACACTGTGGTGCTCATCCTGCACTTGGCTGCTGCCGACCTCCTGGTGCTCATCACCCTGCCTGTGTGGATCTACTCCTTGGCCCAGTCCTGGGTGTTTGGAGAGGCCACCTGCAAAGCCATGGTGTACGTGATCAATGCCTGTATGTACAGCAGTGTTTTCCTCATTACTCTCATGAGTGTGGAGCGATTTGTGGCTGTGCGTTACCCCTTTGCCTCTGCTGGCTGGAAGAGGAAAAAAGCTTTGAATAAAGTCCTGCTGGCTCTGTGGACAGTGGCCTTCTTGTTCAGCATCCCTGTCATCCCAACTCAGGTTGTAGGGGAGGAAGATGGTGAGGAGCACTGTCTGTACCGGGAGTACACCTCTGATACCCAGGAGCTGGTGTGTTTGCTGTTGGAGACTCTTGTGGGCTACATACTACCCTTCGCCATCCTCGTGGTCTGCTATGGCTGCCTGTGCAGCCGTATCACTCAGATGACCTTCAAGTCCAAGCGCAAGTCCACAGTCCTGATCGCCAGTGTGGTGGTTGTGTTTGCCATTTGCTGGACGCCCCATCACATAGGAAACGTCCTCTCACTTGCCATCCTGGCCACTAAAGACGCCAGCACAGCAGATTATCTAGAGACTGCCAGGAGCACCATGGCCTTCATCGCCGGAGCCCTGGTCTTCATCAGCAGCACCATCAACCCCATCCTCTACATGTTCGCAGCTCGCTCCTTCAGGAGCTCCCTGCGTGACACTGGCATCCAGAAGCTCTTCCGCCACATCTCCAGCACCTCTCCAGGTGAGGGCAACAGAGAGGTGTCCTTTGTGTCCAAACGACACAGCAATCAGACCCAGAGTTCTCAGTGTGTGTCCGAGCCAAAAGACCAGATGGACATATTAATAAAAATGTGTGAAAAGAATCCATCCTGATATTGGAAGTCGAAGGTATATGTGCTGTGTCTCTCTGTAGATATCCTTGTGTATGCTGTACGTATTTTTTTTTATTATATGAAGCTCAGTTTGTCTTAAATTTCAACCGTGACAAACAGGAAGTCAGTCTTCTGTGCCATAATTCACTCCAGAAATTATGTCTAATAGACTGACTTCAAATATTTAAATTACACAATATATATTCACACATTTCATTTTATTACACAAGTTCAGTGTATAGGGTCACATTTAATGCAAAGAGTTTCTATCATGTCCAGTCAATATGTATTCAATCTGTAAATGACCTGTTTCATGTTGTTAAAATGTTGAGTGTATATTTATAAATGTGTTATATATTTTTGACTTTGATTTATGCCATATGCTATTCATAAATAGTACAAAATAAACAATTCCTTATGCATAAGACATTGTCTCAATGTACAGTTATGTAAATAATACAAAATTCTTTCAGTATTTTATTGACGCCAACAAAGGGGAAGTGTATTGATGTTACTGATTCTGTTTTTATTGTAAGTGTGGTGACAAAATTAGACAACACACAGCAGGCCTTTATTTAGTAATCCTGTGGTTGCCAATTACTTTGAAAGTTTTTCTTTCCGCTTCATGCAGAAAGCTTTAGATGAGACTTAAAAAACACTTTGACACAATTTTCAATCCTGCTGTCTTGGGAAAAAAAGCCTGTGATATCTCCGACTCTGTCTGATTGTGAACTCTTGTCACAAAACTCACATCTTGCATTTTTCTGTTTGTTAGTTTTTTTTTTAAGCCCCAAACCTACAACGATTGTAAAAAATGTTTTCAGCTAACAATTGTCATGGTATTCTACTATAGGCGACAGTCATGCTTTCGACTTCCTCTCAATGAAAAGATTGCAAAATAAAAAACTGCATGTTCCCTTTGTTGAGCAGCAAAAAAGCGGAATCATGTCTTTATGTTTGTCACAGTCTCAGAAAAGCCCTAACCCGCACTTTTAAGAGAGAGAGAGTCCAGCGTCAGCTTATTCACTGATATTTCTAAACGCGTGTGTCGGTTAGTTGTGTATAACATACTTTTATTATAGCTATGTATGTTGCCATGACTACAGCAGATTTGTTCTCACCAGCTGACTCAACCAGTAGATGGCAGTGGAGCTATGTCATGGAGTTTTGACACCATCTCAGTATGGTGTTTTTAGCTCACTATCCCATTGTATGTCTTTTTTTTAAGGTATCTATCCAGGGATTAGTCAGTGACATTCATTTCACTTTGATACCCCCTCAAAACTACTTCAGGAAAAGAACTTCAAGCTTTTGAAAGAGCTACCACACTGCTGATTTTTCCAGAGATGGCTCACTGCGATAACCATGTGAACTGAGGGGTTGAATGAAGGGCCGCCCTGACGTCGCTCATCACCTTCTTGAACATTATTGAGTCAGGATCATTTCGACTGTGACAGTGGAAAATTACAAAGAAAGGGTGTGACAGAATAGATGCGAATGAGATCACACAAGAAGCTGAGCTGACCGTGAGACATGCCGGACCCTTTCTCACACAGAATGAGGAAGCAGCGTGTCCATGAGACAACAACAGCCTTGTGGTTTATGCTTAGCGTACAAATTCCCTTTCATTATGAGTATCCACCCACAGTGCGTCGATTCACTGTGTGGACAGACTTGAAATATTGATGCTTAATTAGCTACAAAGGTGAAAACACTGTAAGCACTCACTGTTAGTACTGAGCCTATTAACATACTGTGACAAACTGTAAACCGGACACTTCTTGCCTTTAAAACCTGCCTCAGAGTTATCCAATTGTATAAGCAATCACATTTTTGAAATCAGATTACTTTTATCCCTTTAAATGTAACCCAGACTTCCTCCAGCTAAAAGCAGACCACAGGTAGGAGACCTGCCAAAGGGATAATTGAGACATGGCTATCCCTAAAGTTCACTGAGAAGCGTCGGTTGGCATAACACGCTGTTTCTGCCACTGGGTCGGTACAAGACCTGAAAACACCTCACACCACATGTAGCTACAGCTAACGCTGAAGTTCTGGGTGCGGTAGTAGCTCCTAAAATTGTATTTTTTACCAATTACACCTGCTGAAAGAAAGACTTAGCTCGTCAGTTTGCTGCATGTATAAGCACGCCTGTGTGATGTCACGAAGACACAGGTTCTTTGCCGTTGTTGTGGGGGGGAAGAGTATCGTTTTGTGTCTAGGATTTCAGCTGAAGTGTTCCCAGTCTGTCCCCTCAACTGATCAGACTGGTTCAGCTGGGGGAGACTGATTCCACATAAGGAAGGAGACACTGGGACTTCAGATGGAGGGATTTAAATGAGTGAAAAGAGGTGAAGAGACAAAAAGCCTCACATTCACTGCAGTCTGCCGGCCCACAGCGGGCAGAGATGGGAGTGTCGGTGAGCAACAATACACGGCGTTCTGGGAACCAGGCCAAAGACTAGTGAAAACTCCAGCAAGCCAGTAAGGACCTGTGAAGTTATTGAAAACTCTGGCTCTTTTGTTGAGTTTCAAAAGAATGAATAAAGATCAACACATAAAAACATATAAGCACAATAAATTAAATGCTACTGTGTGATCATTCCACTGTTCTTTACTCCGTCTCTCTACCTGCACGTGTTCTTCTTTTCTTTCCCTCTTCCTTTTACCTAAAACTTCCTTACCGTAAGCAAACCTACGGAAATGTCACCAAGTAAATGTAAATAGGGGCAAGTCTTCCTTATGCTGGCACTGTGGTAATTACCTACAGCTCACAGCCTCAAACGTTTACTGAATATTGGCCTTATAAGGTTCGTGCATACAAAAGTAATTCACACTATGACTACGACATTTGCAGTTTTTGCAGAACATCGCACTGAGCGAGCCAGAAGGTGAAATCATTGAATGGGCTCCAACATATAATTCTAATTTTGAATCAGGTCAGTTGGAGTAATTAGACTGTTACCCACACCTGCAGCATGTCTCCTTAAAAAGACCTCAGATTAGGGATGGGAGGATAAAAGATGCCTTTCTATTTATTTAAACACTCACAATAAGTTGATCATGGTGAATTTTCATGAATATCCTCACATGAACTACTTGAGAACGCTGTACATCTTGCTGATGCACAGTCCTTTGATGGTTTCCTGATTCATTTTGAATTACCTAAGCCCATCAACATGGCTGACGGCAGAGTTTGCACATTGCACCCCCACAAAAACAATTAAGTCAGATGTATGTAAATACTACAGATTCCAAACTAAAAAAACAACAGGGAGATGGGGTTACAGCCATTTATTTATTATATTTTTTTGCTAGATGACCTTATGATTTGATTGTTTTTCATTTAAACAAGATGTGTGTCCTATTTGTGATGCAAACAAAATGTAAGGTTAAGTTATGTTTTAGTGCATTTTTATGTCTTTATTATAATGTTTAAATAAGATTTGGATGATTATCATATACCTACCTCCGATGTTTCCATGAAATGCAAATACACTTTACACTCAGTTGTGCCATGTTTACCTACAAGTGAGGCAATTCATCTTTAGTAAATTAATTTGTGTGTACAGCATTTCTGGGATAAAATACTACTTTTGAAAGGACGAGGAAGAAACACAGACGATGAACACACAAAGCATATTTTTCTCTGAAGATATAAAATTAAGAAAAAGGTCAGACAGGCCTAACCTGATCCTTCAAGATGTAGCTATGACAATGGGACAAATAAGTTTACTACAGTTCCATATTGCGTAAACTATGTGGGAAAAAAGGACTTACTCTAGTTGACATTTTGGAGACTATTAGTTGATGCAAATGCAGTCATTACCTGAAGTAGCAGGCCTACAAAACTCATTTGAAAGGAAAATTATAAAACCTTCTACACACTGCAGGTGTATCTCTGCGGGTAGTTTGCATGTGGCTGCTCTGTTCCTTTACCCTCCACTATCACTGTGCCACAGCAGTATAACCTCATGGAGGTTCTCCTGACCTGTTTTGCCGGACCACTTCCTGATTCAACAGCTCCGACCAATGACGCTGCAGCACTGACCCACAGCGTCCCGCCCTCACCTTTCCAAACCAGCCAATAGGAGACGCGCGTGAGGACTTCTCCTCGCTCAGAGGCCGAGCCACACAGGTAACTCAGGGAAAAAAAATAGAAAGGAGGAAAGAAAAAAAACTGCGGGGCTTGTTATGGAGTTCGTGTGAAGGAAACACGGATTTCCACCCTTCTTTACCAGTTAAACCAGTATCTCTGGATAGAGCGCACTCAAGTACTTCAACAGGTAGAGTCTCTGACCGCAAACCTCTTTCGTGGCTCCTCTGAAAAAAATAATCTCCCCCCCTTTTTTTTCTCTCCCCTCTCTTGCGTTTACCTCAATTGAGTTTTTCCAGTCCTTTTGTTCGCTCTTCTTATCACTTGGAAAAAGGTGAACCCTCGTGTTGTTTTTATTTTGAATCTTTGCTTTAATTGTAGTTTTTACCCCTTGTGGTCCCTGATGGCTTCGCACAGTGATACTCTGGTGGTGTTCTTTGGGGCAACAGCTGGTGCAAATGGGGGTAAACTGGGTTCGGATGAGAGGGAAATAATTCTCTTGGTGTGGCAAATTGTGGACCTACATGAGAAAAAGGTACGGACCTTTCTGACCCGTTCGTTCGTTCGTTGTACGGTTTCTTGTGTACCCAGAGTGTTTGTGGCATTAGCGTGTACCTGTAGTGGAACAATGTGTTTGACATTTAAATCAACATGGTGTGCTCTCTGTAGCCTGCTCTGTGTTTTTTCTACTCATGCTAGCTAACGCTACATTAATTGGCCCGCCGTCTTGTTAGCTCACCTGTTTTGTTTTTTTTTAAATAAAACAGGTGTGCGACTAAAAAAACATTTAACAAGCAGGTGAAGAGGAGGAGAACAGAAAAACACACACCTTTTTGGTTTGGCATGTCAGCTTCACGTTAAAACAACGCTTTATTGACAATTAAGTGCTTTGTGCAGCTACATTGTCAATTTGTTTGTTTGACTGTTTTTGTTTAAAAGTTCATTTTTCCTGAATGTGGGCTGTAATTTGACATCAATTAGCATGTTTTTTTTTTTGTCGTTTTTACGTGTTTTCTTCCGAGCTGTATTCTTTGCCATGAAACGTTAAATCCCTCCACAGGTTGGGAAGCTTCAGAGATGTCTCGTCAAGCCGGACACTTTGGAGCTGACAGACCAGTGCAAAGAGGACACAGGACTGACTCTGGACGACGTCGTCAAAGCTGAGCCCCTGGATAAAGCTCTGCAACAGGTGAGTTTTAAATGCGAGGGGGCCTCAACAAAAAGGCCTTAAAAGCAACAGCAACAGCTCGTAAAATCTCTCCCTGCCTTGGTGACACTGTGAGCAAATTCAGGAGTTAATGAAATCAGCTCTCCTCTGACAGTTTTTCGCCAGCAGGGAGATGAGACGTGACAAGCCTGACTTGGCATTTATGTGAGGGGTGTCAGATTTTCCCAGGTGACCTTTTTAGAAAAATGGGCTCCCACCTGGTGGAGATGTGTCATTGGTTTCGGCCCTGACAGTTCAAACTCTGCTGACAGTTTGTTGGGAGCTCAGGGGCTGGGATAGGCAGAGCCCCGAGGCAGCTTGGAGATAAGGAGTCGCAGGTCTGGTCTTGCCTCGGCCTGATGCGTGCTGCAGACATCTGGAAGGCGGAATGTTTACCTGGGACCGCACCTCTGTTTTAGGCTGCAGGACAGACGGGAGGGGAGGCGTTCAGACCCTGGGCTTTTTCGTCCTCAGTGGTTGGTTACGACGCTTCTTCACAGCCAAGATTATTCGTCTTGCTGGTTCCTCCCTGTCAAGAGATGTGTTTTGACAAAAGCACTAATGTTGCCTAACATGTTTTGCACCTTTCCCCACCTCTCCTGTATTATGTCGTCTGAAAACCATTTATTATCTTGCTGGAACGGTGCGTTTGGTTTGACACAGTGCTGCTTTGCATGCACAAGCAGGTTAGTTTGGGTGATCAGTTGGAAAAATGTGGCTGTTGTCTTTGAATTCTTTCTGGAGCGTCATAGAAATGAGGACGCATCGCTTAAAACAGTTAAAATTTCATGGGAGTTTGGTGTAAAAGCTGAAGTCATTTGTTGCCTCATGCAGACCTGCAAAGACTTGCGCTCAACTGTGGCTCAGTTTGTGTGCTGAACCTTCAAATATTAACCCAGCAATCAGTTCGTTCTTTTCATACCTTTGTCTCACCAGTAACTTTCTCTCCCTATTGGTTATTTTAAAGATTAGTTTTATCCTTGCTGATACACAGACGAAAAAGAAAATGGACATAGAACTGAAGCGTAGAAGCATGTCGTCCTTTCCTTACTTGATGAAGCCCGTTCCAACTTACTAACATGCAGCTCCCTCTTATTGGTGGGCTCGTCGTATCGACCTGTGGTCATTCCCCAAGGACATCTGTCGGATGTCTTTTGGTGAAAGATTTATTAAGGTAGAGAAGGCCGGAGAGTTTGTCAGGGCTGTTCAACACTTGGCTGCTGAACAGTTTGCCCGCAAAACTAACATTGTGATGTGTGAATATTTAATTTGATGAGCTTATGTTAGACGTGCTATTGGATACGAGAGTGCATTTGTAATTTTGTGTGTTGGTTAAATGTTCTTCCGCCACATCAGTCAGTCAGTCAGTCGTCCTACTGCCATGTTTTGCATTTAAAGCCCTCATGCACAAACTGATCTGCAGTAAAATTTGATAGGTATAAAGGCTGCCTGTTTATTTTCAAGTCGGAGAATAGACACGAGGATATCTCCAGTCCTGTTTCCTTTTTTTTCTTCTCTCCTTAATGTACCATGAAATGCCTCGCACCTTTATAAATGCACAGTTTGCAATCTCTGCCACTACATGCCTCCATCAAAACACGGGCAAAAGACGTAGGATGATGTTAATGAGTCTGCGAGATGACCATCTTCCTTCCTCACTCTAACGTATCGTCTGGTGTTTCCCGCGCTACCCCGGATGTTATAGCAACTTGGGTGCGTAAGAGGGGATATGACAGCACTGACAGGTGGCCTAATAAAAACACACCTTTACTTTGAATAAAGTCACACACTGCTCTGGGTTTGATTGATTGTTGTACAAAATATGCAACATGGGTCTAGTCGTTCATTTTTTGTGGAAATCTTACATATAAATTTTGTCTGTAATCAATTTAACAACAGACATTTTTGAAGAACACATCAAGTGTGAATGCTCAATAACATGAATCAGGGCTGTGTCAGAATAAACTGCTGGTAAGAGGATGACGATGGTTGACGTGTGTGTTTGATGACTGTGGCTGTGACCATATATTGTGTCTGCGCGTCACAGCTGCTGTTCAGTGTGGCTGCTGGTGACTGTACAGGCCTGTGCTTTAGCTTGAGACGCTGACAGCATGTCACAGCCTGATGGTTGAGATGTGAGAGGTCACGGACCCTGTTGTTGTTTTTGCTGATGTTGGGGAACTGAAACATTGCAACCTCTTACTCACTACGTCATTGTTTTTCAACGGTTTTAGGCCGTACTCGAAATGCTGACTGTTGGATTGTGACATAGTTAACAAGATGAATCACGTTAAAATGTTATGTGTAAAGATTTTTTGAATTGTCTAAAAACAGCTAGACCTTTGTTGGAATTATTTGGGATAATGTACGTGCAGCATTCGATAAAATATAAAACAAAGTTCAAACCCAAAGACATCCGTAATTCTATTCAAGGCGACGGTGCGGTTCACTCGGGCACCTGTCACTTAAACTTCCTGGAGAAAATCGGAGAATGAGGAAGGAAGTTGTTGATGGAGACTAAGTGTAACATGAATAAAATGTTAGAGGTCAGACAGTGAATATTTCTGCAGTGGTGGTTGTTTAACAATGGAGACAAAATACCCCATGATTCATCACATTTACTGTCGCCCCTAGTGGAAAGAAGATCCCCTGCTAGGCTTTTAACACTTTGCCGAAAGGCTACATAGAGTTGACACACGTAAATCTGAATTTTATGAGCCTTAACATCTCTGCTGGTTGTGTCTAAAGATTTCTGTCAGGTTAAGGTCTCTTCAAAAGGAAGATCCTGAAAGAATTTTGATGTTGATGCTTGTTGCCACAACGACTACGTTTACGTTCGCACAAGAAAGCGAGTCAGTGGGAGAACTCGGACTGTGAGAGGAAGCTGACAGAAATGTACTGCACTGAAATAACCTGATTACTTCAAAGTCATGTCTGCACTCATGTGTGACCGAACAGTAATCTTAAATACACTTGAGTACAAAAACATAGTATACTGTATGTGACAGTGCAGCTTAAAGCTGATCAGACACGCCGCGGTGAGTGAACGGGCTCCTCACAGTCTGCGTGTTTGTGAAGTGTACGCACTCTGGTAACCTATTGTTAGCATAACAAACATTTTTTTGTTTCACTTATAGACATATGGGTTCCAGTTGGGACGCACAGCTAAGAATTGTATTTTCTGTCATCCACTGTTGGTGATTTTCTTGTGCTGGGTCTTACATACGATGTAAAATGTAGGAATGTGGGTTATTGGAGCAAACCAGCCACAGTCACTAATGGTAATGTTCATGGAAGCCCAGTGAAGTATCTCATAAATCCATCATTCTGACTTGCAAGCATCACACAACTCTTACATGTCATGAGACGTTCCCATTGTGCTGTGTGTGTGTTTTAAGATTTAGGTGCCTCAAACGGTTACCTCAGGGACTGCCCTGACACTCCCTGCTGCTCTTATCGGAGTTTGTTTCAGTCACTACCAGCCTACCTCACCTCTGCATACAAACAGTCCGCTTGCACTGGAGAACAAACGCTGATAGGGCCATGTTCAAAGGCCACTTCCTCCCCCACATCTGTGAGAATGCTTTTCAGAGGGTAGCGTGAGACGGAAAGTTGGTTTAGGAGAAATTGGTGCACCAATCGTTCGGGAGTCCTGAAACAGTTCTGAAGACATGAATGTTGAGTTTTGATTGGAAGTGAAATGAAAGACTTAATTTCTTCAGATAGTATGATGGCGTTTATCATAATTAAAGTGTGACGTGGGTTATCACATCATAACTGGGAATGAGCAGCTTGTTTTTGTCAGGGGAGCCAAGTGTGCCAGTAAGGCATCATAAAAATCATATCACTGGAATAAAAACGTTGTTTGTTTTAATAGTACAGCTTGATTTTTTTTTTCTTTGCACGGTTTCTGGTAGCAACATTACAGATAAAATTGAAAAGTGAGTAACGAGTGGTTGTGTTGTGTTTCACACATTGCACATTAACCGTCCTTTCATTTGTAGGACCGTACTACCGCTTCTGTCACGTTCACTGACAAAGAAATGTAGCTAATTTAAGGTGGAAGCACTGTCACCTCTGTCCGTGGTCTGTTCATGAGTTTGCGTCAGTGCTCTCGGGTGAAGTCGTCAGCATATTTGCTGTCGTTTTTGACACGGAGGAGAAAAGGGAGAGGGCGCGCCGGCACTTCTTCTTCTAAAACATTTGCTTTACACTCAGTAATCCGCCTTTAGTAATTGTTCAGGGTGGAGCTGCATGCACAGCTATGAGCAAACACTAGTCCTGTTGTCAGTGTAAACATGAAATTGTGCAGTTTGGCTGTGCCGCTAAATTAATCTGCAGAATTTTGGAGTATCATAGCAGTGAAAGCTTTTAGGTATTATGTTGGATTAAAGAAGATGACTGATTTTAAAATTGGTATTATGAGCTTTCAGACACATGCAACCTCATTCAATAGATGAGCTCATGACTCCATCAGGAATGAGGTCATTCAAATTCTTTTAATTCCACAACTGTATTTCTTTTATCTTTTACATTTTGTTTGCTACTTTATTTGACAACTACAAGTTATTCAGAGGCTTCTGTTTTAAAAGTTATTTTGATACTGCAGTTTGTGCAACTTGAACAATGTCCAAATAGTTATATTATTTAAAGTGACATTTTAAATTTCTCATGTATACCTACACTGCTTTTCATATTTGTCATTGATCATCTTGTGATTGTGTTTACATACTCACTTTAGTTTGTGGTACATCCTTTTACCAAAATGTACATGTGGACCCACTGTTCTCATACAGTTTATCTCTGGCGGCCCTGTCAATAAGTAACCCCTGTATCAGATCCGAGTCGCCACGAGAACATTGCTATTCACTTATTCAGTAGCTTCTAGAGAATGTGAAAAGCATCCGTACTGTCTTTAGTTTGTTTTCACCAACAACAGAATCTGTGTTATGTCGTTTGGCAGCCAACTCTCACAAGTTGGAGCTTCCCAGCTGACACACTCCCCCGTGATACAGTCACTCACAAACATCATACGTAAGACCTCCGAGGTGCTTTATGATATGTTGCCTTTATCCTTCTCACCTTCTCATCAATCACTCACTGTTACACGACAGCAAAGGGATTTTGCGCAAATGAGTTTACAAGATTCTTAGTTTTGAAGAGAACAATGCCAAAACTCATTGGACAGAGATCTCTTACAGGCGCTGGTGCTAAAGGGCCCACTGAAAATACTTGAGCTGTATTCTTCTCATTATTGATTCTTTCAGGTTTCAGTCCAGCCCCCTTAAAACCCCCTAATCTCACCCCAAAGCATTTGTTCTCTTGTCAGCAACTGCTTGGCGTTGCCAAACAGCCCTGCATTTCTCACCGACTGTTAGGGAGCATGCCTCAACACGCACCTCTAATACTCTCTCACTGTCTGAAGGACTGTCATATATAGCCAGTAGCCATGTGAAACTCTTCAGCTCTGGGTTTTTAGGTGGTCTCACAGCCAGACGGTCTAATTGTGCAGTCAGGGGGTCGACTTTGAGGGTTCAGGGAGGAGGAAGAAGAGAAAAACGTACATTCCCGAAGTGTCCAATGACACGAGCAAAAGTTCTCGGTAAGCTTCATTTATAACCAACATGATACAGAAGGGTCGATATTGTGCAGTATTCTGATGCACACATTTGAGAGGATGTCCAGTGTCAAGCAAATTAATTGAGAGATTGTTAGATCCATGTCAAGACGAGAGCGAGAGAGGAGTAAGAGCCAAATAGAAGCTTGATTTGCCAACTGTTTGTCACAGTGTATCAGGAGCCAAATTCTCTGCACAGTGAGGTGATATAAATCAGACACCATTGCTTAGTATCAACAATGAATGAACCGACTCACAGTTGTATAATCAGTACTGCAGATCTCACTAAGAATCAACAGCCTTAACTTGTTTAGCTTTGCCTTTACGGGTGGTTGACCCCTAGTGACTCTCAGCCAAACCCCAGCACTGCCAAATCTAAAAATGTAAGGCAGCCACTGAAACCACACAGCACAATTTAATAATTATTTCACAGTGTACGCCCCAAACCAAATGACAGGCAGCCACAGTCGTTACAATTAGCAACACAGGTCTCAGATATTTTTCTCACGATTTGGTTTATTTATGCACCTGCTTCATGAAATGGATGTTTGAAGTGTGTTTTGAGCGTCGAGTGTTCAGAAATGACTTTCAACACAGCAAAACCTACAAAATTAATATTTAAACAGTCTCGAAGATGAATTATCTAAAGTCTTGTGTAATACATTCTCAAGAAATGTAGTCATCTGCCCTCGTATGTCATTCGCCTCAGTGTACGTTGACACTGAAGCGGTGGCCTCTGTTGACAGTGAAATGGTGCCAACAACAGGTTGACGCAACAAAAGCAACGGGGTTCATTGAATGTGGTGGTTACAAATAAACATGCATATGTGGGAGTTGCTGGTATTTAGGACTGGGTGTTGTAGCCATTGCACTTAACAACAGGCTGGACCTGTATGGGTTGATTTCTTTGTCCCGTCTGGCTGTGACTGTTGATCATGCTGAGAGACAACACTGTGATCCTGGTGATTAGCCGTGTGATGATTCGTCTCCCGTGTCTGCTCCCTCTCTCGCTGGGCAAACACTGAAACCTGTTGGACAAGCCTCACGTCTAATGAGAAACAAACACACAGTCAAATGTCAAACACAGCACCACCTTCACTTGTCGGGCCTTTTAGATTTGAATCTACTGGATGATGTTTGCACAACAGATAGATGACCCATGTTGATCTTTTATAAAGTCACTAAATGTAAATTTAAAGAGGAAGTAAATCCAATCCTAAATGAAGTGCCTCTTTCCCTCTAAAGATTCACCCTTCAGGGATAGTCGCATGTTAACAGTCCAGATTTCTTGTGTTGGGTAAAATTCCGAGATGTGTATTTCATTTTCTTTTCTTCTTCCTTTCTGTTTCACTATGCAGTTCCAGCAGTCGGTGTCATCAGAGCTGAAATGTCTCGGCAGAAGCTCCTACACGCTATGTGTCAACAGTCCCCTCATCATCCGACAGGCCCTCCACCCCGAAGCTTCCAAAAAGGTAATGGTTCCCACTGCCGTCACATGTAATTCCAGTATTCTGCAACATTTGTAATGGTAGAAAATGTTGCTTTGTTACAATGAAAATGTTTTATCACGCCTGTGTTTGATCCTTGGAATACCAGTAACCACACTAAACAAACCAGGCTCTGTTTATGGCTCCAGTTATATCATAGTGTGTCATAAACCTTATAAAAACCCTGATCATGTATAACTAGTCAATTTCTAGAATTGTGCTCGAGATAAATATGATACAAAGGATGGGTTTTTTTTTTTAATGAATTTCTTTTGAGTTATGTTTTCCTCCCTTTTGTGTTCCTCTTTTGCAACACTGACCGTCAACATGCATGTTTTCTTTGAAATTCTCTCTCAGTTTCCTCGTGTATCAAATGTCTACCAGATTATCATACCCAGCATACTGAATCATTTGGGGATTTATTTTTGTCTCTTCTTCTTCAGAATCTTGTCCTTCCTGAATGTTTCTTTACGTTTGTGGACGTGAGGAAGGAGTTTCACAAATGCTGCCCCAACGCTGGCCCTGTGCAGAAGCTCGAACTCCCCTCCATGTTGGAGTGTATCCTTTACAAGCCTGTGGACTAAAACGTTAAAATGTTTGTAGATGTATCTTATTGGATCTTTGTATTATGAACACTCCTTTAACTTTATATTTCAAGGGAGATGCAATGTTTGACAGGCAGGATTGTGTATATACTAAAAGGATGCATGCACAAAATCCTGGCCGCATGACATTGACAAGTCATACAGAGTCACAATAACAGGCAGCTTAAACTGGTCAGTGTCCTTAACTGTGTGTGCAGATGTGGGTCTTCCTGCTGTGTCAGAGCAGTCGCTGGGGGTGAGGGAGGTGAGGAGCATGGTGCAGCTGACGCTCTGCATCCTGGCTGAGCCCTACAGTAAGTGAATTTGTACCTATCACCGTCTGACGTTGAAGCAGATGCTGAATTAATCTCCCATGGCACTGTTGTAGTAGCTGACTCAGAGCAGAAAATACCAGGCCCATATTAAGAACCAGTGAAGTGGCATGCACTGTTCACAAACACTTATTAGCGCGTGTTCACCAGCTGATGGTTTGGGTTCCTATAATCAGCACTGTGACTGCAGAACTGAAGTCTTCGCATTTGTATCACAAGCCATGTTGTATGCTTTTTGATTTGATGGGAACTGGAGCAATTAAAGATCATGTTTAACTAAAAGGTGTGGCGGTTTGTTGATCAGTGAACATTATTCTAGTTAATGAGCCAGAAGTACTTACTGATTGAAACCAGACCTTAAAGTGGGTGGTGTTGTTGCTGCATTGATGTAAGATGACTCCAGGCATGTGACAGGGCAATCAATCAAACTTTGATCTGAAATCTCCAATCTTGACTGTGGCTGTTGCCTCAGGCTTTACCCCCTTAATAACAAGTATGTCCTTGGGTGTGATCAGTAGCAGGAATGCAGAAGGCTTAAATCACACGCTGCCTGGCAGGGTGAACCTGTTCACTACGGAAAAGATAGAGCATTGTTGACTCAGTCTCGCCACTTTCTGTTTTTAGATCACAAGTTCTCCTGTGTTGAAACAGTGAAGTACAAGTTTGATTCCGGCACATGGTACGTATGAACTTTCCAGTAGATGTATATGTATTTCACTCTGTCTTTGTGTGTGTTCCTGCACACCTGTTTGCCAGCAGTGTTGCAGCTTACACTCTGACAACCCCCCTCCAGTCAGACCTCAGGCCCTCAGCATTGATTACAGCAACACAGAGACCACAAGTGTGTTATTAAAGCTGTCCAACTTCGCCATCAAGCGCTTACCTGGCTATCTAGTAGCAGAACACCAAATCCTGCCGCTCTCAGGCAGTCAAGAAGCCTATCACCTTGACAACCTGCTGACATTTAATCATGGGAGTGCGTTACTGTGTTAAGCACTTACTGTGAGTGGTCTCTGTGTCTGCAGCCTGTGGACAATTTGTCCGAATTTAACAAGAGCGTGTGTGTTGGCTACAGTCACCTGGATGGATGTTTTATTTTTTTACAATCTGTTCTAATTCTTCTTCTTTTCTGAATAAGGTCATAATGTCATTACTATTTTTTCCTCTATCCTCAGCAGTAAGACGGAGCCGGTGGACAGTGAGACAGTGATCAGAGCTCGGGGGCTTCCATGGCAGTCATCGGACCAGGACATCGCTCGCTTCTTTAAAGGCCTCAGCATTGCCAAGTATGTTGGACTTGACGGGATCTTCCAACGGCCGCGTTACTCCAGTGCAGTTTATTCAAAATTATGCTGCAGCAAACTGATTTTTGTAGCTTTGTGTGACATGTTTTAAAAGGCTGTTGCTCTCACTTTTGCATCTGTGACTAGAAAATTGGCCTTGAAATTTCTGATTGTGGTCATGGCCACTTCCCCTTGACATTTTAAAAGGCAATTTTTTTATGACCAAAGGTACATAACAATGCTCCAATAGGCATTTGAACATGAACATGAACATTCACGTAACCTCATGAATACCAAAAAACTGAATGTAGTAGAAAAGTACCAACAATGTTGAACTACAGCTGGCTAAGCTTTTATAACTCAAATACCCACAAGTATAACTGTCATTTTGTTTTATCTGGGTATTTGCTAAGAGACCTGTGACCGTCAAAGTTTTTACAATTTTTAATGCGTTGTAAACATTTGCACTTGCACCCTTAGATAATAACCATAATGTACTTTCTTGATGAGAGTTGGATGATGATGAAGTATGGTAATATGTAGGTGAAGGCTGGCAAGTTAGCTTAGCTTAGCATAAAGGCTGTAAACCAGAGGAAACGAGAGCCTGGCTCAAAATCCAACTACCAGCACTGCTGGCTACAGCTACATATTTACCTTACAGACGTCAGATTGGTATCGATCTCATCTAAATACAGGAAAGGAAGTGCAAAAAAGAAAATCACTAAATGACCAACTATTATTTGAGCTAACGTGACAAGATATTCCTGACCATGGCTATATATCATTAACCGTGTTCGTACTGATGGATGTGTTTGTGCACCTGTGTTACAGGGGCGGTGTGGCGCTGTGTCTTAATGCTCAGGGCAGGAGGAACGGCGAGGCTTTAGTTCGTTTCATCAACTCAGAACACAGAGATCTCGCACTGGAGCGCCACAAGCACCACATGGGCAGCCGCTACATCGAGGTCAGATTCAGAACTCACTTCTTGTTCAGTCAGGCTGTAATTTTGTTTTCTGTCCTCTAAAATATGCATTGGACCCCTTTTTCAGTCCTTAGGTAGTCAGTGTGAGTCTGTAAAACGACTTCTTAACTAAATGATGATTGACTGGCCATTTAAGAGATTTCCTCCGGCTCGATATTACTCATAAATGAGAGAAGCTGATCTATGACTTGTCACTGTTGGTCTGAAGACAGAGTTCATGTTGCATCTGTGTGAGCTGAAATGTTCTTTATGGCTCAATCCAGTTTTCCCCTCTGTGTTATCAGGTCTACAAAGCCACAGGAGAGGAATTCCTCAAGATCGCTGGAGGTCAGATTTCAGATTTTTTTCCCCCTCTTTTTATCTTCTCTCCATGTTTGTATGAAGACTTGCACAGAAAGGTTTTCTGTTAGCGTGAGGCAGACTTCTGTTTCACGGCTTTCCTGCATCTTTGAGGAAAAACAAGACCCTTCCACATCTGTAAGAAAGCAGCTCTTTACTGACCATAAAAGAAGGTCCTTCATTTGCGCTCTGGCTCTCTCTCTCCTGTTACCTGTGTCTTTGCCTCATCCCAGTGACTCTCTAGCAGCTTATCTTGGACTAATGAAAGACGCTTTGTGAAGCGCTTCCCCCACTTCCCTTCCTCACCACCTCACCCCCAGCACAGCCCTACAGAGGCCAGTTGGATAGAAATTTCACTCTCGGCTAACAGCAGCTCACCTGTTCAGCCCGGCCTCAAGCTCCACTCCCCTGAGGGAGAGGAGGCTGATGGTCGCTGAAAGGACTGGCTCAGCGCTGGTACAAAGGGGGTGTGAAGAGACAAAGGCAGGGCCCGGGGCCTCTGGACCATAGAGCAGCAGCCAGCAGCAACACAGGACACAGATAGCAGACAAAGAAACACAGTCGCTCGGAGCAGATGACTTACAGTGGCTGCCGGTCTGACTGTGGACTTTACTCCGATGAGTTAAGATCAGTACAGATTGACAGCACATTTGGACTTTAAGCAAATACAAGCAGACAAAGATACAGCTGCATTTATCAGTGAAAATGAAAGTAGTTCACAGTAAACTTGTGAATGTACAGTCCAAACATTTGTGTGTCAGGCAGCGTCATTGCTGTTTTGTATTGTATCAGTTTAATTTGAGGGTTTGTATGACCTTTTTTTTTCTACCATAAAGTAGATGGTCAAAAGTAGAAAGAACAGGGACAACTAAACATGGCACTGTTAACAAATGTATGTATACATTTGTGTGACTTGAGGTCAGTTGGTTTAATGGAACTACACCAGATGGAGTTACTTGGAGTTTACAGCCCCTGTTTGCACGGCCTTTTTATGTTGACATATTCTCTTCGTTCTCACAAGTCTTTCCCCAAACTGAATCTCCCTAAACTGCAACTGAGTGAAGAGGAAGAGGAACATGATATAAACATAGGAAATTCTCTGGAAACCAAATGCAGGTGATTGTCTTTTGGAGGTTGGGGAATAAAGCTGTGTGAAAAATGTGACACAGCTCAGCTGGCTGTGCCTGTGCACACATCAGTGGGCAAAGACAGTGGGACGCTTTTTGGTTGCAAACCAGCAAGTTTGCCAACACAAACGCTCCACTTTTGAATTTTTTCCTGCTGCTTTGTTGCCCTAAATTGGATGTTACATTGCAGTTTTCATAAGATGTCAATATATCAAATCTTGAAATGGTTCATATCATTAAAGATGCAATGATACAAACTCAGAGGTCGTAGCTCAGACGAACCTGGACTCGACCCGAGCCTGCCAGGTTGGTTGGCAGTTACACCTGCCAAACATTTGCATGTATGCATTATCATTGTGAGAATGTTAGCATGCTAAGTTTAGCATTTTGCTCAAGGCTTTACTGTTCCAGAGAACAGCCCCACAGAGCTGCTAGCATGACCACGACTCTCTTTGTCCAGCTTCTTTAATAAGTTTTTCTGAAAGCACAGCTGAACTGACAGAAGCAAGTTACCCAACAACCACATGAAAAATATCTCCCTTGCCTAACAAAACATAATGGTGAGTGTCACTGGGGGTGGTCTCATGATGCAATGTATTTAATCATTGCTGTCTTCTGACACCAGGTACGTCCAACGAAGTGGCCCAGTTCCTGTCCAAGGAGAACCAGGTGATAATCCGTATGCGGGGGTTGCCCTTCACTGCCACACCACAGGAAGTGCTTTCCTTCCTCGGTCCAGAGAGCCCAGTGACGGATGATGCTGAGGGTCTGCTCTTTGTCAAGTACCCTGATGGACGGCCCACTGGCGATGCCTTTGTGCTCTTCTCTTGTGAAGAGTACGCCCAGAACGCCCTGAAGAAGCACAAGCAGATCCTGGGGAAGCGGTATATCGAGCTGTTTCGGAGTACTGCGGCTGAGGTGCAACAGGTGAATTCTTTTTATATATCTTTATGAGCTTGAGTTCTCGTGGAGCTGCAAGTTTTGTTAGACATCAGATAAACAAAGCTGCTGCTGGGGAAATGTGCTGACAAACAGAATCAAATGATTTAAAACTGATGTAAGAAATAATGAGAACTTAAGGCTTTGTGTATGGTAATTTTTCTTTTTTTAAATTGAAGAAGTGATTTTAAGCTTCCCTTACTTATTTTATACAGTCTTTGTGTAATTCCAGAAATGTCTGTTTCATAATAACATTAAAATTGGTAATACAAATAGGGGAACTTGTGGTTTTCTATTTTAGACTCAACCATGCCTCTGTTTATCTCGACAGCCATTCACCACTTTATGATATCTAACAAACTAATCATGAAAAATATGTAGACAAATCCATTCATTGCCCTTTCTCGCTATTAAGGCTCTTGAGAATGCCTTATTGTCATTAATGAATCATTCAAGAGAAGGTTCCCTTTCTACTCGGGGCTGACGTATATGAAAGCTGCTTCCTCCGTCCGAAAGTTTTCACAAGAACCGATGTCATGACAACAAGGAAAGTGAGCAAACATGGTATCCAAAGAATGTGACAAAACAGTCGAGGCATACAATAAATCAGTTGATTGTAGAGTTTGCACAATCTAAATGTAACATTGTCATTGCGTAATGTATATGTGTACATGTATTTTGTTTTCACCCTGAGATACTGCTGTCGACTTTTTGTCCTTCAGCTTATTATTTCTGTTTCAGCTTCATTTTAGTTGTGCAACATGGCATAGTTGATTCAACCATTTTTATTTTTGGTATTTGTTAGTTGCTGTTTGTAAACACACACACACACACACACACACACACACTCGATGGGCAACTTGGAGAGAGAGAGCAGTGGTGGTCGAGCAGCCTAGAGAGGGACTAATGTTAGTGAGAGCAAAGCAGTTAATCGGAGACATAAAACTTCTAATTTGATTGTTCACAGCGATTTCTTTCTAAAACAAAAATAAACACGGCCACACACCCGCACAACCCTGCAGATTTTGTGTGAATGCAGCTGAAAGGCACCTAAACATCCTGTCCGCTCTCTGCCTCTCTGCTTTGCCTGTGTGTATGCAGCTCAACCCGCCCTCAGTCAAACAGTTGCACAGACCTGCAGCTATTTCTGAGAGCCTGAGAACAGAAGAGAGCGATTTGACCTGACCGCTACATTTTTATAAAGCCCCGACCTCAAAGGTTGAACCTCTGAAACCTCCTGAACACAGCAAAATGTGAATGAAATAAGAAAGTACATGCAGGAGACAGGATCTCTGCAGATACAGACGGCGTCACATACTTATACTAAAGCATTCTCTTAGTCATCACCTGTGAATCTCTGAGTCATTACATGGAAAATCCTGCATATTAAGCCTTCTTTTTTCCTTTTCTGTCCTCAATTCTGGGTTGTGTATCTTCCTCCTATTGACACTGAAAATCAACTTTGTGCTCCTCCTCTCATGAGAGATTTAATCAAAAGTGATTTCAGGCACTTGCAGAAAAATCGTAGTAATGTCTTTTTGATTTGTCATCATCCTTTTGTTTTTTTGTGTTTGCCAGGTCCTGAACCGTTACATGTCCACACCTCTGATCTCCACACTGCCTCCTTCACCTATTGTGCCTGTCCCAGTCCTCGCCTCGCCTTCCTTCCTCCCAGCGGCCAGCAGCACTCGCGACTGCGTCCGCCTCCGGGGCCTGCCCTACACTGCCGGCATCGAAGATATCCTGGAGTTCATGGGAGAGCACACCGTCGACATCAAACCCCATGGAGTTCACATGGTTCTCAACCAACAGGTCAGACTGGTTGGAGCTGTTGTGCTCAGGCGCTTATATGACTTTAAAGTTCCAGGTCATAGAATTATGTCATGTTTCATTCCACCCTTTGTCAGATACCAGAAATCCATGTAGCGGAAGGAAACAAGACAGTAAATGTAAAACCTGTGTGTCACCAAACTTCAGCTAATTTTCCTGCCATCTTCTGCTCACCATCCTTCGTTTCTTCTGTTTTTCTTCATCCTCTCTGCAGGGTCGACCCTCTGGTGATGCTTTCATCCAAATGAAGTCATCTGACAAGGCCTTTATAGTTGCCCAGAAGTGCCATAAAAAGACCATGAAGGACCGTTACGTCGAGGTGTTCCAGTGCTCCACGGAGGAGATGAGCATTGTGCTGATGGGAGGAACCCTGAACCGCAGCGGCCTCTCCCCTCCACCCTGCAAACTTCCCTGTAAGTGAACTCCACTGATAAACCCTGCTTTGCTAATAAGGGTATTTTTTAATTGACAAATATTTGTGTTTATATAAAACAGTTTATGAAACTGAGACATGCTGTCTGAACGAGTCGGCAGACATATTTTATGCCGGCGTTGTGCCTCCGAACTCCAGTTAATTTGGTTTCATGCAAATTTACTTGAAATTGAAAGTTACATATCAAATTATTTGAATATTTTCAGCACACCACAGTTCGCTGGTTTCTCATTTATAATATTCATACTACAGAGCCACATTTCTGCCTCCTCTGGTTAAAACTGGCATTTCAAACTGTGCACTTTGCCCCGTTATGCCTCATATCTGTTTTTTGGTGCTGGAGATTAGATTAGGATTGACAGCTGCTAGAAATGGACCTTCTGTGCTTGTTTCTTTTTAATGATCATTGATTAACAAATCTTCACCCTTTTTTATCTCAGACTTGAAAGTTTCAAGAGAGAGATGGTTTTACTTTTTCACCTGTAATCTCCACTAGAATTAAAGTTAAGCTTATTTTCCTTTGGCGTGTAGTTTCGCCCTGACTAACCAGGATACACTTCATCCTGCCACAGCCGCCCACACATGGTGGCTGTTTGTATGTAAATAAAACCATACCATCATTTGTGTGTGTTTTACATCGTCAGTATAGCAGCATGAAGGACACAGTTAGCTTTGTAAATAAATACACGTTTGTGTGTTTAACAACACATCAGACTGGAAATATGTGGGTTGTTTTGCCCAACCTGAGTCTTAACTGTTACAGGTTTGGACGTCATTCTGGTCTCTTGTAGTAACTTTTCTGATGATCAGCTTCATTGCTGTATATATCATCCAAATGACCTATTTGAAAGTAAAATTGGAGATGAAACAGGCTGACAGCGATACAGTGAAATGTTAAAATGTTAATTCTTTAAAAGAATATAAATGTGTGATATGTTTCTAACTTAAAATACATGTTTTCAGCTGTGGCTACCAGTGTCACTGTGTCCCCAAATCTGGGCAGTGAGAGGAAATATGACCAAGTCAAATGCTCAGGCTGCAGTTAATTAAAAACAAATTCATTAAGGATTGATCGATTGATCAATAAATTGTCTGTAAATCATCATAAAATAATGAAAATTGCCCCATGTGACATCTTCAAAGTTGTTGTTTTGTCCACGTAACGTTGTTCCATCGTACAAATCAGAAAAGTGTCTGAAACTGTAACGAGGTAATGACTTTTAATGACTATCAATAATTTAATTTGTTTTGTCATTAATTATCAGAAGCTTGAACTTCCCTTCTAGAAAGAACTGGTTTATTTCTCATGGGGTCATAAAGGCCTAAACACTCGTAATGACTCATTGTGGTGTCAGAGTTGGAGGTAGATTGTAACACACTGAAATCCCCACCTGTCATGTCGTAACTATACATATACTTCTCCACACTACACTTTACTACTGGCAGGTCTGTGCATGCACTGAACACATCATGTAAAGGACCGGACTTTGTGTATATATTCAGTATCGGTGTCTCTTTCTGTAGGTCTTTCTCCTCCGACTGCCTACGCTGCCTTCCCCACCCCGCCTGCCATGCTGTCTGAGGCTGCTCTCTACCAGCCCCCCCTGCTGGCAGCTCCCAGGCCTCCTCAGACCACCACACACAGCCCTGCTCACGCTCTGGCTTACTACCCCCCTCACCCTCACCTGTACATGAATATGAACATGAACTACACGGCTTACTACCCCAGGTTAGTGCACCGTCAGCTCCAACTAGCTGCCTGGTCAGAAAAATGTATCTCCCTTTATTTGTACCTTCTGTGTTTCTCTAACTTCTTGCTTCCTTATTTTTCTTCTCCAGCCCTCCAGTTTCTCCCTCGACAGTGAGCTACTTTGCAGCTCCACCGGGAGCGATGGCAGCGGCGGTGGCAGCCCAGCCTCACCACGCCGCAGCCGCCGCCGCCTCCTCTGTGATGCCTCAGCCCGGCGCCCTGGTCAGGATGCAGGGGCTGCCCTACAACACCGGAGTCAAAGACATTCTCAGCTTCTTCCAGGGATACCAGGTCAGTACATGTAGCGCTGAAATGACGGCACAGATATAAAGGAGTTTGCCAGAAAATTATATATTCTGTGTTTTATTCTACAATCATACAGGTTGGCTAAAATAATGTTTACTTTTCAACAGTACGAGTGATTGTTGCTCTGTTGTAAGATGGTTACACGCTTGGATTAAAGCTGCACCTTCGCTCCAGAAGGCCCAGTGCAGTGTAAAGAGATAGTTTGGGTCTTTTGATGTGATTTTCATGAAGTACTTATGTCAGTATATTACCTGCAGTACATGACCGTCAGCTTCTCCTCCTTAGAGAAGCTATGGGACTTCTGCTGAGAAGTAGCACGTAGCATTGACAGGGAAGCAGAGCATTGTACCAACAGCAAGACGTGTTTTAGCCACCTAAAAGAAGGCCCATCCAAAACGTATGCTGTATTTTAAACATTTTGGTGCTTTATATTGCCGTCAGACAGCCTTTTCCATTGGCACTACATTCCCTCAACCGTACAACGTCTGTATTCCTACGTGCAGCAGATCTGACGGCAGTGTAAAGCCTCAAAAACATGTACACTTAAATGGATATATATCATTTTAGGTGGGCCTTCTTTTAGGTGGCTAAAATACTCCTCCACACAGGTGGAAGCTGACGGTCATCTACTGCAGGTACACTGACAAAGGGATAACTACCTCATACAAGTTGTGCTACTTAATAACGATGGTAAATTTAAACGTGTCAGAGGTTTGAATCTTCCCACGTGATAAAGCCTAGAGCTGTTGGACCACAGTAGTATTTCACTAAAGGGACATGTGTGCACTTGTGCTCCCCTCCTTCTCTGTGCTTCCCGTATTTTACGCTGCCAGTCCAAATTAGGTGGAGTCCTCTGAAGCAGGTATGAACCCTAACAGGTGTGGCTCCAGACAGCTTCTCAAGTCGGGGAGGGAGGAGGGAGAGGGGAAGGGGTTTGAGGAGGTGGAGGTGTTGCGCTGTTGTTGTGGCACAGAGCTTGGGTCTGCTTGTGGTCTTTATGGCTCATGTAATTTAGTGATGGTACAACCCCTTTACTTTATAATGTGTGTGTGTGAGAGTGTGTGTGTGGAAGAGAGAGTCCTACTGTAGAGGGCAGCCAGCGTGAAATTCACACCAAATAACATCTTCCTTTTCAGTCGCACGTTGGAGGACTTTACCTGCTGATGGATAGTTTTAAGTGTGTGTGTGCACGCGCATTCATGCGTAAATGTGTGCGCGTGTGTGTGAGAGGCCCTGACTGTTGGCTGAACTACAGTAATTGTATCCTTGATTGAGTGAGTGTGTGTTTTTCTGGCTGCAGTAGTGTCTCTCACACTGGCTCAGGGTGAGAAAACAGTTCTCACACCAGTGCTGGTGTCCTTTACCACACAGTCTCATGCTTAATCACGCTGTGGTTAAAAACAAAAAAGCCTGCCCAATCAGTAACTTCTGTGTGTGTGTGTGTTTCTGGTCTGATGTGTGTATCGTCCTCCTTGAGTGTTGTTGTTGGTATCCAGAATAACTGTGTGAAACAATGTGGAGTGCTCCCCGCTGACTGTGCGTTCATTATTATGCTGTCTGTAGTACGCCCCTGACGAGTACAGCGGCATGGTTCAGATGAACGAGCAGGCCAGGAGTCTGATTCAGCCCAAAGAATGGCTCTGTCTTTAGGGTCGCACCCCAAGGTAAGAAGAGCCCCCAGACCGGAGAACTGGAGTGGATGGAGAGGGCATTTCCTAGAATTAAACATCATTATATGTTCAGGCTGATGCACAACATCATGGCATCAAACTGCCCGTGTAAACAAAGCATCATGTTTATTTAGTTTAAGCTCACCAGCCAAGTAACAACTTCACAAATGCCCAATCCTAGCCACCGAGGTTCTGAGCTCCCGATCCGGCATGTCCGCCTGCTGCTTCCCAAAATAATCTACCTAACTACACACTTTCCTGCAGGCCTGTTAGGAGTGCTGACTCTGGATAACGCAACACATTTTAACACAGATTATATATAAAAACTACAGATAGGGATGCATGAGACAGATTTTTAAGTTCACAACCTGTAGTTTATTCAGCTGTGAGGAAAGAGGAAAGGCTCCTGAGCAAAGATATTTGATAGCTCTACTGCTCCTTCTCCTTTATATAGCTTTACTTTTAGCAGACAGGTATATATTGGGTATAACTAATTAGGGACATTGAACTGTTGCTGGCTTTATTATTCAGTCCTCTGAACTGACTCCAGGCCAAAGCTGTCCTGCCACAGCCATAAATTTCCCCACCAAGATGAATAACTGCAGATGGATGATTTATGGCCGTTTCTGTTCCTGACTTGCTGAAACTTTTCAGAAGAAGACACCTGACCACCTGACTGTGCAGGGAGATTAATATTGAACGTTTTGGTGTTGCTCTCAGTGATAATCATCATTATAATCAGTCCGTCTTGATTCAGCACTCCTTCACAGAACCACCAGAACAAGGTTTCCCCAGTGCCTCGACTCTTTCCAGTGATTGCTCTCCCCACTAACACCGTCTCCCTCTCTCGTGCTCTGACATGTCGTTCTCTGCCAATGACAGCAGTGAAACCCATTAAGTTTACCTGTTGTTGTTTTTTTTTTTTTTACATTTGCATGTCTTAAATAATCTGATTTCTTTCTTTGCATCAAACTTGATTCTTGATGCACGATGTGGATGCATGCAAACTAATGTATAATTAATGTGTTTGGTTCAGGGAACAGCATGTACTCTGCTTTTGCTCTTTAAGCTCTGCCCATTAATCCCCTTTTTTTTAACTTTCCTACCTAACTGGACCGGTTTGATGAGACTTATCTTTCCCAGCCTCATGTTCATCCTCTGCTCTGTGGGCTCCCCCTGGTGTTTTCACAGCGGAGCTGCATCAAAAGAAGTGCCGCTTACCGTCTCTGTGTGTGTTTTCTGTTTCTCTTCCTCCGCAGCTCCAGCCAGACGCCGTTCTCATCCTGTACAACTTTAGTGGCCAGTGCAGCGGCGAGGCCTTGGTCACCTTCCCCAGTGAGGAGGTCGCCAGGCGGGCCGTAGCCGAGCGCTCCAACCACCCCTTCTACGGCCAGCAGGTCCACTTGGTCTTCTGTAACTGACCACTAACCCCCTCGATTTAACCTCCCATTGAAGAGCACTCGACTTCCACATACAGCTCTTCAGCTTTGCCATAAAGCTGAGTAAGTTCCAGTTGATCTCAGTGCCACTTAAACAGCTACTGAATCTCTCCCTGACACTCCTGAAGCCACTGCTGGAGTTTGGACATCCACTGGAGAAGCAGCTGAAGTCATTAAAGCTTCATGTGTTTGTACCTACTGTAATAGCTGGTTGTGGAGACGAGACGGTGTGGAGCCTGGACACACCTTTATCATCGGCTCTGCAAAGCCAAATATGCATGTGTATTTAAATACTCTCTATGTGTCCCCCTAAAACTGTACAGATGTTCGTCCTGAGATGCTTGAGGCTTTACAAACCACTTCTGTACACAATCTTTTCTGTACATTTCTAAATTTTCACTCTTAAACACTGCAAGATTTAGAGTTTTCAGAGTTTCGGGTCCTTGGCGTTCTGCAGCTCTGTGCAAACGCAGATGAGCATGCACAATGTTTATTGATTTGATGGCCTCCAGCTGTGAAGTGGTGCCGTTAAAAAGAGAGAAAAAGCCATAGAGACTGACTTGTACTACTGAAACAACCGAGGGAATATCAACTGTACTTAACTGTCATGGATTAATTTGAATGTTGAGCTGCGACGACTATCATTTAAAACCGGAGCAACACCTCAGATGTGCCAGAGTACCGAGTAATTTGTAACTTATTTTCTGTAAGAGCATTTATGTGTGACATGTAGCGTGTCATCCGTTTAGACCTTTTTCAAGCACTACAAAATGATTTGCTACAATCAGAGTTAAGTGACCAAGTAGAATGACAAATTGATTCTGTTTTTATGAACCCACTTCAAACAAAAGTGGACATTTTGTTATGAAATGTAAAGGGCCGAGGCGTATATCCTGCAGCCTTTTATAGCGATCAACCTCAGCTACCAGATCTCTTGTGTTTTGGTTTTTCGAGACGATTAATACCGATCAGTCTGTAGCATGCTTTATTGACCGGAGTACTGTGTAAAAAGCTGCATGATTTTTTTTCCTGTGACATGCCTGCTGAGTTTTTTTGCCTCTTTACGGTGCCTACATTACCCAGAGTGCAATACTGGCCCATACAAGGCTTGGTCAACCTCTGGTGGCAGAGGAGATGTTTCTTTTGTTGCAAGTTTGAGACTTGTATGAATTTAGGACTGTGTATAAGTATGTAAAACAATAAAAAAAAAATGTTAACAATTATGTTTGTTGTCTCATTTTAAGAGGTGATATCATGAGGAGCCAATAAGAAATGTTTCCCACACATAAATATTTTTTTCTTTCTTTCTTTCTTTCTTTCTTTCTTTCTTTCTTTCTTTCTTTCTTTAAAGGTAATAGATGCAGTTAAAGAGATGTGAAGTGGACAGTCATCTGCCTTACATGCAGTATGTCATTTAGTTATTAATGAAGTAAAACAGTCACAGAGACCGTGTTGTCAGGTGTTGACTCCCGAAAGATTTTAAAAAGAAGAAAGTTGTGAAGTGCAGCTTGTCTACCACGATTGTTCTCTGATAAGGACACTAGAGGGAGCCAGACTCCTGAATTCAGCCTCTGCACCCCACCTGAAATCCTTTTTGTTTACATTTGATAATCAAAGTGTGTTTGAATAATAAGCAGCACAGAGGGGACGACACTATCATTTCCCTGAGCAGTCCCAGTTGCTATAAACCAGTTCCCTCTACACACAGGAAGTGAAAGATTTTTTTTTTACCCTGTGCAGCTTTGTTTACAGTACATCGTCTTTGTTCCGTTCATTTAGTATAACATTTAGAGGTGCAATATGTAAGATTTTAGTTAAAAAAAAAACACACAAAAAATGAATTACAATTATCAGCAGAATGTGAAGAAATTGTGAGGTCATGATGTTTATGATCCCATATTGTGTTGAAGAGACATCTGTTGAAGTCTGCATGCTACCACCAACACTCCCCCAGTGCTCCAAACTCCCAGTCCGGACCCACTAGCTGCACGGCTAACTAGCAACGGCTACAGAGAGCAGCAGTTAGTGGTTATTCTGGTGATATGCTGCCCCCTGTTTGTCTGACAGGTAGCCAATTCTTACGTATTGCACCTTTTTTAAAGAAATACTTGTAGTGGGTTGGATGAGTGGGACCATCACAGACATGACACGAGGGGTGGAAAAAAGTGACACAAAGCCATAGCTGAGTTTTCTGTTTTATTGATATACACTACTTTAGAGCCTACAGTATGATGCAAGGTATTCCCTTTGAATAATTTCAAAAAGCACTGCAGTCTTAAAAATTACAAAAACATTTTAACATACAAAATATACAAGAAATGACAATACAAGGCTCGGTAAACATCAGCTAAACCTGTATTTCCCTTTTATTTTACAAAACATCGTTGTGTGTGTGTATATATATATACATATATATGTATATATATATGTATATATATATAGTCAACACTCATACATGTCCCCAACCTTTTAGGAATGACATCCATTTCAAAGTATCAAAAATAGAGTTGTACAGTCTCTGTTGCTTTACCATAATGTAAAATGGGAACATATTGTTCGGTCTTTGGTTGTGACAGAAGAGGACGGCAGCCAGAGTTTACTGTCGATGCTGGTTTTTGTTTTGTTTCATTTTCTTTGTTGACTCAAGTCTTCCAAGCTGCAGAACCAGCTTTATATGCAAAAAAAAAAAGCCATCTCCCTTCTCCCACCCAACCCCACAATGTCCACCCTGTGCCCCCCGAAAAACAAACAAATAACAACAATAATAATAATAGTTACTGACTTATGTCTTAGTCATGGAAAAAGAAAAATCAACCCAGAACAGCATACAGACACACTGACAAACTGGTTTTCAAACAAGATTTAAGGCATCCTAATAGTTTACATAGTGACATGATACTCTCACTATCTGAATGTTTTTTTTTTCTTTCCGCTCTGTGAAGTTCATTAGCAACATTATCACAAATAGTTTATAATCTCATGTTTCCTATTTAACGTCGCATCTCACATTTGCTGCTCGTATAGTTTGCATAGCCTAAATACAAGTGTGTGCTTCTGTTGTTGAAAATAGGACTCTTAGAATTCCCGTCTTCTGTACAGCATATTTGGTACAAACACCATCCATTCATCCACACACACACACACTCTCACACACACACACACACACACTCGAACTGAACCTATTAAGATGCTTGTACTGCGTCCTCGACAAGGCAGATTGGCTGACGGACAACTCCAGGATGCTAACAGAACCAATCAAGCATCTACAACAAGTCTACAGTCTACTCCTATAGGCATCAAGGTCTTTTTTGTCTTTTTTTTTTTTTCTCTTTTTCTTTTTAAAGGCATTAGGCAGAATTTTAATGCATAGCAGAATCATTTTCACCTGGAAAACTGACTTCACACCGTCGTAAGCGACGCTCCTCAGCTCTCGCGCGCGCAGGAGCATTGTTGTCAAGCTTAAGGCAAACAAGCCAAAGGGAATCCGTCTACATTCACGTCATACCCGACGGAAATATCAATGAAAAGACGATAAAGGAGTCTTTGATTGTGTTAAACGGGGGATGTGGAAACCGTTGTTCTGTTGTTGGTGTTTTACCTTGTTCATTACAGAAGGGGGAACAATACCAATACAAATGCAAAATACATCGACATCTTTTTGTATAAAACACTTTCAAAACTTTAGTCAGATTGTTTCCCACTATACGTCATACCATCACAGGTATGAAGGCACACAAGGGCCCCTGGGAGATTTGGGGAGTTATTGCATGACAAGAATTTTTCTCTGTGCACTCATGACAACACTTCTCTGTAACGTGGAAATAACGGGCGTCTTCAAATTTTCTTTGAATGAAAAATGATCAAAAGGGGCTGAAAAACAACGGACACCGTCCTTTCGTCAGGTTTCATCAGATCAAATCCACATGGCCAAAAATCAGTTTCATAACATTACAGTCAAACTCAAAGCCAGCTGTGCAAAACGACCCAAAAAAAAAGAAGCTTTCGCTACCATTCAAAGCTGCTAAGTGTTAGTAAGGCATTTGTTCAACTTGAAGAAGAAAAGGAAACACGGGAGAGGGAAGAAAGAGGAGGGGGTTCATGTACAGATATCTACACGGCTGCAAAGGTTACTAAAAGTTGTGGAATGTTGCAGGTTGCAGATCCCAGACCAGCGGCGGAGGAGCTCGTCCTCGCTGCCGGGCCCCTGCACTCCAGACCTGAATGGTTTCATCGTTTGAAAGGGAGACAAACGAGGAGCGGACAGGACGGCTCAGCCAGGTGTTCTGAATTTTACGGAAAGATTTTTCACTGACAATTGAAATTCAAAGTTTCGCCACATTTTTGCAGATTGTTACCAGATAAACCCAGATGGTTTTAAAGCATCCTCGCGTTTTAATATCCTGCTGTTTGCCTGAGAAACTTTAACTTCAGGGAACTAAAACCACCCTTCAGACCGAGTTTGGATCCAAATTCTGGCTTCCTGTGAGAGCACCGTGCACTCCCGAGTCTCTCTGATTTCGTCTCAGGACGTCTTCATTCATGAAGGTCAATGCTGGTGAGAAGGGGGACGACAACACAGGCCGCTGTATTGTCTCCGCTATAGAAAGTAGTTTGAAAGGTCAGACCTAATGAGGAGGGACGGCTCACATCTCCACAATCTCGTTAATCCTCATTATTCTCCGACCGCTTTGAGCTCGCTGTGAATCGTCACGGCTGCGTTCTCCCGCTCACCTCTCTGTTTAATCTGTGTGAAGGTGTGAGTTCTGTTTCTGAATCTCTAACTGAGAGAAATAGTTTGAAATGAAATCAGAGGATGAGGATGAGAGGGTCTTCCTGTCAGGCTGGTGGTCTAGCAGGTCCATGAGGCTTAAACAGAATCTCCAACCGTACTCTGTCGCTGACCACAGTCTTTCCTGTCTCTTCCTGCCCTCTTGTCCCCGGGGTCCAGCGTCCATGTTGGAGCTGCGGGGTCTGCGGGGTTAGGAGCTGGAGGGGAGCTATGACTGGCTGTGTGCTGACGGAGGACCATGAGCGCCGGGGGACTGGGACATGTCTCTGCCGATGATTTCATTCACTGTGAAGGACACAACAAACAGAAAAACACTTATTATTATTCATTTAACACATAATTTACTTTAATTCGCCTTGTGGATGCACAGCTCTTTAAACTGGAATTTAAAGATGGGCGTACGATGCTGAAGCTCCAAAGCTTGTCTCATTCCAAACAGTTCTGTACCAAACTCAACATCATTTTCATTGGTACTTAGAGGTTTACGGACATGATTTCCCTCCTAATCCAGAAACAGCCACTCTAGGCTGGTCACAACAGTTAAAAGCTCTCATTGGTCATTGCAAAGAAAATCATCCCTAAGAGTAATCCCCCTGTCTTTGAACGAGGCTCACAGATTTCTCCAGTATTTTATTTCCAGAGGACATTCGATGTGAGATGTTTGGGAAAGACAGTAAGTTTAAACAGACATTACAAACCAGCACTATTCTTGATTGCATCCGCTTCAATGTTCTGTTTCTTTTTTTCCGAAAAAGTCAGAAAAAAGAAAAATGACCCAAAAAACAAGTCAGTTGACTCCTTAATCGACTCATCATTGCTGAACATGTTCTTACAGAAAAACACTGTCATGGGAACGTTCTACTGAATACAAAGGTAAAGTATTTTTCATAATAATATGTAACATCTTTCTCCACTATGACTTCATTAACACACTCCAAGATTGACAACATGAAATCAAGAGTATACTTTGAGAAAACAACCAGATTTCACAGGGCTTGTTGAGTTTGACAAACAGAAAGAAAGACACAAAGGCTTCATTCGCCCATCACCGCTGTAAATGAGGCGCAGTAGAAGTACGCGCTTCTGTCCAGCAGAGGGCAGTGTCGCTCCACACTGAGTTCCTCACAAGCCTGAAAGCTGGACCTGGACCAGCTGACAGCCCAAAGTGGAAAACTCAAACTGCCTGGTGAACCCAAAGTTGACTTAGTCACAGCTCTGATGTGAGACATAATCACTCCTGAGACGACAAATGAGAGAAACTCACTAAACGTGCCAGTTCTGACCTTCGAGTCCAGCTCCTGTAACCACAGCACACCGACTCGTATAAAAAACACTCCTGTTCGGCTGTCCGTTACTTCATTAGAGCTTTAGTGATGGTTCACTGCGTCTCCTCAGGCCTGTTCACGAGGTTTGTGAGTAACGGTAAAATAAGGGATGTGTAAAAACCAAAGCGCCGTTAAAAACATGTTGTGGAGCCCGGAGTGGCACTCAGGCACAGCGAGGTTAATTACTCCACCGACTCATTTAGAGGCTCATTTTAAATAAATAACAGATAACTCTTTTCACTGCCTGCCTTTTTCTGCCAGCGCGTGTGATTGTTTTACATCTGCTGCCTCCATTCAGTATTCACACTGGGACCACAAGAGACGCAGCGGGGGAGCTTGTAAAAAAAAAAAAAAGTGCAGCCGTGAAGTAAATCAACTTCAAATAGTTCGAGGAGGACATGAGGACAGGCGGGCAGACGTTCAGTCGTTTGGAATTCGTGGAAAATGTGATGTGATGGCTGTTTTGTTTTTTTACACGTGTGTTTTCAGTTCTCGTCGTTCTTTAAGTGGTTTGAAGGTGAAGTCGACGGGTCATTAAGTCGAAGTGTGAAATCAGGCTGGGCAAACTGGTTTGGGAGTGTGCGGCGGAGACCTCTGGCCCAGTTTGACACCGGGCTGATTTACGAGCAGCTTTGTCTGAACACGCCACGTGAAAAAACACGCCACCTATTCCTGTCGACTTGGACACACGCACTGTAAAATCTCGCACCGTAGGCCATAATGAACACATGTATTACAGAAACTCCAGGGGAGGGGTGACTCAGTCGGTGATGAGCAAACTAACCCAGCCGAGTGTTTGCTTCGCGAGAGAAAAGAAACTACATTTAAATTTGGTGACACACAGAGTGAAACGAACTCTGTACAATTAAAGGAATGTACCGGTTAACTTTCGTCAACGCAGTAAAATATCAAACTACAGCCCTGCGATTGCACGTATTTGTCTTTGAAACACTTCACTCCTTTGCCAGTTGTCGTTTGGTGCACGTTCTGATGTTTTATTTGTGTTTTCTGCTGCTCGCTTTGTGTCTGGCCACCATCACTCACATCATCCTGTTAGCGTGGGAGGCTCTTCCTTTCCCATGTCAACCATGTTCACACACACACAATCACACACTCGCAGCACCACCACGCACTCAGAGACGACACTGTGACTATCAAAGCAAACGCTCCCCCCTGTTAATACAACAGCAGGGGTATAATACACAGCAAGCTGGCCAGTTTATCGATATCACTCAGGTCCATTCGGTGAAATCATGAAGTTTGATGGAGAACTACAGATCTCTTTTGAAAGCCGTGACCTTTCAAAAGACAAGCGGTGAGACTCTACTTGAAGGAGACGTCTTACAGCTGATAAAGGACCATCAGAGCAGCTGTGCAATGAAAGAAAAAGCTAGTAACTGTGCTTATTTTGTCCAAGCTCCACACTGATTCTTAATGAAAAGTAGCTGAGAAATGTTTCACACTTCACTTTAAACACTTTTAATTTAGAGTAACTATTTAAAACACGTCGGTTCATGGGTTAATCACATGGCAATGTTTTGCGGGCCTCCTGCACAGCTGAAATGTGATGTGGTAAACTCTGCAGCTCTGTCGATGGATGGGAGTGAATCTGCTCTAACACCACAGGAATATGAGCAACCAAGTGCGAAAGACCGACATCAAGTGGGCGTCTGCAAAACACATATCACTTTCCGCTGAACTGATCAGCAAAAGCAAGCGTTTAGCGCTCGACTGATAGATAATTCGAGAGACACGCAGAGGGCAATTAGCATGAAACGTTGTGAAAACCAGTGACTCCGCCGAGTGCAGCGATTACCGATCCGTCTCAATCTGATTAATTCGATTTTGTCATTAAAAAAACACAGGAAGAGGTTTCCCCCCGCAATCTGTCAGAGGCATTTTCGTCAGGGCCTCACTCTCGATATTACAGCTGCGCTCGATGTAAATTTGGACGACTTGGTCTGAAAAAAACGACTGAACTTATTTTGGAAGTGAATTTCCATCTTAGTGTCAAAACAGACAACGGAAAGAAGGAAACCGCACCTTTTTTCTTTGCTATTTTCCTTATGATTGGATGTCAGCGACTCACCGAGAGAGGAAAGAATATCATCATAAAAACAGAAAAGACAAAAATAAACTTATTTGTAATATACAAAGGATTTCTCTCTCAGGGGAAGAGAAGTTTAAAACCATAATAAAAGTATTTTACATAAAACACAAGCTTAATTTTCCCATAACAATGAGCAATACTCTACGGGTCGGACACAGTCATTCATTTAAAGCTTCACACATCAACAATCCACAAGTGAAAGAGAGGTTTGAGTCGGCCCGGGCCTCAGAGGAGTTTCATATTCTGATAGTGTTTTCTCAGATTTACTGGTATTGCTCATGACGGTGCGACAGAAAGACGGTGATTCAGCGCTGCCAGCCATAGTAAGTGTGTCTCTGAATGGCTCAGCAGGAGGGAGATCCTCTGCAGATGACTGGGAGGGGGGCTCCCTAGTCAAAATATACATCTGCAGTCAGCCGACTGCTACTACGACTACTACTACAAACAGTACTACTAATACTGCTCGTGCTGCTCTCAGGAATGCATCCATCAGAGGGATCCTTTCATGTGTGTGCTAATCATTATAAGAGCACACAGCAAGCGAGGCCTGTGTACATCAGCTATACAGTGAAAGCATGTGTTCATATTGAACTTTTGGACCAAGCCTCTTTGGGTTTCTGAGGAACTGCAAGGGAAAGACGGGGGAAGACTTAAATCTCTGAACTAGGCTACTGACAGTCATTTGTTGAACTGAGCATCACTGTTCACTGGCAGCATGTAAGAGTCAGGGACAAGCCCGAGAGGGATATAAGCAAAAAAGAAAGAAAACCTCCTTTGAAAAAACAAGTTACAAGTGCAACTCTAGAAATAAACGTACTGTCAAACCTGCAAATGCTAAATGAAATGCTTCAGGAGATTCTTTCATTTCCCCAAAAGAAAGTTTCACATCTTGCTGGAGATCACCAAGATCTGGTAATCTCACGTCTCCGTTTCTAAAGAGCCTGTCAGGGGAGGTATATTGAAATGATTTCCATAATGCAAAACAGAAGTGAAACAGGCAGATGGACATTCAGCATGATAAACATATCTACAGTCGAAATGGAAAATGGGTAATTATCGTAACGCTGTATGACACGTATGAAAAAAGTTTCCTGACCCAGGCTTAAAAAACATTACTCTGGCAGGGCGGCTTAAGCAAATAACTCGAAGACTGAGTGATTCTTGAGTCCAGCAAATGAAGACAACATGCCACAATGGAAAACATTTGTGCAGAGGGAACAGAAAGAAGCAAAGACTTGGTTCTGCCTCTAAAAGTGGAATATCAAAGCACACAGTTTCCACTCGCAGGGCCCTGTAATGACACGCACACGTCTTCACAAAGCCTTAGGTATGATGGGAGAAAACGTGAAGTAAAAAATCCATTGAGTGGTCACACGCATATTGGAAATAGATGGTCAGTTGATGGAACTTGTGCTGAAATCATTCAGATCGGCCTCAATAAAGACTTCTCCGCTGCTTGATGATCATCCTCTGTTTTATTTAAATGTTTCTGTTGGAGTGAGTGAGTGAGTGAGTGAGAAGCTCATTTAAAAGTCAGTTTCTCAAAGTCACTCAGTTGTGTGAATCATCGGTGGATTTCCCGTTTGATCTGACGGTAAGTGATTCACAGAACTCTCGCCGTTGATCCGGGACCAGGCGACAGGAACGAAAGCACTGGAGCCCAAATGGCCACCTGGGGTGATCGGCCAAGCATGAGAAATTGGTATGCGTGAGAAAAAAAATCTTTTCTCAGATGCATCGCGGTTCTCTCTGGAAAGATCACGTCTTCTCAGAAATTCAAAACCCAACTTCCGACATAATGAATACCTATGTAACAATTTTGACTGAGACCAAAACCGGGCTGTACAATTCCTCGCGGCTGAACCAACTGGAAGGTGAAATGTAACGCGAGTCGCGTCGTGTTTACGTTCCAAGCTCGGCTACTTCTTCAGTTTTGGTGAGGGGCAAAGACGATGGAGGTAATGTCATCTGTTTATCTTCATTATGGATCAATGCAAAAACACTATGTTTTAAAAGTACACTGTACATTTTAATAGTTGATTTTACTTTTAAAAAAGTCAGGAAACCGATTACCTCAGAATTACCGATAAAGTAGACCATTAAATGTGAGTTGAACAAGCTAAAACATTTCAACAACTTAAAATGATTAGACTACTTTACTAGATCATTTTAATGTAATCGGTTTCCTCAAATTTTAAAGTAAATTCACTTTGTTAGATTTTACAGTTTAGCAAGAAGTAACACTGTGAGAAAAAATAAATCATGAATGGGAATGAAACATTTTGATTCATTAGGATGCTTGGATGATCACATCGTAGCCTTCTGAATCTGAGTCAAATCTGAACGTAAGGTGCAAATGGAAAATAGTTTAAACAACAGGGCATCTTTATCTGGTGTCAAAACCACAACTATACTAAAGCTTTTCCTGTCTATTAACAGGTGACAGTCAGTAGCTGATAACCCTAATAACACGTAAGAGGTTTGTTTCTTTACTTGAGCAGAGTTTTGGTTAATGCTTCCTGTTCAGTGAGGACAAGATACAGCCGTAAAGCTGCAACTAACAACTGTTTTCATCAGTGACTGATTGTTTTGCCAGTGCCTTTTTTTATTCTTTACGTCCGAGATGATGTCTTGAAATAGTTTGTTTTGTCAGTCCATAATCCAGAGATACTTAAGAGAAAATAAAGCAGTAAATCCTCACATTTGCGAAGCTGAAATAAGAGAGTGGTTTAGGTTTGAGCTACAAACAGTTGAAGGTGCATTTGCTTTACAAAAGGACGGAGTAGTCGAGTTTAAAGATTTGTATTTCTGCACCGTGGCGTATTAAACAGGACACGGTGGCAGCTTTACAGCAACACACGATAGTGACGCACCAAAACTCAGAGAAAAAAAATGTACACACGCCTGCAAACACACATCTCCTCAGCTCAACATTTACTAGCGGGAGCGAAATTTGACTTCACATTCTGTCAAGTCCGCACTTGTGCACTGCGAGAAATGCGTTGACTAGTATTCATTTTTCCTCAATGCTCGGCTGACGAGCACAAATCAAAACTGACACTCAGAAAGAGAATCGAGAAAAGCCGACGATATAAAAAGAATCTCGGTAAGATCCCCATTCAAAGCTACAGCGCTGTTCATTTTCATGATAATCTGATAAGTGTGTACTCAGAGTTCATATGTTGCTCTCATCCCCACGGAGGGATTTCCAGGCTTCCCCTCCTCCTGTCTTAAGTGAAAAGGCACGACTGGCACCGTCTCCACACCAGGCTCCAGCCTCTGCCAAGACCTCTGCATTACACTCGCTAAGACCTTAATTGTATGGAAAGATGACACAGAAAGTCCATTTCCACTTGTTTCAGGGGAAAAGACCGGTGAATGTTTGCCATTGTTTTTAACGAGCAGCAGCAGCAGCAGCAGCGGCAGCGGCAGCAGCATTTAATGGAAATGTATTTTCCTTCCACTGTTGTTTTTTTCATGCCATCGAATCAAGAGTTCTGTGTTATTACTCTGTTATGGTTGGTTAATGGCAGCATGAAGCCTTTGACCCATACACACACCTGCAAGCGCACACACCACTCACACAAAATGGATGATTCATTTCTGGTTGCTTCATAGAAATAATCACAGATAAATGAGCTACACATATGTTTACATTTCTTCCTGGTTGTGTACACAAACATGAAAAGTTAATAATTGTGGAAAATCTACTCTGTCTGATGCAAAATCTCAAGTGATGAATCCTAATGTTTCATTCAAAGGCTGCTCGGCCAGATGTTGGGCCAGCTGATGGCTTTACCCTAATTAACTTCACTTTAAACTGTTGCTGAATGACTTTTGTTGATGTTTTTAATGGTGGCCATTAAATTACAATTAATGAGGCCTCGACAGTACAAAAAAGGTTCAGCCCTTTCCGCAGAGAAAATGTGAATCAAGATAATTTACAAAGGTGGCAAAAAACCAAAGGTCATTTCCGAGTGTAATTTCATGTTTAATTTCATTTGGGATAAAATTGGACTCATATTTCTCGCCACCTGTCAACGGTAAATCCAGCGCTCACTGGCATATTTTCCGTGGTCTGGCCGTCCAACTCCTGAGAAAAAATATCCAAGTCTTTTTTGGAGCGCTGGACGTTGGCCTCCTCACCATTCACTTGTTTAACTAATTAGCGGCTCTCTGCCATTTTTCAACATCCAGGGAGCATTCAGAGAACAGCTGCCTATGAAGTGAAGGAGACTTTAAACTGAGAAGGCAGGATGCTGCTGTTCTCAGTGGGATTGGCACTTATGACAAGCCCCACTCATTACAAAGAGCTACTTGTTTGAATCTCAAAGCAATAGACTGACATATTCTCTCTCTTGTTGAGAATCGCATGAGAAAAGCAACATCACTCTCATATCTCTCATATCTCTCAAATATCTCTTTGTAATATCATATCTCTTAAAGTTAAGGCTTGTTAGCTTAGCTTAGCATAAAGACTGGAAAGACTGGCTCTGTCAAAGGGTCACAATACCCATCAGGTCCTAAAAAAAACCTCAAATTAACATGTTATATCTCACATGTTCCCAGTGCTTGTGCTAAGCTACCTGGCTAAATCAAGTTGTGGATTTACAGGGGGGTCACACGCTGGACCTTTTTTTGGCCGAGAGATGGCAGGAGACTTTATTACATGACTGCTTCTTCCCGCCAAAAAGTAGAGCAGGACCGTTAAAACCTCTACCAGTTTGTGTGAATTAAACAAACAAGACGTAGCATGTTAATAAGTGAGTCTGACGGGTGCTGGCAGGTTTGTTTTGTGTGCAATGGACAGAGCCAAAATAGCTATTTCCTTGTTTTCAGTCTCTGTGCTAACTGGCTGCCGGCTGTAACCTCATATTGAACGTACAGATAAGAGTTGTAATAATCTTCTCATCTGACCCTGAGCAAGTGAATAAGTAACATTTTCCAAAATGTCACATTTATTGCTTTACTGTAAAAATACTACTTGGATCTTTAAGTGCATGTGTGCAAGTCTCTGCGTAACAATGATGTAACTGAAAAGTGCTGCATGATGTGTTTTTATATTCTATTCCCTTGTAAAGAAAGAAAAAACAAACAATAAAAACATATATTCATAAGACGTGTTCCTGCACGGACACAAACTTGTACATTTGACAAGATCTACAGGATAACTTGTGTCACTCCCTGTGTGTGTGTATGTGTGTGTGTGCATTTGTGCAGGCAGCAGGGCTCGGCCTATTATTAACCCTCAAAGCTGTGCTCGCAGTTTGAAGCAGCTGTGCGTTTGGCCATGGCAGGACCAACAAAAGACCAGCTTTTGTTGTGAACGCACCGTGCACACTACCAACACCACAGTAACAGCCTAAACGTGCTATCCCTTCCCCTTTGTGCTCTGTAAACATAGAGATCGTCACATGCTGATTAATTAGTTAAATGCACAGTTCGGCAGCCCAGGGGCTTCGGATTCTGTCACCATGACGGCTGTAATCATCGTCACAGGAGGGCCTATTCTTCAAGCCACTACTGTGTTTATGGAGTAACCAAACACACAAGTTTAGAGGGCTTTGGCGAGCCTGGCTGACAGTCGCACTGGGGATAGACAGTAATTTATTATTAAAAGTCCATCAGTCATCTGTACCTGCTTATCTTTAAGCCCTGTAACAGAAATAAAGTGAATGGAACCTGTATTTGTTATTTTGTGTTAAGGTACTGACGCACCATGGTCTCTACGCCAAATGTGCCGACAGTGACCATGAGGAGCCTCTTTGATATAATTTCCTGATGGCAGCACCCAACCATACGCTGTTCTGTTTTAATCAGACATCAGAGCAGCAGGAGTACACACAATTTTAGGGAACATTCAGTTTTGTCACGCTGCTTTGTTGAAAAGTGAATTCTTTGCTTTTCCATGTCATTACCTTCGTTAAAAAAAAAAAAACTCTTCACTCCAAAACCTAAAAACATAAAGCCTTTCTCCCCCGTCATTTCTATATTGTAATAGACTGTAAATAATTATCCAGTATGCACTTTACTTTAATCTCAGATGCCAAGTACATTTCAGATTGAATGTCTCGGCTGAGTGACCCTGCAGTGGGGTTGGATCCTGACCTTGTCTGTCCATCTGTCTGTCAGTCTGTCCTCTTACCTCCTGTGTCTCCTGCGTTGCACACACACACACACACACACATACAATACACTCACACCTCCACAACATCAGATACACACAAACACAATACCCCCCCCTCCACACACGCACACACACACACATACACACACATCTCAAGCATGGTCTGGTGTGCGTCACAAGGGCCATCTGCTTGCTAACCAGAGCAGTTTTCTAGACACTCGCACTCATATTTCCTCTCATGCCACTTATACAAGTCTGTGATACTACTTTTGCAGGAGTCTATCTCATGTATGAAAATTGTATGATGTGAAAAGTGTTTAAAGCAAAGTTCTCCAAATACTAAACAATGTATATATATCCGGGAACAAAAAGAGGCGGAGAGCAGCGAGAATACAAGGTGGAGATGAAAGAGATGTAAAGATGGTAAAACCTCATTCTCAATTTACTAAAACCTCTGTTAAAGGGTGAAGTTTTACTGAACAGTGGTCATATCTATACACTGTCTTAAAATGATAATTATGCATAATAGCCCTGAGGCATAATTTTAGCTTATATTTAAGTTTTATTGATTTAACCACTTCAAACCGCCATCGTTTACATGTGAATGTACATACACGTGAGTCTTTTTATGCTCTATGAATCTGTGTCTTTTCCCGACACTGTATCTTTTGTTTCTGCATCCCGATCTGCCTGCCTGCCTGTCAAACTGGGGTGAGTACGGTCTACTTAACAGAGTGTGCTGCGACCTCCTAAAACTCAGAGCTGGGTGTAAGCTTCACGTTGCCACTTCACAACATGGCCTACAGAGCTGGGCTGGCACAGAAAGCTATTTTTAGCCACAGGCTCAAAGGGAGAGCTCACATTCCCGGCTGAACCGTGTCACTCACAAACTTTTCTCATACGTTTTTTTTTTTTTTTTGTCAGTGCAGCCAGCTACTTTCAGAGCAGCCCTGTGTCTGTCTTTTCTTATGTGATGGGGAGAGACTGAATATATCTTAGTTATAGTTTAATGAGTCCATACATGCGTCCACATGTGAGTCTGTCAAAGGGAAAGAGAGAGAGAAAAGCTTTATCATCTGGCTTTCCTTTACACAGGTTACACGTTTTAATGTGTGTTAGCTTGTGTGTGTGCATAAGTATTATGCACTGATGAACCTCAGTGGTTGTTGGACTTTCACACATGACTTATTGACAATGGCCCTGTGTTAATTAGCCTGACCCTTGCTAGCACACAATATCACACCTCCCTGACATAGCCTCGCCAGGCTATTTATTAACCCCAGACCTTTAGGACCCTCATTTGAATATGGCATTGAGGTTAACAAAACCAGGCGAGCTCTAAATGACAGATAAGGAAGTAGACAATCTGGAATAGTTTAGACACACTCATTTTAGGCAAAGGTTCACGGGTGAGGGGGAAAAGCTGCTAAATGCACAGGCTTACTTCACAGTCAATTGTTAAGTTGACGAGTTCTCCCGAGCATGCTAATTAGTTGGTAACGCACCTACATACATGCCTACATACACACAAACACACACAGGATGTAATTACTGCAGCAGCACGCAACTGTCTTTGCACAAAATGATGCAATCATCTCCCTCTCCCCAAGAAGCCAAAAAATACAAAGTGTAATTAATCTCCAAACTGCTGCCAGAGATACAGAAGCTTAGCGGTTTACAATTAGGCCCTTTAATATGATACTATAGTTATCAGTATTGTGTCTATGTTACCCAATACTAAGTCACAGGACCCTTCAGTAATGAACCTGTGTACACAACTGTGCACCGCAGTGACAGATGGAACACTATCACCATAATCAGGCATCAAGTTTTCAGCCACTTGAAAATACAACAACTGGTGCTCCATATTGTTTTACATCATCAGATACAAATTTATCTTGCGCCTGACATATTGTAGGGTGAATTTAATCCCTCAGTGGCCCCTTGTTTTAGACTGAAAATTAGATTAATCAAAGATGGGTGTGCTATGTAAATAGCTCGTGTGAAAGGATCGGGTGGGGAAGGAAAATGTGATAATGAGAGCAGAAAGACGGGACTGACAGAAAACTACAGAAGTACAGTCTGAGCAAAAACAAAATAGGAAGAGTGAGTGGAAGATAGATGGGGTGAGGGCCGTTGTCCACTGGGTATCTGAGGGTCACCTTCTCTTTGTTTTTGTTTTCAAAGTGTTTGAGTGCTTGAAACCAAAATCTGAATACATCATTTCTGATCTCCTTGCCTGTTCCGTGTTACTGCCTCAATGAGCTTGAGGTTAAAATAACATTTCACAGATGTCCTGTGCTATCCTTTGTCACTTTTCATGCCTTGACCAATAACAGATGGGAAGAGAGGTTGACCTCACTGTTCTCATGGCCTCAGTGCAACAACAAAATGGTACAGAGATAAATATGATAGATGAATAAATATCCTACCATCGTCCAGCGTGATGTCCTGCAGGCCGATGGAGCGGAACGTGGGTTCCTTGTCCTCTGGCTCTTGTTTGATGTTCACACTGTCCCCGTCGGAGGGGAAGGGCCCCTGTGGGCTAAGAGGGTGAACCAGCGGCCCTGCTGCCGCTGGGGACAAGCTGGCCATTACTGGGCTTGTAGCCTGGGGAGAAGGCTGTCCTGAGTGCTGCTGTTGCAGGGGCCCCAGAGGACTGCCACCAGAGGTGGGGGAGGATGAGGTGGGAGACTGGTAGGGTAGCGAGTGCAGCTGAGGGGAGGAAGGCCCAGAGTGCGGAGAGGGGATCATCCGTGGAGGAGGGGCACTGGATGGTGTGGGGCAGGAGGCTGACCTTTGACTTACTGGGTGATAGCCCATAGCCCTCTGCATCTGGGAGGAGTGCTGCCCCACAAGGGGGTGGCCACTGGGAGAGGGTACCTGGGTGGGATTTGGGGAGCAGTGATAGCTTCCGAGTGTGTGGAGGTGTGGGGATGACGGGCTGAGCAGCGGTTGCTGGTTCTGGGGAGACCCGGCAATGGGGTTGGAGGCTGAAGAGGAGGGGGCTGATGGCGAGGAGCAAGGGGAGGAAGGGTACACCATTCCCATGCCCATTGGGTGTGATACTGTGGGGCTGTGCTGGAAGGGCATCCTCTCGTAGCCCTGAGGAGGAAGGCTGGACTGGCCGTTGAAGGGCAGGCTATGAACGTGGCTGTGGCTGTGCTGCATAGGCTGGTAGGAGGGCCGGGGAGGAGCAGGAAGGGAGGCAGGAGCAGAGCTTGGGTGGAACGTCATGTGGCAGTCAGCAGGGGGGTGGTGCAAACCGCGGCCCTGGAGGTGAGGCAGGTGCTGGAAGGACGGGGAGCCCAGGGAGGGGCAGGGGGCCTGCAGGGGTAGCAGGCCAGGTCCGGAGCCCGTGGCCAGGCCGTGAGGGGAGCTGGACAGAAGGTTGTCCGATGGGTGGCCCTGCTCAGGAGAAGGCAGCTGGGTGCGCACCAGACTGGCAGCATGTGCCAGGGGCATGGACATAGGGGGTCCAGCAGGAAGGTCCAGCTCATCTCTGTGCTCCTGTTTCACCATGACTGAAGGGAGAGAGGTGCACACACAGAGAGAGGGAGGAAGAGAGATGTGATGAAAGACGAAAACCACATTGTCAGGCTATCAATCAAATACTGCAGGAAGAGAAAGGACACGTCATGTCTAAATATGTCAAGTCACTGCATTGCAACATTGACAGTAGCACTGCTATTTTTGCTTCAGGTACAGTAGTCCGGTGACTTCAACCAGCCGCAGAAAAGCAGTCAAGTTTTTCCTCATACTCAACCCACACTAATTCACTCAATGTGTGTCTCTGTAACACCTCAAAAACTATGTCATAACAATCTCAAGGCAGGGTACAAAGTCTCTGAGATGTATGGATTGTGAAACGGGCTCCTTCCAGATGAAAAAAAGGGTACCTAAAAACCGAGTGACATTTAGATAGTAAATGGGGCCATTCCCTTTTACTGTGACGGCTCAAAGCACTGCTATGTCGATCGGTAACCTATTTCCCAATCTGGTGCCTTGTGACAGTGAGATTTATTTTTATCCAGCTCTGAATCAGAGGGAGAGCATATGTTGTCAGTCCGGGTGCCATCATGTGAAATGCTGTGTGGGAGAAGAGCTGAATGCCCCGCAGCCCAGATCAGACCAACAGAACAAACGAGTTCACTGATCGTGCCCTCTGCTCACCCCCACCATGCCTCTGGGATGGAGAGGGAAGGGGGCACAAAAAGGCCAAACGTGGGTTTATTCTGGCTAAAAATGAAGCCAGTGGGGATACGCAGGGTGAGAGAAGGGTAACACACTGTATATTTAAACTTACAAAATATAAGCAATTATACAGCCTCAAAACTGAGCATACCTATGCCAGGTGTACAAAAAGTATGCTCCTGTTTTAAAAGTACTACTATACGCCTGACAAGGAACCAAAGGCTTTTTGTCACAGAATCTTCTGTACAAACTTTTTTCCACGCAATTTTCTCAGAATCTGTCCTTAAATTGGGCCAGGGCCTGTTCAGCCCAGCCCACGATAAAACTTGCCACAATAAAGCAGGCGGTGTCCGTGGTAACGCTAGTGGTGTCAGCGACCCAGCTTGACTGACAGAGCAGGGTTACTTGACTCTGCTCTGATTGGCCGCCCCGGTCTGTCAACGGTGAAAACAGGAACTGTCTGTGCTGAGTGGGCGTGCTTGCAAACAGAAAGGCTGGGTGGGTGGAGGGGCAAGGTCGCTTGTATGCGGCACACAAACACAAACATACACACTGTTGTGGTAAAACTCAGGGTTTAAATATGTTGCATAAAATGCTTACGTCATTATATTCCGCCAACGGTGTTTTCAGTTTGACTGGCTTCAAGAGGAAAAATAAACGATAACAATATCGAATAGCGAGGCTGGAATTTGACTTTAATGAAAAACATAAAGGAAACTTTCAGATCAAAATATCATGACTGCCGAGTTTCCCTGCTGCTAAAATAATCATATCAAACCACAACTCAGGGTCTATGTATAGTAAAATTTTCCTGGATAGCAAAAGATTTGCATCATAAAACCCCATGCAAATACAGTACATTTGAGAAAAAAAAAAGGTTTGCCCGGGAGTTTGAGTCGGCTCTACAAAAGACACAGTTGGCAGGTGTTAGTGTTATTGTTAGTGGAAGAGCCCCCTCTAAACCACAGCAATGCTTTCTTTGGAGAGAGAAAGAGAGAAACGGGGTTAGTGAAGCCCCTGTGGAGAAGTGTGCAACACCGAGAGCACGTTACAACTGTCTCTGCTGTCAGTCAAACTTCTTGTCATTACCTTGGGAGATTAGCTACGGCAGGAAGCAATACACCCAAAGGAACGCAAAGTAAAGCTTGAGAGAATCTCTTTGTGTAAATGTCTGTAAAATGAGCTGCAGGAAAACTACTTGTACCCGGCAGCTTAAGTTTAGCAAAATGGTGCCTCTTTGTCTGACTTTGTCTGTTTTTTTCCCCCCAAGGAGTCTAAACATGGCAGCTATAAGTTAAAAAACCAACGACAACAACATCAATTTATGATCTAATATTCCTTTTAAATGAGAACCTCTCATCTCACCTGAAAGGTAAGTGAAGCGTTGCGATTGGCTCCTTTTCCGCTTGCCATTGCACACATAAAACTGCACCTGCACAGCTGAGCCCACAGTTTTACTGTGGTAGGGAGGGACCTCCACCACGATGCACGACTACAAAAACGAACAGTTCACATTATTTACATACACTTATTGCCGACAAAACATCATATACTGTTTTTATATAATTAAAAAAATGACAACAGACAAGTTTATTAGAGTGCAAATATTACAGACAAACTGCACAATATGTGACTACTTACTCCTTGAGATTTCTCACGGATTATTTTGGCCTCAACTTCCCACTGAGGTCGTCCATCTAGAGGGAATGAGAACAAGGAAAATATAACGCGTTAAAATGTTTCTGGAAAATTTTACTATACACACTACATTCAATATTTTCCTCAATCCAAGCACTGTTTGTTTACATATAACATTTGTCCACACAGTTCTAAGAAGACCACCACACTTGACAGAACAGTATATACTAAAATTACTTCAACAGTTCTTGAGTGCAGGTCTGGCTAAAGATAGACTGACTGACTTTTCAGCAGAGAAGGACCAAGAGCTCCAGGAAGCAGAATACAGCATCAGTGTACCAGTTTTGGGATAAACATTCATACAGTAAAAGCAACTAAAAAACACAGTTTATAATGGACAGAGAAGCAACATGTGGATTAAAAATAACAATGACTATATAATATAATTTAGACTGATAACTAAAACAGAAGCAGTAATAAACCCAGGCCACATACTTTGGACTCCTTTTAGAATGATTGTCTGACATTTGTCAAAGTGACTTTTCTCATCTGGAGCAGTTCCCTTTCTCTATTTTCCTACAAATGATGTCAGTGCTCGGTGCTTTCTCAAACAGACGGGGCTTAAGAACCACACGAGGCTTCAGAAAAGCACACCATTTCAGTTTGTTCTGGAGAATCAAGACACATCGCAATGATGTCATTTTCAAAGGCCCAGAAGCTTCATGGAGAAAATCTTCGCAGCTATTAAATAGTAATCAAATGTCCAAATGTCCTGCTGTTTGTCTGGCCTGGTTAAAATTATGGACTGAGCAGTGGAATAATTGCATTTATTCTAAAATGCTTTAACACACTGCCAGGTTTCTGGCTAGAAAACATCCTTTCCAGTTTTCCTACGAGGGAACTAATTATTTGGCCAGACATCTTAAGGGCAGCTGCTTGAGGGGAAGGAGTCGGGGTGAAAACATTGACAGGCTCGTGGTGTGAGTGGAAGGATTCACAGAAGAATACAAACTTTTGAAAACTAACTGAGCACTGTATAGCCTTTCAGTGGAGGCAGTCGCCTGCTCCACGGTGAAAGCATACTCTGCACCTGCGTGGCCTCTTCCTCAAAACCCAAAGGATTCCCCCAGATACCGCTGTCAGACATCTGCTACATGTCTGCAGAGAGGACTAGCCTATATGTAAATACTAAGCACTCAACTGTAAGCCTTGTAACATTCAGCGTTCTACTGAAATCCACACTCAACTGTAGCTTTAAGTGGGCGATATACCTGCTCTGATCTCACCTGAGCATTAGCCTAAATTATAGTAATCCACTGGCCCTAAAGATGTTCTCTCTATTGTGAAGAAAGCTTAACTTATAGATGACAGAGAAGGTTTTTTTTCTTCCCCAATGAGCAAATGACCTTGAACGTCTTTGCAGCTGACAGCACTGCATTATTACAGCGCTGCTTGTTGACATTCAACAGGCAGGAGCATGGGCCCCACATGCTCTGTCAGACAACAAGCACCGACAGGAACCTCATACCACGCTAAGACAATGACTCGGATCATCCAGACAGCCTGCACGCCCTCCGGTCAGAGGGGGGAGAGAACGTGCGCCAGTTGTGCCGGTAGATCGAGTAAAAATAAAGAACGTGATTACTGTTTACGTTGTAACTTCTGGGTAAAAGCTCACAGTTGTTTGGCTTCTGCGACAGGAACAATAACGTGACTGCAGAGTACACGCGCTTGTGTTAGCCACTATTCAAAGCAGCCAGTGTTATAGCCTTTAAAGTCCACTCCTTTATGTAAACATTCATCCTTGTAAAGTTGAAATACTCATACCAATTATGGACTTATTTCTAACTTTAATGTTTGATGAACTACGTGTCTTCCCTTCCTTTTAACCTTTTATATTTTCTCATTGCCAAAATACTACTTCAAATAACTTTAAACAAAAAGTTATTAGTTAGCTAACAGATATGTTTTCTTTTCCCTCTCTTTCAAAGAAGTGAATTGATGGAAAGTATCAGAGATTTTAAATCAGAAGTGTCAACTATTATCTAAATGTAATTGTGTGGCCGTTCAGCATATTATCTACTACTTCAAGTCCTGAAGAACCAAGTAAAGGTTACATTACAGTAGCATAAAACAGAATCACAATAGTATGCATACCAACATATAGCAAACCCAAACTATTCTGTTACAGTTTGATGTTTATCTGCTTAAAGAAAGGAAGGAACAAATGCTAGGATGTGTGTTTCTCTCATAAGCTCTGTGTACTAGCAACAATATGCTAGTCTCTGTAGTTCTTCAGGAGTCTGCAGTTGTCTTACAATTATGAGAGATGGTGGAAAAGTATCTGTCACTGCCTCTCTTTCTTTTCTTTCTTTCTTTCTTTCTTTCTTTCTTTCTTTCTTTCTTTCTTTCTTTTCTTCTTTTCCTTTACTTACTCCAATCAGTGCCTTTCTGCACTAAAGCAGGCGGATTACTCATGATGAGGAGGATCATTTACACAAACCTAATCAACATCATCTTCCCCTACCCTTTCATATTCCTTCTGTCTCCCTCCACAGTCCAATGCCTTCATGCACTATGGGGCCCCAGCTTTCCTCCCTACCCAAGATTCACCTCTCTAAGGTTTCCACCACTTGCTGCTGCGTTAAAAAGAGCCGACCATCAGTGTGTTGTTTCAACCATCCTACTTTTCTCTGCCATGCTTCACCTGGTACACCTCAAAGTGCTAAAGACATTCCTCAGGGCTGCTTTTTTTCTCTCTTTCTTCTCAAATCTCAGAGAACGGCTCTCGCTCACAAACACAACACCGCTCAGCTTTCTGCCATGTGTGAACTTGATTCTGTTGCTCCACATCACAAAGGTTCCTCGGGCAGGCAGAGACGGGCTCGGCGAATGTTATCCATTTAAAATTTCCATCCCAGGGAACAGCTATTACATGTGTTTTGATTACAAGGGGTGTACAAAAGAGAAACAAAGATAAGGCAGAGAAAGACGGGTGACTTAAAAGGAACAGGGTGAATAGCACAGGGAGATTAAGTAAGTAATCTCTTTAGTCTAGGTATTTGTTAAACGGATATAAGCAACTTTTAAAGCCACAAAGACTCTTTTTAGGAAACGGAGACACGTTCAACATTCATCCTGACTCCAGAACCTCCAAGTGCTTTACACATGTGGAACAAGGAACCAATAGCTTTCCATACATGTGCTCCCTTACACTTCACTACTTCTTTTAGCATTTCACACTTGCTAGTTATTGTAAGACAAAAAAAATTGTATTTTCACGATATAACATGATGACAAGACAAAGCGTGCATCTGAAAAAAATGAAAATGGATACTGTTTTTGTCTATATATTATCACTTTTGTTGATGTTGACATAAACTAGTACAAACATTATTGTCTTAATGACTATTTGAATAATTAAACTAAGCAGGGTTGAATTCCTACTTTTTTATTTGCGTTTAATACACTGCAATGGTTTGATGCTGATATAAAAAATCTACACAATAAAAATGTCGATTGCAGTGTTTGCCACAAGAGAGTAAGCTGAATGTGGGTCATTATTTTAATGAAAATACTGCGAAAATGTTCCATTCCAATCTTATAAGTTAGCACTGAATCGGGATATATATCCATTGCCCCATAATCCGAGTGTATCATCTCATGCTTAGTTGAGAGACAACATAATAAGCAGATATAAATCCGTTCCGCGTTGACAAAATGCCCGGGGGAACAGAGGACTGCTGAGAATGGGATGATGACAGATGTGATCTGAGAACTGATACACAGATACAAGAATTCAGGGGTGGGTTTAATAGATGTCGTATTGCAGAATCAACCAAGAGAATCAATGTGTAGTAGAAAGCTAAGAAACTATGTTTGGTCAGCTACTCACAAAATCGAGATTCAAACCTCCATTATCATATTTCTCTGGCACAAAGCTGCAAAGTATTATTTTCCTAATTGCGGTGTTGGTGGGACTCTAATAAAATCCTCTACTGACTTCTGCAACATTTTCCACATGTAGTTTCATGTTTTAGAGTATAAATGCAAATTCGAAGAAGCTCAACATTTTCTGTTTTTAGCCACTGAAGAATATATTTGTCCAACAGACCACACATTCATTTTTTTTTTTTTTTACCAATGGTGGCCTCTCTGATACAATCTGTCAGACAACCATGAAACATGATTTTTTTTACATGCGTAATTGGCACAAGCTGTTTCTGCAGTGGTGTTTCAAGGCCAAGCTGCTGTGTGGACATTACACTTACCAGGGCCTTTCTCCAGGAAGATGACCTTGGACTCCGGGAAGAAGTTGGAGCCTGTGATGACCAACTCCTCTCCCCCGCTGACCAAGCAGCTGGTCAGGCTGGATTTCTCAACCTGGGGCAGCTCTTGAGCTGAACGCTGGGCTGGGAGAGACGCAGCAGGGGTTGAGGAGAAAAGAGGACGATCATTTGCTGAGCTTTGCTTATTCACACTGCAGTCTTGATTTTTTTTTGTATGTAGATGCATGTACTACTTCATAAGCAACACATAATATCATGCAGTATTTATTGCAGCGCTATGGTAACGGCACAGACAGAAGTGTGCCAGTTTCCATTTTTAAAATGTCAATCAAATCTTCTTATCTAAAGTGACTTTCAATGGGAGCAAACAGTAGATTAAATCAACATCCTAAATTACCAGACCGCAGGCTTGATAACTTGTGTGGAATGGTTTGTGTGTGTGCTTTTCTGTGTGTGGTGGTTTTCTGAATGAATCTGTTTGGGTGGGTGTGTGTGTGCGTGTGTGTGTATTTGCGACTCGATGCTTGGAGGTTGACACTCACAGCACTCCACAGGAATAGAGGCAGCCTGCAGCGACAGCACCTTTCCGTTGGGTTGAGGGATGTGCACTCGGAACACCACGCGGACCCGTGTGTTCTTTCTTCCGATATCCGTCTCCCCCTTCCGCAGCTCAATGTCTGAGTTCCGCAGCTTAAGGATGCCAGCACAGTCGATACTGCAAGGTAGAGGGAAAATAGTTGGCCCCGTACGACACCGCCGGGATGGCAATCATCTAAGACATATTTAAGTAGTGAAGGCCTGGGAGTGATAAAACGAACCACAAACCTAGCAGGAGACTGGCAATGAGAAGCAAATTAAGTGTTGAATCACATAATAAAAATGCCTGTGTGAATATGATTTATTACAGCTGTAAATGAGAAAATCCCTACCAAATCCTTTCCTATGAATTCCAATATAAATGAAACCAGACCTTATATAAACATCATCATTTAGTTAATGCGGAATCATAAATATTTGAATAAAGTTTGTTTCTCTGCTCCATGGGAAACCCTCAAATTTTCCTTGTCTCATGTTGGTTTAAATGAAGAAAATCTATTAAATTCCCCTTTGGAAGAACCCTGTATGTTCATAAATGTGGTCATGCCTACATTGGATTGGGCTTCCTTCACGGTGGTAAGCTCATAACTGAGGAATATAAACGTGTAGTGCTTCTGACACCTACCTGGCTGACATGTTGTTTTCGGGCAGCAGAGGAATTTCAAGAACTTTGGTGCTGGAGACGATAATTTCTTGGCTGGCGGTGGCTACGGTCTTCCCGGTGATCCGGTGCACCTGGTAGAAGGCGTGCGGCCTCAAGTAACGGTCGTCCGCAGTTCCAATGAACATCTGCAGGTTGACGGGCTTCTCGCTGTAGCCAATGAGCTGAGACACGACAGAGAGGAAGATAGAAAAACAGAATGAAAACAGATGTGGGTTCTTCAGCTCCAGAGTAGACGTGTGACCAAAGGAATACTCTCGTTATTTCCAAGGCCACCTTTTTTGGAGGGAATCTAAATGTCAGGTTGAGGGTGTTGCGATATTTCTGGCAGGGCCACTGGATATTAATCTGGCGCTTTGGCCTCTAACCAGTCTGACACTGATGTTAACAACTAATAGTCTTCTAATTTTTTCCCCTTGAACGCCTGGCCCTCAGCAGGACTCTGTGCAGGATACTATTACCTCAAAAACCTCACCATAACCTTGAAACCTTGTCTGGTCGATCGCTCAGAGACCAAATAAAAGTCATATTTCGTCTACACCTGCTACCACAAAAAAAAAAGACTAAACGCACAGTGTGTATTTTCTGTCACTAGGGGTCTCTCAATCAGAACAATGCAAACAGAAATAGTAGTTTGTTGATGTTGGAAAGTAGCTTGGGATCATGTGAGTTGTTGTCCTTGTTGTTTAACAACCACTATTGCAGCTGAAAATCTCTCTGACGTGAGTTAGAAAGAAATATTTCAACAAAGGATTATGTAAAGAACAAACAGTTGGTGTACTTAATCATCATATCAATTAGCATTAACCTGACAAATGAATGCCTCCACGTCAATTCTACAATGATGTTGTTGATGATGATTATCAACATGGCTTTAAGTTATGGCAGTAACACATAACCACAAAAATGATAAACTAAGATATGAATCTGTGGAAGTGTGAAGTCTCTACTGAGCTCAACTCAGTGGATTTATTAATTTAACAGTAAATTATACAAAAGGATCATTCACTTGAGCTTCTGTTAGGTCCTTTTGATGGTTACGCTGTGGCAAAATGGGGGAAAAAGTGCCGGTAAAAATGCCAACAGCCTCTTCAAATGCAGTGGTTCATGCGTGCCAACCTGGTTGGCATGTGCCACCTAGACTAGCAGCTGCCCTCTTCATTAGTACCTGAATGTTGGCAGCCAGGCGTCCACTCAGACAGGTGAAGGAAAAGTGTTGCATGTCAGGTAGAGACAAGGGGAAGATGGAAAAGAAAGCAGGACCTTTCCTCCTCAGGGGGACAGAACAAACACACAGGCCACACAATCCCACTTCTGTTATAATGTTGTACTTGGCAGACTGCGTGACGGCAAGATGGCAACCCCCCCGCACATCCACACTCCCAACGTACTGCCCTCTTGTAGCCCACACCTTCAGCTCACACGGAGGGCAGCCCATTGAGGGTAAAGGAAAAGAACAAGGCCATTCATTGCTGTTTCACCTCAGGAACTGCCAAGCCTCAACTCCACCACAGCTGGCTACTGACCCTTTCCTGCTTTGCAGGTTTGCGTCACACACCGCTGTGTCAATGTTTGGTGCAAAAGTGTGGTGGATGGAAGGAGAGAAAGTGGGTGTAGCTTGGGATTTGTCATGTGCTGTTCCAAAACTAGCTAAAATAAAAAGGCTTAAATTAGTCAAAATCAGGCCCTGGAAACATATGTTCCTGAGAAAAAAAAGAAATGTGTGCTTGGTTTCAAAATATTGACTTTCAATGAAGCCATTTGTTAAACTATGATGTTCTGAAACAGGATTATCAAACACAATTTATTTCCAGCTCTGGTAAAAGGTTTACTGGATTCGGCAGTGGAATCAGTGTTCATGGGAACTGCTATCATTGGATTTACTGGTACCTTGTGCTCATTTCTCTCACTTGCTACTTCCGAGACGGTCCCCTGTGGTGAAAGAAGTTAAGGTATGGGGGCACCTATGTTGAACTAAGCTGTGGAAAAACTGAAATATGCTGTGTTTACAGCAGGTTATGTGAGAGGATGGGCCTCCAGAGGCAGATACTAGGCAGGCAGGGCGGCGGAGCTTAAATCTTAATAATGCTTCACTGTTCTTAGCTGAATAAAAACCTTGTAAGGTTGTGCTACTGAGCTCCATAAAGACCCATTGGTTCCCAAGAGAGAGCTGAGTAAAATACAAGGAAAAATCTATTTCTGGCAAAAAGGCCAAATTAGACTTTTTCTTACTACTTAACACCAATTTCGTTAGGAGATGTACTATGGTAACCCTGACTCCTTCATGTAAAACTTTTGTAAATAGAAGAAGACTGATTAGCATCCATTAACAAGTAGCAGTGCCTTGTTTAAATTACATTTTAAACACTGCTCTTCACTTTCACTGTGGGTTTCCCAGTGTCTCATGAGTGGAGAAGCCAAGGGCTATACACAAGTCTGGGCTGAGAGGTCTGGGCCCAGGCTGGCGGCTTCAGAGGCAGCTGAGGGAGAAGCCACACAGCTGCCTGTTTCAGAGAGGTCACTGTAGCACTTGATGTCCATTCATCTACCTACTGAGCTGAGAAGTGTTAGCTGGCAATTCAGTTAAGACATTTGAAAAATAAAACCAACTTATAGGCCATTCCAGATGAAACAAGGCCATACTTGTCAAACTTCTACTTCAACAAAAATCTGTGGGAAAGCATTTCCTGGGGAAGTGGAAATTGTTATAGTAATGCATAATTACATAATCTAGGAAAGGCTTGCCATTAAATCATTGATTACTTTGTCAACTGCTGAGTTTTTTATTAGCCTTCTTACAATCAAATTTCCTATCGCCAGGCTGTGTGGAGGCAAAAAACTCCCTGCCCGAAGGTACGTTGACACTCTTCTACCACATCCTCCATGTGTTGTAACTGCTCAGTGATAGAGTTATGTCTGAATGACTAACCAGATCAGTAATTCCCGCTGTTTTTGGGTGTGTGTGTCTCTGTGCTTTGTGAGTAAGCTTGAGCTTGCTGTTGGTTCTTGTAGTGCAGAGGCTTCTGCAGGAGACAGAGTAACACCACAGGGATGATGGAAAGCGATAGCAAACATTTGTGAAATCAAAACTTCTAAACGCAAACTGACAGCTGTGGCATACACTGAGATAATTCCTCACTTTGCTTCCTCACCATCACCCACGTCAAAGTAGAATAAACCCACTGAATGTGGCGCATGAATTGTATTCGGAAGGAAGTTGCATGGAGGACCAGCATGAGGCCGCCATAATAACAAGTAATGGGTTCATCTTTGAAAACCACATTAGATCTTAAGAGCCACATGAAGGTATAAATCGTGCCAGTAACAAACTAACAGGTAATTATGCACCCCGGTCTGAATGGATCGCTGGCTGTAAATGACACCATTATTCTGGATTCAAAGAAACACAAAGTCACAGGCATCAACAGTCTTGTGGCTTCTGTCGCTTGTTTTATGATCATGTCTGCACACTGTGGAAGTGAGCGCAGACAGACAGCGCTTACGCATGTGTGTGTGTGTGTGTGTGTGTTTCCATAAATCAGGGTATGTTTATTCGCAGCACCATGTGTGTTCCAGACAGCATAAAATGAGTTAAGAGTGTCTGGAGGAATGTATCTGTGAGAGAGGATAGATGGAAGGTAAAAGAAAAAAAAAACAATGAAAACACATTTTCCATTTGAACCCCTGAAATTGTTGAGGTTAAATAAAGCTCAGGTTGAGAGAGATTTTTATTTTTTGAGTTTGTCAGCTCTACCCAACACTACCAACTGTCACCACCAAACAAAAAAAGTAAGTCACTCATTTTTTCCTTTCCTTCCATTTCCCCTCTTCATTTTTGCCTCTCTGTGTCCTCTTCTATTTTTTTTCCATTTCTCCATCCCTGCACATGAGGGATTTGGTGTGGAGCCAGAGTGTTGACAAACATACACTTAGCAGGCCAGGAGTTCTTTCCAAATCAAATAATCAACCGGGAAAACCTGATTAGAGGGCCAGAAAGAAAGGGCTCACTTCAGCAGTCCGAGTGAATCAACACCCCCGGCCAAACAGAAACATACCACACAGCCAGGCTAATTCAGTCCCTCTGTTACGGTCACAACTGTTACTAAAAACATGATTATCCCCTGTTTGGCGTTTCCTCCCTTCAGTGCAAATTTGATTCATTTAGAAAACTGGGGAGGAAAATATAAAGCGGCTTTGGAAATGTAAACTGTTAAAAGACACAAAACTGATACAGTCAACAATAACTGGACACGAGCCTTTCAACACGGGGGCTGGTTCAAAGAATAACATTTACTTTAGCAACAAGGGCTCAGTGTATAGTGGTGGGACATTAAGGATGGAAGCTGACCAGGAAAAGAAAAAAGCAGGTGGAAAGCTGTTGGTACCAGTTTTACAACTGTACCCACATTTTTTTTTTGGCTTTCTAACACTTGGAGCTGCATCGATGCGTCACTTCATTGATCAGTCGACTGAAAGAAAAAAAACTATTCTGATAACTATAACTATTCTGGAAATTACTGCATTTCTTGGTCATTTATGATAGTAAAAGAAGTGTATTTGGTTTTTGAACAGAAGCACTCTGAAGAACTCACTTTGGACACTTGACAATTGTAATGAACATTTTTCACAATTTCACATAACATAAAAATGCTGAGTATAATGATACCATGCTCCTCAAAATTGTAGTCCAAGCACGCTTCAGGGGCCCATTTGCACCTTCAGTTCAGAAAATGGCTAAAGCGCCACCTGCAAACAGCGGGACATGTAAACAAGCACACATGGATAATACCAGGCGGAGGAGGCTTCTCGGCAGTGAAACGCACACGACACACACCCTCGACTTGTTTCACATTCCTGAGTCACCCCTCCGCCACCCCCCTAAATCTATGCTTGAGTGTGAAATACCACAGTAGGGTGGTCTCTGCCCTTTTAACTCCTCACCTTTCTGCCTGTCCAGAGTGCACTGAGCCCAGCTGGTCGGTCAGCAAGTAACTGAGGCCTGACCGAGATCAGTTCTTATATTAAACCACACTGACATTAAAACCGGTCACATGTCCTTGTGCCTGTGCTTGCTGAAGCCTGTAACTAACTCACGGTTGCTGCTGCTGCTGCTTCTGACTGGGGCTCGAGTTTAGGATGAACTCTCTCCCCTAAAATAAAACCGCTGGATATGGTTACATACTTAGCTCCCACTAAATAAAGTCCTCATTTATTTTTGGCTTTCATCTGTTCCACTGATCCAGTAATAAGGCGAGCAAGCTGAAGGGAAAACACACATACACACATAAACAGCCACCAAGTCATACATACACCGAAATGTTTTAACTTTTGTCTCAAATAGAAAAATGATAGATGTAGTGAGAGCTGATCTGGGCTCTGAGAGTTTTGATCATGGGATAAGAGAGAGGACATCACCCGCTCACTACCTCGCAGCTAAACTACCTGCAAGTATTCATTCATTTTCTGCGTTTATGTCTTCCTCATTCTATCATCTTTCTACCTTTTATTTTTCCCAGTTTCTTCCTCTTTCCTCTTCACGACTTCATCCAACTTCTCCTACCCTGACTTCCCTCCTTTCTTCCATCCCTTCCCTCTTCTTTTCCCTTTGTCACCGTCTCCTCTCCGTCCCTATCCTCGCCTCTCACCTACCTCAACTCCAGCCCTCTGCCGTAACTCGACACTTTCTCACAGCGAGCGCCTGACTCTGCCAAGTTGTTTCCCTGTGTTGCTCCACTGTTGCCATGGTGAGACTCTCTGTGTGTATGCAGGAGTGTGTGTGTGTGTGTGTGTGTGTGTGTGTGTGTGTGTGTGTGTATGTGTGCGTGAGCAAGCAGCGACCTACACTCATGTTGGTGTAAACTACAGCCTAGAAGCTTGTGTTGGAGAGTGTGTGTGTGTGTGTGTGTGTGTGTGTGTGTGTTACAGTGTGTGGCAGTCTGGCCAGTATGTGTGTACAACAGATGTAAAAACAGGAGCGCTGGTGGTCAAGGTCACAAGCGGGCCCATTTTATCTGGCAGTGGTTTCCCCACTGTGACACTGTGGCACCACGACCTGCGATCTATGGACACACACACACACACACACACACACACACACACACACACACACACACACAGAGCACAGCTCACACAGGCTTGCTGTTTGCCCAGCACACTAGGGAGGGCAGAGAGAGCCAGGGGGCTGGTTGACTGTTTGTTTAAACAAGGTCAATACATGCGCACGCACATGCGCACACACACACACATTCACAGAAGCGTTTACTGTATACTGCATGAGGTCTGTATATGGCCTTGCTAGACTGGTCCAAGCTCAATTCCTCTTATTCCTCATACTGTCCTCCCCCACTCTTGCTCTTTCTCACACACACACACACACACACACACACACACACACACACACACACACACACACACACACACACACACACACACACGCACACACACACCTCACTCTCCCCCTCTCAGTGACTGTTTTCTCGCTGTGTGCTAAGCCTGATTACAACAAATGAGAGCCAAGCTTCCAACATGTTTACATCAAATACAGCCCTGGGGCAAAGCAACACCAGCTCCAGCCAGTTCACACAGTGCAAACCGCATGGCTCTGCATTGTTGTCTGTGTGTCTCCCCCATTATGGCGGCCAGTCTATCAAGAGAGTCAGCAGAGTGACAGTGAGAGGCCAAAGTTTCACTGTGGCACAAAGCTAGAGGGCAAATAAGAAGATGAAAAGAAAGCAGGTAAGGCAGAATAAGAGGAGGGGTCAAATACACTAATAATGTAGGAGTGTATGACAGAGAGATAGACAGAGACAGCAATGGGGTCACGGCCATGCATTCAAACATCGGGATCAAAATCATCTATTGCGTCCAAGCCAGTGGAAATATAACGCTGCCTTGGACAGACTCTGTCATATTCCATTTCAAATCCTTGTTACCAGACACCACGGCTTCATTTAGATTTAGTAACTGTCAAAACAAGTTCAAAGATGGACATGATATTTTTTCCAACTGTCTGTTTTTTTTCAGACATGAGCTGTAATAAAGCACAGCCCTGTCTCGTGCAGTGTGTCTGTGGTTGTGTGCCGCTGTGTACTGTGAGTGTTTTACTCACTGTATCTGACAGCCTTTTCTGTTGTGTCTGCCTGCCTCTACCTTAATACCAGAGGGGCTCCTTATATTTGTGTGGGTGCAGCAGCACTCAATTAAGCTGGATAAATAGGCACAAGGATACCTTAGCCAGCCAGAGAGGCTTTGGACTTATATGTCTCCTAGCAACAGGTGTACCGATTATGGTCTGCAACTAGCCCCAGAGGAATGGCTAAAACAGCCAGTCAGCCAGGCACAGTCAGCCAGGCACAGTTAGCCAGGCACATCAGGCAGTAGTACAATCATTTTAAAAAGGTCAGGTGGTCAACAATATTTCATCATATTCAGATCTCTCATTATCAACGCCACAATGCTTGTTTTTCAGTTTGCAGAATGTTTATTCTATAAACAGTAGGTATTTTGAAAATAATTTCTTTCAACCATCAGAAATTTAAAGTACTTTTCTGGCAACAAGTAGATCACAAGGGGAACATTTATGGTGTTTTGCTTTGATTTACATGTAAAATGAGGTAACTGCTCTAATGTCAAAATGTCAAAACATTTCAGTGCTTTGTGGTATTGGTTTATCTGGCCACCTAACCTTTTGACAGAAAATGAGCTGACTGTTGGGGCCATTGCTAGCCAATGCTTTGTGACTTCAGTGCCATTAGGTTGCTGATCAACACCCTTGTCTTTTTCTTATTTGTATTAGCAGACCAAGAAGTTGGTTTCAAACTCCCTGCACACTGCAGTCTCATGTTTTATTCCTTGAGTGAGTGAGATGTATTTGTGTTACCAAAGTACAAGTTACACTGTGACACTGAATTTAAAGACATGTACTGCCTAATATAACGCATACCACACTATTCTCTTTTGCAAAGTCATGAATGAAACAAGTACACACTCACAACATCCACTAAATCTAAATAATTCTGACTTGAGCTGCACAGCAGGATCTCCTCAGTGCTTCATTTGCCTCTTATTTTCGATGGAGCCTGCACTTCTTAACAGCTCCTACATCCTGTGTCTGGGGCCCAAAACCACAGCTTAGAAATCACTGACCTAAAACTGTTCGTCAACTGAGCCATTAAATTCTACACAGACTCTCTGAGAAATCTGGATGAGAGCCACTGAGCGAGAGGTATGACTTAAAGTCTCAATACTCAATCTAACAGATGCCGTAACAGAAACCTCAAAGAAGCTGGAATATATCCTTCTCACAGAAAAGGTCAATTCTTAACAGTTTTAATAGTATTTAATAGTATTATAGTAATGCAATTTCTGGGTGAATCCCTCGCAATTGTGTGCAGTGGCGAGAGGTCTGTTTATGCAAGATGGCCAACTTTTAAAATGAACTTTTTAATGTAAGCGATCATTTTCATCAATTCTATGACAAAATGTAGTAGTAGCCTTATAGTTTGCTGATCTGTGAAACACCTGTTGGGATCTCCATCTAAAGGTGATCGAGAGGTCAATAGCTGGTCAAACACAAGAAACCAGGCATTGCTGCCCACACAGCATACAGAGATATCCCTGAGTTTGTAAACAAAGCCCTGGCTCGACTTCAAGAGTTTGCCAGTGCCTGGTCAGGTGCAGATTATGCTACTGTGAGACTCAAATCCACCTGCTAAAAGAGAGTTGTTTGAGTGTTCACACCTCTCAAAATCTCAATCAAAGGTTACCTGACAGAGAAATATTTAAATCCAGATGTGACCTTCTTGACAGTTCGAGACTGTGAACATCCCTACAGAGGGATGGATCCACAACCACAATCAGCTGTGGCAGTCCATGAAGGTGAACTTTTCAAAACTTAGTGAAAAAAATTTGAGCATCGCTGCCAACAGAGCACTTTCTGAGAGGGCATTAAGCATAGGAGAAAACCTGGTTAAAATTTTTCTATTTGCCCCATCTCTTTTTAGCAATATCTAGTGTTTCAGAAGCCTTACACTCTACTTTATATTCATTCAAGAAGTCCCAGCTGGATACAAAGTCTGATTTTCTCTTAATCATATATTTTTAAGTAATACTTGACAAAACCTGCATGAATTTCATTGCACATAACGGGACACATAGTAATACATAATCTTGTTCTTGACTGCTACTGTCAGCCATGGCTCTGGGATGAATGTGCTTTTTCAAACTATACACCTCATAAAAAACTTTTAATGTGCACTCCCTAAATACACGTCTGAGTCAAGAAATCACAGAACCATGGGAGAAAAAACAAGGCCTGAAGGATTTAGGATTTGCAAACCAAGAAGAAGACAACAAAGTAACTCTCTCCTCTTCCTCATACACGCTCACAATACAGATCTTTAACACATGTAAACTAGAGCTGCCCCAGAGCTCCCTCCTCAGACATTCTCCTGTCTTTCTGTTGACACAGCATCTCAGTGGTGCATTGATCTGGGCAACAGTGTGGCCACAAAAAGAAATCATCACCATGTCCAGATGGCAGCTATAACGTCATCTGGTGACATCACACCACAAGAGTCAAAACCTGAAGAGAATAAGAGATCCCACACGGCTGCAGACTGTGTAGAAGTAAAATCTGTAGAAAGGACAGCTGCTGGAGTAGCATAGTGTTTCTGATAAAAAACAAAGAAAATCAGAATGCTCACTAAAGTGGCCGTGAAGTTATTCAATTAAATTGTACTTTTGTAAGCATAACAAATCTGTTTTCTCGACCTCAGACAAACAACGTTTGCCAGCACACCGAAAAAAAGCTCCCTCTTATTGTTGTCTGCTGTTATAATTATCTGAGTTAGAGTGAATATCCAATCTACGTATTCAAATTCTGTGGCAGAGGTGCTGCAATCACACATGTTGGCACCAGTGTCATTCTGCCTCCAGGGAACGGCTTGGGTCACACCTACAGTGCACCTGGGAAACATGATACGTGCATGCTTGTTAACACAGCCAAGACAGTGGCTGAATGACTTTGAGTTTCCTTTTAATAATGTCTCATGTTTTTGCTGGTTATAGCAGTTTTAGTGTTAATTTTAACATAGCTCTGACCTTATATCCAGCATCTCATCTCACACATATGCTACTGGTAACCTAAAACAGTGACACAGTGCAATGTGGGTGTGTGTGTGTGTGTGTGTTCCTGTAAAAACAATAATGGCATCACAGGGTGAAGAAACGACCTTTCAAATTGGTACTTTTTTTTGCATAGTGCATTAAAAAGAGGTTAGGAGGACCAACAATACAGGACTTGGTGTTTAGTAAACAGAGACTGGCTGTTAGACCTGTTGGACAAGTGCTGATTATATCTATCTTCACATAGCACAAGACAGCTGTTAATTTTATGCTAGGTGTCAGTGTTTTTTAGTGTCTACACTAAATAAAGTTGTGTAAGTGTATCCTTAAATAAATGTTCAGCATCAACTTTTCTATAAAAGATTAGAGAGGTGAGTTATTGTGTGTTCAATACACAGTTAAATTCTGGATTAGCAATTTACAGCTATATGTTACCGTTCCACTGTTGAGGAATTAAAGTGATTAACTATGAGAACTGCCACCACACTGAAATAAATGGAGCGGTATATTTTATAGCTTAATGCATAGAATAATGTCAAGATTTATTAAGATTAATATCACATACACTTTCACCCATACACTCACCCCACCCTTCTCCCTCCCTCCTTCATAAAGCTCATTCACCCACACATTCTTCTGTCTGTGCACAGGCCTCTGCAAACCGCTGCACATGACAAGCAAATGTTTTCTGTGTGCTTTTCTCGCTCTGTCTGCTCCCTCCGACCGTGACAGCACATTGTCGTTTGTCAATGCGATCATGAAAGTGCTTTCCAGCAGAAATACGTTTGATTTTTGTTGTTAGCATTCTGCTACTGAATGTTAACAGAAGAAACACGAACTTCTCACACTTCTTGTAATCATACAACTATCTTTGCAGGTCTAAGCACCTGTCCACATAATTATATTGGTGATTTATTGCATAGAAATGTATCAGGAACAGAACGATGTGAATTGTAGAGCTTGCTCATCTAAAAAAAAAAAAAAAATACAAAAGTACATGAGTGGGAGTGAAACTAGTTTCTGTTGTGGCTTACTGTCTTTTTTGCCTCCTCGATCTAGACTGCTACATTTGGAGTTGCTTTAGGTTTTGGTCAGTAAAAACTAAAACTAAAATAACATACAACAAATTGCATCCAAAAATAAATGTTTGAAGCAAACAAACAGCAAGCGAACAAGAGTCTTCCAGTGACTGTCAGGGCTAAGCATGCAGGCACTGAAGACCAGATTCCAGCTGGGATTGGAATCAACTATGAATGACTATTGCCTTGTCTGACCTAAGATATAAACTCTCTTCTTACTAGCTTCTGTAAGGGAACTGCTATTACCAAACAACTCCCTCTGGGGATGAGGAATGAGGGCAAGCGTGGCAAACGCTTGGTTGAAAACATTTGACAGCTAAATTATGCATCGTCACATATGGCAGGATAGAATCTTGGTCTAACTGAGGTGGAAATGGTTAATGATTGGCCTGGGGGGAGCCTGCATGACTGAATGTATGAGGACATGGGCTGTTTCTAAAGCAACAAATGGCAGTAATTTGGGCTTCTTAGTTGTTTCAGGAAATTTTTGTGTCCACATCTGTTTGATTGTTGTATTTGTTTTTATTGTTATATCTTTTGTATATTGTGCATAATGAGCGGTGCCTGAGTTAGCCTGAGCACTGACATACTGTAGTACCAAGCGATGACAACGCATGTAGCCCTCACAAAACTAATAATTACAAATGTGACTGAGCTTCCGATGCACTTTTACATGTCTTACCACAAATAGAATACACTGCTTTTACATATTAAAAACTTTTTCAAGAAACTTTATTTTAACAGATTTTTTAAGCGAGGTGTCACAATCATGCACTTTATATCGTTTAATTATACTACATTTAAAGCCTTTATCCACTTTCTGATTTTTAGAAAAATAAACCAATAAAGGCACCACTGCAATGCTAACACAGTAGTAGATGCAGGTGTGCAAGAATTGGCAGGACAGTGGACCGTAAGTAGCACTATTGGGCTGATTGGACAGCGAACTGGCAGCCTGAACTCCGCCATTGTTAGGTTCCACAACAATGCTCATGGTCCAGCTCGAAGGCCCTATCCTAATCATACACACAAAGGAAGCATGTCACTGCCTTCATGAAATATTAATGGGACTGAAATCTTCCGCTCTTGCTCTCTCTGTATCCTTCTCCCTCACACTACTCTCTGAGAGAAAAGCAGCTATAGCTCTTCTATGATATCACCTAGTCTCTTGCAGGTGCTATCAAATGACAGACCAGCTGACTGGGCTACGGTGACAGCTCTCTTGCCTGCATGCCTGCTTGTCTTCCTGCCTCAACAGGTTGACAGACAGGGAGAGGATCCACACATGCAAATATGTAAAATGAGATGCATGCATAGAGAGATTACGACTACATTTGATTGCATAATCATGGATCCTGAATCCTTAATCTGAAACCAATAGTTGGTTTATCTCGCCATTCTAAGATTGTTACCTGAATAAGAAATATCCGAGGAAGGTATTGCTAAATTCCAGTCCAGTTTCAGCTTATTTCTCTGACTTTCATACATTATTTCACCACTGAAGGGTATGAAGGCTGATGTCTTGGCTATGCGGTCAACTTAACTAATGCATGGCCAGCATCATGTCAACACAGACAATAAATCAGTCCTGACCTCAGAGGAAAATTTAATCCTCAGTATGGTAGAGACATCAGTGCTGGTATTTCGTTTAATGGAAAAAAAAAAAACCTTTGAGCTCTGTAAAATAGATTTGGGTCATTTTCATGTGTAAGCATTTTTCACCACTGAGATTGTTAATATTTGGAAATGGTTTTAACAGTTTCAGGTTTAAGCTACAAAACAGTGGGGGTTTATTGCACTGCTTTTGGCCTAGCAGCAGAAAGTGCTCAGAACATGTGTGAGAAAATAAGATATATCACCTTGACAATAGGATGGCCACCAGATGCTGCTTTGACGGCTCCTCGGCTGCCCTCAGTCTCATAGTGCGCTCGGTGGTGGGCTTTGGGTTGCACCTCTATCTTCAGGTCATACTGGCCAAACTGGCTTGGCAGCGGCCAGTCTAGTGGGGGCAGTGAGGAGGTCCTGAGGAGAGAATACCACAAGCATGAACACACCTACACAAACAGGAAGAGCGTGTTGAAGTTTTGGTATAAAACCATTGTAACACACAGTGTTAAAGATATGTAAAAGATTAATTCAAAGCATAAAGTGGAGAGTGAGTAATTGGTGCTTTTTGAACCAACTACCCTGAAGCCTAAAACTGAGAGAGCGCAGAAACTTATCAGTAATGACGAAGGAACATTTTAACGGCCTTAACAGTAAGAACTGCCCTAAGAAAATCCATCCAGGTACCCACACCTTCACATTTTCCATATTCAAAATTATTCTGCACAGATATGTTAATCCATTTGTCATCACAGAGTTGGGTCAAGCAAAACAACCTCTCGCACTACCGAATGGCTCACGACAACAACCAGTCTGTGGCATTCCCCTTCATGGTCTGAGACAGAATGGGTGTAAAAAGGGGGCACAACATGCAGTGTACTTAGCCCCAGCAGACAGTGAATCACTGGAATGCCCACATGCATTAATCCTGTTCTTAAACATAACACTTGTAATAGGTCATGTTCAGACTTAAAGAGTGAATCATTTTCTATGGGGGGCTTTTCTTTGTGAGTCGTCTGTGTGGGTCAGTGAATGGGCGGTAAGATGTATGTGTGTGCATGTGTCAGACAGTGAGTAAAGTACTGCGTGTGTGTGAGTCTGTGTGCATACTTTACAAGTATATATTGTACATGTAGGGCAACACAGGGGCTGGCATTGTGTGTTTTTCCTCCCTGTCTCTCTTTTTTTTTTTTTTTTTTATCTGTGTAGGCCACAATCATATTTGAACAGCTGCACTCGAAAATAAAACACTCAATGGCCTTCTCCACAGATAAACTGGGTCTCTCCATCTGACTGCATTAGTTCACTTTATCCCCAAAACATTTTTGTAAACACTCGCATCACCCATTAGCATCAACCAAGCCATAACCTTTTCCAAATGTTGTTGTTGATTATAATTTATTTAATTATATTTAAGTACAACCCCTCATTCTGCTGAAAATAATGATTTTGGAGTATAGCGAGACATGCATGTAAAAACAGAGGTAATGTACAGTATTTCATAGTCGACATACTGACAAATAAACAATCCAAATGAAATATCAATCAAATCTACCTCATTTTGATATTGTCAAAATTATCAATATCTTTAACTTTGTGATTTTTATCATTAATACTTATATCTATCATTGCCAGGGGCATTATGTGTTTGGTAGCTTCAAATGTTAACAAAAGAAGAAATTCCAAACATATAAGTTTTTTGTTTTTTTTTAACTTTTTTTCTACATACTTTGCGAACTTAACTCTACCTCTTTACTGTACCCTGTAACTTGACATGGTACTTGGATTGTGGTAAAAGCCACAACGTAACCCTCTGTCACATCATGACAGTGTACACAAGTAATTATTCATGAGCCAAGATGTCTATTGTAGGGCAACGCAGTCTATATGTGTGTCACCCAGGTGTTTTGTCTCATTACCAAATGCCGAATTGTTTTTATACCACGGCAGTATTCAAAATCATACATTTAACCATGTGTGTCTACGTACAGTTTGAACTCCCACTGTGTGCATGCATGTGTATGGTAGGTCTGAGTCAGTGAACTGAACTGAAGGCAGCTGTGAGTCTGTGCTGTTTGAAGAGCCAAGAGGCAGACGCCCTATGCTACACACTGATCTCTGCTTCAAAGTTGGCCACTGTAGGCTCTTTGTGTCCCCTCTGTCAGAGGGTGGCATAAGCTTTCATTTGGATCTATCCAAGGCGGGACAGGCTCCTAGCATGCAAATGTACCTTGTCTAAACTGCATGACAGATCTTTGACAGTACAAATAATTTTTAAGGGAAAGTTCGCAATGTTTTAGCCAGCATGGCTGACTCTCTTAATTCTTCCCTTTCCAAATGCCTGTCAAGTGCTGGCTACATACAGACCAACCTGATCACAATGAATTAAAAACATGTGAGTCAGGCTTTCAGTAGAGCCATTTTCCTTCATAAACTGTCTTACAGACTGGCAGCCAATCCAAAGTAAGACTGCAGTTTGAAATGAAACGACATGTGTCAAATATTTTGTCAGTTTTTTTTTTTTTTTCTAAATGTAGCCTGTGGTTACAGATCTAACTGAACTACATCCTACCGATTCTCTAACCACATATGAGATGGAAATGTCCTAAAACCTAAAACAACTTCGGGTTGTAGCTTGTTACATAAACCAACGTGACCAACCAGCCAGGTTTAGCAAATCACACGCAATTACAGGCAAATATACCACAATAGATGTCATGATCCTACCCTGTCTGCTTCACAGAAAAAGTTTATAATGTATGGTTATCTGTGCTAATTAACTGTGATGATTAATGTATAGTCTGTTAGAATGTCGGAATAGCCAAATAGGACCTTTTATGCTTGATTTTCAAACAGGGTTTTCACCTGATTGCAGCTCTATCTAAGATCTAACACTGTATAAAAGAGGCATCCTAACCCTTATGTTTTCCTCGCGGCAACCATGACATAACCACCCAGGAAGTGTGGGTTTGCATGGCTGCTACGGTAACAGGAGTAGAGGAGGACAGAGGAAATATGAGCTTTGTGACGGAGTAGAAGCGGCGGTCTATGTCCTCACATAGCATTACCTTTCTCAAATATCTAAGCCATGGTGTAGGTAGGGGCTCCCAGTCCAATCACAATCCCACAACCCATGTAGTCTTCTCTACAGTACAGTAGACTGGGTAATCTCACATCTACACATTTTTACACACACATTGTAAGTCATAAAGAAACAACACTATTTTCAAAATGTTTGAGTGCAATGTAGATTGCCCATAAATTGATATATATGACACAATATAATTTTATATTTTTTTCTTACAGTTTTATATAGTAAAGCCCATTACAATTAATTAATTAATTACAATTAAAACAATTTTTTGCATGTAAATTCCTTGATAGGGCTGGCAGATAATTGTATTGTTTTGTTTTTCATTTTCACTGAAAAAAAAACCCATAAAAATGGTGATGATATGATTCTTGTTGAGGCCTGTACTATACAACAATGTTCCTTTATGTCTGGAGAATGGGATTTGTAAGATAGAGCATCTCTGTAGCACCACAATACTTACTTTCTAATGGTATGTTGTGACACATTTTACCTTTATCAAAAAGTTGAAGCTCCTTGAATTTGGACATCTCCCTCTGCCATCTTGAGATATCGATAATATTTTGATTAATAATTCAGCCCTAATCCTTCACTCTGTTCATTGACTATATGCTCTATTTGCCACACAGTGATACTAGCCTTTTCAAGCTTTTGGCAACAACTCATAACTAGAGGTGTGAATCTTAACTGGCCTCACGATTCAATTCGATTACTATTCAGCAGTCAACGATTTGAATGCAAAAAATTTTAGAGCACATGGCTACTTTTTCAATATTCAAATTCCCCTTTTATGCAGAAAGTCCTTCCAATAATCAGAGTACAGCAATCTACAAAATAAAAGCTGCATCTTTCAAATATATCAACATTACAAAGACAACCATTTATCCATCTGCAGTGCCAGTGTATCTACAATAATATTGTTTTCAGATTTCCGTTTAAAAAATATGCACTGAGTTTTTATTATCACTTGCAGATGATCTCTGCCTCCCTCCGACATACCTCCCACATAGAAAGTAACATTAGCCTAATCTCCACCCACAGTTAGAAGGATGGGAGCAATGTCGCAGCGTAACTTTATTGTCCAGCTGAGGCCGGACAATCGACAATAAATTTAGACCGCAGACTTGATTATGCTCCGTTTCTGCATCAATGCAGAGTCCTCCATGTCATGATGAATCTTATAACTGAGAAATGTTCACACCATATACTCATGATATGTCAATAATGGACAGCTCACTCAGTGGGGCGTGGAAAGACTCTTAGTCAAAGCAAATGTCTGAACACCCATCCAATTTTTAATCCCACCCACTCTAACCAAATCTTAACCTTTCCATCTGGGTCATCTGTTCAAGACACCACTAACACACATGTGCATGCACACAAGTAACTCAACGACCTTCTATCTCATGGCAGGCATGTGCTTACACCACCTGACTCTCAGAAGTCACACCTGAAAATTTTAAATTATGTTCCAGGTTTTGAGCTCTTCTGAGGGCAGGTTGGGCAATGGTACAGCAGGAATGAGTGTAAGAAACTACCTGTAGGTCAAAAAGAGATTAAACAGCATAGTTTTAAAACGTAGCAGTAGCTGTATTCTTCACGATGAAGCATCCAACTCTACAGCAATGTAGATATTATTCTGTCACTGTCTTAGCTGTTGACTGAGGAAATTTTACTTACAAGGGCAAGGATGCAAAGATCAAATGGTGACTTCATAGACCTTACAGTGTATACAACTGTTATTGTCTGGAGAGTGTTAGGTCTATGTGAACAAGCATTTGTGTTATGTCTACGCATGTGTCTGAGTAGTGTGTGTGTGTGTGTGTGTGTGTGGTGGCCCCCTTGCCATATGTGCCCTGTGCTGATTTACAGTGCTAGGGGCCAGTGCACACAAACAAGGCCATGTCTTCATCTGCTGCACACATTGGAGAACAGACAGCAGTCTCCTCTCCCAAAAAAACTCCATTATGAGTTTCTGATTGCACCCATCACCCTTTAATGTGGAGATTGTGCCTGTGTTTGCATATGTGTGTGTGTGTGCGCGTGCATGTGTGTCTTGAGGAGTTAGTGCTGTGTGTGTCTCTCCACGTCCTTATTAACTTGTATTCCTCTATGGTGTAACTAAGTTGGATTTATGCTACTGATATGAAGCTCAAAGTTCCCCCGTTAATGAACATTGATCTGCAGAGGTCCATCAACAGGCCTATCGTTCATCTAACTTGCCATTTGAAACAAATTTACTGCACTGCAATGTCTACACTTCTCTACTAGATAAAAACGGTTTCTACATCTTTATGACGGCTCACAGCACTCACAATAAAAACATTCACCACTGAGGTCTATTGTTCTGGCTTGACCTACTAATTGCTTTTAAGATTGATGACATGTGCTGTCTTGCCAAGTGGTGATTGCATTAATAATTCACAACTGTACTGACAAAGAGGCAGCACCACCTTCTGTTTTTGACTCAAAATAAAAAAAAAGTTTTAGGATGTAATGCATAACAATATTTTCCACGCTAATATTGCAATCATGACGGTAACCAAGTGTTTCTCAAACGCAAACAGGAAGTACAACAGAACAGATGGATTGCAACACAAAGGTCTTTCAACAAGTTGAGAAAGTCTTCACTGACATTCAAAAAGATTGTCACATTTGAATTTTACTGACACTCCCTCTCCCTCTCCTCTTGTACATTTGCATGAATCGTTTGCTGTAGCTTGATGAGATGACAGCATCTGTGAGATGGAGCTGTATTTAGAAAAGTTGTTGTCATTATAGGAGACCTATTATGCTTCCTTTTTGTTTGTGCTTGTAAAAGATCTTGAAAGATAAAAAGGTAAAAATCCACACCAACAGAAGCTCCTCTCTCCCACAGAAAACATCTTCTCGCAATCTCGCCTTTAATTCTGTGACTGTGTGACATCGCACTACATCACAGATTCACATATTCGCACTATTTCTGCCTAGCGGTTACTTTGATTCAAGAATTGATTTAGCACAGCTGCTTTGTTGTTGTTGTCAGGCATGTGTGAGCTGACCAATCAGAGGAGAATAGCTATTTGGGATGGGGGACCTTAAAGAGACAGGAGCGTTTCAGACAGAAGGGGGAATACTGTGCTGCTGAGCACTATGGTATGTAAACCTATTCTAGTATTAACTGATAATTAATACGAACCTGAAAATGAGCATAATATGTCTCCTTTAAAATTCACCTCTTTTTTATTCATGTCAAAATCAGTAGATTTACCTGAATATCGGTGTGTGCCCGGGCTTGGGTTTATTCCATGAGAAGTGCGAGGGCACTGAGAGGAACTGTTCCCCAGGCCCATCTTTCTTCAGGCTGTGCAGGGCCTCGTCTGAAGGAGAGTCTAGATTAGGTGACATATTTCCTTGGTCATCTAGCCCCAGCTCTCCTTTCCCAGTCTGCATAGCGGTTCTGTCCTGTGAGGTCTTCCTTGTCTTGGATGGTATGTCTGCCTCAGATGGGCAGCACTGGAAGGGTGACATGCCTACAGACGGACTGCCAACCCAGGTGTCCTCTGTCACACTGCCCCTAGGTGAAGGTCCTGGCGTGGGCGTGGGTGAGTGATGAGGAGACAATGAGCCGGGGTAGCAGATGTCGGCGCTAGAGTGGCGCCTCTTCCCACAGGGTGAAGTGGGGCGTGAGGAGGGCCTTGAAGGTGGTCGTGGGCTAAGCCAGTTTTCATCAGTGACACTGGTGCGTGGCGAGTGGCAGGGGGATTGTCGGGGTGACAGGCTGATGGAGTGGGAGTGGTGCACAAAGGCAGGGTGGTGGTGCTGCCAGTGGGGCTGCTCCTCCAAAACTCCACCGCTGGTTTGAGGGGAGGCACAGCCTGGGGAAGTAAGCGGGGAGCCCAGTGTGAACCGGGCAGCTGCTTCATTTAGCTCTGAGTCAACATCATCATAGACGTGTGAGAATGATTCACAGGAGGAGGCGTCAGAGAACCAGCTCCTAGAGGAGAGGCTGCTGCATGGGCTAGGGCTAAGAGAAGAGTCACGGTATGAGTGGTCCAGGGGCAAATACAAGTGGTCTCTGGACAGGGGCCTATCCCCGTGGTAGTCCCCATCAGGGCCATTTGCCCTGAGATCATCCTCATTGGCATCCATCTCCTGCTGACAGCTGGGGGAGATGGAGGTGATCTGGATACTTGGGCACTCAAAAGCCTTTGGTGCCTCCACAGGAGCAGAAGGCAGCAGGGGGGAGGTGCCATACTTGGAGTCTTGTGCCCCATAGCTCGGATGCTCAGGTCCTGGTTTGTGTGACTGAAAGCGTGGGGAAGTGCTGATGACCTGGGAGTGGGACTGCATGCCATGACGAGGCAGGCCAATAGACTGGTGGTTTGTGACCACAGACTGGGGCTGGCCCACATTTAGGATGTAGAACGATGTGTTGTCATCAGGCTCCAAATCTAGGAGAGGAAATGGAAAAAAAGATTCAGATGCGGCAATCTTGAAGAACCTTATCATTTATTACTGTAGATTTACGTTTCTTAGTTTGACTTCACTGAGTTACACCTGAGTTGTGTCACAGCCTTTCAAGCCACTTTCTTAAGATAACTCATGATACCTTATGCAGATCACATAAAACACTAATAGGTACATTTGCACCTAATCCATCCTTTTATCATTCATAATGATATAATTTTCATCTTAGATTAGAATTTGTGCTCTCTTCAATCCAACACACCAGATCATTAATGACACTATAATGTCATCCTAAAGTCACCCAAGGTACTGAAAGCATACCTAAAAATGTTGTACATAACTGGTCAGTCACTGCATATTCCTGCCTCCTCCCAGAGGAGTGGTCTGGACTCTCCTCCTGACCTATTACACTGTCTGCTGCTTTTAAAGAAGACGTAATTGGTCATTGCTTCAATTCCATCTGCTGCAGCCTTGTTTTTTCACACTGTGCTACACCAGGACATGGCTTGGGCCTCTGGTTGCCAAAACTGCATAAAATTATTCGGTCACAGATATTTATGTGCAGTTGCGCTCTGAGTTTGCGCTTGCGATTGAGGCCACTTTCAGGAAATTAGAGGCCGGACTGTTGCTGGGTAGCAGGCACTCATACAGGCATTGTTCCAGGAGGGATAACCGATGAACAGCACTACTCAGGAAACAAATTCACACAACGGTGCGTGCTGTCGGCTGTCATCACAGCTAGTGCCGGCAGGCTATTTATACCAAAGGTCATCCGGCACAGGCAGTAAGTACACACACAAACACCAACACACCCACACACAAACAAATAGACAAGAGCCCATTGTCCACATTGGCACTACTTCGTTAGAGGTTATTGATAAGCGTCCACTGGATATTCTCTACTGCTCTCATTGGGATTCACCCCCCTTTTCCAATGTTTCACATAAGAAAAGTTAATTTCACAGACTTTTTCACCATGAATTTTCTTCTAATGCTGAGTTTAATGTGTCGTACATTATGTATGGCAGAGACCATAACTTTCAAGATCATTGTTTACCTTTGCACATTACCACTAAATTAACCAAAACTGAGTTCTGTAACAAAAGACACACAATACCTGATAACTCATTGTATAAAGCAGCCTGAAACTGGTATAATAAGTTAACAAAGTGTGCAACAACAAGTATTCGTGCAGTTTCCTTTGGCTTTTTAAAAAAAAAATTTTTTATGTATATAACTTCTGCTTTACAGTAAGAGGAAAGGCCAAAAAATGAAGTGATTAATATCCTTCAAAAATTGCAAAATGACCCTGGTGAAACTATAGGCCAATGAGCATTTATAAACTTCAAGCTTAGCTTAAACTAAAGTGCAGCCTAGACAGCATAAGGTTGTGAAATGATGACACAACACTTGCCTGTGTTCCTTAAATGTCCCTACCTGCCTAAAGAGACCATTTTGTTACTTTTAAAACTGAACATATATATAACTTCAATATTACAAAACTACAATCTATGTCAAACACTGACAAATAGACCATAACTTGGTTGTAAGTAAATTTAAGTGCCCATATTGTTTCCTGTGACTTTAAATGATAACCACAGACTAGTAATATGACAGCAGGGGTAGTCTCAAAGAAGTTTGAAAAAAACTTTTGGTTTCTGCCCTCCTATCCTCTCTATCCAACAGCAACACAGGCAGCAAGCTCTTTATTTATAGCTGCTCGGCTTCGCACTGGCCCTGCCTGCCTGTCACAAGACCCAGCAGTGGATCCTCTGACGACAGCATCTGACTGACTGACAGGGAGCAAGAGAGGGATACCAGAGTCGAGAGGAAGAGAAAGAAGCTGTGAGGAAGAGTTAAAAAAAAACTCTGTATCCTCTCACTTAATGATAGCCTGAATTGGGAAATAGCATGACGTGAACAGAGGAAGAAGAAAAGCGAAGAACAAGAGAGAAAGGAACAGAAGGAAGCCATGAAGACAGACACACACACCTTGTGTGAGGGGAGCATATCAAAGAATTACCCCTTTCATTCTGTGAGCACGCCAACATCATGCCCACAGAAAACAAACTTACAGTTGTTTTCTTGTATTAAGGCTTTATCTGGAGTGCAACATTCTCCCTTTCTGCCATAACGATAGAGCAAATCCACCTCATGGGTGTCCTTTGAAAAAATCCAAAAGAACGTGATTTACAAATACACACTGCGTGAAACGTTCCATCTAAAATGCATTATCCTAACTCTGACATACATTACAAATGGTTTGACATGAGAACATATCCATAAATATCCTTTCATTATAGAGACCGTCTCTATACAGCAGGTGGCATCTATAGATGGCTGAAAACGCTTCACCTATTGCTCACATGTTGTCCTCATTGAGATGCTTTTCTAAATGGGTGAGACAGGCGGACCTTCAATCCGGCACAGGATTTTACTTAATTATCACAGCCCACTAAATCAAAAAATGATGGAGCAGTAGAGAATACAGTCAGGGGAAATAGGGAAGAGGAGAACAGTCAAGATAGTCCTGTCTCCTCCCTTGTCTGAGGAGCAGTTGTTGCAACACCACGTAACCCAGGGTAGGACAGATATTAAGAGAAAATATTAAGACTGAGGCACAAGCAGATGATTATGTTCATACAACATACTCTATCAGCAGAAATTAGGTTTAATAGTAAAATAGTTTGTCATTATTATACAGTATTTCAATACCACATCTGTCACATAAATTGAAGCGATGACTGCAGTGATGACGTTGGTGTAGTTAATTTTGTTAGATTATTGATGTTGAATGTACATGGTGAACATGGCCCGAATGTACTGTACATGGTGATCTCAAATTTAGATTATATACTGAAGATACATTTGTTTATTTTAGCTCTGAATCACACCCAAAAAGTATTACAGCCAGATCCTTCAGGGCAGTGCCGGGTAATCTCAGGTGCTGATTCTGTAATGAGCTGCCGTCTAAGTAAATTACGTGCTAATTACATGCTAATTGCAAGTGCAGATTGAATGAAGTTTCAGAGAAATTTGCCCTGTGCTTCTATCTTTTATTGTCCTTTTTCTGTGGCTTGATCTGTTTCCAATTCCAATTGTATATGATTTTTAACAAACATTGCCTTTGAAAGATAAGACCAAACAGAAGTCATAGTTATTGCTGTGTACAATTTCCTCCATACCAGATTAGACAATAGGCATACCAAATTAAATGGCATTAAATGGCATCTAAACTTGAAGCAAAGTATCAAGTCGAGCCAAGCACCGGATGCCAACCAAGGCTTACGAGTACTAAATGAATTGACGCAAGCTTCATTAAGGATGCACTAATCATCTGGCTACTAAAAAGCCAATAGTCTATTTAAAACTTCTTAATGTATGAAGAAAAAACAAACAGGAAAAGCTTCAATTGCTGATCAGGTAAGCTGTCCTACCAGACCTCTGGTCTTTAAAAAGCAGCAGTCACTGCAAAGTAAAGTAAGCATGTTCACCTCTAACTACTGGGTACCATGTGTCAATCAATGTGTATACAACCAAGGGCATTTGGTTAAAATTTATGATACATAAAAATACACATCTTAAAAATGTATTAGGCTGTGGGAGTCGTGGACTGTGTATTCAATTCTATGTTGACCTCTCTTAGAAATGTCTCTATCTCAGTCTCCTCAGATAACAGATGAGAAATCCGTCTGCTGGGTTGTCCTCCAGTGTCAGTCAGCATTCATTTGACATACGGACAAATGAATCACTTTTTATTTGCAAGGTTATTTATATTCTGTCTCTCTCTTTGGTGAAGGTGAGATGCCACAAAAACTCCAGCTACCTTTCTGCTTCGGCATAGTTTAACCCATCTTAATACATGGTGAAGAGAGGGGCCAGTGTCGTGAGGAGGGTCAGACAGGGGACGACTGTGTTACCTGGCCCACAGCCCTCTCCTTGCCCTGAGATAAGATTAGACTGCTACCCAAAACCCTCCAGTGTGAGGAAAGGGGTGGGTGGTGGGAAACCCCCCAGTCAGAGCCAAACACCAGTCACCCTAGGTGAGGAGAGGAGAGGAGAGGAGAGGAGAGGAGAGGAGAGGAGAGGAGAGGAGAGGAGAGGAGAGGAGAGGAGAGGAGAGGAGAGGAGAGGAGAGGAGAGGAGAGCAGAGGAGAGGAGAGGAGAGGAGAGGAGAGCAGAGGAGCAGTAGTGGTAGTGTTTTTATATCGATAGCCTTGGTAGCAAAGCCCCTGCACTGTTCCTGAAAGCCTGGTGCACTACACACTCCTCAAGTGTCCATACATCAGACAGCCAATCCGGTTAAATAAAGATCTGTAAGAGGCTTTGCTGTACCTAAGCTAATAATAGCTCCACCTCACTGGGCGTTTCAGTGAAGCGCTGATTGTTGGATGTTTGTGACACACCACAAAGTGCGTAGTGTCCTCACGGTAACCACAGGGAATGACCTGACCCACTGGTGATGGTGGCATCCACTCTGGCTTCTTGACACAAAGCTCAGTAGGCCTCTGACTGCCCGTCACACTGCCTGGGGATTCTCGCTTGGGGGATAATCCGTAGGGACTTTGTTTCTCCCTCCTCCTACTCTCACTGCACACAAAGTGTGTCAGAGTCCTGTGACACACAGGCCCACATTCTGAGAAAGCTGAGTTTACTACTGAAGGAGGGAAGGATTTGTCTCTCCCAGTGAAGATGACAAGCTCATTGCTACGGCAGGTTCCTGCCGGCGCGCCCACGGCCTTTCTGTCTACCTCTGTGTGTGTGTGTGTGTGTGTGTGTGTGTGTGTGCGTATGCTAGTATAAAAGAGTGGGTGGTGTAAAATTGTGTGTATGTTCCTGTGTGCCTGTGGTTGTGCCTCTGTGCCTTCCTGTATGTTTCGGCACATACTGTATGATTATATATGTGTGTGTACCTTAGTGCGTGTGATTGTTTTGTGTGTGTGTGTGTGTGTGCATGCGCACACCCCAACAAATATTACTGTCTTAAGTTACCCACTAGTCTCAACACCATGTGGCGCTGGAGTTAGAAGGTAACCTTAGCCAGGGTTCCCTTTGTGGTGGGCAAGCAGATTGATTAGAGCAGGCTCTGCTTACATCCCCTGTACAGAAGGCTTTGTGTTCAGGTCAGTCTCCTCTTTCAGTTCTTCTCAAGAGCTGCTGACCAACAGACCAAAAAGTGTGCCAACACACCATGTACTATGGAACCCGTGGGATAAATGGCATATACCATGTAGATAAATAAATTATCAGAACACGTTTTTGCAAGTTTTGTTGAGCATTTTATACATCTTTCCCCACTCCTTCTTAACAAATGTGTCAGTCCACATTAACAGAAGCTCAACAACCATTCAGTTTTATGTTCTAAGATAGGGATACTGATAAAAAAGAGCATATCAGGCTCTTCAATTGCTGATCAGGTAAGCTGTTTTATCAGACATCTGGTCTTTAAAAAGCAACAGTCACTACAAAGTAATATAAGCAGATTCACCACACAAGAGTTTTTAGAAACCATTTTAGAATTAAACATTTTATTCAACATTTTTAACATCTTGATGTACTATAGATATCTGTTCAGATTCCAAGCAGAGCTCACAAAAGCAAATTTAATTCCTTCCCCTTGGGTTTTCCAAGAACTGCATCTGGCTGGTTGCCTACATTTCTAAACACAGAGCCAGTGACGCACATGCACACACATATTGTAAGGGCTGGCCTACACCTGTGGCTCTAAACCTTGCTGACTGGGTTTGTGCCAAGCCTACTGGTGATCCCTGTATGTGTCGGTGGTTGGGTTTGTGTACACATAAAATTCAGTGAGAGTGAGTGAGAGAGAAATACCAATGTAGGCGCTAATAAGGCAAGCTGGATCTATCACGATTCATGAGGTACAGGAAAATCCTGAGGTATGGGTCTCAATTTAATCTGGCACCTGCAGAGTCTTGTTATTGTCTTTCCTGTAAAGTTATGTTAGGGTTACATCAAAAAACTCTCCTCTGCCGTCACAGCAGACTCACCAGCCAGCAGAGGCTTAACAATGGCAGCCTAAGCCAATGTTAACATATGCCGGCAGCTAAATTAAGCTCCTAATTAACAATCTCATGCCGAGATAACATTATGGGATAAACATAGAGTGCCAAGGAGCCACCTGAACTAAATACCCACCAACGCGCAAAGATCCCTTTCAAACACATCACTAATTGCTTTTAGGGTACATTTATTCAGTACTCAAGATAGGTTAGTACTTGTATTCTAATAATAATAATAATAAGCTTTTAAACAAATGGCATTTATGAAGGTGTTTATAAACTAAACAGAAAAAAAATGAATATCAACAGGTCAAAAAACGCGTGTTAAAGAGATTGGCGTTACAGTTTGGATTTAAAAGAGGGCCCTGACTGTGAATGCCTGAGGCCCTCAGACCTAAGGGGTCTTGAAACCAGAGCCCGACTCAGCCTTACACTTTGTTTACACAGACTGTGTGGTGAAAGCAACGTATTAGCAAAGCTGCAACAGCAGCTTCACTACTCACTGTCAATGTCTACACAAGATGCATTCAGGCACAGTATTTCTGTGTAGATCACCTGTGTATTTTGGTTTTTTTTATTACATTTTAAGTATACCAGCCATAGTCAAAGTGCAGTTACACGTTAGTTTGAGTACTTGTGTTGCCATTTCACCTACTTTACTTGGCTTCTCCTACTAACCTGCTTTCTTGTGTACATGTAAACAGAAAATTTGTCAGATGATTCATGTACTGGTTTTCAGCAGAGCAGGAGAGCTAAGGTACATTAGATGATTGGCCTCCAAGGCGAACACAAGCCGCCTGATGGCCTGCAATAACCCACGGCAGATAACATCAGAGGCTACTGCTAGCAGGGGTGACATTTAAACAATCTGTCAGGGCTGACTGTGCATGTGCCTGAAAAAATCACACGGAGAGAGAGAGAGAGAGAGAGAGAGGGACAGACAGGGAAACAGAGCTTTGTGCACCTTCATGTGTGAGAGAAAGCGATAGAGGCAGAGTGTGTGAGAGAAAAATAGAAGGCCGAGAGACAGAGAGAGAGAACAGATGACATTTACACAATATGGGTCCTGACGAGCATAGTGAGGCTGCAGTATACACACCACTGATAAATGCACAAGTGTGTCAACCAATCCTTATCCTCCAGCTAAATTTTGAACAAATCAAGTAGATCATTAACCTGTAAAATTAATGCTCCTGGAATATCATATCATCAACAAAGTAATGCTAATAGAAATAAAAATAAGCTAATGTATGTAAACAACTGCCACCCCAACCTCCAGGCCTTGACCCATTTTCACACACTTCAGTTTAACAACTGCAGCAGCAGAACCCCTTCCCATCCGTTGTGTTGCTTGAACATTAGTGAAACTCAAAATAAGATTATGGTGAGATGGCAAAAGAAATGCAGTGTCCTCAAGTAAAGGGTCCATCTGCTCTGCTCAGGGAAGAGCCCCAACAGTCCGATTACTTTTATCATGCTTGTACCAGGCCAACACAGAACATCCGAAAAAACTAACAGGAAGTAATCAAGGAAAAAACAGGAAGGCAACAATTTCCCCTCCAAACACATCAATCAAAGTGGTAAATGTCCTGAAAAAAAAACGACGCCACAAGTACCAAAACCCTTCCATTACGACTTTCTTGAACAGCTCTGCAAGTCCATACCTGTTTACTAGGATGACTAGAATAATTTTACCACAGAGATCCATGTCACGTTTTACTCTTCTGAGCAGTGACTAGTTTTTTGCAGAGCCAATAATCGATCCGGATTATTAGTAATTAGCAAGGAAGTCGACAACCAATTGGAACCAATATACATTTGCAGTAAAAATGAAAATCTAAGTATCAAAATCAGGAAACCAATGATGGAGGTGAAGGTACAATTTACTCAAGCACTGTATGTAAGTTGGCAATAGACGCAGGTTGTTTGCTATAAAGATCATTATCAATTAGATGCTTATGATACAATGTAATGGCTTTAGAATAATGACACCATCAGCGTTTAGACCGGTTCCCTATTAACCATGCTTTTACTTTGTCTGCCACTAAGTACAAAATTAAGTGGGAAAATAAAGGCGTTCCAGTCAGACTGGCAGCCTGGTACAATTTTTCTCTGCTTTCACGTCTCCATTACAGACTAAATGACTGAATTAACTCACATTTTGTCCTCTGTTTTTGGTTGTTGCTCCTCTGAGGACAGGTGCCAACATTAATATCACTTGGAAACACTGAGTTGAGAATGGGTTGTCTGTAGAAAATACTTGAGTAATTCCATTTTCTGCTACTTTAAACCTTCAATACGCTACAATTTAGGGCCAAGACACACCAAGCTGACATCCAAGAACTAGTGGAGACAATGGCTGTCTGTTCCATCGCTTCACAATGCTTGGGTTTCAGAAAGCTGCACTTGAAGACATTGCAAAGATTTAAGCCGGTGGCAGTATGGTATGACAGGAAATACCTCTCCATACCACCAGCTGGACTGCAGATACACAAACTGTTGCTATGATAAAGCAGCCATTCATGATACACCACTGTCGCTAATATAGACACTTTTGATCAAGAACATGTCTGAGAATGGAGCCAAAAAATATGGAGAAACTGCACCAGATGGGTAAAATCATAGCTCAAGGGCCTTTCCCTTTCCTTTTCCATTTCTCGTCACATGCACTTACGTCCTTAGCTGTACAGCCGCCGCTAATTCTACATGTTCAATTGTCCAAAAACCAAACTGAACATGGCAACTATACAGGACATAACTCAACACATAGGGCCACGTACCGACTGCCACTACATTGGCCTGGTGTGTCAAGACCCTTAGAGGGAAATACTGTACTTTTTACTCTACTAAATGTATTTGATCATTTAAGTCACTAGTTACTTTGTAGATTTATATTAATTTATGCTGTCAGCAATAAGAAGGAAGAAGACAGATTTTGATAATTGTAAAAATGCTGAATACCACATCCTATATTTGGACAGGCTCATAATCGTTCAATCTTTTCTTTTGACCATAATGTGTATAAAGTAATCAGTGGCTCAGTCTGTTAAAACCTCTATCCACAATTGGTGTTAAATGCCTTATTTCACATAGTCCACATTCCATCTTTGACCCATGACGTAGGGCCACTCAAACACATGGGCCCCAATTGGAATGTGTACCATCAACTCCTTAAAAATAAAATGTAAAATCTAATTTATCAAAGATGTCTTATCATTGTTAATTGTCAATACATGACAATGCAAGCACCACCGTTTCTTGAAAACCCAATGTCACACATGATCAGACACATAATAGGAGCAGGACAAGAAAAAACTGCATGGGGTAAAGGTGCCAATACCAAGCATTAGCCTGACTGAAATATGGCTTTGAGGGGTAGCCTAAAATAAAATGGGATTCAAACCACCATAATCCCTATGGAGCGAACCGCGCCTCATAGTTAAAGGGGACCAAAGAGAGAAAGAAAAAAATTAAACCAGATGCAGAAGTTCAACAGCTTTCTCTCCGGTGTAATGCAGCCTCTGACATGTTGATACAGCGCAGCCAGTGGTAGCTTCAGTTACACTAAATTTAAACTAGACAGATGCCACACATAGTTACTCATGCCTCGCCCCAGGAAACAAACGTCTCATTCATCACACTGGGTGCTGGGACCCCTTTGGTTCAGCAGGGTTAGGGGGCACCCACATGGTGATCTAGCCCCACATGTGGACCACATGCATGACTGTCTGACCTTTGACCTCTCTGTCTTTTACGTTTTCATAGAAATATTGGAACCTGAAGTTCCATAAGCTCTCTGTTTCTGACACACAAGGCCTTCCATCTGAAATATTCAGATTTACAAAGTCTAGGGACGATTGCTTGTCAGACAGAAAGACACTCAATTGTCCTTGTTCCTCCTTAGAAAAATATCCAAGTTTTGGTTGTATGTTTTCTCTTTTCTCTTATTTTCTTTTTGCCCTATTTTCGTAAATCATTTATAGGGATATTTTTTATAACACCTATGGCCATGCCTTTATCAACAAGTCCCAATGACGTAAATGTCTAACATGTCAACATATTATCAATTTATGATACTTATCATATACATATATATGTATATAAACCAGATATCAGATAGATGGATATGTTAATAGATATACCTATCGACAAGCCTCACAGTTAAAATTATGAATATATTTAAACAAACAAAAAAGATCCAAGCTAACTGCACATTAGCAAAGCATGCTGTGAAACAATATCAGGAAAAATGTAGTATTGGACATATTTTAACCTGAGACTAAATTGGCCATATGTGCGTTTAAATAAAAAACTTCTGTCTTGTCTCTTGTCAGTTTAGGAAAGGATTAGTACGATTTCTGACAGACCTCAGGACAGTTTGTACTCTAATGACAGCTGCTTGTATAAGTGGTAGCTCCCTCTCGTCAATATAAAAGTCTAGACTACAACCAAGACACACCTGGCTAGAGTTGGGAGTGCCGACACACTCACCTGGCGATGTAGTGCACAACATTCTTCCACTCCTCTCCCCGTTAAGATCGCAAAGCGCTCGAGCAGTAAAAAAGTTGAAGGCTGCAGACGTGCTGGGACGAGAGGGGTTCTCCTGCACCGAATACAAACGAGTCACTAGAACCTGCCGCCTGCCCTCTGCCACTCTCTCTGGGAGCTCAAAATAGTCCACCATGAGAGCGATGTAATTTCAGTCTTTCAGTCTTTCCCACGACAAGGACTGAGAGGACCGTGCTCTTGGTTTACAGAAGCAGAGCAATGACAACAACACAGACAAGGGCAAAATTGCTTTCTCCGCTGGCTGCTTTCAGTTTGATCATCTCATTATGATAACATGCCTTGACATTTCCTCATATCTAAGCATGACAATGACAATCCTAAAGGTTCAAGAAATGTCACAGCACATTAACAGAACAAAATCAAACCTGACTAGCCACTAAGTGGTTGTGGTGACTGCTGGCAGCTGGAGATTTCATTAGCTCAGAGATCAGGCTCTCTGATGTCACTGGTGGTCTCTTTCACATCCTGAGAAAGCAATGAGAAAGGAAAGAAGACTCAGCTGTCCTGGTAGCAGGTCTACAAAGCTCTGTGCTGGTATGGTGGCAACCGACAAACCACAAAAAACGTCTTTCAGTTCGTAAGATAAGAAAAGAAAGCAAGAAAATACTATAGAATATGGAAAAAAAAGAAAAAAGAAAAAAGAAAGATCTAGAGAAAGAAAGCGGGTGAGCAAAAATGCCGTTCATGTTCCCCTTACCAGCAGCTAGAGAGCGGTGTGCCCCCCTCTCCTTTCATTCCACCCTGCCATCTGAACCCCACATGGCATGTCTGGGCAGAGAGCCAGACAACTCCGCTATGGATCTACAACTCTCCTGCCACCCACCCATAAAGGGCACTTCTGCCCTCATGCCTCATACCACCTCTAACACCCAATGAGGCCACTGCTCGTGACCTGCATAACCCAAACTCACCAATACCTATTTCTACCGCTCAGCCACAGCCACTTCACAATAGACACTCTATCACAAATGGGCTAAGTGGTACTTTAAAGAACACACTGAAATGTTGTAACAGACATACTGTAAGATGGATTGTGCTATTTTCATATGTGAAAGTAGATTAAAAACTGTGAAGGGGAAATATGCTCTATAATTAGTATGTACAACCAAGCTTAACCTGTTTGATACTACAGATGAAAGCAAGTATGAGGCCACTGTCTGTAACAAAGAAAACCGTCATGCAAAAGTCTCTGATATAGCCACTTCCAGGGCCGTTTGTGTCCCAGTGACACAAACAGTTTCACAGTTAGCTGTAAGCTACGAAGCATAAAGTTACTGAAAACATGACTTAGACGCCTCTTTTCACATGGTTTTCCCTGCCTATGTAAAACTGGAACAGGCTGCCTAAGGGTTTTTTATCTTTAAAATAGGAAAAACAATTAACTCAACCATCACGGAAAAGGGTGCGGCCAAAAACAAGTGAAACAAGATCGATGTTGACATGCTATTAGTAAAAACATAACACTATACGCTGCTGCTTCACATTGTGAAAATCTTTCAGCAAAGACAACTTTGGCCGGATATAATTGTGAGGTAGCCAAAGGGGGTCTAAGAGGTATAACTTAATAGTCAGTTCATGAATAAGTTATCTTCATGATGTAGGGCTGACTGACAACTTCTCATTGCTTGTTCTATCAATCGAACAGACCACATTTACTATAGAACAAGAGAATGTTTTGTATTTTTTTCTTAATAAATAACATTAAAAATCAATTATAAGATCATGGCATCATTACAGCAATGGATATGGGTCATTAAAATGTTGTTTTTGGTGCACAAAGCAATGAACAATGACATTTAAAGTCAAAATAAACTACAGACAATGCCCTGGACAATGCCCCAACCCTTTTCAATGAAATTCTTTTTTACTGAAGGGATGGTCACTATGAAAACTTTAGATAGTCCAGTCTTTGGATTTTCCGGAGCTGCCGGGACATTGCTGAGAAGACATGTTGTTGTTTTGATCTTTTGTTGAACTTTTTCAGTGCTTTGAGGGGCACAAATTAAATTCCCTATATCTCTATTATATAGATGATGACAGAAGTTTCAGAGATCCTATTAAGGGTCAATCAGAGAATGTTTGTTGTAAATTGAGTAAATGGACCTGCAACTAAATAAATTAACCCTTTGATTAATAAAAAAAAAATCATGACTTTCATAAGGTTGTGGCTTTGGAATGACATTAAAATGGCGTTTCGTTTCTGATCGGCACAGCTCACGCAAGCAACTGATGAGAATCAATTGACTGCACTTGCCGTCTACAGGACTTTTCCAATCCCTGATTTGTATCATCATCATTCTGTGTCACAAAACACTAAATTATTCCATGATATTTTGTAACCCCCACTAGTATTGAGTCACAGTTATTGAACAGAGCTTAGCATGGGTTAGTAAGCTTATGACTACGGTTAAAGTCTTCCACTGTTTCTGAACAAATTATTGCTGCATTTGTTTTAGAAGCTTATAAGCAGAACATATCGCATCACCTGAATCCAACAATGCCTTTTTTTCCATCCCACTACGAGGATTAGGAAAAACAGATCAAAAGTACTGGGATCGGGTCAAAAGTACTGAGAAGTTGCTCAAAGGAAGAAGCTTATAGGCAAACAACTGGATCGTTACCATCATGTCTTTTTTAAAGACCATAAATAGCTGGTTTACCTTTATCTGGACCATGCACCAGACAAAATGTGAAAAAGAATATTCAGTATTACCGACTCAGCTAGGTATTTTTCAACAATACTTCAGTAACTACAACATCCACGATTTGTATTAGATTTTAATTGACCTGACAAAAGCAGTTTTGTTGACCAACCTCCTTGATCTATCAGAATCAGAATCAGAATCAGTATTCCTTTATTGTCCCACAAACAGGGAAACAGCAGCCAGTGGACAGTAATATTACAAAAAACAATAACAATAGTAAAAAAAAATAAACAATATAATTAAAAGGCATGAAATAGAATAGGCTCGTATAAACATAAACATAATATTGTACAAAATTAACATGGAATTATAAACAGAACAACAACACTTCATAAATGTCTCTGAAGATGTGGCAAAAGAGTAAACAAAAGGAATAACTGATTACGTTATATCCCTTACTAAGTAAAACAGCGCTAGAAGAGGCTTTGAGAAATAATTTTAACTCTATTTAAAGATGTCTGTTTTGTCAATGAATAACCTTGTTGTTTGGCCTTGATTTTAAAAGTTTTATTTGCCCATGGTCCTGATTTATTTCAGTGAATCTCTAATAATCCAATCTCACTTTCTAGTGAGATTCAGAGGGGTTTATTCTTCAATTCAGCAGACATGATCGGGGAAAACCCTTACAGTAATCGGGCCCATTGCCTCTGAATACAACCGTGGAATATTTCAACTCAAAGAGGTGACTGTTTCCTGAGCAACAAGAAAAAACAAAGCAAAAGAATGAATAGAGAGACACTCAACAAACAGATGAAGATGAGCAGAACAAAAACGAACGGAGGTGCAGGGCGTCTTTTTTACTGTACCATATCATTACAAAGATTTTTAATCACGTTCACATATGCAAGCACAAAGACAGCAAGAACCCCAACAGACTGGTGTACAGGAAGCCAACATTCACTTGCCAAATCCATTAAAACAAAGATGTAGAGGAGATTTGTCATAAACATGAGCAAACTGCTCTCCTGACAGCAACCTTTTGGAAAGTTATGGAAATTGTACTACTGTAACATTTTGTACCTTTTGGTGCAGCTGCTAGAAGATATATACGTAGAAGTTGTGTGCAGAATCAGCTTTCTAGATATTGATATGATAACAATGAGAGCCCGGTGAAAGCAACATTCAACGATAAGCTCAGTGGATAGAAACCTGTTAGATATTCACAGCTGAGGTTCTCCAGGTTGTTACAAAAACAAGCCCTGACTTGATCCCTGCCTTCAGAAAAGGAGAGTGTGCAACTCCCTGTTACTGTGGTTGTGTGATCCCGCATTACACTCCAGTTATTAATTTGGACAGGCGCCCCCCTTATGGGCCAAGTCATACAGTCCGTACCAGATTAAAACCACTTGCACAGTGGTGCTTTTATTCCTACGCTTATTCCAACAGCAGTTTTTCCCCTCGTCCCATCTCCAAATCAAACTTTTTTAATCGAAGGAAAAATTGATCTAAGATTGCACAAGCCAAACCTTCATGGAGTCATTACTTTGCCAGAGTTTCATGAAAAGGACACATCTGGTGAATTCACAAGTTCCAATGGTTTAAGCCCAAAGACAAAAACAAATGCTGAACTGAGCATGGATACAAAGACCAACGGAAACCCCATCAATTAAAAATTGAGGGTTGAAATCGAGCTCAAGACCTTTATTGTATCTAAAAGCAGTCAGCCTGTGAACACTGTATAATACCTAAAAGACCCTTTCAACATAAAGAACAACTTCTTTCATTTCCTTTTTTTTTATTTCACTGTAACACCACCTGAGTCTAGTCTCCAAGTCTCCACCTTGATTTGTTGATCGAGAGAAAAATAATCTACAACCATTTGATAATTGTTTAATCTGTGACAGTTGCTGGTTCCAGCTTTTTTAATGTAAGGATTTGCTGCTCTTGGTCATTTCTCAAAGAGTCTTTGGGTTCTGGGAAATTTAGATTTTAACATTTTATAGGGTCAACGATTAATCAGTTGTGCAAGCAATCAGCAGAGTAATCAACCATGAAAATAATTATTAGCTACAGACCTGCCTGAGTCTAGTTGCAGGCTTCTTTAAGTATGACGACTGGTCTTCATTAATTAGTTAAGATCCTACCTTTTTCAACTGAAACAAGCATAAATGATCCCGACTCAACACAAACAAACGTGTAACTGATAGTCATTCTGCTTCTTCAAGTGTCAACAAGCAAAAGGGTGAAATCTCTTCTGTTAATCATAATTGATATCAACTTGACGCATTTGCATGTGGGTCCAAATTATGCAACAAAAACTGCCTGGTGCGACTAAAATTAAAGACATCTCTAATGCACCTGGAAGTAAGTTAATTTATCCTGAATATCAAATATGGTACCAGTTGGTTGACCAATATAACATCCATCCCTACAAATAGCAATTAAAAGTTATTTCAACGGGATGATGTAACCATTTGTATGCCCAACATTACTGGTAATGTCCTTGACTGCCAGACACTAAAAGCAGCTTGGTAGTTGTTTTTTTCTCCAAACTGAGAATATATGAGTTTATTTTCTCTTCGTAACGTGGAAATGTTTCTTTTAGATACTAAATAAATAAAAAGAAAGGTATGTTCTTATGGCTGGTGGACAACATGACATCACTTCACTTAGATGGAGTGAAATATTCGACTCCATCCCGACCACTTTTATATCTGCCATGTTACATCGACTGGAACAATTTCTTGTGCATCACTTTAGACACATTCCTTGTATTTCAGTATGAAATACCTGACATCTTTGGAGGCCTTGGGGATCTTTATCAAAATTTCAAACTGTTTGTGTGTGATGACAGATCTGCCACAGTATCTGCCATCTGTGATGCTTGCATGCACAAAGTTTTACACTGAAGTTTCTATTTAGAATGTTTTCCAAAACCTCATCCAAAATACTGGTCCTAGCAAAAAAAGACATTAATTCACATCATAGCCAATTCTTCACAATTAAGCTTCTGCTGATGGCTAACTTTGTTTCCATTTTTATACTAATATAATAATGTACATCTGTAATTAATGCTTAATTAATTAACCCAAGCACTGCATAATCTATTTTGTTCTCTTCATCTCTACGGTGACATTAGTATAGAGTTTAGTTTAGATTTCGATAGCCTTGTAAAAGAAAGACACTTTCTTCTTTTTGTTAGGCATTCTCACCTGTGTACAATAGATTAGCCTGGGGGAGAGATGGGCAGTGTCATGCAGCAAAGATCTCGACTAGATTCAAACCCTAGGCATCTCATTTACCATGGTGTCTTTGACAAGAGTCTATAGTTTGAGCTTTTTATAAGTACATCACCGAAGACATTTTCTGAGGGAGAGAGAAGATGGGATTGAACAGGTTCAGCATATCAGTAATTTGTCAAATAACCTTTACAATTATCTGATAGTTATAGATTATATAGATTTATGTCCCCCACATACGTATTCCTGTTTTTTTTTTTCATCCCTTTGTGACATCAAGCATATGAAACAAATGTTTCATCAAGCAGCCACAGCGGATAACCCATCATTTGAATGACAAACTGATTCAAACTTTGAAGAGTCAACGTAGTTGTTAGAGATAAATGACTTTAAAAGAGGTCTTGCTATCCATTAAACTAGTGACAAAGTTGACAAACTCTGACAGACTTGAGTTTGCTTAAAGTAGCTGGGGCTTATACCAACACTTTTTTATTCCCAGATATCAGGCCTATATGGAATCAGATTTGTAATTTCAGTAAAGGCAACCTCACCTCCATTTATTCCCTTAAAATATATCTTCAAGGTCCTAGGCTAGTGGTTGGATTAACTATGGTGACATCCATTAAAAAAATAAAAAATCTTTATTTTTTTTTATTTATTTTTTTTACTTTTACTGGTACAAATTATTCCTTTTTTTTCCAATTTAATTTATATTTTTTTTAATTTAAGAATCTGGTAGAATTAAGATCAATTAGCTCTCATTCTGCAATTAACCCTTCATAAACACAGTGTAGCACAATTTGTTTGCCTTGCAGCATGGGCATAAATCTGAGACACCATCTAAGAATATCAACAATGGCTATAAACTCACACTTTATGCTTAATTAAATTAAACTTTTTTTTTTACTTTGAGAATGCTTGGCAATAGTTAAATATCTAACTATATCAAATACTCTGTTTACAGTGACAGAACACGTGTGACAGATCACAGCACCATCTGTCCTATTTTTAATCTCTTTGGTAAACATTAAGTTAAATAAAGGTTTTGACAACATTAGCATGTGCCACAGTGCACAAATGTGACAGTCACACTGCTCTCCCCCTCAGCTATACTTGACTTACACCACATTGCTGCAGTCCCGCCAAAGTGACACGGCGTCCACGTTCAAAAACTATCTGTTGCGAAAACTGTAGCAGGCATTTCCAAGTTCTCCTCTCTATTTTCCTCAGCATATGGCAATGACAGCACTTATGCTAACCTGCTAGCATGTCAAGCTAATGACAGCTGGCGTTGTGGACATTAGCCGAACGACCACGACAGAGAGGACGCCTGATGTTTTAATAACTCCATGTTTCAAAAAAAAGAAAAAAAGAAAACACACACACTGAATGGGGTCGGTTCCTCTTTTACAGAGCTAACGGTATCGAGAATGGGGTTTGCCGGGCTACGTTAACAGTAGCCAGGAGAGTAACTGATGTGAATGTTACAGCATACTGTGCTGTAAGTTTAACACCGGTAGCCTACACAAGTTATAGTATGAAACATGCCGCCAAGCAAGGGGGAAACTGACCTCCGGGGCCTAACGGCTGCTGTTGCCCGTCCTCTCCGAAGATCAGCCTGAAGTCCAGCTCCTCATTCCCGGGGCAGTTTGCAGTAGTCATCGGGTTTGACAGCTCGGGTTTTTCTACCCCCGCCACTCGACCGTCGACCTTCTGGAGCAGTTTATGCTCTCCTAAAAAATGTCACAACATTTACCGACTGCCACGACGCCGAGCCTCAACTTTTGTTCATTCAACTCAAGAGCATCTGGCCGTGAAACGAAAAAACGCGTGTGTGAGTCTCCCCCCCCTTCCACTCCCCAGTTTGACAAATCCACAACACGGGCCGGCGGCTCCTCTCTTCTTCCTCCGGCAGTTACACGGTGCGAAAATTCCGGCTTCAACTTCAGAGAAAGTCGCCCCTCTGTCGCTCCGTCTCTCACTATTTCTCTCCGTCTCCCGAAACCTAGTGAAAGATAAAAGAAGTGCTTTCTCTTGCCGGCGTTTAATGTTCGCTATAAAGCCGATGAAATGTCCGTTTAATTTCCCTCTTCCCTCGTCTCTCTCTCTCTCTCTCTCTCTCCTCCTGTCTGTATCTCTCTCTCTCTCTCTCTCTCTGGAGCTCCTATCCCAACTTTTACTAACCCCGCGTGACAAGGCAGTTCCAGCGGTGACGTCAGCAGACACAACACAACACAAACACGGGGCGCGCGCACACATACACACATACATACACACACACACAAACACCCAGCCATGGAGTTAATAAACAGTTTATTAAAGGCTTACCAAAGTTATGAGCCTAAAGCATATTGTTTTTTTTAAAAGCTGTAATAATGTTTTCAATCCAAAAATCACATTTTGTTGCCTGGAAAGTAAAATAATGCACTTACACACACAGGAAACACTGTCTCTGAAATTCATACACATCCAGCATATTTGATTATATCTCATTGCTTCGCTGTTCAGCTCTTTTTTTTGCGAAATTTACACAACACGGCTAACCTTTTGACCTTCCAGCAACTGGGTCTGACAGCCACTTTGCTCTATTTAATTAGCCCTCCATTCTCTCCCAACAACCCAACCATTAGATTAGATCCGATTGCGCCTCTTAGCCCTCTGTGTGGTTCCAATCCAAACTAGGATTGGCAAGTGTAATGACATTAATGACATGATGCACTTTCTACCTTTAGATCTGTTCAGCCTGTCAGCACGGAGGCCCATTAATTTCTAATCAGCTAGGCTCGTGAATGGGTCTGAAATGTAGGTATGGGAGAACAGACATCGTGTTAGCTGTTTGAAATAGCACCTCAGGCCAAGTGTCCCTGGAAAAAAAGCTATTTGTGTTGTGCGCATAGGGTTTGAGTAGCTATACCTCCCAGTTTTATCCATAGTTCTAAAGGCTTCAGTTTAAAATTGCCTGCTCAAATAGTGGGTATTTCATACCAGGACTCTCCACCTAAAAGTTAACCAAAGGTGCAATAATGGTTGAGAAGATCAACACATTGGCACCCAGCTACTTTAAAATGTCTACATTAAATCTATATGGCCAGTAAAGTAGATCAGTGTGCAATTAAAAATAGGCGCTTGTAACCCTGTTTGGCAAGCTCATGAGGAGTTTTCCGCCTTGCACATATTTAGTACACACACTGTACTGTATATATCCGCGCTCTGAGGGAATCCTTTCTCGTATTGGTTTATTTAAATCACAAGGCAATTCTCAGCAGGGATGAGAATAAAGCAATAGCAAATCCGCTCCCTTTAACCTCTATCCAACCCATCAATCTCCTCCGGTTAATCTTTATTGGGTAAGCAACACAAGAGGTTGATGCACTTGAAAGCTGCGCTGCTGCTTTGATGATCGGATTGCTTGACAACATTTGTATTAGCGTTGCTTTATTGGCAGCATGTATTGGGTATTCAAATTTTATGTTGCGATGACCCATGACTGTACTCTTTACACACACACACACACACACACACACACACACACACACACGCACACACACACACTCATGGCTGATTAAGAATATCTGCCTCTATCAAGCAAGTTTTTAATGTTTCACTAGGGGTTTTTGCAACTACGATAAGCAGAGTCATAAATCATCCAAAGAATTTATTATGTGCATGCTGCTACAATCCATTCTACTCATTATCAACCTAGATAAAGATCAATGAAATAAGAATATGTACTATATTTTAGGAATTTCTGATAAACTCACCAAACAGGAAACACATTTGCATATGCATAATACTTGTATAGAAATCAAACGAACTTTGAATCTTTTTTTATTTTCAAGCTTAACACCAAGAAAAAAGCCCCAAAGATCCCTTATTACACTGTTGAGAATAACTCCTGCAAGAGCACATTTTGATGTAAATCAGTCCATCCTCAGCGCAAACTGCATGCGCAGCAGACGACAGCCTGCTATGTCTTCTGACACAGCCACAGTACATATACCTATGCTAGATGCATGTGGGCGTACAGACAGACGCTCAGCTAGCTCACAAATGCATCTGAAAGCATCAATATCACATTTCCTGTGGTCTTTATTTCCAAGCAAAAGCACAAGGTTTAACCCTTTTTGACTTATGTACCATATTCTGACGCAATCCCAACAGACGTTTCTTCATCTCGGTCCTGCGAGGGTTGGTGTGATTAGAGTTCCAAATATACACCAAAGCTGTTACATTTTCAGTTTCCTTTCTAAACTTAACACAATTTGACAGGTATCCTGTCATTTTGAGACTGCTCCTATCCATGCGTTGGTCTGTTTAACGAGAAATATGATGAATATTGATTCTGTGAACGTTTTGTCAGAGCAATCGGTAGAATACGTAAAAAAAAATGTTGCACTGGCAGATACTATGTTAAGTGACATGAATAAGTAATATTAAGTAATAAAAGTAGCTCATTTTAAGAACTACTATGAGCAATGATAATTCTCAGTTACTACCATGTGGTTATTGTGTGAAGTGAGTTCCAACCTACACAGTCCAACTAATCCGAGTTTGCATTCAATGATCCTCTCAAAAGAGGTGAGTATATTAATATTTATAACCAAGTCAATGAGATTAATGAAAAGGAGAAACAAAACAAATTCAATTAAACTATCCTCCAGAGCTGTGCCTCATACATTGTTTAAGGCGTACATAAAAGTACGGAATGAAGGTTAAATACCTGACTTAATAATGTCCTTAAAAATGGTACAAGCACATTCAAGTTCTGGCTTTTTAAATTAGAATAACCACCGTATTGTGCCATAGAATGAAAAAAGAAATTCCATATGGGCTTACAAAAGAAAGGAGGAAGGGAAGACATGATCTTTTCGTTGAAATGTATGCAAAACAATTCTTCATTTTCTGACTCTATATCGTGTTTGCCAAAAAATTAAATTCTTACTAAACTGAATCATAAAGTGAATATCATGTCATTTTGTTGCAGTCACCTGACTTGACTGAACTTTCTCCTGTGCAGCTGTCTCCAGACCCACCCAGAGTCTAATTCAGGTTACCTGCGTCTCTTATCTTCGCAGATGACCTTTGAAGAGAGGAGATAAAGAAAACAAATTGTGTGGGAGGCTGTAGATGTGGTTTGTGATATTATGTTCTTGTTAAGAAACTTATGAAGGAAAAAAAAAAACAGCATCTGCCCCCACACTGGTCCTGCTTGAGAGGTGTCTCTCTTTCAAGGGATTGGGGTTTGCACACACTGCAGAAATGCAACGCAGCACCTTGGCAACACACGCAGTGTTCACTAAATGTCAACACATATCAAATTGCGCACAGTCCTGCAACAGAATGTCAGCTGATAAGGAATAAGAGGCTAATTTCGGTGATAACACTGTCAGTAGAAAACATATTTTTATTTACAACATTTGAACTGTAAAACAAAAACTGTAATATCTGACATTGATCTGTTGTTTTATGTCTGAATTGATCCGTGGTTAACTTGCAGAGTGCAGTAATATGACAGAGAGGAACAGTTAATGCATGTTTAACTTACTTTGCAGCACAATCCATCCTGGACAAACAATATGTTGCATTTATTTTGAAAAACATGCAAAAAGCAATATTGTAGTTATTGAAGAAAGTGCAAAAACCTGCTGTCACAGCTCTGAGTGGGACTTCAGGTGACTTGAAATCTTCCTTGTTGATTTATGCTGCCCTCTCTTGTTCAGTCTGTGAAACTGACTATTGACTCAGTTTGGCGAGCGAGTCTGAATATTAAAAAACTGTGCACGGTGGGAGTTTAACTTGTTTTTAATGTTAACTTCTTCCTTTGTTAGGAATCCGGCTGCCACAGCATTGGATTGTCCACCATGTGACCGAGATTCTGTCACTGAAAGTGTTTGTGATGTTCTGAAGCTACAGTAAATCAATCAGCAAGCCGATTCATTCAGCACATGGGAAGGGTAGCTGATGTAAGATCAATGCTAGATGTGACAGCAGCACTGATGCAGACAGTGGATTTTTTTTATTTATATATATCTCTGATGGGCATAAGGGCAATTGTCCTTTGCAGAGAAGAATATGACGAGATGATGAAGTGCAAACCAAAATAAAGGAAATCAAAGATTCCTAGCAGGCAACTGGAGAGAGCCAGGGTCCAAAAGCAGAAAGCCTGTGCCCCCCTCTGGACCCTCTCTGGGTACATGCCTCATTAGATTAGTCTCCTTTTAATTAGTTTACACTTTCAGTGGCAAAGCAGCAACACTGGATTATCCCACTAAGAACCCTCTGACAGGCAAGAATTATGCATGTTAAGACCTTTACATAGCAATTCATTGACAGATTACATTCTATGTTGACATGCTTGAAAAGAAGAATATGTCCTGTTAGATTAATCAGACAAAATGTGGATTTCCAGATGCATATAAGTGTATTTACAGCTCAGGGGGGTTGGTCTATACTGAAGAGTATTGACCAGAACTCAGAGTCATGTGGACAGTTATCGACAGTCACTGTCGTGTCAATGACAGTGCTCTTTTTCACCCTTCTCAAACCTATTACAATCCATGACATTACTGTACCGCAGGCAGTGCTGATTCACTGGGGCAGTGATCAGCTGATTGATTCAGGCCACTGTTAGGGCAGGAATACAATGTACAAAACTTCAAAAGAAACACAGTGATCAGGCAGGACACTTTTCCGGGGATGTCAGTTGATCTGACATTGGCCCAGGAAGGCAAAAACAAGCTGGTTAAATATTTGGACCCTTGCTTTAAGATATCATATTCAGGCAGAATCAGACCAGAAATGAGAAAACCAGGTGCCACAGTGTGCAGAGTATGTTCTGGTTTTTCTTTATGACCACAAGACTTCACTGATTACAGCTTCAGCTCTGTCTGAAATTGAAGTAATCCGTTTTTGGCTGGGTGATAATCTGAATTCTCTGCCATTGTTTAGCTACACTGCCAGCCGTCCCATCTATGTGTATGGGTACCAGTCAAACTCATGGAATATGTAGACAACAGAGTAAGAGCAGATAATTTGCACGGAGTTCTAACTGATTTTAGGAAACAACAATATTCTTATTATTCACCTCTATCTGAATTATGGGTGGCCGGATTATCGGTTCTGATAGTCTGCATTTTTCTGATTATTGGAATCAGTGTTTTTAATACCAATTGCCAATAAAACAAATTCTTCAATTAAAATGTGCTATTTCGGATCTGATGTAGTGTGCAATCTGGAAAGTAACTAAAGTGATCAAATAAATGTAGTGAAGTAAAGTACAATTACATTTCTGAAATATGACTCAATTACAAGTAAAACCACTGGTATTAAAATAATACGTCAGTAAAAGTACAAAGTATTCTTCTCAAATGCTGCCCACTAATCAATAGTAAGTATTCAATCAAAGGGGATTCTGTTTCTCCAAATCTTCAGGTCTAAATTACTCCCAACACCTGCTCTGTTCTACTCAGTGGTCCTGGTCAAGGTTTTCATTGGCTCTTTTGTGAGCCTTATTGGCTCCAAAACTACAGATGACCAAAGTGGACTCAGCATTTAATGATGATTTCAAAAGTGATTAAGTAGATTACATAGTGTAATGCATATTTAAGAAGGATTAACATTACAGACAGTACGTGTACCCCCAAGAATAACTTAATTACAGTATTTTGAGTAGCTGTAATTGGTTACTTCCACCCATGCCAAAAAGTAGTCAGAATAAAAAAAAATGGAAATACTCTTTGGAAATGAAGTACATGTACCTCAAAATAATACTTTATTCACTTCATTTTTGAATCGTTGGTAAATAAAAGGCTTTCAAAACTTAATCTGTTTGCAGCATTTATAATATGTTGAATTTATTTTTTAATGCATTAATTCTTATGTTTTTTTATATTTTAAATCATAAACTCAGATTTTTTAATATATATTCATGTTTATATTGTTTTATTCGTCTTTAAATTAATCATAAAATGAAGAAAAAAGCCAAATCTGGCATCTCTTTACACGTCATCACTCCGCGCACATGACATCATCAACATTCGCCAATAAAGCATGGCGACGCCGCTGTCAGGCGGAGCAGGATGCTAACCGATTAAGGGTGTTTTTTTGAACATTTAGAGAGACTTTGAAAGAGTCCCAGCGCTCTAAACTGGTTTCTTCTTCATGGTTTAATTGTTCAGTCGCGTTTTTTATTCTTGTCAGCGGACTGTTCGCCACTCGCAAGCTAGCGAAACGTCAAGATGCAGTCTGTGAAGGTCGGCTATTTGGCTGCGTCCAGAGCTCTCGGCTCAAGCAGGTCTCTCTGTCCTGAGTTAGTTAAAGTGTCGGCCTGCTGTCGTGTTCACTGCTCTGTCAGCCAGACTCGTTTCTGTCAAACTGCTGCCACGCCGAAAGACACCGCCGTAATTCGCGTTCCTCGCTACATGCTGAAGCGTGTCGACGACGTGAAACAGACTCGAGGCAAGAACAACATCAGCACCATCAAAGCTGGTAAGCTCCTGATCCAGAGCAAGAACCCCTGTCGGAACCAGTCTGCGGGATACATACTTGGGAAGTTCGAGCAGCCTGTTCTCTGCTCCAAAGGATGGAAACACAACAAATCATTTGGTGACCATTTCACCATCAACAACATCAGGGAGGTTGCGCCTTTTGTTGCGGATAATCAGAAGGAGGACGTCAAACAGACAACGTCGTTCAATAAGCTCCGCATCTGCCAGAAGCTGGTGGAAGCTTTGGAGCACATCAACATTACCCATCCCACCACTGTACAGCTGCAGACCATCCCAAAGGTCATGAAGGGTCACAACATCCTGTGTGCTGCAGAGACGGGCAGCGGGAAGACACTGAGCTACCTCCTGCCTGTCGTTAACAGACTGCAGGCGGAGAAGGACTCGGAGATGTACGCCGAGGGTGCACGCAAGATTAGCGCTTTGGTTCTTGTGCCATCGAGAGAGCTCGCTGAGCAAGTGGCAGCCGTGTCGAGGACTCTTTGTGCTCCGTTTGACTTTCTGACGAGGACTGTGGGCGGCGGGCGAGGTGTGGGACACATCAAGTTGATCTTCAGGAGGGATCAGCCGGATATTTTAGTGGCTACACCGGGTGCTCTGGTCAAGGCCCTGCGGAGACGCTGCTTGGACTTGAGTGAGCTGAAATTCTTCGTGGTGGACGAGGCCGACACCATGTTCGACCCCAGCTTTTCTGACATGCTGGGGGAAATCCTCCTCCACACAAACATCGCCAGAAATCCCAAGGAGACGCAATGCCTGGGGCACAAAGCCCAGCTGCTAGTGGTGGGGGCCACCTTCCCCGGTGGGGTCGGGGAAGTGCTCAGCCAGGTCACCGACCTCGCCAGCATGGCGGTTATCAAGAGCAAGATGCTGCACTTCCTCATGCCGCACGTCAAGCAGACGTTCCTGAAGGTGAAGGGCACTGACAAGATCCTGGAGCTCCACCAGGCCCTGAAGCTGCTCCAACAGGAGAAAGGAGGCGGGGCCGCTGTGGTGTTCTGCAACAAGTCTGCCACCGTCAACTGGCTGGGGTACTCGCTGGAGGAGATGGGGGTGCAGCACGTCCGTCTGCAAGGGGAGATGCCTGCTGCCGTGCGCGTAGGAATCTTTCGCTCTTTCCAAAAGGGGACGGTAGACGTGCTGCTGTGCACCGACATTGCCTCACGCGGACTTGACACATCCCGGGTGCGCCTGGTCGTCAACTACGACTGCCCAGAATCCCACACAGACTACATCCACAGAGCAGGGAGAGTGGGGAGGGCGGGAGGGATGGAGGACGGGGAGGTGCTCAGCTTTGTCACCCATCCGTGGGACGTGGAGCTGGTGCAGAAGATTGAGATTGCTGCACGCAGGAGAGCGAGTCTACCGGGGATGGAATCTGAAATACATGAGCCAAAACCCAAAGTAGCAGAGGCAGAGGAGTAGAAGTGGCTTTTTTTTGGTATGTTTGCAAGTGGAAAAGCTGCCTGTGAGACGTGTCACTGAATGTGTAGTGTTTGGATGACGAGCTCTAAATCTAGAAAAGAAATTGTCAACAAAAACAGTAAGTTCAGTTCAGAACAGTTACAGTACGCTGTTTTCTGAGTCCACTATGACCTGCTTACGGTTTATTTTACTGGGAATGGAAACTCTATTAAAAGATATAACTCTTTGACCCTACAGTCACTCAGACATTCACAAGGGTTCATTCATTATTCACACAGAAGAAGACTGTTCCTTTTCCATTCATAAAAATATGGAAAGGTTTGTGCTTTGATAAAATTGAGCTGTGATCTCCAAAAATGTTGTTATATCCTGTATTTCTTCATGTAAATAATGTTTGTACATGTGAGTAATGACTTCTTATGACTTAATGTACTTAATATTATTACAGTACAGTCGATCAACTGCAGTATTTATGTTTGCAAATGCTTCGAAGTAAAATCTAATTCCATATTCTTCTTGTCTTGTTTAATTTATCTGTATTTAATTGAGCAATTTTAACTACATAACTGCCATGTTCTTTTTTTGGCAACCGCATGATTTCCTTTAGTCCAGTTTGCCCTTGTTTTTGTTTTTTTGTGGAAGGAAAAAATCTTCTCCTGCATGCCAAAAATGAACACATCAGCTTCTTCTTCTTCCAAATACAGGACCCAAAATTAGACATGGTTCGTGAGAGCACAGTAAACTTTGGTGGAACAGTGCAACAAAGTAATGTGATGACTGTGGATAATTGTAATCTCTGTAGACTTTTGTTCAAATACAACCTGTTGGATTTTTGACCACACCTAACCAAACACCCTCCTGGATATGGTGATAAAATGAGCAGCAGTCATTGTCTCCAATATCTGCAGTTTCTGTATCTATAGACTACAAAGCACTCTTAATATCTTTGACTGTCTGTCTTTTAAACGTGTTAGACCTCTTGAAGTGTGTCTTACATTGACTAAATTTGTCATACGGACAAGTCCTCAATTCATCAGCTTTATTCTGTAACATGCACTTAACGTGTTTGGCCACAAGGTGGTGGCATTTACCTGATTTTTTAGCTTGTCTGCATTACCTGCACAGTTGGTAGGGTTAAAACATGTACACAGATTTTTGGGCTTACACAGGACAATAAACTTGACAAATGCACACAAACATATTGGTGAAACAGTCACGAGCCCACCTGCCACTTGCTTTTGCGGTTTCCAGTATCTCCTGACGTTTGCAGTGCAGAAACGCCTCATCAAAGTACAGTGAGCTGAACGCATGCCAAGATCTGACATCTCCACTGTTGATGTGGTAGGTCTGCTGTACTTAAAAGGATTTTTCTTCCCCTCTCCCATGCCTGCGGGCACTTGTTGAAAGGAAACCGCAAAAAGTATCAACATGAAAATCTGCCGGAGTGAAGAAAATATTCGGGATCTCATTTCAAAGGTAATAACTTTTCTGGTGACCCTGATGTTGTGGGAGCTGGTTAAGAGGGTGCTTTAAACTACTTTTCAAATGAAATCTGGATAGATTATGACAAATTTGTCTAGCAGACATTCCTGCCTGGAGACTGTGCGCGCTCTTATTTTGAAGAGGCTGCTTTGTCATGTCACACACCTGGTGATTTATGCTGCAGTGTTTGTGGAAGTACAGAGATTATAGAGGCAGACGTGTTAACGGCTCTGACGGTAACAAGGGACTCCAATGAGAATGTCTGGAATCCGGCTGCGATTGTCCTGCTGCGCCTCGGGTCAACATCTTGAAGCTTTGCCCCCCCACGGGCTCCCGTTTCACCCAACTGTACCCTGACAACAAGAAGCCAGTGTCCACTTATAGCATGTGGAGCAAATGCCTCCAATTCCTCACTTTATATTTCTGTCCCGCCTCGCCTCGCCTCACCTGACCCCTGCGAAAATACGATAATAATAAACTCTATCGAATGTCACACTTCCAGGTAGTATTAAGTGTTTTACCGCTCAAACAATTTTAGACCACATAGCTCAGCCTTTAAAGGGCCACTCCACCTGTTTCACACGTGACAATCTGTTGAGTCATTACAAACAGTACTTCAACAGAAAGCTCAGGCTTGGAAACTACAAATGTACACGAGCAAAACGGGCATGTGGAGTTTGAAAGATGTGGGTATTTTACAGGCACAGAGCCAAGATGTTGGAGAACTGCACTATGGGAGATGTAGGATCCAGGGTTTTTGGAGCTCGACCCATACCAGGGACAAAACATCAGAATCTCTTGGCCTCTGCTGCTTTGATTTAGTTTTTTAAGTCAATTTTGGATGTTTTGAGCCCATTTCCACATCCAGCCGCCGAAAGAGGAAAGTTTGTCCGTGTCCAGCTCAGTTTAACATGTGAGCAACTAGTTTTCTGACATTTTTTGATCGATTATATATTATTTTGTTTCTGTAGTAACACAGTTTGGGAGAGGAAAATTATTCCAAAACGTTCTGAAAATAAAATATTAGAATTAACTGTAAAATTACTAGAAATGTGTACCTTGGACATTACAGAATTTACATACATAGAAGGTTTTTTGGGGAAAAAAAGGTGTTTCCAAGTCTGAGTTTGGACCATTTCTGTAACGCAGAGTATTTCTATAAGCCCTCATAATCTTTAAACTGTCTCTTACAAGTCCCCCACCATTATGCAAGTTCAATACTACAACACTGGGGCAGTCCTTGGGCTCCTGTTTTGTCGGTTTGAGGTTCCCCGGCTCCTCCTACAGTAAAACAAACACTGAGCATCCCCGAACTTCCTCTCAAATATTTGAGCAGGTGGTGATGTTTGGATGGCTTTCTAAAGGGGGCTCTCCTTTATTTATTTAATTTTTTTTTCTTTTTCAGCTTGAATCCAATACTTAAAGGCAGGGCAAGTTTATTTTTAGAGCACAATTCAGACACAAGGCATAGAAATGACATTAAACGACCTTAACAAGTAGGAAGACATCAAGAAACACTTTCAGGTCGACTTAAAGTAAAAGTCGACCTGAAAATGAAAACTCAGTCGTCATCTACTCAGTCCTATGCTGATTGAAAGTCGGGTGAAGGTTCGTAAGCCCACAATACATTTCTGGAGCTTCACAGCCAAACAGTGTTGCAGCATTCACCGAAACAACTGATGTAGATGAGGACTTGTATTAAAACGTCAAACACAACAGAAAATACCCCAAAACAGCTGGTCTGGTGCTCTGGTTTGGAAAAGACGTCATTTAGACCCTTTTTTAACAGAAATCTTCCCTGTGGCTGTGTTGTAAATATAGTCTTTTTTAATCCACGTGGAATCTCAGGGCTTCCAGAGACTTAAATTACACCTGACGAGCTGTACGGATCCATTTTATGTTTTTTTTTTGCGTGTCACCATCTACTTCACTTATTTAGGAAAAATGCTGCAACGCTGTTCTGCTGAGAAGCTGCGGAAATGTTTTGCGGACTATGAAACATCGCCTGACTTTCCATCGACGCGAGGTGTGGGTAGATAACGGCTGAATTTTGACTTCTGGTTGAACTCATCCTTGAAAGGGCATTATGAGCCAGACTTAAAGGTGCACTATGTAACTTCTTCAGCAGCCCGTCCTCGTCAGAAAGAACGAAAGGTGCGAGGTCGCAACCTCTTTTACAACACTGGTATTTAGTGCTACATTTAACATATCAAGAGCAGTGTCTCTTTTTTTTTTTTGCCTATACGCCTGTAAAAAGTTGCACAGTGTACCTTTAAAAGCCTCATTAGGCTACAGGTGGAAAAACATGTCCAAGAGAGGCTGTTCCTTCTGAGATTATCCCACATCATGATATATGTTTTGTCTAAAATATAACTTAATGTGTATTCCCTGTGGACTACAGAGGTACATGGATGGACTACAAAGCGTTCGGTCCATTAACAATGACGCATTTCCGCTCTGCCCCACCGTGGGATTATCTCCCCCCTCTCCCCTCCCCTCCCCGTTTACGCACACACACACACGGAGCCGCTGCTCGCACGCTGTCCGGCCACTTGGAAATTTCCCTCAACGCGGAGGATATTTTACAGCTGAGGAGCGGGACCGGTCGGCCAACGTGCATCTTCTCGAGGGGGCTGACTCGCTTGAGATGCCCCAGTAGAGGACCCGAAGGTACGTCTGCGAGCCCGTAATCGGCTTTATTCCGCTGCCCATCTCCCCCCCGGCAGCACACGCAGCGATCCGTCTGACCTTCTCCCGACCAAAGAAACCGCACGCCTCTCTCTCTCTCCCTCTCTCCCTCCCTCTCTCTCTCTCTGTGTGTGAGTGTGAGTGTGTGTGGATGGGATCTTGCCTCGCGTTTCGCCTTTCTGAATGGATCGCTGCTGCAGATCGCGTGTCGGCGGCCGCGACGCTCGTCTGAATCAACGAAACTTGTGGAGCGTTTAATGATCTGCCGGCGTCGGCTTCGGTTTTCTGGGCGACTTTACACACCGCAGGGCTGCTGCTGAGGCTGAACCTGCTGCAGGAGGGTGAGCTGCTTCTTTTTTTTCTCTCTCTCTCCTTCATTTTCTCGGCTGTTGAAGGAGGATTCAGCGCGTGGACGGAGAGGTGTGCGGGTGTGCGGAGCCAAAAAGAGGCACGCAAGAGTTCACGGAGATTGACGCCGCGCCGGGACCAGGGGTCTCCGCCATGTTCACTTAAACCACCTCAGGTCGAGCCTGTGCCACCGAAATGCCTTCGAGCAATTGTTTCCAACTTTTTTTCTCCCCTTTTTAATAATGCATGTGGGGAAAAAACATATTAAAGGGCGGCCACCTGTGCGTGCTGCTGCGTTTACAAGCACCTGGTCGTGTAGGGAAAATCCAGCTTCATCATATGGCTTGCAGGGGGTTGGATGGGTGGGTGGGTGGGTGGGGGAGCGTCATTTCCAGCTTCATCCAGCCTGTTTGGTGCATGTGCAAGGTGATCACGAGAGCAGCCATGTGGAAAAAAGTGACGTATGGAATAATGCATGGCTCATCTGCAGCAGCCATCCTCCCAGGTTTCTATATATATATGTGTATGTATTGTGGAGGATGGCCGCCTGGATCCCTTCTGTGCCGCCACACCCCTTCTTGGAAAGGCAAGGCACTGGCAGTAATACCAATCACATGCTATATCTGGTGTTGTTACCGCAGGGAGGTCTCGGCGATGGGCTTCTCCTGTTCGGCAGCGAGGTGTACGAGGGCCGAACGACGCCTTGTTTTGCTCCCCCCCCCCAAGTTTGGTGACCGAGGATTGATTCAGTGGGTTGAGTGGATCAATGCATGTCAATGAGGCGGCGTGTGTGTGTGTGTCGGTGACTGTGTGACTGGCGAGCCCGGTTAGGTGGCAGACGTGACAGGGGTCATATGAGATGAGTGGGGAGGGGAGGCGGGGGAGTTTGTCTAGGCAGTTTGATAGGCAAAAGTAAATTGTCCCCCTGAAGCCCTCTTCTCGCACACACACACACACACACACACACACCCACTCCCCTCCTGGCTGCCTAGACCCTGGCTTGTCAGGAAGAGACACATGACCTTACAGGCTGCAGGCTCCGGTGTGTGTGTGTGTGTGTGTGTGTAATCTCTCAGGAACGTAATGCTCCCCCTCTGCCTGGTTTGTTACACATCCTCGAGGTATGTCTGACACCGGTCTGTGCATCCAGATCCATTTTGGCATTCAGGACGAGCTTTTCTTGTGGGAACGGCTCGCTCTTATTAAATACAATTTTCTCCCCCCCCCTTCCAAAAAAAAAATCCATACTTAATAAAGGTGTGAAGAATTTTTGCGGCAGCGGTCCCCGAGAATGTCATCCTGTCTGCCCAGAGTTGCCCCGCGTTAAAACGTGTCCTTTCAAAATGGCAGCTCTCCTATAATGAGCCAGGCCCCCGTTTCTTCTGCGCCGATCAGTTATGCTTCTGTTTCATCTCTGTGAAAATGTCATTTCTCAAGCCTCACTGTTAACTGTTACTATCACCCGATGCTGCTGCTGCTGCTGCTTAGTATGCAGCTGTGCCACCAGCCGTGGCACCGATCATTTATTAAACTGACCAAACTCTATCTGGCTTCCCTCACATAAAAGCAGCAATCAAAAGCGTTTTCATTATATGAGCGGCGGCGCTGACCTTTTTGGAGGATGTGTTTACGCATCCATTACGCTATTAGTAGTTTGAAACCAATCTGCTCGGAGCAGAGCTCGAGTGATCAACAAATACCCTCTTTACTGTGTAGCTGTTCAGTTATTTAGTGCTGAAACTGGCGGCATGGAAGGAGACGCGGTGTGAATCTTCAGGAAATGATGTCTTAGTCTGCGCGTGATGGAAGCCGCAAGCATATTAATTATGCTTTGCCTTAATCGGAGGTCTTAAAATCGGTCTTTAAATGACTGTTTTAACATAACCTGTCATCCATAGCCCTGTTTCCTTTGAAATATCTAACATAAAGATACTAAAGCAAACCACTTGCTGTGTAATTTCCGTAGTCATTCAGCCTGGGCTGTAGCCTTGGGCGACTAACACTCAATGGCCATGTGCTTCTGGCTCATAAAGACCTTCAAGGCCAACCTCACCCGGAAGTGAAGGGGTTACTCATCAGCAGCACATGGCTAATTTATTGATCCGTCCCTTTGTTGTGCATGGAAGCAGGCCTTTGCTGTCACCAGCCACCGCAGACGGGAAGTAATAAGCTCCCCATAATGACACTTTAATCAGAAGGGGCAGCATGTTAATGCAGTGGACCTTGGGAGGCGAGCCAACAGTTTGCTGCTCGTGCGCAGCCAGGTCGCTCTGCTGAGCTCGCTGGAAGTGTCGGGAACGTCGGAAATCAGCAGTACACGTTAGTGAAACCACATGGCTCGTGTTGTGTGACCAAACTGGCCTCAACCTTTCAAGGCACGGACACAGGACCTCATGGGATGTCCTTCGGTGTGTGGCACCAGGACATCGCCGGCGGATCCTCAGGGTCCTGTGGGTCGCGAGGTGGGGGCCTCCGTGAATCGGACTCGTTCCTGCACACCATCAAATTGGGATCTGGGGAATTTGGGGGCCAGTTCGAATGCCTTGAGGTCTCCATCGTGTTCCTCGAGCATTCCTGAGCAGTCTCTGTGGTGTGGCAGGGCGGGTTGTCCTGCTGGGAGAGTTCTGCCTTGTGACTGGTCTGCAAAATGGACCCAAGGTTTCCAGCAGAACACTGCATTGCAAGGATCAATGTTTTTCATTTCACCTTTTAGTGCTCGCTGTGATTGATTGGTGGAACTTCCTGCAAGGGTTGTACGGGCTGGTGGCAGTTGAAGGAGTTGGCTGAGCCTGCGATCTGTTCGCCTTTTTTTGTGTAAAAGCTGCTGTGATGACTTTATCACGCAAGTGTAAGAATTTCAGCTGAACAGAGAAAACCTGCTTGAATTCCATTTGCCAAACACTTTGAAAGAGTGTTCAGAAAGTGTATTGCTAGCAGCGTCCCTTGACACTTGTTCCACAGTTATTCAGAACTCAGCTTCCTCCGCTGTTTGTGCAACAATAACCCACTGAAGAATCAATGGTTCCAGCGCCGCTCCCAGTCAGTCACCTGGAACTCATTCCTTACTTTGTATGGATTAGCAAATTCAATTGCCATTGTGTTGTTTGTTTGACTGATGATGGTTATACGTCATTAAGCAATTAAAGAACATCATTAGAACGACACAGGAATGCATTAGTCTGCGTGTCTGCAAGGCATCGTACGTTATTTGATGACCTCACGCAAGCTTGATCACAACCATGATGCTGTCAGATCGGAGCTGCTCTTTGTCTGTGGAGCCGCTTTGGAGTTTTGTATTGTGAGACCAGATTGGACGGACTTAGCCCAGCGTTCATATTCAGAAGCACGGTGGCTATTAGTGGTGGATACATGATGGATGTTCAGCTCCTCGCTCTCCCTGCGGCTAAGAGTTGGAATTTCTTTATGTTTTGTTGGATATCATTTGCTTTTTCCCCCCACACTTTCCTCACCCTAAGTGATGCAGTGGAATGAAGAAGGACTACTTTCATTATTGGTTTAGGCAACTATTGCCCACTCCCTGGATGCACGCGTGCACTTTGTTATACTATTTAAGATTTAATGAAATCAAACCCCACTTTTGAGTCTATTTATCTGTGTTGACGTTCCTCTGCCATGGAGAGTCAATGCATTTCCATCCGCCATTACCACCCTGGATCCAAATTGCCTCACCACTGTGACTGTGCCCAACAATGTGAGTTAGTTTGGTTTCTCTTCTATCAGATTTCTGACAAAGTAGCTGCTCAACATGTGCATTTGCTGTTTTACTGCAACCGTGGAGGTTGTCAAATCAACCTGGACCGACCACTTTAAACTTGCATATGACACGAGTGGCAGCGTTTTGGACCCACTGCAGTTCACATATGCACACATGCAGGCAAGACTTCATTGTAAGAAGGCTGTGTGGTGGTGACGTGCTCAGTGTGAGGGGTGGAAAAAGGTCTGAATGGAGGAGGAGGAGGAGGAATGTCTGGCCTAGTTCAAGTTAACTATCGCAGAATGTCACACTTCGTTGAGACCAAGCAAAGGCATGTGTAACCTTAAACATAAGAGTCAAATCACAAGATTCCAAGCTGGGCTTCCTGTGAGAAAGAGGGGCCCCCCGAGCCTGGCCCTTTCAAATGCAACATAACTTGGTTTGGAGCAGCATTGGGCAGAAAACTCATTGAATCACTTTCCATGCACCTTTGAGTCACCCAGAGAGGGTTTTAGTCAGCAACAGGCCAGGTTGATTAAAACTAAAGAGACAACATTGACCCATATCTTATTTAGAGAGAAGATTACATTGACAAAAATCTTGAACAGCAAATGCAGCAGCAATATGGATGAAAAAGGGCGGCTGTAACTCAGGAGGTAGAGCTCATCATCCAGCAATCAGAAGGTCGCTGGTTCAAATCCCCTGGCTGCACGTCGAAGCATCCTTGAGCTGAACCCCAAATAATTCCTGATGAGCAGGTTGGCACCCTGCATGGTAGCCTCTGCCATCAGTGTGTGCCATAGAAATGCAAGTCCAGTTACCAAAATAAAGTGACTGTCTTAAAGAGAGGGTGCACGTTTTTGAACAGATTGTAGCCATTTCTGATGAGACTCTGTCCGTCCAGCAGTGAAGTGTTCGTCCAAAGTTTCTGAAGTGGAAATGTTGGTCATTATTGGATGGATGCAGCAGAGGCTGCCTTCTTGGCACATCCCCTCTACTTTCTGTTTTTTTTCCCACCTCCCACTGAGTTCTGGTTTGCCTGCTTCCCACTCAGTCCAAAATCCAATGTGCATTGCATTACAAACACAAGCCAGGACAGTGTTTGCCTGCCAGTAACACAAAGAACTATTTCTGCACAAGTGGCCTTTGCTAATTGATTGGTTTGAAATACTCTGTATGACTCAAGGACGGGAAATGTTTGCAGTGTTTGTTTCAGTCGATAATTAAACATGGAGTATGTTCCGGGATGAGCAGTCTGCCGGAGCACCCGGTGCCCTGCGGCGGTCTGCATACTGTGTGTGGTCCCGTGTGTGCCGTGATGTAAGTCCATGGACCCCTAGTCTGGTTTTAAAAATACCAAATTTTGGTCATGCTGAGCAGTCTGGAGCAGGCAGTCGCCAGAATGGTTGTCATAGTGACGGGGGGATGAGAACTCATGCTGCCTACTACCTTGTAGGCATTTTGAACAGAGTTGTTCTTTTGAGCGGCTACCCCCGGTGGAGGAGCGCGCTGACGACAGTGTTCACAGATGTTTATGCCAAAACGGATTGAGTTTCACAGCATTATGTAGCTTGTATGGCCGATGACGGTAAAGTCATCCGTCTTTCGGCGTGTTTTTGACCTGAGAGCTGAGAATTCACGACGTGGTCACACTGACTCATGGACCGCTCCGCACCTAAAAGGGCAAAAGCTTCCGTTCTCAACGCAGCGATGATCTGTTTGTGCTGTAATGCCCCTGAGCAACATCATCTACAGGACAAATGGTCGGCCCTTTGTCCTCAGCCTTGGGGTTGAACATGTACATGCATGTAGGAGAGGTCCCAAAGCTCCCGAATATGACACCAGGTTAAATATGACATGAAACATGAACGACCCCTGCGGTGAAACGAGGTGAAGTCCCCCTGTTTAAGTTTAGACCTTTTGAAATGAATACCAGCTATTTCTGAATTTGAGTGTCTTCCCAGAACTGCTTGTAAAGGGACCTGTTAATGCTTTTTGGTTCTAAATATGTAAACACAAGATAACATGGGCTAATTGTCTTAAAGGGGCTCTGTGGAGTCTCTTAGTTTATGTTAGCAGGCTCCATTTCCAAACTGCCGTTGGCTACTGTTGCTGTCTGTCACTCCGCTGTTAGCAGCAGCATTAAATGACTTGAACCGATCGTCCACAGGCTTGTGTAGGCAACAGAGAGAGACGGCAAAGGTCTCATTTGTCACATCACGTTACAATCCGCTCACATATGGTCAATAAAAAGGGATCAACACATTCAAATTGCATTTTCTTTTGCTTTCCTGCTTATATTGCGCTTAGACACTAAAATGCTCTCTTTTTCTAGATTTGTAAATGATGAAATTGCTTAACATGATTGAATAGACAAATCATCTTTCTTCAAACTGTCTTTCTAGCTGCACAAACGTCTGTAAGACCGAATCGCTCCTCGTTGGGCCGAATCCAGGCTGACTTCGAAACCCCTACTTGTAATTTCAGGCGCTTTGGCCGAGGCGAGCCGTCGTCTCGACCCCCGGCTGAAAGTGGATCTGCTCCGAAATGGGTTTCAGGTTGCAGATGAGCTCCTCGGCTATTACTGGAGTGCGTCTCTGGCAGAAATCCCTGCTGCCATGGTTGCCACCTCGAGGCTCATGCCTCTTAGTCACCAGGGCAGAAATGTAACCTAATCAGGTGTCTGCTGCTCCCGGTACACAAGCACGCCACAGCGCGAGCGGAGTGCAGATAGGCCGTGTTGTACGTGACCACGTGTGGCCAAACACCCTTGTGAGCCGTGTTACTCTGCGACACCCTGTCATTTTCCCATTTCACTTGGATTCCATATTACTGATTGCGTTGCTTCGTGCTGTTCTTTTTTCCATCTCCCCTCTTCGTCCTTCTGCTCCGGGGGGCTGTTCGATCTCGCCAAGGCGACATTGAAATGCAGTATTTGCTTAAAGGTTACAGAATCATGCCCATTACATAGAGATTACTGTTTTTTTTGCTTGCTGGGAAGTGAACCATGTAACACCCTCTTCCAGCTACAACAAGTGCTCCTGAGCAAAGTGTTTTTTTTATTTCGGATGCACTCAGTGGACTGCTCGATGCCAGTGCCACTTGTTGTGGTTATTTTCGGTTGACAATCAAAAGTCTGTTTGCACGCGTCACTCCGACTTTTGCACATGAATGGTAAATGAGCAGCAGAGGCAACTTCAAGGTGACTTTTTATACAAGTGTGGAGTGAAAAGAAAAAAAAACCTTCAAATCTCTACAGGAGAAATCGATCACACCGGTGAGAGGAGAAAAATCAGACTTGGCATTTGAACAAGACAGGATATCAATTGAATCTGTACCATATAGGGGGATGAGCGCGTACAGGTTTGATGGTTCTGCCGATGAAACATTAGCTCCTCGTGTTTTTAAAGGTAAAATCAAGCATGACTGCATCTGCGTTTCCTCTTTTGCTTTACAGATCCCCGAGCAGTTGACCGTAACTGTATCTATTCCCACAGCCGTGACCAAATGGCGTCCCCATTACTCAACGCGCTTGCCTTTTTGTTGACAAATTTCAACATTTGTATCGCTCATCAAATTATTTTGGTCCCTGTGATGTCGTGGTTGGTGAAAAAATAAACCCGCGCTGGAATTCCCCCAGGAAGCGAGAGCGCAGCGGCCCGGAGCGAAGCTTTTGTCGGGCGGCGGGGGTGAGTGAACATTCTGGGAGCGCTGGAAATGTATCCCCACCCCTCTGCTCCTCCACGGCCCTCCTGCAGCCCGGGGCATCTATTCTTGGTTTTTTCGCATGGGGATAAATTCTTCGCTACAAATGTCGGGCAGGGAGTCACCCCTCTCTGTGTGAAGGGCCACCCTGCTGGCAGAACGGGGCTGAAACGATCCCAGTGCTGCTGAATGGGCTGAAAATATTGTGGATATGCGAGCGTGATGAATAGATTGTTGAAATCCAGGGGAGCACTTATGTCATTTGCAGTCAGATTTGGCCGCGGTTCCCATTGTTTTCTGCGGGCTCGGCATTTGGCACGACGTATCCTGAATGGGTTCAGCGTTCAGTCAATCACCGACCAGTTTGTGTGTGTGTTTTTTGGCCGAACATCTACACCGTGAAATGTCGGCGGAAGTAATCGGAGCCTGTTATCTGGGTTGCACCATTAATTTGTATTCAATCTCCTCTGTTGGTCTGAAAACTACTCCACACGCTAATAGTGGTTTACGGACAGGTGTTGGACAGGAAGTGGTGGTATGAATACATCATTTGAATAACCTGTGTGAACTTAATGAGCTCTGTTTTCTCTCTTCAACAGCTTTTGATTGCTTTAAAAATGGTGTGCAATAAACAAAACGTGAGGAGGAACTAAACAGAACTGTGGAGAAAACGGAGGGACGCTCCGGGAGCGATTATGGCTGCCCAATGCTAGCCAGGCCTGCTTGTTCGCTAGTTAGTAAGAGGTATCGCTGTGCTTACTGTTTTCACAGGCTGTTCAGTGCTCCCAACTGATCTCCATAATGCACAACTGTATAAATTGTGATGCCACAGCTTCACATAGTGCAGGCACTCGGGTTAATCCAACTGAGTTTCTAAGCGCTGCCGGTCAGACGTCCCCTGCTCTTTACACAGATTTAGTTGCAGAGAACGACAACATCTTTTTGACAGGTTGTTATTTTCCCTGATATTTGGAAACGATCAGCCTTAAAAAAACTCAAGTATATAGTTTATTATTCTCTGATAAGACAGTTCAGCTGGGTGTTGGTGTTTGCTTTTCACATCTAATGTGACAAATGCAGGCTTGTTTCTTATCATTCATTTATTTATTTTGCATTTTTTTTCATGCTTCATGTTTTTCTTGTTTTCATTCCCCGTGATTAACACTGAGTCCTCTCTTTTGGCGTACAGTGAATCAGGGGGCAAAGTGCATGTTGACGTGATCAGTCGCAGTGACGTTCAACCACGAGCATGTGAAAATGTTTAAAGCGGCAGGATGGGCCTCTTCTCTCTTCTCTCTTCCCTCCTGTGATATTATTTGAAAGTGATCATAGTTTCAGTTCCTTCCCTTGATGCATTTTGTGTTGGACGTGTCTGCAGCCTTCCGTAACGCATCCAGCATGACACTGCAAAATGCTACCGACGGACCGCACCAGAAATAGCCCTTTTAAGTGGCTGTTAATGTATGACCGTTACATAATTCCACTGTCGGGTGCTCCTCGCCCTTGGCCAAAAAACCTCTCCGTCTGGAGTCGACTCGCTTGCACTCTCCCACCTCCCTGCGAGCCTCCGACGCTGCTCGTGGAGCTGCGTGGCGTTTGAATAGAGCTATATAAGGGAAACCATTCTTTGTTTATTAGTTAAGGGAGAGTGCATGGGAGCGCTGCCAGGCCTCTCTCTCCGAGCGGAGAACGGGGGACAGCGAGGAGAAGACGAAGCACCACTCAAACAGAGTGTACTCCTGCTATGCGGAGCTGTAAACATTGCTCCTTTTGTTTTGTTTTGTTTTTTTGTTCGAAGGCGGCGTTATGAGGGCGGCAGCTGGCTTATGTTACACGCGGAAAGCTCGGCGGTAATCAAGTGGCTGAAAATAGACTTTTATTTGTGCGCCATGCTATGGGGGCAGCGCGCGATATTGCGGCCAGGAATATACAGTGGTTCCATTAGCTGCCTCCCAGTGACCTCATCTGAGTTATGAGCGGCGGAGGTTATTGGAGAGCGGCCGCCCACCTGCTGCAGGCCGCAGGGCCTCCGCTAGCATGACAGCAGTGGTAGTAAAGGTGTGTCTTGGTTGTAGCCTAAGAGCATTTAAAGGGATATTCCGGTGTAAGTTTAATCCATGGTCTAACACACCTTGACACCGAGTAAGACTCCCCCTCGAGAGGTCAAGTTTGCTGACCGCTAGCTTAGCTAGTTTTAGCAACCTCAGAAAAGACCGCACGAAAACAATACACTGCCGCTTACGTCTCCATTTAGAAACCGCCATCAAAAAGCCACAAATAATGCTCATAACAGCACCAAACTTCAGCAACAGTACATGTACAGTCCCAGCACACAGTACGAAGCATCAAACATCTGCTAGCTTAGCCGGATTTGTATTAAAAACACAGCGCAACTCACCCTCTCCTCTAGCAGCCTGCCTGTGTGGGGAAGCCCTGACGAGTCGATTACCGAGTGCAGTAGATTTCTCAGTTCTTATTATCGAGAGCTGACAGGGAAAATAACGGAAGTAATGGAGTAATTTTCATCCTTGAGCTGCAGCGGCAGTGTATTGTTTTCGTGCGGTCTTTTCTGAGGTTGCTAAAACTAGCTAAGCTAGCGGTCAGCAAACTTGACCTCTCGAGGGGGAGTCTTACTCGGTGTCAAGGTGTGTTAGACCATGGATTAAACTTACACCGGAATATCACTTTAACTAATAAAAGAAACACGGAAAAAAGACATTTCATGAAATAGATTTAAAGGTGAATAAAGCGCTTGGAAAAGGGGGGTGCTGTTGTTTACACCACTAGCACATGAGCTTTGGACTGGGACGGGCCCCCGGCTAGCTGGGTTAGCATCATCACTCTGCAGATACCTCTGCAACACATTACATCGACACCATAATGGCAAAACTCCTATTTATTCACATTCTGTTGATTATTTGAGTTAATTTTTGAATGCTTTCAGCTTAAATTCTTTCATATTGCTCCTTTTTAAGAAAGGGGACTGACGAGGATGGGGGCGGCTATTGCTCAGGAGGTGGAGTGGGTCGTCTAGTAATCGGAAGGTTGCTGGTTCGAATCCCGGCTCCCCTTAGCTGCATGTCGAAGTGTCCCTGAGCAAGATACTGAACCCCCAAACTGCTCCTGATGAGCAGTTGGCACCTTGCACGGCGGCCTCCGCCATCAGTGTAAGAATGTGAAAGCATTTGTAAGTCGCTCTGGACAAAAGTGTCTGCTGAATGCCCTAAAATGTAAATGTAAATGGATAACACAGCCGCTCCGCTCAGTCAAGATGGTCGCTTGAGTGTACTGTCGAGTGCCATCTGTCAACTGGCTGTTAAGTTGTTTCGAGGGGGCTACCTGTGCGTGTTGGATTTTTACAGCCTGCATTTGCAAACCCCTATTAAATGTGAAGTGCCCGTCTACGGAGACAGTTTGCTGAAACGCGCCTGGTGGCGAGCCGTGGTGAGGAGATAATTTTTTTTTAGAATTCAAATAGCTTCTTTTACTTCGGGGCTAAATGTGTCTGAGGTCTCTGCTTTTTTTAAAAGCTGAAGTGAGACCAGCTGTCTGTGGGAAAACACATTATTATTACTATATTAACTCATTAAAAAGGCTTAAGTTTACAGGGTGCCCGGTTGTTGTTCGGGGTGTGGAAGCCAGTAGTGCGGAGGCGGCGCGAAGTCATCAGCTGCACGGCTCCGGCTCGGTCGTCAGCTTTGTGTAATCAGCACGGCTGCACAGTTTGCCGCTGAATCACACTGTTCATTAAAATGCACTCTACGTGAACCGCGTGCCGTTGAACGCGGCCGTACTTTCAACTTGTTGGTGTTTTTCTTTACGCGGGATTAATGGAAAGCATGGGATTTGCTGCCTCATGAGTACTGTACGCTTCCTTTTCGGAGGCCACTGTCTTGGAGACGGTTGCGCAATCACTTCTGTTCCCAGTTTGAATTTAATTGAGATAATCCAATATCACCATTTTCTGCTTTGTCAATTTAAAATAAGATTGTTTGTAGTAATCGTCTCAGCTTAAAGTTGGTGCGCAGCGTTTCATGTCGGCTCGTCTATGGGGAGCTTGTTCTCCAGCTGGCAACGAGACAAATGCTGCATTGTCAGATTCCTCTCTTTAAATGGACTCGGGCGTTTTGTCTTTTGGACTCGGGGTAGAATGCCAGCCTTGTCCTCAGTCGGGTTACTTATCTCCCCGGTGCAGAGCACACCCTCGGGGGAAATTACTTGGTGGGGGGGGGCATCCCCACCCACCCGTTTACCCCCTCCGTCAACATGATTGAATGATGTCTCTCCCTTTGAGGCGTGAGTACCCCGTTTGTTACTTACACTGTTAAAGTCAAGCATCCTCTCAATGAGCTACAAGATGATCTGTGTTTGTGAGGCTGGTAGGCAAACACCAGGTGGGAAATTTATTGCTGGCTGCTCTCAAGGGAACGTTCACGCAGAGGCTCGCTGCTGATTTTGAATTGGCAACAGGCGATGGTGGATTCGAATGCCAGTTACAAGTGGCAGATGGGAAACGAGATTTTTTTTGTTTTTGATCTGTTTTTCCCCCGATGTCAAGTGCAGCTTGTTCCCTGATTGGAGTTTCGTTAACGGCGCTGCCAAGACTTTTACTTTCCGCAGCTGCGGGTGGCAGGTGAGCGCTCCTGAGCAGCCTGGCATCCCCGCGCGCTCTGGTACGGACGCACATTCCACAACTTCCTTGGACCCCGCGGGGCCCGTCTCACAGCGGGCTTCGCTTACGAGAAGCAGACACAAACTCATTTTTTCTGCTTTTATGGGAGTGAACGCTGAGGTGGCACTCGGCACGCTGTCTTTATTGGGAGGTGTTAATGAAGAGCTGCGCATGGAGGTTTTAAAGGAATAGACAATATTTAGAAAATTACTTTACGTCTCGGTTAGATGAGAAGATTGGTACACAAGCAACTATAATCAGTATTTCTACATCCGCGAGAAATCACCTCACCGCTCAAATGTGAAAGGGGTTCAAGTCGAAAATCAGCTGAAGTTCCTGTCAGCGCTACGGCGTCTTTCAGCTCATTGTTTTGGTTTTCTGGCCCGCATCTTTAATGTTTTGGTTCACTTTCGAGAGTTGTATTCGGCCTGCTGTGCATCACCCGCTCAGCACCGAACCGCCATCCATAAACACAGTGATGACAAGGGAATTATATACCGAACATAGCTGGGCGCCGTATGAATTAAGCTTGATTCTTGCTCGCTTTATCGTTGTATTTAGTGAGCAGACATATGTATGTATGTGGTATCATTAGGCTTAGTCTAATCGAGGTCTCAAAAAGAAAGCATATAATCTCCTGTAAAAGAATCATGGTGGGAAAGTGTTTACTTTAGTATACGTAGCTCTGAAAATCCTGTCCGATGTCACTTTTCTGGCTGCAGATTTGGCCTTTCTTAGCGTTTAAATCTCCCCTGTACAAGTAGAATAAAGCGGCTGTCGTCTTCACTGTAGCAATCCCAGCATTCTGCAGTGCTGGCCTCCTCCTTCCCTCCCGTCCCTGCCTTTGGTGCGGTTGTGGTATTCCTGCTGAAAGATAAGCCATCCTGGAATCAGCCACAGTCTGCTGAGCAAGCAGGAAACAGTAGCAGCCACCAGCCCCCCACCACCACCCCACCACCCACCACCACCACCACAGACCTCAGCTCAGTCCATCACTGCGTTCTCCCTCTTTATCTCACTCGCTTTTTTTTTCCCTTCTCCTTTTTCTGCCACGCAAATCCCTCTACCCCTCTCTCGGTTTCTCTCGCCCCCTATCTCTGTTTCACCACCTCCACCCGGGGCCCCGCGGGCAGCGAGCGTGTCAACACCTCGGCTGCGGCCCGGTCGCGGGGATGAAATGACACGGGCTGTAAATCAGCGGCGCGCACATCTGGCGGATGGATGAAGGGTGGCGTATTGACGGACAGAGTATTCGCGCTGGCGGTGTGACAGTTTGACATTTTTTCAATGCGTTTGTCTGGGTATCTAAAAAATCCTCGGGCGTGATTTGTGACGCCTGGAAACGGGTCTCCCGACCTTCATTTAGCTGGCGTTTCGCCTCGCTCTCACTTCCCTGCATGGAAACATGAGAATGTGCAGTGTTTCTTGCCATCGGACGACAATCAAGCTTCAGAGGATTTTAATTTATTTTCTATCCACGGTCACACTGAGTACTGTAACCTACATTTTATGCCATCTGTTGATCTCAATTGCACTTAGCTGCATTAGATTATTAGACTAATCAGATAAAGTTGTTCTGACACGGAGTTTAGCCCGCGAGCCAGTTTGGAATGATTGAACTGTCCGACCAAGACCTGGTTTCAGGAGGGATTTTTCCACAAATAGAAGGCGTGTTTGGTCGCACGACACAAAGACGACATTTATTTGAGGATTTGAACCGGAATGATTGCGTCCATGTTCGAGGCTATAAGCTGGAAATCAGGGGTCAGGCAGGATCACTGGTGGGGAATATATATATTCTCCTGCAGGAAATGTAATAGTTTGACAGAAAAATATAGAAGAACCTGTTGAGGATTCATGTTAAAATGTGTCAGGGCTTCACATTTTGATTGACGCTGAGCTGCTGCCTCCACACTGAGCTCCAGCAGCTCCCCTCGCATTGTTTCTTTAGATGCAAAGTCGAGTCGTTTACCATTTAAATTAGCTGCAGCTGTGGCACATTTCAACTCATCTCCAGCCACTCTTCAGGCTGGGATCTTTTTAAAAGCAATGTGTGTGTGTGTGTGTGTGTGTACATTCTCAGGCGTGTGTGTCCGCCATCGCCATCTGACTCCCCAAACAATGCAGAGTATTTAATGCGTATGAGGTGAATTGGGAGCGGCTCCTGCCTGCAGCTAACAATAGAACTGACAGGCTTTCACTTTGCAGACAGCGGTGGGAAAAAAAAAAAAAAAAAATGGTCTTGGACTAGCTGGCTGGATTGTTCGCCCTTCGATAGGCAGCCGCAGCCCCTGTTTACCTCCCTGTGTCATGTTTTTTTCTCCCTCTTCGGTGTCCCCGAGCCTCTGCCTGCTTTTTTAATTGGTTCTCCTGCCTTCCCCCGGTCGGCTCACCTGCCCGGAATTGTTATCGCGTCAACTTGCCCTGGAATTGCGGTGGACCCTTTCAGAAGGCGCCTCGTGGAGGTGTCGCACCTCGAAAGCCGCTCGTCCATTTAGAAAAAAACACCTTAACCCGCGGAAGCTGCTCGTGGAAAAGATGAGGAACAGCAGAGAAGTGCTTATCCTAATTAAAACGTATGTCAATCCATACAGTTATTGACTTGAGTTTGGTTCTGGAGGCCTAAAGCGGCCGCGGCTACAGTAGCGGACAGTCAAAACGTCTGCAGGCAGCTGTCCAGCCAATGAGCGGATTAGAGGGCTCCCATATCTTTACGGCTGAGATGCAAAAGCAGATTAGGGCCGGCAGCTCATGAAGAGGGGCCGGCCCGTCCTAATCCGCGGGGCCGCCGGAGTGAGACGCTGCCTTTTTAAACCGGGCTTTGATGATTTATGGTAACTTGTAAATGATGGACCCGCTTCTGTGGCCGCCTGTGCATTTTATTTTGTTTTTTTTATGCGTCATTTGTGAGGATGAGTTTAAGAGGGAGGCCATCAGCGGCCCGTATTGTGGAACAGAATAGTTGGTGTTGTTCGAGTCGGTTGCTGATTGTCTTTCTCCGGAGTGACTCATGCAGCGTTCTCGTTAGCCGGGACGCCGTTTCATCAGCAGTAATGAGGTATATCCAGAGATTAGTGGCTCTGTCGTGCTCCGCCGTGAACATTATTGCCACATATGGACCGCAGTATATAGTAGCTTTAAACCAACAATGATTTGCTCCATTGTACTCTTTCAGCTGCGCACATTAATACGGTCCTGATTGGATCGTCGAGGCCGGCTCCTGGTTACAACGTGGTTCGATTACATATCCTTGTTATGGTCTCAGCTCCAGGTGGTGTTTGGGGTTCGTCCAAAAGTGACCAGGCGGTGTAACCGGAGCAGCGTATCTATCATACATGCATACCATGCATGCAAGATTCGGGTCGAGCTGCTCTCGCCGCGCCCGTCGGTGTCTCCGCGATCGGCACGAGCCCCTCGTTGGACGGGGTCCCAAAGTTCATGCGGGTGCTGGAGATTCTTGAGAGCACATTGGATTTTAATGTGGTGTTTACAAGTTTTGAAAAAGAGCTTAGATTTTGGATAAAGTTGTTGAAACTGCTTGAAATTGATCACATTATTCCAGTGAATGTTTGAGTGTTTTCCATCCTCTCGGCCAGGTTTAAAGGATACCAAGTCTGCTTGCTTTACAGCCAGGTGACGCATTTTTGAAAAGACATCGTGAATCGTAGTGTTTGAGTTTTATTGCTATTTTAAACGTAGGCTACACCTGTATGTAGTTGTTTTAATCACATGTATGGTAGTTTAGAATTCTGTAATATTAACAACAGTAAAAAAAAAAAACACATAGGCCAAACTCGGGATGGAAGTGCTTGAAAACTGCACCTTGAGATGTTTGAATTGGACCGTGGAAGAGGTGTAGGAACCCTGCACAGGCTTCCCCGGAAACCTCGATCGGGATCTACCTGACATTTGATTCTTTCACGGGACAGCCGGTGTGTTTTATTTCCCGCTCGGGGTCTACACAGCGGCCTCTGACAGTCACAGATTAACCTCAGCAGCTCTCCTGTGAAGTGGTCCGGCTCTTGCGACGCCGGGAGACAAAGCAGTGCTTCTGACGTGACCTGCCTCTCAGGCTCGAACATTTTAAGGGGAATTCTCCAGGGAGGCGTTTTTCCTCTCGCGGATGAGTGCTGGTGAATGAGTAACGAGATGGAAGCGGGTGATAATGCAGAACGTGAGCATCATCTGGTTTGGGGTAACGTCGGCCCTAATGACGACTAAAAGAGTCGGCCGCCTCAAAATCTCGCTAATGCTTCGTGAAAAAGGCGTGCGAGCGAACATTACAAACTCCTCCGACTCTTAATGGATTGTTTTATGGCGAGCAGATCTCATTTTCCCCCCGTGACTGTGACAGCCATGGATGTGCTTTTCGCTGTTCTCGGATGTTATTCTGCCACCTTTTTATTTGCTGCTACAGAGGAGAGCAACGTCGTAAATGCAAATTTCTTTGGACTATTAGCACAGAATGTAGACTTCATGAAGCAATCCCTTGAAATGGTATGGGAATTTGTTTTAAGGCTAAAGGGAAGCGCTCAGATAATCCTCTTTATTTCCAATTTCGTGTCGCCTTTTTTGCACTGCATCCTGCAGCCCCGGCCCCTGTTTCCTCATATACCCCTGAATTTTAGAGCTCGGGGTTTAACGCCTGTGCCTGGTCTCGGTATGAAAAAAAAAGAAAACGGTTGCCCTGAAAAATATCTTTCACACTTAAGCCCGGCGCTGATGTTCTGCTCTAATGGCACTCGACTGCGAGCTCTTCCAGCAAGCCTTGAAAAATGGCGTCTTTCACCTTTTATGTGCCTGTCGGAGAGCCGGCGAAACTCTCACTTCATCTTGTCTCACATTAGTTTACAGTGTTCGGCCAAGGACCATTGGGACACACACACACACACACTGAGTCACATGCACACTGCACACTCACACTCGCACAGGCTAAAACAAGACCAAGTGTAAACACATTGTTGCCTCTCCACTCCCACCTCCAACTTTGGCTGGAGGGGTTTGATTCCATTCATGGAACTGGGAGTCGGCCCGAGAAAGGGACAAGGGTCTGTGTAATTGAATTAGGAGCTTCGTCCCCCCCTCCACCCCCCCACCCCTCCCTCCACCCTCTCCTCTGGTAGGGCAGGACTAATCATTGAGAATCTGTGCCCTCCCATGAGAGGGCCGCATAGTTGCCTTGTATAGAAGAGAGACGAGAGGGGTTCTGTCTGCCGTGTGTGTCTGTCTGTGTGTCTGTCTGTGTGTGTGTGTGTGTGTGTGTGCATCCTTGCCTATTTCTGTGTGGAAATGTGGCTGTGTGGTGTTTGATTTCCAGAGATTGTCTGTTCCCTGACCAGATTAAATGGTGGGTCTCCTGACCCCTTAACCTCTGATGGGGAGGCTATGTAACAACTGTCTGTCTGTGTGTGTGTGTGTGTGTGTGTGTGTGTGTGTGTGCTCACATGTGATGCAAAGCAACAGCTGTTCTCCAGATGTCCTCAGCTACCCCCCAAATAGGGGAAAAAGGACTAATGAAAGAGAATCCCGACTCCAAAGAGGTATAAATGAGGCTCAGGGAACATTTACTGTAGTTAGTCAGTCGAGCTGTTGTTGCTCTGTGTGAGTTTTAACTGATTTGTGAGGCTTAAAGGGGACATTTAGTGATAGGAGTTAATTGATTAGTTATCCTACAGAAACATAATGACCACTTTGATGCTTTATGGTTAATTGATAGCTTTTTTTTTCAGGCAGAAATGCAGAACAACCCCATTTCCAGCTTCTCGGATGTGAGGATTAGCTGCTCTTCCTTTGTTGTATATCTAAATAACCTCATTAATTATTTGCTTTGGATCGTTGGTCAGACAAACAAGCTTTCTGATAACATCAGCTTAACTTTGGGAAGTTATTTATCAGATTATTTTAATAATCAGATGACTGGTTGATTTTAAAAAGTGACCAAAAGTAATGAAAAGTTGTGTTTTAGTTGCAGCACTATTGTTTGCCCCTCGGTTGTCCTTATTTATTTGTGATGTTTTTATTCCTATTTTGGCCCTTTTTTAAATTATTTTATAACACAGATCAGTTTAGAGAGAGGACAGGAACATGAATGAGGGGCCACAAGTCGGACTCGAACCAACCGAGCCACCGTTTTATTCTTAAAGTTTCCCGTTCCCCACATTTTTTTCATTTTTCAATTACGCCGTGTCAACAGCGAACGCCCTTTTTTTAATCACTTTGCACAGCGGCTCCTGATCTCCTACAAATTAACATTCCCCGTGTGATACTGTGTCGTTCTAGGTTATATGGAAAATGAATTTGAGATATTCTACCGGGAACGAAAAAATTACAGTGCTGCAGAAAATTGTCCTAAAACCCAGAAGTGAGTTAGCATTTTTTGCATTTCTGGGTTCCTTCATCTCGAAGTCAATGGGTTTTATGTCAGATGCCTGATGTTTAAGAGAATTTCATGCTTTCTTCTACGACATATAACTTGTCAGGAACCCAACAGTGCATCACCTCACTCTGAATTTCAAGCCTTCAATCAAAAGTTGTGTGCTAACAAGTGTCTACTCGAGATGACAGAGGTTGTCGGGAACACAGAACCCTCCCTGCTGACAAAATGTGTTAGGGGTCATAAACTCGTGCTCGCCCCAGAGCTTATTTTCTGAAATCCAATTGGAAAAATCCAATAAACTTTTGTTTGGGGGAACCAGGGCGGTGCTAACCTCCGTGTTGGCCTACAAAGATATGTCCTCCCCGGAGCACTCTATTGAGCATCGCAAATGTCGCTCTTCGGTGTTTTGAGCAGCTCAAACTAAATTTCACTGTTCTCTGTCGCATGTGGTGAGATCTCACAGTTTGAGCTCAGGACTACAACATTTAAAAAAAGAAAAAAAGTGAAAGATACCTGCACGAGGTAGATGGAAAAAAAATATTCCCCCATTTCTTTTTTCCGTAGCAGCCATTAGGTATTGATCTCTGCTCATAACAGACAAAACATCATCGATATCCTGCTTCCAGGTCAGCGGATGACCCGTACGCTCGTCTTTTTCGGGGTAGAACCTCCTGGTTCTGCGTTCAGGGCGAGCTCATCGCTGCAGAAACTCTGTTCCCACACAGTCTGCGTCGCTGCTGAAAATATATCGCTAACTCATACACACACACAGACGCAGCGAGAGCAGCTGGTTTGTGTTTATAAAGATGGAGTCATTATTGTTATTGGGAGCGGCGCTCTGCTGGGTTCTGCTGAACACGGTCGTCATTAACTCCTAGAAACATCGAATCTCTTAATTTCCTGCGAAATTCTAGCTGATATTTGCACTTAAACGTTTGCATTCGCCGCTTCAGGTCGGAGTGTTTGCCCGCTGATATTAGAACTCTGTACATTTTGAATTATTACCAGGTATTATGCACATTCATTAGTGTTCTGCCTGATTCTGTCTCTACTTTTCTGCAAGCTAATAAGCTCTATATGATGAATGCAGTTCTGGACAGGTGGCTCCCAATGAGAGAGGGTGGAGAGTAATGAGTCTCCCTCCCTCCCCTCCCTCCCCCCGACCCTCCCCACCTGCATTTATTAAGCCCAGATCCCATGGACCCATTTAGCTAATTGCATGGCGGGGTCTGCTGCTCGTCCATGAGACTGGCGGAAGACCCCCAGACAATTAGCTAGTGGGCTGCAGTCAGTCTGTGATGTTTGCAGTGATTTAAGACTTGTAATCCCTCGCTACAGAAAGCATCATCATCTTAAATTTCCTCTTTTTACTCCTCAAATTTCAGCCTATGTATCTGGATTCTCGCTGTGGTTTAGAGGAGATGTCCACGGAGCAGAAAAGGGCCACTCTGACACTTTTTTTTAGGGCTTCTGTTTTCACAGATCGTCCTCGATGCTTAGGTTCAACGCTGCGAGGATGCAGCTCGCAGGCACATTTATCTGCCAGCGAGACCGTCTGCGGTGTGCCAGCCGTCTGACTAATGTGTACTCAATGAAGGAATGTTCGGCTACACGTACGCGTTGGACGATAATAAGCCTGAGTGCACTTGAGAAGGGAATGTATTTACAGTTCTCGGTGCTGGGTTTATAAGATACGAGATGTCCATCCTTTTATTTCCTTTATAAGTGTTGCAGTAGACCATGTACAGGGTGGGAGGATCAAATGTTGAACTGCTGTGCGAGTCGTAGAAATGTAGGGAATCGGTTAAAGGAATAGTTTGTCTTTATTTTTTTTTAGTATAAAGCAGGTCTGGGTCAGTTTGCTCAAACTGGCGCTGTAGCAAAATGTAAAAAAAAAACGTTTTATTCCCACACGCACAAATCCACACACACACCTTTGGTAAATAATCCGAGTTGCCACCTTGACCTGCGTGTCCTCCAGCTGTGCGGACGGTGCGAGATGTCGAGGAGCCGTAGCGGGCGGCTTTATTAAAGCATTTTTGGGGCTGGAGCGAGGTGTTTCCCGGGCACCGCATTGTCTGACCCGTCCTCCTTCTGCAGCGCGTGATTAATGAAACCGCAGGACGGACGGAACAATGAAGTCTCCAGCGGCACATTGTGCTTTTTAAGATTGCCCCCTGCGCTCCACCTCTGGAAGCCCCCCCCTCCCCTCCCAGGGGACCTCCACTCATTCAATTTTACACGAAGCCCTACTTCCTGTCATTTTATTTTAGCCTTGTCACGAGAGCTGACGGGAGTTAATCTAACAAAATAACACTCAGAGCTCACTTAGGTTTCCAAGCACAAAGTAATAACTGATGTGTAAAATGTGTGACCCCCCTCTGTGGTGGTGTTTCCTAAAATCTCAGCATGTTGAGTTTTGCTCAAAGCGAACCCCCCCACTCGGCGAGGAGAACACGAGGAATGCAAATGCCTCCAGTGTTGTGCGAGATAAGGTTTCTCTCTCTCCTCAAGCATGTTTTGTTTAATTCCGGCGCTTACGTTTATCTTTCCTGGAGGCAGAAGGCTTTGCACATCTCCATTGTCGCATTATTCTCGGCTCCTCTTTCCGCAGATTCCTCTCCGCAGTCGTCGCCGTTTGATCCGCGAGAAAGTTCCCCTCTGATGTGTTGATGCGGGTTCAGTGTGATGAGGCCTCAACCACTTGTTACCGAGGAGCGCACACATTGTAGAATAGAGTCTAAGTAACAGTTGATGTATGACAGTGTCAAAGTGACGCTGGATCATACATTTTGCTGACACGCCAGTTTGAGCAAACCGATTCCGTGACATGTCGGCTCGTGTCGAGATTAAAGGGGAACTGCAACGATTTTACACATCAAAGTCTGTTTACAGGGAGTTGATAAGTGGCTCATCTGCTGTGTCCTACTGTTTCGTCGTGTTCACTTTCAGCCGTGTCGTGCTGGTGAAAGCGCAACGTTTCCTGTAATGCTGCCTGAATAACGGGGGGCTTTTATTGTGAAGAAGTGATAGTGAATGAAACGTGTTTTGTAACTGAATTAGCGGAGCGGAGGTAGCGGTTATTCTTCGATAGTACTGTGTGGATCGGGACAGGCGCGTCATTGTTTTAGGACACATCTTCAAGCAGGTCGCCCAGTTGCGGCGGAAATGCAAAATCCAAGCGGCGCCTAGTCACACCGAGTAGAGCCAGGCCGGCAGATGTAATGGAGAAACGGCACAACATCTCAGGCTAGCAGTTTGGGGTTACATGAGCCGCCACTAGCATTACACACCTAAATCTTTTCTGTGACCGAGTTGCATTGTGGGCAATGTAGGCGCCTGGTTTTGACGAGGAAGAACGAATGCATGGAATCAAAAAGACGATATCTGTTTTGCCTCCAAGCAGGTTATGTTTTTCCACCTGTGTCCGAAATCCATCATGGCTGCGATGAGTGTCCCTCTCCTCCACCCTTTTCCTTCTCCTGTTGTTCTTCACCGTGCACACACACACTAATGGAACCCATTCCTTTTTTTGTTGACCTCCTCAGTGGAATCTGTAAAGCGAGTCACTGTGTGAATCAGTTACCTCCCAGTGAGAAACCCAAAACCCTCGTCCTCCTCCCCGCCAGTGTCAGCAGGTCAATGACACTCAAGGGACAGGTTGTGGCGAGCTCCGAGGAGGAGGAGGAGGGTGGTGGGGGGGGTTCTGATGAGTAAGCAGGTAATCAGAAGCCGCACGGACGGTTCGCGTCTCCAGCCAATGTTTGCTTTCGTCGGAGCGCAGCTGTTTGGATCTGACCCTCTAGCGTTACATTGTTTGGGATTCTTTCACCCTCGGATGGATTCATTAATGGATTATGATCCCGCAGTCCTGAAAGCAAAACTTAATCCTATAACACCTGTGCTGTGTGGGAAAAACAAATCACTCTACCTGTGTGTAGGTATGCACGGCTGATGCACTCTTGCCTCCAGCGCTGCCTCGTTGAGTGTGGTTTGGTTTGTGAGAGCTGGTGTGACTGCAGTGTGTGTGTGTGTGTGTGTGTGTGTGTGTGCTAAAACCTCCCGAGGGGTGAGAGGACCTGCGAGGCGGTGAGATCCTGCAGTGTGTCGCCTCTCCCTCCGATGATCCACCTCGAGTGTCTCTCACTTGTCCCCCATCAGTCTCCAGCCTGTCAGCGGAGCGGCTGCAGCCGTGTCATTAGCTCTGGCTGTGGGCATCACACTGCTGCCGGGAGGACAGGTGCAATAACCCGCACTGCCTATTGTGACACATTCTAGTTGGGCTGCCAGTCCGGAACATTTGGAAACTTGGAACTGCAGTGAAACACCACATGTGCCAAACTGACTGCGGATCACGTTTTTACTTGACTACAAGTCGTCACTGTTGTGTCATATCTGCCATTTTTCACTGCATACTGGATGGGAGTGGACTTTCTGCAGAAGATGGCGCGCTAGGGTGAGATTTAGAAGGCGGCCTTTTATGATCCTGCTACCGGCTGGGTGATAAAAATCAAAATTAGTATTAGAGCAAGAGCCGCCGTTATGAAAAGCCTTTACCACACATTAACACCGACTTAACAAGCTGGGAGAGGTGAGAAGATGATGCGGTGACCATGGATTGTTGGCTGTTGCACATTCAGCCAGCCGAAGCTAATGAATGTGGCTTCTCGGAGTCGACGTCACAACTGAATGAAACTCTCAGCAGTTAATAGACCTTATTCACATTGAGATCATTTTTCCTTCCTCGCGCTCAGGTAGGGAAGTGTTCTAGGTTGCAAGTCGTATCAACATTGAGTATCTGAAATTGCAACTGAAAACATGCCAGAGTGAAAATCTGGGACATGTTTCAGGGTAAAACAACGTGCTTGATAACGCATCAGCTGATGTTAGCATTCACCCACTTCCTCGCTAACATTGCTGTTTAATTAAACCCAGTGCCATTCACTCATAGGCCTAAATGTCCATGATGAGCACTGATATTTTAGAATCAATTCGCACCTTTTCTGTCGGATCATGTAACGCCGTTAAATGGTAACGTTAGCTAGTAAGTGGTTGGATGCGAACTGTAGCCCTTTAACGGGAGCTGATACGTTATTGCTAAGCAGTTTAATGATTGGTCTGTCAGATTACCTACGTTGCAGCGACGTTGAACCTGGAACACGGCAGTAAGAAGTTTGAGCTCACCACCCTGAGCATGACGACGGAGGAAAATGGCCACCGTGTGAATATGGTCTACGTTCTCTTTACAATCAGCCAAAGCGGGTTTTTATCGAGAAAGGGACACCAGTCTGTACTATTTTGGCGTTCAAAAAACTAGAAAGTGTCTTTGTGCTCTTAAAAAAGGGCCAACAGAGTGGTGGGTCCTCCTCCACATAAACATGTAGCTGACACCTTGACAACTCGCTAACGGCTTGTTAGTAAAACGAGCCGCAGCTGACGGAGACGGGACAGGAGTCGGAATCCTACAGAAAGCCGGTTTAAATTATTCTCCCTACCAATAACATGCTGAGGATGACGAATCCAAGATTTCAGCTTGTCGCTGTTAGCGCGATGTATTTTTGCTTGACGGTTTCCAGGACTTTTACCAGAGTTATTTAAGTTTTCAGGACCCATAACGCTGAACTGATCAGCTGTTAGGTCCAAATAGGGCCGTCTAAAGGCAGAGCAGAGATCTTGCTGCGGCTGCTATTCGCACACCAGACGTATCTGGAAAAGTTTGAGGGTTTGCAAGCACTTTGTCCCCAACGTCATGGCCGAGGAGGGGCTGGTGTTACAGAAGAAACCTGAAGAACAATCAGTTGTTTCTATTTTCTCTCATAATGAGTCAACCAGCACTTTCAAGGTGTGACATAAAATATCCAGGATTGACCTGAAGCGACCAGTCTTCCTCTTACCGCTCCACCATCAACACTGTCAGTTAGATATCGTTTAATAAAAGCACTGACGGCTGTTTATTTGTCCTGCGGTTGAGGCAGCACCGTGTGGTCGAGGCAGATGTCGGTGTGTTAAAGCACAGTGGGGTGTTTTTTGAAAGCTGCCATACCTGGAGCGCGACGGGTCACAGATGAGCGAAGGATGTCAGACTGATCGAGCTAAATGTAACCGGCACAAAACAAAACCGCCCCGAGCGTTACTGATGACTACTAATTTGCCTCGGCCACCACTGAGCAGGTCACCTGACAACCTGTAACGAGCTCCATTTTTAGTGTACACGCACATTTTGTTCGTTGAATAATTTATCTAACAATGCATTCATTTTATGATATTTATAACCCCATTTGCATCGGCGCATTCATCCGTTTAACCAGCTGTAATTGTCTCCTTATTGTTGACAGCAGGCTTATTATCTCTTTTTATTAAGCACATTTCCATTTCTGTGTCGCTTTGATTGTATCTCGTCCTCACGGGCCGCCTCATATGGCGCCGCCAATTACAAATATCTAAGAATATATTGCTGAGCGCTCCTGTACATAATTTGTTCGTTTGTCTCATGCGTGTTCAAAATTTGTGCTTTTCAGCTGTGAAGATCGGCGGACGTTCAAGGCTGCGTTTCCCCTCAGCAATAAGGTAAGAAACTAATAACGGAGGCATAGTGAGAGAAGGGCTGGTTTAATAATCAGTCTGGACTGTAGTTTGGATGCTGCCACATGTGCTGTATGCATGTATACAGATGGGTTGCACTACGTAAGAGAGAGAAGCGACTGTAAATGTGTGATTTGGCTTTTTCAATGTGAAATCACCCATTTGAATAATAACAGAAACGTTGCACTCTGAATGTTATGATGAAGAGGTAAAAGCGTTGTGTTGACGCAGACCTGGAGCCAATGAAATTGTCCCATTTGCCAGCGCCTGTTCTTCACCTACACTGGGTTGCATTAAAGGTCCCATATAATGCTCATTTTCAGGTTCATGCTTTTATTTTAGTGTCTAGTAGAAGATGATTTCATGCTTCAATGTTCAAAAATCACATTATTTTTCTTGTACCGTGGCGCCTCTGTTCATCTGAGTTGTCTGAACGCTCAGTTTTAGCTCCTGTCTCTTTAAGGCCTCACAAAAAGCCCAGTCTGCTCTGATTGGTCAGCTCTCACAGGACTGAGCAGGCAACAACTACCATGTTTTAGCAGCAGATGTGCCAGTGTTATTGAAACCATGAGCATGCCGGGGGCGTGGCTGAACTGTTGTGACATCACAGCCTTACAGAAGTCCTGACGTGACCTGGCGTTTTTGAATTCTGCTGCCTGGAGGGTTTGATACTGTCACAGTATTTATACAGCATCTAGATCTGCTTTACTATCCAGGAAGACGTAATGGTAGCTTTCAGTACGGCTGGTAACAAACTGCTACAGTGTACTGCAGGCGTGCTACCTTGAATCAATGTCAGCGACGGTGTACAATTACACGCGACCGCTCCGTCGTGCACTAAATGTTTGTTTTGCTAAGACGTGTCAGGATAAGGAGCCGTTTCCAGCTTCCAGGTCACCGTATGGAAGCCGACTGTGCACGAGCCAAAGCCTGGAAGCTTTCTTTGTATAATCGTTTTTGTCCTGCGGGGTCTTTGCTTTATTCTCTGCTGCTCTTAATTGCAGCTGCAGTTTCTCTGTATTTTTCTCGCACTCGCAGCTCGACGTTTCTGCCCGTTTGCTTTTTTTTTTTTTTAATCTTTATGATTCACTCTCCTCACTTACACAATCACACAAAACACTGAAAGCAAGGTGTTGGACGACCTCATGCGCACTTCCCCCGTGTAATTAATTTCAAACAATGACGCGTCCTATCGGTTCTGCGGCCCGTTGAAACTAAAACGTCCATTTCCTCTCGGCTTGTGTTTACCCAGCGAGGTCGAGTGTGTGCTTTAAAGCCGCCCGCCAGGTGCTCCGCATCGATTTGAAGCCGCCGATTGCCTTTATATAATTAATGAAAGTCAACAGAATTTGTAATGTACCCAAACGTGTGTGTGCGCCGGCACATCTGCAGCTCTCCATGGCCGCATACAATAATGCACATCTTCGGGATGACTCAATGAGCGGCTCTCGGAGGGCAATTACAGTAACTGACAGCATCTGGTGCCCAGCCTCTCGCTGTAACCAGGCTGCGCTCCGCAAATGAGGTTACGGTTGCTGTGCATTTGAGTTTTCCAAAGATTAATGAGCTCCTAACGTTGAGTTGTCTCCCGCCATGCTCCGACGAGCAGCCAGATCTCGACGTAATCACATGTGCGAGCGAGTTCAGAGCTGCGATACGGTGAGACCGCAGGTTTGATCGCGTGTCCGGCCCTCGATGGGCTCCCCTCTCCCTTTGACTTCGACAGCCTTAAGCGCCGCTGCAGGTGGTCTGAGGGGCGCGGGGCGGAAAACAAATTGGTCTCCTGCAGAGTGTTGGAAACCAAACAGATTGTGGTTTTACAGAACTTCAAGAGTAAGAAAGAGCATGTCATCCTGGCAGCACTTGCATTCAACTTTTCCCAATCACACCAGTGAAATGTAGACAGTTTTCAGTGCATTGTGACGCCATTTTCTCAGCGTCATGTGGCGAAATACAGTTTCAGCTGTCCGTCTCGTACGTACGTGGCTCTGCCTCCCGTATCTGTCGTGACTTTCCCCAGCGATTGTCCTCCCAGCCTCAGCCGACGTAAGCTATCTGCTCGCTCTTTGATTTGTCACGATTGATCTTATCGAACCGTCGTTGAACGAAACACTGGAACTAATGTTGGATACAATATTTACAGCCCAGGACAGTTCCTTGTGTCTAGATGTGCTACACAATCGTCACTCTTAGCTTTTAAAAGCATTCTTGGCACTTTTTCCGCATTTGATACTGTCGGTCACCCTGGATCATTTTGAAAGTCCTCTCAAGATGTCCGTCATCTTTTACTGTTGCTTTTGCTCGTCAATAGATGATCCATCGTCTACTTGAGGATCATTTAACTCTCTGCTTTAGTTTAGACTTTAGTGTCAGTAGACGGAAAAGGAAGCCGTCTGACGGAGCAGAATTTAATTACAGTCACACATGCTGTCGCACCTCATTCTGTGTTGTCTGATATTTATAAATGACTGAGCGCTGTGCTGTTTATCGGCCAGCAGCAAACCTCATTTTGTTTTTTTATCAACAGTCATATTTCTTCTTTTTCTCCCCGTTGCCGGCACAAGTTTAGATTAATTCCCTCTGCCGAGAGGAATAAAGCATTTAATCGGAACTGGCGCGTTTTTTTGTTTCCCCAATTAATTTTAATTACCGAGTTTAATCACTATATATGTCTTTTTATTACACTTAAACATCCCGGCTTTTTTCCACATGGCCGTGAGTGGGTGCTCTGATTAGATGTTCGTCTCTGGGCAGGTTGTGTGCTGTCAGGCACTTTCTTGCCAATCGATTATTGTGTGGACCTTTTTTTAAGTGCAGCTAAACAGCTCGGCCATGTTTGCTCCAAAGAGAGAAATGTCTGTGCTGAGGACGGCTAAACGTCGAGACGTTCCTAACACGGTGTGTATTCTCCTGGTCCTCGGCCAGCAGATCGGCTGCAGACGTTCTCAGCAGTCTGGGACATGCGTCCAGATTCAGAGGGCCGTAAGAGGATAACGATCAGTGTGACGCATCGTCGCACATTTATGAATATTTTGCGTTATGTAAACTAAAGCTGTTCGACTGTATACAAACCAGACGGTGCATATCCATGTCTGTGGCGTGTTGAGCTGTGGCTGGAACCCTCTAATCACTTAAATATAAGAGTGCTGTACATCCCAGCATGTGTCATGTGTCTTACAGTCACGGCTGACACAGACCTGATTCACTGTGGTGACTGTTAAAAGGCAGCGGTCGCGTCTGATCGTGTCCAGATGTTGTGGAACTGTTGAGTCAACGCAGCGGCATCGCTCAGCAGCGCCGTCACCTGCAGTCAGCGCGAGGTCCATTTATCAGAGCCGGCGACGAGCGGGTCTGTTAGTCAGCTGTCCCTCCCCGCTGACTGTTTACGGACCTCGGAGGATGTGGTTCGGTCGTCAAGTGTTGCTGCTTTGCTCTGTTTGGTAAACAAGGAGGTGATGTCACACTCGGAGGAGCAGATGGACTCGTGCTCGACACTGATTTACATTTCCCGATATTGTATTTTCTGAGAAAGTCCCTCAAGAGCTCGACGGGTCAACTTATGATTCCTGTGTTTGATGGTGCTAAAATTGCCACCGGTGTCTGCACATAATGGTGTTAAACAGCTGTGTCAGAGGTGGAACGATAGCGGAGCACTCGTCTTTTATCCATTGTAACTACCCTGAATCCAAGATGACTCCAGCCTCTTGGGTTTATGAGAAGAACAAACTTTAACAGCCGCCTTTCAAGCTTACAGGAAGCCGGCAGCTGCGGTCGTATGAACATTATTTCTTTAATCCGATTGAAATCATTCTGATGAGACATTCCAACTTAATTGTTGCATGGATACTAAAACAAGTGCGTGTTTACGTGCTTCAAGCATCTAATCAGAACATATGTTTGTTTTTTTCTTTTGACATGTGCAAAGTGTTTCTGATTGCTGTAAAAGGTCTAACTTTTTCTCTAACTTTTGTGAGAAAATGTAATTAATAAATGTTTTAATTGGCTTACAATATTCAAGATGGACCCACAAAGTGTTGTGGGAACATTATTTGTGTTTCTGGTTTGGTGGATTCTGACTTTTGACCATCTAGCTCAGCAATCCTTGAATCTTCTAAGTTTTTTTTGTTTAGTTTTTTTTATAAAAAACCCCCCAAACGATCAAATTACACGTTCACATGGTTATTCGGTGCTGATATCTTCCTATTGAATAGATTATCAAAGGTTTCAACCATCCATCTTGTTCTGTTATGAAAATGAATTCAGTCTGAACTGGATCGGATCAGTCTCTTCCAGTTGAGGCTGTCCCACGAGGCATTTCTATTCTGATTGGGCTATTATTCTGATCATTAGTGAAGTGTTAAGGTCCGATGTATCTGCAGCTACTGTTCCACCAGACAGATTTCGGGTCAGGTATCGGTTTAAATTTGCAGGGCTATCGCATTCAATTATAAAAACACACAACCAAACAAACTTATTTGATAAAGTTTCACCTGGCAAACCAATTATTTATTCTCGGTCCTGCTGGATCCGCCAGGAGAAATGAGCCTCGGGGCTGCAATGTGACAAATCATTCATTTGTCGACTTGCTGTCCATTAATCTTTACGAGAACGCTGCTCATGCTCGGCTCTCGACCTCATCTCGCAGCGACTCCTCCGTGCTATCGCCGCATTCCTCCCGCTGACACACATATTTTACTGGTAATCGGGGATCGTGCCTGCCGAGCACATTGCCACGGCAGCTGGTTGGCACGGGTCGCAGTGAATGACCTGTTTTTCCAGGCAGTGGTCGCGCCCGTTGGGAGGGTGGTGCCAGACAACTGCATCACCGCCAAATGGAGCAGGCCTCGGTGTCCAGAAACCTACTGGCCTCCTCGTCGTTCAGATCCGCCAGTTGGAAATAGTTTTCAGATTGATTGAAAGAGGGTGAATTCTGGCCCGGATTCCTTTTTCTTCTTTGCGCCGAAGCAGGTGAGATTACAGGTCGGATCAGATTTGGGGCCGTCATGTATGCGTGTCTTTAGTAATGAACCAACGTTGGCCTGATATCGATCAAACCACAAGCTTTTCCTTTTCGTCACATTGTCATATTTCATTGTCGTCATGACTGCAGCGATGTGAAAACTTAAATATAGCAGCGCTGACTCACAAATGGCATTTGTCTCATGACTAAAATTGCACTAAAATGATCCCCCCCCATCTGATCCTCAGCTAAAATAGATTTTATCGCAGATTCATACAGCATGCAAATGACTTCAGTCTCTTCATACTGCAGGACGGCATTATGGCGCTGTTATTGAGGAAACGGATCTTTGTGTCATAGTTAAAGGCCAGGGATAATTCTGGCTGTCAGACAAAGTCCCATAAGAAACACAACCCTCCTCAATAACTGCTGAAAGCACACCAAAGCACGGAGATTATGAGGATGTTCAGCACACGGCGAGTGTTTTTTCATTCCCCATCTCGTTATGATTTGAACTTCAGGGCTCAGGGAGTGTCTACGTGACCAGAGACGACCTTACATACTTTTCGATCCGTCACAAAAGATCTAAAAACTGAAAAAACTGAAGTGCGTGCTCGTCATGTTGGAGGACCGTCGGCTCGTTGATGAGCGCATGAACCGGAGCAGTGTCTGGAGACGTATATTGAGTTAAAGTGCCAGTTACCACACTGTAGACAAACGGAAAAACAAAGTCCTGCGTTCATATTTTACTTAAACAGACGTGCGGATGTCGTAGGAGCAGATTGCACTTGAGGCGAGATTATGCAACTCTTGCTGAGCTACAAATGTGGCATAATTAACCAGATTTCTGTACGACGAACTGACTCAGTGACGTCCTTTTATAAGCAAGTGTCTACATCTGTTACGATTAGCTAACATCAGCTCGTGTGCTGGTCGTTCCAGACCAAGTTCATCAGCAGAACCCCAGAGAGCGTTGAACTGAGTGCTCATAAAGGATTATCATTAAGCACTGTTTCTTTACTTTTACTCAAATACGACTTTAAGCTGCTTTTTTAAAAACACTGCATGTCAGCATCCTGCAGCTCCAGAGCTTTTGAGGTGAAACTGACTCGACGCGGAAGCTGTTGGTTTCATACTTCGAGCACGATCAACACTTTGGTAGCACCTGTGACACCGCGGCGTAGCGCTGCTCTCGTGTGATGCAGCTCTAAAAGAGTCTTGTGTTTGAGAGACAGAAAAAGCAAAGATCAGAGAGCAGAGCTTTGAACATATCGTCATATCGGCCTCGGGCAGAAACAAAGGTAGTTTCGTTTCTAATCCTTTCTGCAGGTTGACACAACTTGGCTCTTTGATTGTCATTTTGTCACGGTGGTCTGTCTGCTCGCCGCTCGCGTGTTTGGATGTAGGCGTGCTGTTGTGACGGGAAAGGACTGTGTGTGGATGATTAACCTCGCGGGGCTGATTGCAGGTTTGCGCTTGGAAAGTGTGTGTCAATAAGTAAGACGGTGAGACCTGTGTGTATTTTTAGTTCAACTCAGAGAGCTCCTCGTATTGTGATGCGATTGCGGCGTATTTGCACAGTGGAGGGTTGTTTTGTTCCTTCTGTCATGGGCAACAAGTGGCAGCCAGTTTGCATGAAGGAAAATGGATTCAGGCGATGTTGTTAATCACAGTTATTAGGGAAAACCCCTGTATAAAAATTAGCAAAAGTGTGTGTGATCAGCCCTCAAGGGTTTCAGTTTTTCTTGCTCGTGCTCCCGGGCAATCCAAGCTGCTTCTCTCTGCTTTCAAATGCAAACAAAATATTTTATCAGTCTACAATTTAACGGAACTTCTAAGAGTCCCGTTAAAGCCTGTACATAGCCGTAACTCCCTTTGTGTTCTTAAAAGGACAAACACCTTTGGGTAAGCACTGAATGATATTTCGGCGTGCAAAAGGACAACTCCAAACACAACGCAGCGACCAGCAGCAGCTTCAGTCCACACTCGTATCGAGCAGCACATATCAGCCGAGCTGTAGTGTTTTCTCATTTCCTCGCCTCGGAAAACAGATCAGATATTAGTCAGGCCTCAACCAGCCTCCGTCTCCATGGCAACTTGTATTCGCATTTCGAACACATCCTCCATTGGCGATACGGTAGTCTGAGTAACGTTTAAAGGCTGAATCTGCTTGTTTTCAGGCACCCACCGCAGTTGAGATTTGGCACGTGCCAAAGGATGGGAGGCGGGGGGGGATTGTGGTTCGGTTTCAGATGTCAGATTTGATTCACTTCTCGGGCTGAGAGGCTGAACCGAGCCCACTTACTGATCTGAACCGACCTCATACTTTCAACTTGGAGGGAAAATCTTTTCGGAGGCAGGAGGGAGGATATAATCGGATGAAAAAAACAACTTTTGCTCCCCTTTTTATGGCCAAAATAGAAAACAGCAACCTTTCCTGTGACTCGACGCGGAACGAGGCATCAGCAGCCTCACGTTGGATTTGTGGGAGTGCTGGTCGACTGTTTGCCTCTCTCTCTCTCTCTCTCTCTCTCTCTCTCTCTCTCTGCTTGCAACTCGACACCTGCGTCGGCGCTGCTGCCGACGGAGATGCATCACCTGCCCTGCCTGAACCATTTGCCAAGCTCGCTCCCCCTCTCTCTCTCTTTCTCCCCCCATTACGGAACGTGCACGGGCGAAGACACGCAGGCAGCCGACAGCCGTGCGGTTGCTGTCACTCAGGAGGTATGCAGTCTGTCACCTGACCCCGCCACCAGCCAGGTGGATAATTATGCTAACAGGCTTTATTTCTCACACGTAGCTTCCTCTTCAAGTCGCAGCGTGACGGCGTGTGTGCCTTCCCGTTTCGTGCGCACGTGTGTCACAGTTGACTCGTGTGACAGTGAAAGGCAATTAAAACCGTTTGTTTTGTTTAAGGCGAAAGTACTTGTATTCCTTCGGATGTATCGCTGAAACCCATTAATTGTGTTTTACTCGACATGCCAGCAGAAATATAACTGAGAGAAAAAATGGTGGATACGTCCCTGAACTCGGCCACACTCGGAAGCAACAAGTATTCATCAACACGGAAATACTCTTCAATGATCAAGAGGTTTTCTCTAAAAGACTCGCATCGCTCAGTCAGCCTGGCTTCATTTATGTTGAAAAGAGCTACTTAAAGGAAAAGTTCACCCAAAAATGTCAATTCAGTCGTTGTCTCCTCACTCTCATGCTGATGGAAAATTCTGGGAAGGTGAGTCCACGAAATATCTCTGGAGCTTCACAGCAAAACTGCGATGTGGCAGACTCCTAAACAACTGAAGAAAATTGAATTCAAAAGATGTCATTTCCAGCCTCGACGTGGGGCCGAGCTCGTGCGTCCACATCAGACTCGGAGCCTGCTAACACTTTTAGCTTAAGAGCTTGTTAAGATTTCAGCTTTAAAAAGGGCGTTTTCAAATTCATTTGACATCTCGGGGCTTCCTGAGACTTGGATTACGCTTGGTGAGCTGTATGGAGCCATTTAATCCCGGGGTTGTTTTTTTTAAGTCCCCGGCTACTTCACTTGTTCAGAAGAATGCTGCAGCGCTCCAGAAATGTTCACTTGACTCTCCATCTGCACGGCGGTGAGGAGATAACGCCTGAAACTGTATTCTCAGGTGAACTTTTCCTTTTAAAGAAACAAACGAATCGAACTCTGCTGGCGCCCGTGTGAACCGCGGGCCACCCTGTGAGTGCTGCGCCCGGAGCAGGTCATCGCTGATGCACTCAGGGAAAAAAAAAAAGGCCGAGGGACATCTCCCCCTCGGATCCTCACCGTTCATTTCCCAGCAGCTCCCGAGTCACATGTGTTCTCTTTTAACCTCCCGCGCCGCCGCGGCTCCGCTCAACCTGCCGCGCGACGATGACCTCACCGTGAACCGAGCCGGCTCGCTCGTGTGTGACTAAGACTGTGCGCTTTAGATCACTTCCATTTCTGCCCGATGAGTAGGCAGAGAGAGAGAGAGCGTCTCCCGTGTCATGTTTACACTGCGCTATCATGGAAATGACGACAGCGGCGATGAAAAGAAAAAGTGTTTGCAGCTGAGTTTGTTCAGAGGAAAGGTCGGCCTCGCTCCAAACTGATTCATCTTTGAATAACTCTGCATGTACGGGAGCGTGTCTGTGCAGCCGAGAAGGCTCTGATTAATATATCGAAACACTTAGAAGGCCAGCAGAGATGAGTAGCAATAAACGAGGTCAGCGAGCAGTTGGCTGTACACGGCACATTAACCGTTTGGAGGGTGGTGTCTTTTTTTTTTTAAAGCTTTTACAAAAACATCGGCACAAGAACAAAAGGTGCTTTTTTATCCTAATGTAAGCTGAACACGTTAGAGCGTGCTCAGTTTACTACCGTACCTACAGTAAACTACCTTTGCTTCTGAAGCCGTGGAGCCTATCATGAGCAAACAACTGTATTTACACGGTGTCGACGAGTAACCCCAACCACTGCTCACATTAAAGTGTGTCCACAGGTCTTGGAGTGCTACTGCACGTGAGAAACAAGTTGTATAACGCCTGTGCCTCCAGTGATGTCACTCAGTGGCTCAGTTGCATTGTGGGTAATGTGGGAGGCAGGTTTAAAAAAAAAAAAAGGGAGAATGTGCAGAATAAAAAGCTGATACCTCTGTCTGCTGTACCAGTTCTGATAATATGCTTTTAAACTCTCCTGAATGACTCCAGCAGTGTTGTGCGTAAAACCCGGCGCCCACATTACCCACAATGCAACTAAGCCACTGGATGCAATTGATCAGATTACACACAGCCTCCTTTGGAGCCACAAAAGACTCTAAACTACTAAACTACTTTTTTCCACATGTGCAGCAGAACTGTATGACTGTAAACACACTTCAGTGTGGTGGAGTTACCCTTTAAATACAATTACACCATACTGATGATGGTGGCTCCATCCTGCTCTTCGTTTGGCACTGGAAGTTTATGTTCCAGCAACTCTAGCCAGGAGTTAAAGTTAAATGGATGGTTCAGGTTTTGTGAAGTGGAGTTCATTAGTTATCCATAGTCAGTGTATTACTCACTCTATGACAATTGGCATGCCCCCAGTGTGGAGAAGCAGCAGCAGCACTGGTATGAGAAGTTAAGCAAAGCACTGCTATAGACAGGGTCAGCAGCAAAACTTAATCAAGCCACCTAAAACAAAGGCCATCTTAAAAAATTCAATATCATTTCGGTGTTTGCTCTGTTCAGAATATTTTCAGTGCTTTACCTCGCTGTCAGTTGGACCTTTTCGTAAAAGGGCTTACGAGCTCTCCCCTTCAATGCAGTGTTGATTCTTTGTGTCCATGTTTGTCGACATGGATCCGATCTGGTGAGGAAGCTGACCTTTGCCCGGGATGTGCAGCTTTGACCTCAGTCTTTTACCATTACATCATGCATGCAGACGTATATCATACCCAAGAACATTTTACAGGGTTCTCATCTGGAAAAAATAAGCTGGAACTCTTTTTCTTGTTCTAGCATTAGCTAAAGCTGATAAAATGATAAGATAAAATGTATTCATCCCACCTATGGACATTAAGAGAGCCACAGCAGCATAGACAAAGTATAAAACAGATGTATGCTAAAGATAAACAACACTGGTTTGTACAAAAACTGGTCAGAATCGCACACGATGCTCGCTAGTGTCGCAAAGTGTGGCTTCAAGTCTCAAAATTGGCAGCTCGTACGAGAAAAACCCGCCGACTGTGATGATTTCTGTGTGAATGAATAGAACTCGGTGCAGCCTGGTCCTATCGCGCAGATTTCCCCCTCATAATAACTCGAGCAGACCCCCTTGAGAGGGCAACAATGAAGCCTGACAAAGTGGTGCATTACACGGCCTAATTATTATTCAGCAGCGGCGCATACAAAATAGATGGATCATAATATGCAACATGCTCCGGAGCAGATTAGTCCCCAGCCATGTACTTGTTAGTTAGGCGTAATAAAGCTTGCGCCGCAGAAGGCTCCGGAGCGAAAGATCTTGTTTTTCTGCATTTATTTCTCTCGTTCTTTGGAGAGCCGACGCGTCTGATTTAATTCCTTTCACTCATTTTCTCTCCTTCGCCACGTGTGAACATTGAACTTGAAATGTGACTCCTCCGCTGTCGGATTCGTTTTGGAAAAAAAACCAACGTGATTGCGTTTCCAGCAGCCCTCGACCTCGCTGCATCTCCTGAGGCCATGTGTGGTGTCAAGAGCGAGAGCCGCCGTCGCAGGACGAGGTCGTATTGTGCTGTGCAGTGTGCTGTTTTCCGTTGCAGGGCCGAGTGGCGTTGCTTTAGGTCAGGAACGGTGCGCTTCTTAACTAGAAGACACATTTGAAATCAGTTTGTTTATCTGAAAGTACTTTATTCGACATCTCTGGAGGCAGCAAGTTGGTAACTGAAAAAAAAACGCTGAAATTATGTCAATGGTGTTTTTTCAATTATTCGACGGAAGAGAAAGAGGCTGTGAGGAAATCTTAGAAATGCTCCTTTTTCTTCTCACCTGCCTAGAAGGGCAGGCTGGCATCTGTCTGATTGACAGCTGCTTAGCGCAAGATTTGACCGGCTTCATCGAATTAAGGTCACCATCTACGAAGAAAGGAGAGTTAACGGTAGTCTGTGAATTACTGCAGAACTTGGAGGCATCATCGTGAAACCAAAATTAAAAAGGCCTGAAATATAAATGTCTCCTTTTTTCGGTTTCTGATTCATTTCTCAAAGGAGAACGCATTTTAATTTCAGCTGGACTTTGAACACAGACGTGCCACTCTGGGGTTAACCAAAGACAACAGATGGGCTGATTACCGCGCCTGTGTTAACCCAGTTTGGCCCCGGTGTTGAAACTAGGCTACCGACATGCTCTGGCCAAATATTTAATATGTTCCCTGGTCCAGAACTCCTCTCGGGTTGGCCTGCTTCACTTGTGGGCTGCGCTATTATTGGATTAGAGGCCATGTTACTGTAATAGGGCCTGGGCATTCCCAGCAGGCACTGCTCTGCCTCATTGATCTATTGAACAATAGCTACATGTTCCAGTGCTCTGTCTCATTTTCCTTTTATCTCGCGAGCCTTTGTCTGACTCGTCGGCCGGCCGTTTTCTCCAAATGAAATCGAAACGGTGGCGAAGTGCAACCTGCTTTCGTCCTCCTCTCTGTTCTCTGTGCGCTGCTTCCACCCTCCTCTGGTGGGACGGCTGTATTTACTGTATCGACGTCAGAGCCGATGTCTCTGAGCCGCCGTCTTCGACATCGCAATTCTCGACACAGACTGGGCGGCTGCAGCTTGAATTGTTTGACGTGTGCTTATATTTGTTCTCTTGGATGTGCGTTTTACCAGCTCCACCTCAGCCTCATCCTGAGACGAGGGAACAGTCTTGGCAGGCCATCAGATTCTCGACACGCTGTGTTTACAGAGAGTTCAGATAAGCTGCTCGGTTGAAGCCCGGGCGCACGATCAGGCTATCGTTTTTAAAATATATCTGCGATGGGGTTTGTCGTCTCTGTGTCCGACCTCCTCTAAAAAAGATGACACATCCAGGGCGCCTCCGCTTCGACCCCGGGCCACAGAGGAGTAGCAGGAGTTACAGTATCAGCTTTCCGAGCGGCCTCACCGCCACAATGTCTTCAGCAGCAGGGAGACGTACATCTTCAGTGTGCGCCTTTTGTGCAGGGTTAATACGATACACGGCTAAAAAGCACCTTCAGGGCTCAGCTGCATAAAAGCAGTAGATTCTTTCCGCGATGGCTAGCGACGCTTTCTCTTTACTGAAGTGGAGCTTGGTGCCGGCCCTACATGTGTAGAAGAGAGGCAGTGTGTTTTTTATTTTATTTTCAGAAGCACATTAAAGTAAATTTTGACATAAAAGTAGTTTTAGTCCTGGCTCTGTAAGGCTGTAGGCTACTGTACTTTTAGCTAAATGCTGTCACCATACTCACAATGTTGGTGCTAGCATGTTCATGCTTAGCGGGTATGATGTCAGTCACGCTCACCATCTTTAGCATTTAGCGTGTTAGCATGCTAACCTTTCAACAATCAGCGCTACATGCAAAATACAGAAGCACGTTGTGTTTTTTTAAAGGTATTTGGTCATAAACTGAGGCGCTAGATGTAATGTGAGGGGGCCGGAGTTATTCTGATTCATTTTCTGGGGATTCTGTACCACATTTTAAAGCAACATTATGTAACTTTTTTACCTTAAAATACCAGCTTCAGAATCTTTTTGATGGTACACTGTGTTGTAATAGGGTGAATGGTGTCTCTGTCTCAGCCACTCCGCCCTCCCACATCACTTGTTTCTGCGCTGTGTAGCTTCAGTGAGGAAGTGATGCGTTACCGCCAGGTGTTTTCCACACTAGGTCGGTATAAGCCTGTGTTGCTATATGCTCGAATGCACACGAACAGCAGATCATTGAATAATCATCCAATAGCTCCCGGTGACTATTGAATAGTGTTTTTTTTTGCTTGAAACGTCCATCCCGAAGCGCCAATATTTCACAAGTTGGCAATGAGACTCGAAAATCAACTTTCGTACAAACAGCAGCTTTAATGTTAATCTCAGTAAGTCTTGACCGAACTAATGAACGGACCAACCGGTGCCACCGCTTCAACTAATGCTGACATTTTTTATTTAAAAGCTTTCAGCTGCATCACATCTGCATGTCATAACGTGACCTCAGTATAAAATGCGATGAATATACACAGCGCGCTCATTGTGCGAGGGGTAGTCACCATATTCCCGGCATTTCCTTTTAATTATTCAGCAGGAGTCCAGTCCGCTCTGATTTAATTGAGTGAGCCTCTGCTGTCGTCGGTGTACGCCACATGAAAAATGTTGCTCGCAGCGGAGTGCTACTGTTACTGTACTGAATATTCTTTGTTATGTGAGCCAGCAGCGGATCAAAGCAGCGTAGGTGTAACTGGTGCAGTTGGGTTTAAAGTCGGGAGGAGGAGGGATGCTTTGTGCTTATGTATTACAGTGTGGGAGGGTACAGCGTATTAATGATTATGGATTTGAGTGCTCTCTGTCTGTGTGCTGTTTGTTTTTTCCCCTTTGCATCGGCGGTCCAGTGCGCGAGGCCAGCAGCACGTCGCCCGTTTCCTCTGCTCAGAAAAGGGGGCCCTTACTTTTTGGATGTGAAAAAAACTCGTCTCTCATGACTGCAAAAAGGGTTCATGATGCTGTGAAAAGGTATCGCTGCTGCTCTCTTGCGCTGATAGTGAGGAGCAAAGCTGAAAGGGAAGGGGACAGATACAGAGCGGCGGCGGCGGCGGTGCCCGGTGCAGCGGGTGGATGAGTCGAACAGTCAGATGCAGCAGGCAGGCAGGTAAATAAAGCGCGCAGGCGGGCAGATTGGCCTGCATCCAGGCGGATTTACCAGCATGGCGATGGAGATAAGACTGGTGTGGAGGGCCGCTGAAGATGAGACTGCAGTTTCTTCATCTCAATTCGCAAGTGGTGTGTCATCAGCCTCGCGTGAAGCATCTCTGCTCCTTTTTTATTTGGTCGTTTCTTTTACTGCTAAGACTTCCTGGTACTTCTGTAATTCTATCAACCTATTAGTCAGACATGACCTGAACAGGCTGTTTAGTCCTTTTTAAATGCCAAGTCAAGGATTGCATGATCAAGACCATTTTTCTCCATTCAGCAGTTCCCCATGAATAAGATTTGAGTCGGACCAGACCGACAATAAAGCCCATCACAGTAATTCCTAGTGGCATGGTTCAAAATGGCCTCTCTGTGGGAGATCTTCAACAATCATTTAATGGATTGCAATATAACATTTTGTACAGACAGTCATGTTCCCCCCCGGGTGAATTTTAATGACTAACTTTGGTCATTAACCTTAACTTTTCTTCTAGTGGCATCGGCTTTGGTTTATGATTCAAACACACGCAAAATCCGCCGACATTCCCGTCAGCCTCGGCTGTGGCTACTCTGTGTTTAGTGTTGATTAGCAAATGTTAGCATGCTGACAGGCGAAACTGAGATGGAGCACATGGCACACCTGCTAATGATCAGCACGCTTCTATTTTGATTGTGACCATGTTAGCATTTAGCTTGAAGCACCGTTGTGTTTAAGTACAGCCTTGCAGACCTGTTAGCATTGTGCGACTTCCTACAAACCACATTGCACTAAAATGTGATGCCTGAAGAACTTATTGCATTCTTTATGTATAGTGGCACTTCTAAAGCGATTATGATGATTTCTGCATGCATGTTTTTATTCACTGTGTTTACAGTGCTAATTTTGATGGTAGAGGTGATATTGATACACCTCTGTTAACAGTGTCCTTATTGATATTGATATTGTTGCCTTTGAAGCCTGTCATACAAAAAAAGTTCATATCCATATTTTTATTTTTTTCTAAATGGTGAGAGCAACCGGTTAAATTGCTTTTGGTCCACACAAGACTACTAAAGTGGGCTTTGTTACTGCTGTATGCTCACTGGAGCCTTACTCCCACCCTGGATTTGTTAGCAGCCCAGTGAATTGGTTGAACTCAAGTGTTGTAAAGGTTTTTACAATCACATTTGATCTCAGCAAATCCTTTCTCATCGCAGGGAAGGGAAAATGTATAATAGGATGCTTTGGAGGTAATCCATCTTTGATGGAGGCTCTGCCATGTCTTGATTCAGGATGAAGGAAAGATTTACCTTTAATTTTTTTTTTTTTTCCAACTTGGCTCTTTATTGGAGCTCCATGCTCACAATGGAGCTCATAATTTGTTTTGTTTCGCATTATCTGTGTTAAATTCGATGAAGGGTTTGACGTTAAACAAGCTGAAGATACAAGATTGTTTATGAAACAAATCATTTCTTATCTGTAACGTGTTCGTGTGCGGCAAAATAAATAATAAATCACAGATGATTCGCATCAGGGCTCAACATGGTTCCAGGAGGGATCACAGAAAAACATGCTGTGTGACATAATCTATTTTTCTTTCCACTACTGCTCGGACTGAGATGGATTTTTTGTTAGCGGGTCAAGGCAGCGGCAGCTTTTAGCCTGACTACGGATAGTTTGTGGACTGGTTAAAGCACCACAGGTGGGATCTTTATTTACCTGCACGGCTGAAAATAATTTGGTTCGGTTGGTTGAAAGGAGCAGAGCAGCTCGCAGGACCTTTAGGTGAAGCTCATGGTCAAACAGTTATCTGGTTATGTTTCAATATCGATGCAGAACATTTGTGTTCTTTTCAGTCTTCTGTATTTTGAAGGATATAATCTTTCAGAATATTCTGACCTGGTAACAAAGACGTGATTCAAAGAAAAAATGACAGAGGACTTGTACGTAATCGTCACACACACGCTCATATCCACACAGACATCAGAGCTGGATTGTCAGCTGTTCCGCCTGATGATTGTTCTTTTAGCATTAGTCAAATCACTTGATGTTAATGAAGTGGCTGACGTGGATATAATTGAAGGAGAAAAAAGCAAGGAAACAAGTCAGATTTTCATTAAACTCGAGCACTGAGGACCTGCTGGTTTCACATTACAAATACAATTAGAGTAAACTGAAAAGGCGCCTCAGGGCACCGATTGCAGGAAAAGTTGGCCACGGTAAAGATGTTGAACCATGATGCGGCATTATGTTCCAATCCAAAAGTGATTTTCTGTGTGTGTGGTTAACACAGCCATAAACGGCTTCCTCTTAGTCCCGTTCTGTGGTCCTGCTGAGCCTGCCGGTGCTTCCACTGATAGCATTTCATCTTATGATTAGTTTATCATGCTCCTTCCTCATCGCTTCCTTCTTATCTCTTTACTTCTTCCTGCTGTTTGTCCAGCCATTCTTCAAGGCTCGTGAGAGGCCGATGCGGCTGAGATTACAGTCTAAAAGAGGAATATCACATTATTTCTGCGGTTTGCTTGTTGAGGCGAACAAATACCACCAAAAGGTAAAAAAAAAACAAAAAAAAGCAGACCACCGAGGCTCCAGTATGTGATTTAATCAGGAACAGGAAAAAGAGAGGGAACATTTTTTGACTGACTCTGAAACAGATGGCGGTGCTTTGTGGATTCAAATGACAATACAGGATTGTAGTATTTAAAAAATGCTTTCATGTCATTGATAATAACACTTGTTCCGTCTGCGTTTCCACAACGTCACTTTTGTTGCTTTCATACAGTGAATTAACTCTTTCCTCCCCCCCCGAGAGACCTTTTCATGTGTCAGGGTAGGTTGACCAAAGCGGGATCGCCAGAATCGCGTTTGATATCCGTCTCAGGATGGTGGTTGACCTTAAAGCTTAGTCAGACTCTGAAGTGTAAGAAAATGTCTGGCTTTGGTCCAACTGCTATCAACAGGAGGTTTGTGGAAGTGCTTGACTGATTAAGACGGAGCCCAGAGCAATAACTGAGGCAAATTTAGAGGCCGTATTAAAAAGTCATGCACCAATGAAGGCGGTTAATAAAACCAAAAAAAAGTGTTATTATTCAGAGAGTATTTTTTTTAATGATATGCTTCAGAGGCTTCCTTGAAACTCTGTCTAAAAGGCTGTCTCTAATATTATGTCTAAATACTGTAATCGTGTTTAATAGCAGGGATCAATGCTAATCTTTTTTGGCGCCTCAGTGATGTGTAGTAACGTGCTAATGTTGCACCACAGCTATGTTCAGGCCGCTGCGGACCAGATTGACGTTGTGAGCCGGACAAACACCTTCGCTCTTACGTGTGAACACATCTCACATAGGACCCAGATTCTGAATGTCTCAGTCAGGGTCAGAGGCCGGCTGAGCAGAGGAGGGGCCGCCTGCGCACTCCAGCCGCGGCCCAGACTGACTTCTGACCTTTGACCTCCCAGGCACAGAGGAGCTCTGTCTTTCCATTGGTCCCAGACAGAAGGTGCTCTGTATGGGAGGTCGCAGAGCACCTCTCCTCCTCCTCCTTCTTCTTCTTCTTCATCCTGCAGTAAATCTTTGTGAATCACAGCAGTGTTGATATATTCATATATTCATCAACTGCAAAACATGATTTTTTTTTTTTTGGCCCCTTGGGATCAGCAGAAACAATTTGTGAACACAATAATGACGTGTGTTGATGATGGTTACCAGTCATCCAGGTCATGGTAATGATAAGTGCTGTATCGTAGGCAACTGGACTTGTGTCATCTGTCATCCAAGAGGCTTCTGTCTGTCCATGCCACCTGTTCTTTGGCTCAGGGACTGTGTGCTTTGTGCTAATGTTAGCCACTGAATGAGTCTGTTGCTGCCACAGCGGCTCTGCTCTTTGACTCACAGGCTGTGTGCTTTGTGCTTCTCGGTTAGCGGCTGAACGACAGTCTGTCGCTGCCGCTCGTATGTTGTTTTTGCTCAGGGACTTTGTGCTTTGTGCTAATGTTAGCCACTGAATGAGTCTGTTGCTGCCACAGCGGCTCTGTTCTTTGACTCACAGGCTGTGTGCTTTGTGCTTCTCGGTTAGCGGCTGAATGACAGTCTGTCACTGCCGCTGCCGCTCGTATGTTGTTTTGGCTCCGGGGCTGTGTGCTTTGTGCTACTGTGTTAGCTAGCTGCTGACGAGCGGGCTCATTGGCTGTGTGCTTGGAGCGCAGCACATCGTTGTCATTGCTAACTGCATCCAACTACTTTATGTCTCGCAGTGCGGCGGCTTCTCAGCTACCAGCGACCGGCATACTTACTTGTACGCTGCTGGACCTGGGTAACGAATTTTGTCCCGTCACGTTTTTAATAAGTTGAGCGACAAAAAACTGAACTTCTCTTTATTATCTTTTTTTATAGTCTTTAATGAATAATAAACAATTCAAGGGAATTTTTGATTTTGAGCAGTGAGACATAGACATTACGTAACCATGAACAGCTTGAGGTAGCAGGCTTTACAGCTCAATGTTATGTGTTGTTTTCCCACAGTGTGTTGTTCAGGATGTTTTTGCAGTTAACTTTATAAGTGGTAAGAAATGGAAGCATGCTGTTAGTAGACTATTTCTTGAGAGGATTACAGGCTGGAAATTGCTTTTCTGCGACTGTACGTGTGAAGATGACGATGTGTGTTCAGACCCTTGTTGATGTGTCGCTGGCGAAGAGACTGGTTTTTAGAATTGCAGTGTTTGAGAAGCGGTTTATTTTGCACATGCAATATGAAAGACGATTGCGTATGGGTTGTCTCTCCACATCCAGCTGTTGTGGATAACATTGGGTGCTGTATTTTACCTTTGTAGTCTCTTTCACCAGATTATTTCCGTCTCGTCTTTGTCCCTAGCAGAGACCAGATGGGCCGTTTTCAAAAAGTGATACATTTGTTGTCGGCTCTTTTTGTTTTACGAAGCATAACAATGGCTTTGCTGTGCACAAATTAGCACTTTCTTCACATTCATACGATTTCATTGCTGTTGACAGTTTGAGGGAAAAACTTTTTCTCTCTAGTGTGTGTGTGTGTGTGTGTGTGTGTCATAACAGCATGCCTAACTACAAGAAAGCACAGTAGCGTGAAGTGATAAATAGCCCTAGACAGGAAAAATAAAAAAAGATGTTACCTGTTTTATCAACCAGAGCAGTGGTGCCACAGAGGATTAATGTAACGGTATATTCAAATTTGAAAATTATCCCGTGAGCAAGAGAAATGTGAGTCAGCCTGTGCCTAAAGTGTGTGCTCCCTCTGTTTAACAATAACAAAGCCCTCCTTCTCATTCATCACAATCAATGAGTTTATTGCATGGCACGAGCCCAGGAGGTCCAAAAAACTAAACTCGCCCTCTCCCGCTCTGTCCTTGTTTTCTGTGCAGGTGTAGCTGCGGCCCCTCCGCCCACACTGCCCGCCAACATGGTGGTGTTGTCGCTGAAGATCTGCGTCCGCCAGTGCAACGTCGTGAAGACGATGCAGTTCGAGCCCTCCACAGCCGTCTACGACGCCTGCGGGATAATCAGAGAGAGGGTCCCCGAGGCTCAGACCGGACAGGGTGAGAGCGATTAAACGGACATTTCACAGGAAGAACACTGGATGGGGAGAAAAGTGCGAAAGAAATGGATGCAAATCAGTAACGCATGCAGAGTGACAGCAGGTTGACAGTTCAGGTTGTAGCCTGGTGTTTACACACATCAGCTGTAGGAACACTGTGTGATTGCATTAGTCAAGATTTTTCAATCCAGAACTACAAACTGGTATCGATATTCTTAACATAGCATTTAATAAGCAAAAACAAAAAAAAACATTGTAATATTTATGATTCAGAAAATCATTGTTTGAAATATTGTCTTATCAGCTAACGCTGGGATCAGACTACTGATATTATTGTCGTCTGCCTGTAGGCGACCATAGAGCCTTTTTTTCATGACTTGCATTACTAACAGCAGGGTCCGACTTTACTGTTTCCACCTGTCAACACCAACATGATTGTTTCCTTTCCTATCACAGTGTTTACAGAAGTGCATAAGGCGTGCTGTAAGGTAGTAACTAGCTGAAGTTGGAATTGTACTTTGACCCCCAGCGTGAGAAATAACTTCCTTCAGGTCAGTTTCTAAAGTGCTGATGTTTCTCCTCACTGCTCCAGCTTCAGACTACGGTCTGTTCCTGTCTGATGAAGACCCCCGGAAAGGCATCTGGCTGGAGTCAGGAAGGGCGTTGGACTACTACATGCTCCGCAATGGGGTAAATAATTACAAACCAGTTCAACCCGATACACCCAGTGTTGTTTCAGTAACCTGCAGACTCATCGCTCTCAGTGCTTCTAGCTGTTCTAATGGCCGACTACTGACCGAGATGTTGAGATGTTAATGATGAATAATAAGTCAATTCATCGCCAAGTTTAGCAGATTACAGTGTATTAACCGACAGTCAAGTGTTTTGTTACAACTGAACAAATGAACTTGCTTATCAAACGTGTCAAAATAAAATACTACTATGAGAATGAAAGGTATTTAAGTAAAATAAGATTAATTTGTAATTAAAAAAATACAAACTGATATTATACGTTTTAGTCACAATATGGGTTGGATTTCATTCTGCAGTCATTATTTTGTGTTATTTACTTTGTCAATCAAGTAACTTGGTATTTATCTGTTTATTTTAACTCCTAATGAAGCCTACTGCTGATTCTGCATCAAAGATCATGTCAGTGGCAGAAAGAGTGTTCTAACAGAAAAGCTTCCAACATATTTCAGATAGTATATTATGAAGGACTAACTGATAATCTATTGTGAAGGCAGCCGACTGTCAATTAAAGAAATGGCTTAAATAAGCAATATAATGGTCTTTATCTAAATAGCTCACTGACGATTTATGATGGAGAAAATCTAAACAATTTCATCTGTGGAAACGTTTGTGTACAAAATGAAAGGCAAGCGGTTTTAAAACCGACGGAGAATAAAGACGTGTACAATAGAATTTATTGTTAAATCCCACACAGGGGAACAAAAGCGGCGAGGCAGAATGAGAGAAAGCGCGGGATAAAATTGGATATCAAGGAACATCAAAGGAAGCTTTTTTTTAAAAAAAAAGTGAATTTAAAGACGCCAGCTGCAGATCCTCAGCCAGGCTCTGATCCGCCCTGCCAAAGGCTCGGCCCGACTCTGGTTTGTCGTGTAGCGCTTCCCTCTCAGTACATCTGTGGGTTTGGTTTTCGCAGCTCTGAATGGTTTTCTCCTCCTCAAATCCACCAAAGGCAACCCAGGTAGAAGGCATGACTGTGACCAATTACTCTGAACCAAATCTCTCCTCATTGTTGTGATTGGAAGGGAGCAGCGGGCTGTGATAGGCAGCCGTTAAATAAGGTTTTCTGGCCCATACTCTCCCCTCTCTCCACGCAGACCTGGATGCATTTGATAATTTTCTCAGCGGGTACATTCAGCCTCTCTCTCTCTCTCTCCCTCCCTCCCTCAGCCTCTTTCCCTCTTACATTTAATTGCTGAATTCCTTTCTCCTCTTTTATTTCTTTGTTCTTCATTCTCCTATCTTTTGTCTTTGTGCAGGATATCCTTGAATACAAGAAGAAGCAGAGGCCCCAGAAAATCAAAATGTTGGATGGGGCCGTTAAGACCGTCATGGTGGACGACTCCAAAACAGTGGGAGAGCTGCTTGTGACTATATGCAGTAGAATAGGTACATGGCTTTGTTTACTAGCCCTTTTTTATTCACGCTCAAGTAGTTTCCTGAAGTTTTCTCTCCAGTTTTAACATCTTTTCAACTGCCACTTGTCCTTTATCAGGTATTTACAAAACGTATGCGTTGAAATTCAGTGTCACAAACTGTTAAAACATCATTGTTTCCCTTCAGAAAGCATGCCGATTGATCCATCTATTGTTGGAATAAGTACACTAAATTAACACTTGAAACAACCTTTGTTGGTGTGCAAGAGCTTTTGCAAACACAGATAGACTCACAAAGCATTAAGAAGAAAATCCCTTTAAACGCATTTGTCCTAAATCAAACATGTGTCCAACTCGGCTCTGGCGGGATAATGGAAATCATTATTCTTTGTCTCTTTTTTTGAATTCCAGGCATCACAAACTACGAGGAATACTCTCTAATCCAGGACACAGTGGAGGAGAAGAAGGAGGATGGGATGGGCACGCTGAAAAAGGACAGGACGCTGCTGCGAGACGAGAGAAAAATGGAGAAGCTGAAAGCCAAATTACACACAGACGACGACTGTGAGTTGAGTTAGATTGGATCTGATGGTGCAGCTGATGGTGGTCTGCCCTGATGGCTCTTTGATCCGTCACTTTTTAAAAGAGAAATGTGTTTATTATCATCTTGTTAATACTAATTACCACAGTCATTATCAAATAAAATACAATGTAGTTTTTCTCTAAAAACTACGAATGTATAGCTGAGCTGCTAGAATAAATGTTGGCAATGTCTGTTCCTGCAAACTGTGGATATCTTGAAGCTTTACATTTCTTTATGTTACAACTTTGAGTTTCTTTAGGTTCAGTTTTAAATCTTTATCTTGTGACAACGGTGCTCTTATGGTCTGGTGAGGATTAGGCAAAAACACTCGTTTTGGCTCAAAATACCTGTTTCGGTTGCCACAAACATGGGCGGAGATGTCCTGAGGTCTCCTTAAAAATACCCGGTGGTGTCGCACTGACAAACGTTGACATGTTGTGGCCCCTCGTTAAACATTTCCGGTGGCTTCACACTTACAAATGTTGGAACACAGTCTCGAAATGCGTCAGTGGTTTTGCAGCCTTCCCACTTACAACTCTGCCATCATCCCAACCGCACCTCCTGATGTGAAGGTCAAGTATTGTTAATCTTTTTAACCGGGTGACTCGGTTGACACATATTAAAGAATGAATAGAATATACACAGCAAGTTGCACAGTAGTAGTTCAGAGTAGTCAAGCCTCCAGATCTTATAAAAACAATCCCTCTAACCTCTGACTTCATTATAAAATCTCTGTTTGTTTGCCCTTTCTCATACCTGCGTACAGCTTCCATTTACTCCACTGGCAAGAGTAACTTTTCTGCAATCACCCTTTTGAACAAAACAGCCATTTTTTTCATACTTGCTGGCAAAAGATGAGGAGCTATTTTCCCCAATAATAAGTATGAGCAATCTGGTTCCCATTGCTTCCCGAAAGCTTACGAGAAACACTGAAAAACACTTTTCCAGTATGTGTAAAGTTGACTGATGATAGCCTGACATAGATAACATGTGTCACTGTTAACAAAATTAGAATACACTTTAAATATAACAAGTGTTTTTCACAACATAGTGGCCATTTAACAGCCCGTTTTAACAGCTATCGGTAATATTTACGATATTTCACTGTGATCTTGAACTCGTGTGAGGCTGGTGAGAGAGAAACCATCCCTTATTAGAGAGATGATGAATGAAGAGCTAGTATAAAAAGCTCGGAGACGATAGCCATGTAATCTTGCTTAGGTAGTTCTTAAGACACTCAAACCACAGGATTTATTTTGATCTCTTTTAAATCCTTGACTTTCTCTGTACAGATTGGATTCATTAAAGAAATAACTATCAACTGATGCACACATCTAGCTTTGGCTCTTTTGTGTAATCAGACTGACTGATCTACTTTGTGTCGTCAGTGAACTGGCTGGACCACAGCAGGACGTTCAGGGAGCAGGGCGTGGACGAGAACGAGACCCTCCTGCTCAGACGCAAGTTCTTCTACTCGGACCAGAACGTGGACTCCCGAGACCCGGTCCAGCTCAATCTGCTCTACGTGCAGGTCTGACCCGTCTCCCTGAAGTCTGTCCGTCAGATGCATACCGGACACACTGACTGGACCTGACGTTGCTTCAAAACGAGTGAAAGGTTTTTTCTCTTTGTCTCTCAGGCTCGAGATGACATCCTGAACGGTTCTCACCCCGTGTCTTTTGACAAGGCCGGTGAGTTCGGAGGCATCCAGGCCCAGATCCAGTTCGGACCTCACGTAGAGCACAAACACAAGCCTGGATTCTTAGAGTAAGGGTCCGTCCCAGATTTCCCAGTGGAACAACTTGAGAAAAGAGTCGATTCATATTGAATGAATTGGCATCTAATACCAGATTGTTTGCCAGATATTAGATGTATAACAAGTTTAATTTGAAGTTGTTTGGCCGCAAGTTTCATTTAACCTTTCATGAAAGCAGTGAGAGAAACATTTGTATTTGTATCATAAATCCAGCATCAGGAAGTGAGTAAGATTGATTTGTTTTTCAGGCTGTAGCGGAAACAATGAGGTCATATTTTTTTGTCTGACTTTCAGCTTCATGTGTTTTTAATTTCTTTCCCAGCCTGAAGGAGTTTCTACCCAAAGAATACATAAAGCAAAGAGGAGCTGAGAAGAAAGTATTCCAGGTGTGGTCACTTTCTTTTTTTAAAGAAATGCTTCACACTCAGCTCATTTGACAATTGTGCACCAACTGTTCAGACGCTGAATACACGTTTAATCCAACCCGCAGGAGCACAAGAACTGCGGGGAAATGACCGAGATCGAAGCAAAGGTGAAATACGTCAAACTGGCTCGGTCTCTGCGGACATACGGCGTCTCTTTCTTCCTGGTCAAGGTACGTGGTAACACACACACACACACACACACACACACTAACACTGCACCTGTTATTCAATGAAAAGATCATATACCATGACAAAAGTGAAAAATTTAGCCAGAAGTTCTTTTTGAATGAAATTATTTAAATAAGGTGGGGAAGCAGATTTTGGAATTGGCTGTAACTCAGTTGAAGCCTTTTATCTCCGGACTGTGAAATCTGCTCTCTGGGCCCGCCGGTGTTAACTGGATAAAGAAGTTGCGGGCAGAACCGAGGAGGTGGCGAAATTGTCTGTGTCCACTTGAAACCTTCAAAGCTTCTAATGTCGCCCGAACCAAAGAGGGTGAAAAAGGGCTACTCGAACACGCGATTGGGGCGATTTAAAAAAAAAGAATAATCCTTTTCTGATTTTTGATTCAGTTCAGTTTAAAAGTTTGAAACAAGATCTCCGAAGAAAATGTCTGAAAACTTGGAAAAAAAAACAACCTGTTCCGGATAACAGAAGTATTTTTATTACTGGCAAATGAAATACAACATTTTTGTATTAAACTGGGTCAAAAAACTCAACTCCAGTCTTGTAACAAAGCTATTTTCCTCGGTACATTTTTCTGTTTTCATTTTTTCACTAACACACACACACACACACACACCAGCAGCACCTCTTCTGCATGGAGTTCAGCTTGTTGCTGGAAGGAAACCAAATGTGTCTGTGCAGCCGAGTGTGGGACTAAAGATTATTTCGGAGCCAGTTGCGGGGGGGAGGAAGTGGAGTGAATGAGGGCGACTCGGAGGCAAACCCGGGACACTTAACTCTCCCAAATAAGTCCAACTGCCAGCAGATGTCTGCTGGAGGGAGCAATTTGGTGATTTCCAGTGTAAGTGCCATGACAAGAGTGACAAGTTACTCTTTTTTTTCCTTCTTATTTCCCCTTCTCATTTGTCGCCAAGAGGACAACCTGCATAAAGTCAAGGGGGAAACCTCCCCGTCTGTATCGGTAAATTGCTTTCTCAGTTGTCACCTTTTGTGACTTCGTCGCTGAGCTCTCGTAGAAAATGAGATCATTTCTGGTAATTGCTCGGGAAGAAAAAAAACAAGAAAAACCTCACTAGCGCTGCTCTTTGCTGACTCTGCCAGACAGTTCTTGGCTTTTCATCAGTAGCTCTCAGCACCAGAGGATAAGAGCAGAGATGAGGTACAACAAAAAAAACTCCATTAGATCGGAGCTCACCCCATTAAAACTTAATTTGCAGCGGCTCACGCATTCCACAGCCCTGCACATCCACACTGTACCTTTTCCTTTTTACTCCCCTTTTCAGGGTAAAACACACAGATCTTAAACTACGTCCCGCCTCCCGGCCTTGGATCTGTGTTCCCCTTGATCAGCTTGACATCTTATCTGCTCACCTTGGTCGTGTCTGTCACCGCCGAGCGTAATCCAGTGGAGCAGAAAACATCTTAAAAATAACCCTGGAAAGACTGCAGCCTATATAACCTAACCTATAACCCTCCCGGAGGCCCCCCGGAGAGTTTACAGGCCCTGCAGGACTTTTTTTTTTAACACAACTCACCTCCCTGCCCTCACGTCGCAGCCCATCACGACGCGTCCGTCTGCAGCTCCTGGAGGAAGCCGCGCTTTCTCTTTTCCACGCCAGCGGAAGCAAAATGAGTTTGACTCAGAGTATGACATCAGGGGCTTAATGAATACAAGAGGAGGTTGAGAGTTTTTGACAGGCAGATAAAGACGTGATTAAGACATAACGCTTTAATTACTAAGCTGAGAAGAGTTTTGGGTTGTTCTTTTTTTTCCTGCTGGTTAGACAGATGAATACCAGTCTTGGCAAGTCGTCGTGACAGCAAAATTAGAGTCTCAAGTCAGCCCTGCCTCTGAATTTAAATTCTGTTGCCTGAAACTGATAATCTGTCCTTTCTTCTAAATGCCTTTTTAATTCGAGTAATACCCTCGGCAGGCGGCGGGATACGGAAATTAAAGAACATGAAGAACGTGGGCAGCATTGTTTGCTCAGAGGAACAAAACTGACATTTAAAAGTGTTTGTTTGCATCATTTAAGCTGGTGTCTTGTCGATTTATCGTTTGTTTTACATATTATTTCTACCTTCTATGCGATATGGTCCAATTAGAATAACGTTTCCTGTTTAGCTCCAGTTAAAAGGTCTCCAGCAGTCAAACTGAGTGTACTTGTAGTTTCATGGTGGACGTTAACGATCCCTTCAACTACTGCAGACAGTGTTATGATATAATTATGAAATTATCAGCAGCAGTACTCATAGAAAACCCATACTGCTGTCAGAGTGTGGTGACAATGTGACCATGACAGTTTAAGGTGTAGTAGTTTGATTATTATTTTTTTAAATAAGGAAAAATAACTGTTTACCTCATCTATTTGGAGTCATCAGTGTTTTTCTTGCCAAGTTAAAGTGGAAATAGACAACTGTTCATCCCCCCACCTCTCCCAGTGTTTCCCTGTGGTTTTACTCTCGCTAGCAGCTTGGCTACTGTCCAAAGCAAAAAAAAAAACTTTAAGAATCCCAGTTTGACCAAGAAACCCTGTTCTCAGTACTATGAAAGCATGGAGGCAAACACTTGGCTGTATTGATGTGTGGCAGGTGTTGTTGCTTATTGATCTTTAGAAAGAATGCTGGTTTTGATCCATCTGGAGTTCCAGTGGTAACAGACTTCGACACAACACCGGAGCTCTCCGTCGAGTGTGTGCCCGTCTGTTGCCTCTTGTTTCACGCTGGTTTCGATCACTCTCCTCTTCTTCTTCTTCTTCTTCTTTGCCTCCTCCATCAGCGGATTATATTTCCTTTACAGTGAAGAGTTTCCACAGTTGATCCAGTTATTACCTGGGAGCGGAGAGCCGATCTATACGTGGACGGTGTCGTTTTTCTACAGCTATTAAGCATTTACTTCAGTTGGAGCACAAAAAAAAGTTGTGTATTTCCAGCTTAGTTCTGTATTGAGTTGTGTGAAGCAGTTTAATTAAAAGTTTGGAAATGAAGAGCGATAAAAAAAAGTTTTCTTAAGAAGGCCTTCATAAACACAGATTAAAGGGTGGAGATCTCTTCCAACGGACAGAAAAACTGCAGTGTGTGCTTTTGTTTTCAGACTTTCAAAGTCATCCGTTACAAATCTGAGACTGCTGTGATGTTAAACTTCAGGGACTGAGGAGTGTAGATAAAAAGTTCAAAACAAATTAAAAACATCGTATTAACCAGTTACTGCGAAAGTTCGGTAAAGTCCAGTTCGATTCTGTGTTTTTGTTTTCGGAGTAATGCTTTTGTACTTAATGGCAGTCTTTTCTGATTTTTTTCTTTGCAGGAAAAGATGAAGAGTAAGAACAAGCTGGTGCCGCGGCTCCTGGGCATCACCAAAGAGTCCGTGATGAGAGTGGACGAGAGGACCAAAGATGTGGTTCAGGAGTGGCCACTCACCACGGTGAAGAGGTGGGCGGCGTCGCCCAAGAGCTTCACCCTGGTAAGAAAACACGTACAGGAAAACATCTGACCGCACGCCGACGCAGTCTGACGCCAGGAGAATTCCCGTTTTTATGTTGCTGGCTTTGTCCTTTAACTCCTTCGGTGTAGATAAAGTTTTAAGTAACAGTACAGGCTGTAACAGGCTCACAGCAAACCCGACTCTTCTCCTGCAGTGGCCATGAAACAATCAGCGTAGTGCTCGGCCTGCCCGTCCTTTCAGTCCCTCGTGCACTTCAGTTATTGAACAGACTCTTTTGTCTTCCCTGTCAATATCCCTGCTTTGTGTCGGCGCCCAGACTCAATGAGCAACATGGATTTAATCTTGCAGATCTGGTCGAGGCGCTGTCTCTATTAAATTAACACACTCTCTGTTTCTTGTTAATTCAGTAGAGTGCTTTGTGGTTTTAGGATGTGTTGCTTTCGCGACAGTCACGGTTTGATTTGTTGGTTCACGAGGTGGAAGGAGTCACATGTTCTCGTCTGCCGTATGTTCCCACATGTCACACTTTTCGCTTTACGCTAGAAAAAATGTGCCTGATTATTTATTTTCTGCTTTATTTTCATGCAATTTCCACCTAAACGCTGCTCCAAGATGCTTCTTGGGTTAATCTGAGTGTCTGTGTGTTGCAGCAGTTTGAGGTCGCCCAACACAAAGTCTTATATTCATCTGAAACTAGCTTGTTTCTGTGGATTCACATTAATCCCCTCGCTAAATCCTCAGCCTTGCGTACAGTGCGAGCACCGCAGTGGTTACTTTACAGCCTGTATAAAATCCATGTTTAAAATTGGACTCTCTCTCTCTCTCTCTGTGTGTGTGCAGGACTTTGGGGAGTACCAGGAGAGCTACTACTCGGTGCAGACCACTGAAGGGGAACAGATCTCTCAGCTCATTGCTGGTTACATCGACATCATCCTCAAAAAGGTGAGGCATTTATCTCTCGGGACGCAGATGAATCATAACGGATCAATACCCACTTTTGGCAGAGAAAGTCGCAGATTTGTTGATGCTTGATGCGATCTGGCTGTGTGTCCTACATCTACAGCTGAATAAAATATAAGTACAGGACAGCCGGGCTCATGTTGCACACAGTTAACTGTTACAGCTGCATCATGTTTGGGTTTCCATTCTTTGTTTTCTTGTGTAAGAAAGTGAAAAAGGGATTGATGTGTCGAGCAGTGGCACAACTATATAAAAGTGACAAACATTTCAGTTCAAATGACCTTCGTCTAGTGTATGCAAGGCCTGAAAATAGAATTTCATACGTGTCAATCTGAGACAACTTTCTTACTCTTAGTCTCCTGTAGAGGTTTTTCTTTTTTTTTATGCGACACTAAATCTGATGTTTACCCGAAAACACCCTCAGGGCAGCTTCTCTAAAATCCCTGGTGGCTCCTTCTCAAACTAATATTTGATGTATTTTTCTTTCTGCTGCAGAAGCAAAGCAAGGACCGCTTCGGATTAGAAGGCGATGAGGAGTCGACCATGCTCGAGGAATCCGTATCACCGAAAAAGTATGTAAATCAGTGACTTGTGGCGTTTTACCATACGAGCTGCACAGCTCAGTGGATAGCTATGTCAGTGATTGCAACAACTCTTGGGTGGATCGCTATTAAATTTTGTACGAACATTTGTGTTTGGCAGAGAATTAATCGTAACAATTCAATTTGTATGTTTTGGCTAATGGCCTGGAAAATTAATGCCTTTCCTGACAACCCTTAACTTTGTTCAGTGCTGATTAGCAAATGTTAGCATGCTGACACACTGCACTAAAGAATTAAACATTCATGTTAGCATGCTAACAGAATATGGTAAATGGTCTTGTATTTTTTAAACTTTTATGGCGCTTTTCCAGTCTACTGACTGCTCAAAATGGGTTTTTTTCAGTGAGCAATTTGGGGTTCAGTATCTTGCTCAAGGACACTTCAACATGCAGCTGGGGGGGAGCCGGGATTCAAACCAGCAACCTTACGATTACTAGCTACCTCCTGAGCTACAGCCGTAATGATACAATACAATATTTTCAGTCAAATTATGAATTAAGGATAACATCACATTTCTATTGACACTTAACAAAGATGAGCAAATGCATTAGCATGCTAAGATGCTAAACTAAGATGTTCATCTTAGTGGGCTAATATGCTAAATGAGGATGTTAAACATTGTACATAAAGCTAAAGTTACTAAAAATTGTATTTAAGCCCCGTCATTGTAAGCATGTTAGCATGCTAATGTTAGCACTGAGCCTCACAGAGCTTTTAGCTAGCCTGGCTGTACACACTTGTTAAGTCTTGATCTTTTTTGACGCTACTTTATTCTTTCAATTAGCAAGTTAGAAAATGCTGTAGACAACTACACAGTAAAAAGAAGAAATAAAGTTTCACAAACTTGTACCAATGAGTCCTTTGCACAGTCGTTTCCATTTGATCCCTGCGCTGCTTTATTGTGTTACAGCTCAGTATAAACTGTGGCGCGGTGATAGCTTGAAGTTATTGCATAATATTGCAGCGAAACACAATATCAGCCCTGGGTACTTTTTTCAATTTCCTTCTTACCGCCGCCCTCATCCACGGCTCACACATCCATTTTTCCAGGACCTCATTTCATGAATACCTCCTTGGCTCGACGTTATCTCGAGAGATAAACATTATGTGGGGAAATTTTGCTGCACTGGAGCAAGCAAAGGCTCCATCCAAACATTTCCTGATTAGATGCGTATTACCTCATTTTGTGTAACTGAAGCCCCTTTTCCTGTCTGCTCTCAATTGATATTGCTTTCCTTTGCTTTCAACTGGGGGGAGTCTTTGCTGCGTTGTTAATTTATTTTGTTTCCCCTTTCTGTTTTATCTGGTTCTTGTACACACGGCTGAAGGCAAAAGTCTTTAATTCTGCGAACACACAGCAAGCCAAACTCTGGAAGGGCTTAATCTGAGGCAAAACAAAGCAAAAGTTTTGTATTCCAGAAGCACACAGGCTCCGTGGTGTCAGTCCTCTTTTGTGTCAGTGGCCAGTTGTTGCAAGTGATCACAACCACTCTGCCTGGTGTTAAATCTCTCCCACAGACAGTCAAGAAACAGAAACATGCTCAGTTTTAGTCCTCTTTCTTCCTCTTTGTGTTCTTATCTTTTGCAACTGCTTCAGCTCGTCTCCATTTTGTCCTGTTATTTGACTCCCGCATTTGGCCGATGGTGTGTTTGTGGATGCTTCTGCGCTTCGTGTTCGTGCACGTACTGTGTGTTCGACAATTGACAAAGTCTTAAAGAAAGAAATATACAGTGTGGGCTCTGTTTACGTGACAGAACAAAGACTAGAGGAAGCAACAGGTGGGAGTGCCGTTAAAATAAGGCGGCCTAAAGGGAGTTGTTGATTTATTTTGGTGGAAATATGATGTTAAGCTGAGAAGAGACATTAAAAAGGACCAGCTCTGTTTCCAGTGCAGCTAAAAAGAGAACAATCCTGTCGGTGATGCCCCAGAAAGACAAAGAGCCGTAGCTGAAAGGAGGTTAGCCAAACCAAAACTGAAATTGTGGCCAAACTATAATTTTGTACCGTCAAACCGACTGATTTAATCCTCTGTCTTTGGACATTATGAAAAAAACTTTTAGGATGTCCACAGACTGACTTGTTACAGCTACTCGGCTAAGCTAGGCTAATAACTTTTTGTTTGGTTGTTATTATTGTCGTGTTTTTTTAAGCTGTTAATAATTTATTTATACGGTCAAACACAACTAACTTGACAAGATGTTCTTTCATCAAATTTTTTTTTGTTTAGTTACAGGAAACAGGTCAGAGAGAGAAGGTAAATGTAGCTGTAGCTAAGACGAACTGTAGCCATGTCACTAGCTAGCTTGCTTGCTAGCTGTGGTTTTTAGCTCTGTTTGAGTAGTTTTGTAAACCTTACTTTGAAATTCTCAATTTCAATGTAAAACAGTTGTCTAAAAGGCACATTTGTGTCTCAACTGAAATTTAACAAAATATGTAGTTATTGCATTGTAGCCTTGTAGCTTAGTACTTGGAATACATGTTCGACTTTTACAGAATGATGATGAATGTTTACCTTGTTCTCATTCCCTCCAGCTCTCCCCGTCTTTAGGTTTGATGTAGAATATTTTTTTGTACAAAATTTAACCAGGCAATTGCCATTGTCAATTTATAATATGTAAATGTATTTATAAAATCTTCGCTCCCTGTCTTTAGCAGCCAATTTGCAGCACGTGTATATTTACATTTAAACCTTATGCATCAGACAGCCTTGTTGGAGAACATGTTCTGATCTCTTCTCTACATTTCTCTACTTCTCTACATTTTAAAGTGAGTGAGACAGGTTCATTTGCGTGGCTGAGAAAGATAATAATCAGTTTGGAGATGAAGGCCAGGTAGCTACATGAACAAAAGTAGCCGAAACCCTCATTCTCTGTACTCATCACTGCAATTTCATCATTTCAATGAAGCCCTGTGACTCTCAGGCGAAATCGACAAAACATAACAAAGATGAGATTTTCTCTGCTTGAGTCACAAACCTCAGTAATGGTGTGACTTGAATCTTAAGCATTGTGAGTAAATGTAGCTTGACAGATTTTCTCTGCAAAAGAAACTGTTGGAGATCATTTAAAAAACATGTTGTTTTGACATTCATAGATTCTGTATATTAACTGCCTGTTTGTGTACCTGCAGGTCGACCATCCTTCAGCAGCAGTTTAATCGCGTGGGCCGGGTGGAGCACGGCTCAGTGGCGCTGCCAGGGGTGATCCGCTCGGGCTCCATTGGCACCGAGTCGCTCAGCATGGGCACCATGCCATCTGCTCAGCAGCAGATCACAATGGGTCAAATGCACCGTGGACACATGCCACCGCTGGTGAGATCAGCTCTCAGGATTTTTGTGTATTTTCCATTTACTGAGGAGCTCCGGATAAAGATGTATGCTACTTAAACAAGAGTGCGATCCACTCCACTCCACTCAGTCACCTTTTTTCCCCTCCACACATGCTAACAGTTGGCTTCACAACCATCCTCCCTCAGAAGGTTTCTTTTGGGACCACTCCAGGCTGCATCCTGTGAGAAATGAACTTGTTTATCTTCCTGTTTGTGTAGAGTTCAGCACAGCAGGCTCTGATGGGAACCATCAACACCAGTATGCAAGCTGTGCAGAAGGCCCAGATTGACCTCGGGGAGGTCGACAACCTGCCACCACTGGGACAGGACATGGTACCGTACAGTGCACATACATGTGTCTACAGTCAATATGCAGCCTTAACATACACATAGTCTGTAGACATATTATGGTAGACATATCACTTTCAATGCATGCTTTCAGAAAACAGCCATAAAACGAAATTAAGATCTAAACTTTCTCTGTACACAGTGTGTTAAATAACGGCACTGTCTGGTGCATATACTCTGCATCCTCAGTAATGTTGTTCGGTGTGGTCTGCCTCTTTGCACGTAGGCATCCAAGGTGTGGATCCAGAACAAGATGGACGAGTCAAAGCACGAGATTCACTCCCAGGTGGACGCCATTACTGCGGGAACAGCCTCCGTCGTCAACCTCACAGCTGGCAAGTGGCACTGGCGTGACTCGGCAGAATTTCGCTCCGTTTGTCTTTGAACAAAGCTTCGGATTTACTGCGGCTCACTGGCAACAAAATCATTAATTTCAGAGAAAAGACTACATTATGTATTGCCGCGTAGCCTTTGCAGGATTTGTTATAAGCCTTTAATGAAACCAGTGAGAGTGAGAGGACATGTGCCCACAGTTTTACAAGTACGTTTTAGTGGTGCTATTTTCTGCAGAGTTAAAATTATCCGGCCAATTAGTGACTTTAAAGCAGAGCCTTTCCATCAGTCTGGTGTTCATTAACATCATTGTCGATCCTGACAAAAGTTGAATAGTTTCCTCATATTCTGCCTCGGCTTTTTGAAAGCTGGCTCTGTGTCGTTCCGATTGATGAATTTTCAGAACTTTCCCTCGCTCGTTTTCCTGTGCTCAGAATGGACCATTGTGTTTTTACGCAGTCTCAAGTTACACTACCTCAATGAGTCGGCGAATCTTCAGAAGGCCCATGCCAATATCTGTCCTTTTCCCCTGATACTCAGGCGATCCAACCGACACAGACTACACCGCAGTGGGCTGTGCCATCACCACCATCTCCTCCAACCTGACGGAAATGTCAAAGGGTGTGAAGCTGTTGGCTGCGCTGATGGAGGACGACGTTGGCGGCGGCAACGATCTGATGAGGGCTGCCAGGACACTAGCAGGGGCCGTGTCTGACCTGCTGAAGGCTGTGGAGCCGGCTTCTGGAGAGGTGAGCTAAGGGAACCCCGGGATAAAAACACCATGCCTTGTCAAAACACTGTCATTCTTTTCTCTTTTTTTTTTTGTTACTGCACATTTTAGTGTTGGATCAGCAGTTTTCCCTGCTGTTTCCTCTCAAACCACCCTCCCCTCCCCTCCCTCTGTTTATCTACTGAATATCTGACATGTTGAAGGAAGCAGATATACTCCCCGGCTCTTCGTGTTGAAGTCGAATACGGCAAATAAAGCCTGAAGAACATAATGGGAGGTATTGGGGTGTTGGAACTGAAATGTGAAAAGATTGCAAACTAAATTGAGCCCAAACCAAATGGAGAGGGCGGAGGAGGGCTGGAGGACAGAGAGGATGATTGTTGAAAGAGACAGAAAATGGAGAATAATGTGTGAAAGTGAAGTCTGAGTCTGGAGCTGAGCCCATGCAGCGAGCAAACTTTTCACCAATTGAAATGCCAGATTTGGTCTCCACAGGTTTTTTTTAAAAATCTTTTTTTAAAATCCAAATTGACAACCTAAAAAGTTAATTAAATTTGCCGTGGAGCAGCTCTACTCCGAGTCTATCATCGCTCAATAATGCAGCGTCTCTCCTGGTGCTTTAAACTGCACCTAATTAGATCAGCATCATGTGCTGCTGTCCGGCCTCGGCTAACTGAATTGTCTCGGACGGTTCTGAATAAAGATCTCGGGCTGAATGTCAAACATGCCGGGGCCTTATGTAAACAGAACTTCAGTAGGAAAATGCTGCGAGTGACGCTCCGCTCCGATGCATCTGCTTGTGTTGCAGGACTGTAATGTCTTGCTGAGCTCTATTAGGAGTTTGTTGTTGTGGAAGTATCGCTCAGAAGTTAATGTTCTGTACAGTTGCTGGCTGCTAATCTGCATAATGCGGCGAGCTGTCTCGCCTCGGGACAACCCCGAGCCGTATGTACTTGAGATATATACCCTAAGATAATATGGAGCCTGTAGACGAGTTAGACAAAGAGATCTGGGGTATTTGTGAAGCAAGATTCTATCATTTTTGTGTTTAAATAACTCGCTCGAGTAGCACTGATGTTGTTCTCTATGCAGCGCAGTGAAACACTGCACAGATAACATATGAACCACATCCACATCAAGATACAAGACGATGCAGTTTCGTCTAAATGCGCTTTCACTTTCACGTCCTGATGATTTTCTCTCTGTGTGGTGTCTGCAGCCCAGACAGACCGTGCTGACAGCAGCGGGCAGCATCGGCCAGGCCAGCGGAGACCTCCTGCGCCAGATTGGAGAGAGCGAGACCGACGAACGGTTCCAGGTAAACGCTGCACGCCGTCCATTTATCATCAGGCTTAATCATCAGCTCTGTGTGCTGTCAAAAAACTCACACTCCTGAGGAACTGCCACTCAGTTAATCAAAAACACACTGTGACCATGACCAGGGGAATATGGAGGGGATATTTTAGGTATTTTAGCTGGATGTTTTTGTTTCATTTGTGTGCTATTCTAGCTGGTTAGCTCGTGTTTTCCTTTCTCGTAGCTCATACTTGGCCGAACCATGGCTGTTGTTTTAATGGTGTTTGTCGAGATCGCACAGTTATCCGCTAATGATGAGCCAAACTAATGTGCAGCGGGGTTTGTTTCTATTAGATTAGATTGCTGATGCCGCCCTTTACTGAGATTTCTATGGCTGATTATATGCTTGTAATGTACAAATAAGCAAACGCTGTTGCTTTTCCTGCTAATAATATGGCAGTTTAATGTCCTATAATTTCTGTAGAATCTGCATCTCGTCCCTTTTAGCGCAATAACACACAACTACAGATATATTGATACAGACTTAACCTTTATCTGCTCTATGTAAATGTCAACACCACAACACTTTTCATCTGTTGGTGCGACTGAGATAAGAATGCTGTCGGACAGACTGTGCAGCTGTATGTTGTTGCTGATGAGACGGTTTGCGTGTTTCCACCTGTGCCACCTGTCGTTGCTGCTGTAGGACATCCTGATGAACCTGGCCAAGGCGGTGGCCAACGCCGCGGCCATGATGGTGCTGAAGGCCAAGAACGTGGCCCAGGTCGCCGAGGACACCGTGCTACAGAACCGGGTCATTGCTGCCGCCACCCAGTGCGCCCTGTCCACCTCCCAGCTGGTGGCGTGTGCCAAGGTACGAGAACATGTTAAAAAAAAAAAAAAACTACTCAAGTGTGCTGAACATTCACAACCATTAGCAAAGATGAAATAAGAGACTCATTGTGCTAACTGACTCGCATCATGTCAGTGTTTGTGTAATACGCACTCATTTCACCCCTGAAAAAAAACTCAGTGGATATTATGTAAATGCTTGGAAATGATAAACTGGTTGTGCAGAGTTTTCCATTCATTATGTCACATCTGTCTCGAATATGAATATTACACTTGCAGTGGTGTAAGGGTAGCACTCGGGAAGCTATTGTTGAAGCTTGTCTGGTCGAGTGCTTGACAATAATTCCCCTTTTGCTTTCTCACAAGTAGAATGTGCAGTGCATTTATTTTTATTATTTCTTTTTTACCTCGAATATTTGAAAATAACCTCCAGTTTCTCTGAAGCGAACAAATCCATATTTCTGGGGTGTGAATACAACAGGATGCACCGGGGCAGTGTTAAATACCCTGTGCCCTCATCATATTTGCGCATCTTTAATTGTACAACCCACATGCCTCTAATTAGTGTAAATGCCCTCCTGGCTCCCAATCTGAATAGTTGCATTTACTAAACAAATCCTCACCTCTCTGCATGGCAGCGTGATGAGAACCATCTGCCGAAACCCTTTCAAATCTTTTCTCCCTTCCCTGGTTCTGGTTGTGTTGTGTTGTGTTGTTGTTTGTGATTTAATAATGAAAAGAGTGTTTACAAGGGTGTTTGTCCCAATTTAAACTGTGTTTACCGTTTATGTTCGAGCGGGAATTAGATGGAGATTATTTTGGACGTTATCGAGTACTTCCAATTTACACTGTAGAGGAAACATCTTATGTGTCTTGTTTTTTAAAAAGAGAAATCACTCAGCACAAAACTGCAACTCAAAGGACTTTAATTTGCTGCATTGTCCTTCAGACGGAAGCTTTTTGGCGCTGAACATCTCTTTTTTAACTTTGCATGGTGTTTTGTGATAAAGCACCCATCCCAAATCTTTTCATGTTTCTTTTTTTGTACCATTTAGACTTAAAAACAGGAGAAAAATGTTTTATTTCTTACATATTGATAACTTTTGACACCATAGGATACCATGTCTCTTCTTCACATTGAAGAAGGAATTGATTTTTGACTTTCACCATTTTTTCTTTTCTTTAGGTCGTGAGTCCCACCATCAGCTCACCGGTTTGCCAGGAGCAGTTGATAGAAGCTGGAAAGCTGGTGGATCGCTCGGTGGAGAGCTGCGTCCAGGCCTGCCTCTCAGCCACGGAAGATGGCGAGCTCCTAAAACAGGTCAGCTTGATTAATGTACAGACTCGACCCGATTGTTCCGCGTATCATTTGTTGTTGCGTTTCAGAAGATAAGACGTTCCATCACAAGTTTGACCCAGAAAACACTAATTGGAAGGAAACGACTTAACTAGAAAACCAGTGTTTTTTTTATGTGGCGTGTTCGGTTCACACACGGCTTAAGAAGCAATGAGGGTAATGAGTCCAGTGTGCTTCTCCCCGGCCTGACGGAATAAGAAGCAGCAGCTTAAGTGACACGGCACTAACGCTGATGATGTGCATCTCTTTTATTGAAGGTGAGCGCAGCCGCCAGTGTGGTCGGTCAGGCACTGGGAGACCTCCTGCAGCATGTCCGTCAGTACACCTCGAGAGGAGAGCCCATCGGGCGCTATGACCAGGCCACAGACACCATCATGACGGTCACTGAGAGCATCTTCAGCTCGATGGGAGACGCAGGTGAGACAAAAAGTGATGATGATAAATGAAGTTGTGCATCAGAACCCGGTCATTGTGGAGATTTTGAGTTGTGAAGTACAGAAGAAGGGAATGCACTTCTGTTTGTAATTAAGGCTGAGGAATAGATTAATTAATTTTAGCCCTTTTAGGTGAAAATGTGTTTTTAATTTGAAAAGCAGTCATGGTTTAGGCAGCCATTAGCAGGAAATTACAGCCAGCAGCCACTCTCAGTGAGGTTTAAGTTTGTATTCGCCATGCTGGCTGCACGGCTCTCAGGAAGGAAAATGTCCATCTTTGTTCACTTTGATACTGAAATATCTCAACATTTATTGGATGGACAGTTCTTGGAAGGATTGCCGTGGAATTTGGTGCAGACATTCTTGTCTACCTAGGCATGATTTATCAGCTGAGCTGTTTCCTGTAATTTGGTTTATTACCAGTTTGTTTAACCTCATTCCATCAACCTCAGCTCAATATTTAGTGCTAGTTAGCAAGTGCCAGTACAACAATATGATACACCGAATCAGTTAAATATGATCATCATTATATCAGTGTTTTACTGTTGTTGTTGTTAGCATGTTAGCATGCACCACTTTGCTTTAGCACATCCTCATAGAGCCACTAGCATGACTATATACTCTGGGTCTTGTTGATAATACAGTTGTAGCTGATTGTAAGTCAGTGATTTGATCTTTGTGGGGTTTGATATCATGCGAGCTGTCCTATTCTGAATTAGATGTGAAAAAAATCAGACCTGAAAAAGGTCCATCGAAGAGTTCCTCATGAATACCACACATTTATAAATGTGTCTTGATCTGCTTCAGTCAAATATCTTTTACGAAAAGTGACAAAATGCACATGAACTATATCTAAGATTCAAAACTTGCTTCGCACAGCTCTTAAGTTTCTGAGTGGATCTCTTACTGTGCTTCTTCCCGCGCTCCCCTCAGAGAGACGGCCATGATGGCGGGTTTGAATGGACCGCTGTCAGCTCTGGTGAAGCCACAGAGAAAAGGCTGACAGTGATGTTAACAGGCCTGACAGCAGAGGAAGACAGACAGATAAGAAAGAGATGCGCAGAGGATGCCGCGGCCCAGCGGTCAGCTTTGCGGGTTGATTGGCTTGATAGACATGTAGAACTACAGTTTCCTCCGCAGAGGGCCTGAATACATGGAGCTAGGTGGGAGAGTTCTGTCTTTGAGCTGGTGTCAAACGTGTCAGGTTCTGCCAAACCTGGCATTCAGGTACAAATATAAAATGTGAAGGGAGAAAAACAGTGAATCCTTGCGTGGTGCAGTGTTGGCACATCAGCTGATGCGTTCAGATGAATTATAGGGGCTTACCGCCAAATAGCTTTTGTGTCGTGCCAGGTCTGCTTTGACAGACAAAAATCCCTTTTGTCTTACCTCATTAGCGCTCGTAAACAGGGAATATTTAAAAACAACAGCGCTGGTGGAATGGTCGAATCCAGTTGTTCCTTTTACAAGTCACCTACAGGTGTTTATAACATTATGCACATCTGATCAGGGAGATGAACACAACCACACTGAGCTGAGGGAAAGAGGTTTGTTTCTTTTCTTTTCTATCTTGTTTTCTCTCACCAGGGGCTTTTTTATTTTTCTAGGATGCTGACATTGAACATCAAACAATCACAGCATGAGTCCAACTCACTATCAGTCATTTTAACAACTAAACTTTAAAATTAAATGGTATCAGATTAAAAATCAGTGCAATTTGTTGAAACATGTATCTGCTCCGCTCAGGTTTGCCAGCATTGCATCATTATTTCTAACCTTTCCAGGAGAAAGCAGACATCAAGAATAGTTTGAAACAATGAGGATGGACCGTTTGTGACTATAAACCCACAACACAAAGGCTGAGTTATGCAGATGATTTAAAACTAGTTGACTCATCCATTAATCCACTTCTCACTTCAATTTTTCTAATCTCTCTCTTCTTCCCCCTCACCTCTACGCCACCTGTGTCCTTCTCTAATCACGCTCTAATCAACTGTGCGTCCTTTCAGGAGAGATGGTTCGTCAGGCTCGGGTGTTGGCTCAGGCCACCTCAGACCTGGTGAATGCCATGAGGTCGGATGCAGAGGCCGAGGTGGACGTGGACAATTCGAAGAAGCTGCTGGCAGCCGCTAAATTGCTGGCTGATGCCACCGCTAGGATGGTGGAGGCGGCAAAGGTGAGCTATGAAGCAATATTTATTCAGCTTATTTTCTTATGCCCTGAGTGACCTTTTGAATGACAGCAGAGCAGAAAGAAGCTGAGCCAGACACCCCAGAGTGGTGTGTGTGTGTGTGCAATAAAAAAGAGAAAGACCAAGGATGACAGGTTGTGAAGTGATTCTGCTTAGTCTTGTTTGCAAGCTGTTATTTTATTAATAAAACATGGCCTTTAAAACTTTGTTCGATAAACATTCGGGGCATGGACAGATCGTTAATTTGAAAACACTCGATTCCCAAGGTGTGTTTCTCAAAGCAGTTCTTCTGAGTTTCATTTCCAGCCTCTGTAAACACGGTCGGATTTCTTCCTAAGCTTGGAAATCAGAGCACCAACAACTTGAATCGCTGAATAATTGCTGGAGTCTGCCCAGAAATTTTTGTTTGAATTATTCCCTCCTAACTGGACTTTAAACAACTTGTGTTCTTTAATTGCGTATTGGGAATTATTCAGATATTTGCTCTCTATGTAGCCGCTGTAGGATGTGTCTCTGATACCACTTTCATATAAGCTTGCTGTTGTAAATGGGTCAACACATATACGGGACTGCAACCCTGCTCCCAGTATAGCTTAAATGCAGCTCTGACACACTCACTTTGGTTTTAGCTTTGGTTTTTAGTGTAGATTTCTTCTCTCTTTAATCTCAAATGTACATGCACATAGTTGTAATTTCAAAGTTGTTGTGCTGCATTTTTAATAAGATGAATAATTAAAAGAAATGCTGCGGCATGTTGAATATCCTGTGTAAACATGGTAGGGGACAGTTTTAATTAATTGGAACACAGCAGCGCTGTTTAGTGTATTTATCTTTACGCAGTCTGGTCTAATCCGTTGTTTTAATAGTAGCGTGTTTCCCCTTGTAAACAGCAACGGCCAGGAATTAGATGAAGCCATACGAGTACAGAATGAATGAGCCCGAAATGCAAAATTATAGGGTTGAAAGTTGACATTTTAGAATCCATACAGTCTTTAAATTCACCATCCAAGTTCTTGTTTCCAGCTCGATGTGATAAAGAGGACATCAGACTGCTGAGGGGCTGGCTTAGCTTTGCCACTCATCCCGTCTTCCTCCATCCAAACTGTTTATCTGCCATCTCTCTGCATCAGTCTGATTATCTGTCCACAGAATCACACGCTGATATTAATAACCCTCCACTTCCACCATGAGGATTAAATGATGCCCCCCAGCTGGTGCGATGGTCGGGTTTGATGCCAGACCTATCGCTGCGATCGCAGCTGTATATTTATCTGCATCAATGGAAGCTTAGACCTCAGTTGCCTTGGTAACTGATTGATTTGAGAGTGCAGTTTAGTTTTTTGACTGTGTTCTACAGCTGACTGTGTTTCTGCACTTGTCAAGAAACGATTTGCCTTTGCAAGACTCTCATTACACGTGTGTTGTATGAACACGCAACACTTTTTAATAATTATGCAAATTGGCTGTTACATTTAAACGGTGTCAGCAGTTGCCAGCAGGCTGCAAATTCCACTTATTCAAAGCTGGTCACTAAAATGACTTTACTGTGATTAATGTGAAGTCAGATGTCTAACACAGTCACAAAAGGAAATGAACAATTTCAATCTGGGAAATTACTTTAAGGCAAAATTTTAAAAAGTCTTTTATTATCAAAACGATTTAGTGGGTCGAGCTCTGTAGCATCACTGTTCCACATGGTGACAATTAAGTGTCTGTTTCTCCCTGTTTCTGTTATTATTCACACTATTTTAATACAAATACTAAAGAAAGTGCAGGAACAAATCATACATAACATAAACAAAATGCAAAAAAGTTTCCCTTAATCAAAAACAGCACAAGTAAAGAAGTGCTGCAGAAACAATGTAAATCAAAGGAACATATCATGTGAATTACTGTCTAAATTAAAGAAAAACCAAATTGACTGTTTGCTCAAGAGTAAAGAAAAAAATAAGTAACAAAATCTAAATAAACCAAAATTCACAAATCAGGAAAATAAACTAAATAAAAGAATAAATCAAAATACATCTGATGAAAATGATTTGAATTACTGGCTGTCAAAAAGAAAACAGAAAAACTGTTAAAGAACTAAAACTCTAGCATACCATAAATACAAAGTAAACAAACCAAAATACCAATCTTAATAAATACAATTTTATAGAACAACTACATAGAAATCCTCCATCCAAGTTTCACTGAAATTCGTTTAGTCGTTTTGTGTCATCCTGCTGACAAACCAAACCACCAACCAACAAACGACGTGGGTGAAAGCTTGACCTCCTTGGCGGAGGTGAGAACCATTACGTCTTGTGTGTCGTGTTCATAGTCACACCTGCGTCTGTGGTGACAGCCGCATGTGTGAGGTGACCTTAACGACGCAGGTTTTCGGCAGCACGCACACCTTGATATCTGTGCGGCTACAGGTGACGCCGCCGAGTTCCCAGTTAATTAATCTAATGGCGGCTTAGCTTTCGCTCCAGCAGCAGGAGACATGGAGGTGCTAAGTGATATTGGTCTCCACAGTTTACTCATACGGAGTGAGTTCATAAACGGGGAGGGTTAGAAAAAGAGCTGCATGATGATGTAAACAAACAACGTCTCCCATCAACATTTAGCCAACAACAAGACAACTGATTATCGGAGTGAAGAGTCGCTGCAGCTGAGTTTGAGTGCACTGATTAAGTCTGCGTCATTTCCAAAGGCTTGTGTGCTCTGATTGGATGTTCCAAGATTATTTATATGCTCTGATGACAGTTGTTGAGCGCGTCTGCAGCTCGTCTCAGTAGGTGTGTGTGGTGATGAGTGACGACACGTCGCACAGGAAACAAAATAACGCAGAAAAATCGTCCTTTTCAAACTGTACGGACCTTTCAGCCTGTACTCCCTCCCACACTCATACCAGCTGTTTGCTCACCTGCTCTGTGCTGTATTTGCTGATCTGTGTGTGTGTGTTTGTGTTCGCAGGGTGCAGCGGCGTACCCAGAGAATGAGGACCAGCAGCAAAGGCTGAGGGAGGCCGCGGAGGGGCTGCGTGTGGCCACCAACGCCGCTGCCCAGAACGCCATTAAGAAGAAACTGATCAACAGACTGGAGGTCAGTGTCGCCACATTTTGTCACAACGGAAACTTCAGGATGAGGTTTTTTTTTCTTCCTGCATCTGAGAATATTAACAGTTATACATGACATGAATAAAAAGACCAATCCTAGATATTACCAGCTCTGAAGTACCAGATATTAGGATATCATGAAGCATGAGTGGAGGCATTAAAGATCAGAGTATTAGATCTTCATTTCAGTAGCGTCTTTCAGCATTAATTGTCAGGCTTTTTTAGATGGATTCAGGTTGTTATCACTCTTTTTAATTTTCCTGAAATAGGAAAAGTAGTTATCTATCTTGAAAATGGACTGAAAGGGGCTCATATGCCTCAGGGTTATCGCTCTCACGTCAAATTACTTCTTCAAGCTAAAATATTCAACTCATGAGTTCTCTAATTTATGAATGTGTTACACACATGTCGAGATACGTTTTCCCTTTTGCTTTTGTAGTTATGATAGGAAGTTTGTGTGCATATACTTTGCTTTTATATTATTAGGATTTTCATTATCTACAATAATTTATAAGGTCTGTATGAACAAGGTGACTGATCATTTGCTTATTTGCTGTATTTATGATCAGATACATTAAATATACTGTTGTTTGATAATTATTTAATGCCGCCTACATTTAGAGAGATAGTTTAAAATGTCAGGATTGTTTTAAAGCTGCTGTAAGTGATGTGTTTATATAATAATAAGTGTTAAATAGTTCTACGTTCCAACAGTAACCCATGTTTCTCCTCCCCCTGCTCATGCAGTTAAAGAGAAAATACATTTTCTGATATCCGTGCTCACTTTATCCAACCAGGAAAGTTGCGAGTTCAGGTGGCTGCTTACGACAGCTTTGAGTCCCTCATTCCACAAACTCGACAGTGGAACCTTTGAACATCCAGACTCAAAAGCAGAGATGCAACTCTGAGAAGTGCTTCTCGGCTGATACCGTTTAACCATATTTTACACGTTCATATTCATTTGGGTCTTCATATTCTTCAGAACGCTGCCAAGCAGGCCGCGGCTGCAGCCACACAGACCATCGCTGCTGCTCAAAATGCTGCCGCCTCCAACAAGAACACGGCTGCTCACCAGCAGCTGGTGCAGAGCTGTAAGGTGAGTTGCTGCCAGTTTTCTTTTTTTTTTTCATTATTTTGATAAATTAATAAATAGTTTACTTCCCCTTTTTTCTTATATAAACTTATTGAGGATTTATTTTATCAGCTGTTTAATGTTATTATATTGTGAGCTTCCAAATTGCTTGTTTGAAGATTTATTGAATAGCATAATAGAGGGATTTTACACTGAGGCTGTATTTTAAACCTGTTAAACCTGTGTTTATGTGTGTGCGTGTGTTCTTTGTGTGTGTGTATAGGCAGTGGCAGACCACATCCCACAACTTGTCCAGGGCGTGCGTGGCAGTCAGGCCAAACCAGAGGACCTCAGTGCACAACTGGCGCTCATTATCGCCAGCCAGAACTTCCTACAGGTGGAGCACGCACACACACACACACACACACACACACATACACATACATAGATTTATGTCATTTTTGGGGACATTAAGTGGACTTACGTACATTTCCTGGAGCCTTACGTGAACCTAACCTAAACCCTAACTTTAACTACTGACCCACAAATCAGCTTTACCCCAGTTGGGGACAAGCCGTCCGCAATTAACTGGCCTTAAAATTTGTCTCCAAAGGAAGCCGATGTCAGAATCACACAGACACACCCTGCCGTTTCCCACCTTTGCTGGATTGTTAAAACTTTATGGCCTTCTACTGAAATTGAGTTACTTCATCCTACATTGGGAACAAGGCTGAGCAAAGTATAAATAGTCTTTCTGCCATGTGGGGATCCTTTAAAACTAGGTCTGTAACCTCTTTCTGGTGTAAGCAGGCAGTTAAAGAACCAGTGTTGTGGTGGGATTATGTGTTTAATGCCTCAGTGGCACTTTAAGAGCACACATTTAGACTTTTTTTTTTTCTTTTCCCTTTTCTTTTCCCACTCTGCAGCCTGGTAGTAAGATGGTGACCTCGGCCAAGTCATCTGTTCCCACGGTGACGGATCAGGCTGCAGCTATGCAACTGGGTCAGTGTGCCAAGAACCTGGCCACCTGCCTGGCTGAGCTGAGGACGTCTGCACAGAAGGTAAAACACAGACACATGACAGGTGGCCACATATGTGGCAGCGTGTGCAGGAAGTCACTGTGTTTTATCTGCAAATTACAGGCATTGAGTTTATATTAGCAGGAACTGACGATAAAATATATTTCTGTCTACTTACAAGTGCAAAACATAAGCAGTAACTCCTGTGAACTGCGAATGACGGCAGACGTTCTCTATTTTCTAGGCTCATGAAGCCTGCGGCCCCATGGAGATCGACTCGGCTCTCACTGCCATCCAGACCCTGAGAAGTGAGCTGCAAGATGCCAAGCTGGCTGCCGCTAACACCCAACTGAAGCCCCTACCCGGAGAATCAGTAAGAGGCGTTTTCAATCTAAGAGATTGACTCTGGATTCATTCTTTCAAAACCCAACTTGAAAAATGGCAGTTTCATCAAGTTCACTCAAGCTATATAAACAATATCGACTACCAGCTTCTCACGCCTGAAGCAGAGTCTATTGGGTTTGTTACTTGCGTATAAAGCTGCTGTTTTCTTCCGACTTTCTCTCTGCTTTAGTTGGAGAAGTGTGCGCAGGATCTGGGCAGCACCTCTAAGTCAGTGGGATCCTCGATGGCTCAGCTGCTAACATGTGCTGCACAAGGAAATGAACACTACACAGGTTGGTAGTGCTGACACACTTGAATTTTTAGAAGCTACACATTTCCTCTCATGCTTTTCAGTTTTCAAATAAACATATCTCTTGACTCTAAATTCAAAAACACAACGTTTTGCTGTGAACATCATTATTTCAGCAGCCAGCATGAGCTTTGAATTTATGCATTCACGGGCAAAATGTGTCGTCAGTGCTAGAAATACTCTTTTGACTGCGAGTTCATCTTGCAGTTACAGGCTCCTTTTGCTTCGCAGGACACACTGTGCGCAAAAGTCAAAAGTCTTCTCTCTCTGTTCCACATGACTTTAAAGTATTTGAACCACTCAAGATGTGATTGAATAACCTAATTACACAATATACAGCATCAAAAGTCAGTTAATGGTTTGCCCTGATCTGACATAGTCCTCTGAATAGGCTCCTTTGTGTGACGCAGTAGGGGAATAAAGATAGTAAATAGATTTCTTTGCCTTGCCTATTTTCTGATCTCCTCAGATTAAAACATATTTTCCAAAGACTTTTCATTACTTCCATAGTGTCCTCGCTCCTCAGAACCGAGGGGAAATTCTCAAATCAAATGATTTTCTATCTTTGTTGGATGTTGAAACGCATTTGTCAGGACAGAGAAAATACTTTTCTATGCATGAGAAATCGTACATGATAAAGTGTCATAAATGTTTGTATGATGTCTAAGATACATCTGTTGTCTGTTACATCTTCACTCTGTCGTACCTCTGAACCTGTGTGCAGGAATAGCAGCCAGGGAGACGGCTCAGGCCCTGAAAACACTGGCTCAGGCGGCCCGCGGCGTCGCTGCCTCCACCACAGACCCCAAGGCTGCCGCCGCCATGCTGGACTCAGCTCGTGACGTCATGGAGGGCTCGGCGCTCCTCATTCATGAGGCCAAGCAAGCACTGATCTCCCCTGGAGACACTGAGAGTCAGCAGAGGCTGGCGCAGGTGAGACATTCGGGATTGCTCAGGGGGTTATGGAGTCTGCTCTGGATGTCTGTACTTTTTAACACTACGGGCGAGTGTTGGGGCTGCAGTTCATCCGTCTGTCAGACTGCAGCATCAGTGCCCTGAAGCTGACATCATCAAATGTCACTGCAGAGACAGATATGCATTGATATATTGTCAAAAATGCCAAAGATATGCACACAAATTATGAGTCCATGTGAGTTTTATTTTTATTGGACTGTTTACTTACTCTAATTTCATATCTGGAGCCTCCAGCAGTTCATTTTGCATTATATTTTTCTCGGTATTTTAACTTAGAACTTCTGGATTAGTCTGAATTTGGACAAAAACATAACGTTTAGTGATATTAAACATTTCATACAACTCACTGAGTCACATGTGTTTTAAATGCAACATTTAGCTGAGACAGGTTAAACATGCGGCTATTTAAACTTGAAGGAAAATTCAGCGTAATTTGCCCAAAAGTGCTTCTTTCTATGCTCAATATATATTTTTCTATTAATTTCTAATTGGCAGAGTCCCAGCCAGCTGAATGTCTACATCTGCTTGGTTAAACATGAAAGGGAACACCTGTCAAATTTTGCAAAGGGACTCCTGTAATAAATATTTATTTACAGGCGAAGTCAATTTTTTATGTTGTGCCCTCCTTATATCTTCTCTCCCCCCCAAAAAAAATGTGTTTCTCAATAGTAACGTCGAGAATTGAATCATACATGCAGCATTTTTTTTTATCTTTAAAAACATGACACTGCTTCATCATTTTCATTTGCTATGGGGTATAAAATTAATTTAAGAACGCTGTACTTCCTAGCTCTTGTTTGCATCCCGATGAACTGCATCACTCCGGTCCCTTTCATGTTGTCATGTGCTTCTGTGATTTGACAACCCAGTTTGTGATCAAAGAGGACACTCCGACATATTAGTTGACATTTTATAAAAAGGGAAAAGATTGTGAATTTATTCTGTAAAACCTCTTGCGCATTTCAAATTTAGATTTCTAGCTCAGCCTGTTCGCTCTTCCACGCTCAGTCTGCTGTGAACCTGCTGTGTGTTCCAGGTGGCCAAGGCGGTGTCTCATTCCCTCAACAACTGCGTCAACTGTCTGCCTGGCCAGAAGGATGTGGACATGGCTCTCAAGAGCATTGGAGAGGCCAGCAAGAAGCTACTAATTGAAACTGTGAGTTTGGGCTGTGAGTCACCAGATCTCTGCCAGCAAAATTACCGTCATGTGCTTTTCTTTAAATACCACACTCTGGAAAGATCCTCGAGGAATGTAACAAGACTAACTATGTATAAACGTTTAAATTGATTGCTAGATTGATTATTCATTACCCTTTTTTATTGCTTGTGACATCACAGCAAGGACAACAAGTTAATGTTCTGTTTTTTCATTTTATTAAACCACTGAGTTGTTTTCCTCCTTCTCTTTGTCCTCCGCTCAGATCCCACCAGCCTCCAAGTCCTTCCAGGAGGCGCAGAGCGAGCTGAACCAAACAGCGGCAGACCTGAACCAGTCAGCTGGCGAGGTGGTGCATGCCTCCAGAGGCTCCAGCGGCCAGCTGGCGGTGGCCTCAGGAAAGTTCAGCCAAGACTTTGATGAGTTCCTGGATGCTGGTATAGAGATGGCCGGCCACACTCAGGTTAGTCTTGTTATAGCAAGAACTTCAAAGTCTGTCAAAGTCATGTCAGTATGTGTGTTTTAATGTTATGATGTGTCATTTTAGAAAAAAGATGACCAGGTGCAGGTGATCGGGAACCTGAAGAACATCTCCATGGCTTCTAGCAAGCTGTTGCTGGCAGCTAAGAGTCTGTCTGTAGATCCTGCAGCTGCAAACGCCAAGAACCTGCTCGCTGCTGCTGCAAGGTACCACAACTAGCCACACACACACCTAAGCGTTTTGTTTTTTAATGCTTTTATCCATAGTGTGTATGTATTGTTATGTATCTGATATTTTCTTTTGAATGAAAAGAACATTGACTGGAGTTGAAAACTGTTGTTTTTACACCAGTAGGCAGCAAATCACTTATTCAACACATTAAACCGTGGTAATATTATCCGTCAAGGCGAGGTGATGTGTCTGATTTTAAGGCCCCAGCTATCAGCAAAATGCATTCAGTCATCTGTCATCTTAGTCATTAAAGCTGTTAAGCTTGCAGCTGCCAAATCTCACATGTAATTTGACAAAGTAAGAGCAAAAAACTCCCCCGACATTTTCAAAAAGACATCGAGGAAATCTTCCCAATTTCAAAGGATTGCTGACTAAGATTGCACCATCAAACACAGACGTGCACGTGTATGAAAGGATGCATGCACAGGCTTTGTTATTAACCAAAGCACAAAAGCTTGCTCACAAACACTTTAATACTTGTCATAACCATAAACCATTAAAGAGTAGGGTGTGATTTTTTTTTTTCCCCATTTGCTTTCTTCTTTCAGAGCAGTGACTGACAGCATTAACCAGCTGATCACGCTGTGCACACAGCAGGCTCCTGGCCAGAAGGAGTGTGACAACGCCCTGAGAGAGCTGGAGGTAAACACAACTTGACAACATTGTTCTCAAACATGAACAAATCAGCCATCATGTTAACAAAGGCTTGATGGGAGCCTTATTTACCACAGTATGTGTCCCCAAAGAAAGAACAATAATTTGTAAATATTTCCAAGGTTTTTTTTACTTTCATCTGGCATTAACCAGGGAGAATATTGTGAAAATGAATAACCGTGGAAATACTATCTGAGATTCAAGCCGCCCACTTATCTTTCAGGCCGTCAGAGGAATGCTGGATAATCCCAACGAGCCGGTCAGCGACCTCTCCTACTTCGACTGCATCGAGAGCGTAATGGAGAACTCCAAGGTAGGCCTTCAAATCAAACAGCCCAAGCACTCTTCACACACACGGAGCTTGACATCCTAAGCATCCCTCCTTTTCTTCTTCCCTCTTTGTTCTGCCGGATTGCTCCTTTGTGGCGTCCAGGTCCTGGGAGAGTCCATGGCGGGTATTTCTCAGAACTGCAAGAACGGAGATGTGCCTGCATTTGGAGATTGCGTAGGATCAGCCTCAAAAGCTCTGTGTGGCCTCACCGAAGCTGCAGGACAGGTACAGGATGTCTCATAGCAAAGGAGCTAACAAGTGGATCATATTGTCTTTATGTTGCTGATGACGGGAGGTGTGTTTTTTTTCTCCACAGGCCTCCTACCTGGTGGGAGTGTCTGATCCCAACAGTCAAGCAGGGCACCAGGGGTTGGTGGATCCCATCCAGTTTGCCAAAGCCAACCAGGCCATTCAGATGGCCTGTCAGAATCTCGTAGACCCAGACAGCAGTCCTTCTCAGGTACATGCGCTTATAAAGTTCTCGGTATGGCAGTTAGGCAAGAAGTTGTGAATGTTAAACCTGAAGAATTGTACAGTATGAGGCAGTGATTATAAGTTGTTTCATATTTTGTGGATCATGCTGGTCTGCAATAAAAAAATATCCCTGAATCCTGTCCTCATGTTGACATTATAGACTTCTTTTAATGAGGGAAAACCTCTTGTTTCAAATAGAACAGTTCTGAAAGAAAAATCCATCTTTTTTAAGTAAGAAGCCATAATAAAAATGTGGTTAGATGTTCAAACGAAGCCGTCTTTTTATAGCTCCCACAGTCCTGCAAACATCTGATGCAGAAGTGTCCAGCTGTGGGGCCAGACGCCCTCACTGTGGGTCTGAAAGTCCAATATTTACCTCATTATCGCCTTTATTGTCTCAAACAACATTCTTTCTTCAAGACAAACAGCCTAATTATAGTGTGTCCCCCACAGCTCTCCTACATAAGTCAGTTTCCAGCTCACTTTGCTAGAAGTTTAAGGTCGGGTGCATGAAAATAAAGTAGAAAATCACTTTGTACACAGTCTTTTAGCCCAGAAGTTGATGTCCTCTACTGATGAAACTAACATCTCAGTTGCTAATTTAACTCTCTGTTTATAATGTGGCAGGTGCTCTCTGCAGCCACCATTGTTGCAAAGCACACCTCGGCCTTGTGCAACGCCTGCCGTCTGGCTTCTTCCAAGACAGCCAACCCCGTCGCCAAGAGGCACTTTGTCCAGTCTGCCAAGGAGGTGGCCAACAGCACCGCCAACTTGGTCAAAACCATCAAGGTAGGATTTCTTCGTCAGTCCTGTGAAAAGGATGCCTCTCCCCCGCAACTGGCAAACCACGGTATTGATGTGGATCCTGAAACATTTGTCATTCACATCCGCTCATATTGTCACATCTGTCTCTGATTTGTTTAGTTTTTGATTCTTTTGTTAGGTACCTAAATGGCTCCTCTAGTTTAATTCGATTTCATATTCATGTTCTGTCTCTCTCCCTTTGAAGGCTTTAGATGGAGATTTCTCTGAGGAGAACAGGAACAGGTGTCGAGTCGCCACAGCTCCGCTGATCGAGGCTGTGGAGAACCTGACGACGTTTGCTTCAAACCCAGAGTTTGCCAGTGTCCCTGCTCAAATCAGCCACGAGGTATGCATATGAACATCAGTGTTTGTGATAATATTCAAAGACAGCAATTACGTTTATGTTATATTAGTAGTTTTAATATATATTGTTGCTCAAGTTCAATTTTTTTTCTGTAGGGCACTGCGGCACAGGAGCCCATCCTCCACTCGGCACGCTCCATGCTCGACAGCTCCACCCACCTGCTCAAGACTGCACGCTCATTGGTTATCAACCCCAAAGACCCGCCCACCTGGTCCGTCCTGGCTGGTCACTCCCGCACCGTGTCCGACTCCATCAAGAGCCTCATCACAGCCATCCGGTCAGTGCGCCAAAACCTGTTGCACACTCAAGAAAGTGTAGGAGACAAAATGAAGGTCAAACTTTAAAGGTGTCGTTTTCCAGTTTTGGTGACATTTTCTTACTTTCATTTATCTGAATACGTCGTTCTATAAAATGCCTGTGAGAAAGTTGCAGCGTCCTTGAGAAGGGATGTCGAACGCTGCACCGCGGCGTGACAAATGCTTGTTCTTATTCCTCCACAGCTTAAAGTTTTAATCTCCTCTTTCACTCCTTTTGGACCCGACCTTGATCGGGACAAAACTGATGCCCATGAGGAACTAATTCCCGGTGTCAACTGCACTGAATTTTAATGTCCCTGCTCGGCTCAGAACATCTGCATGTTTGCATTCGCGCGTGGCCATCTTAGCATCTCGCTCAGCTCTGACGCCCTTATCACAGTCTTCCTTTCGCAGATTGAGTGGTGGGAGTTTGGCAGTCAGTGACACACCGTGATGCCAAAAAACACAGGAATAAAATCAAGTCCATCCTGCAAAAGCTAATTACTTTGTTAGTCTCATTAAACGCAGAGATGAGATTTAACTTCAGTTTTATTTTCGACGCGCCTCCATGCATGGAAATGGATGCTTAACTAAACTAATTCTGCTCGTGTGGCCGGTGCCCCGGACCACTCGGAGGCTGCAGAGCTCATTTAGCTGCCCAGCTTGATCTCCCCGATGCACTGACGAGACCCTGCAGGCTCCATTTCAGCAGATGTGACCTGAGCAGCAATGAGATGAGAGAGCCGGTAGAAAAATATGTTGAAGAGACATCCTGGAATCTGTCTGTGTTTTAATAAGTGTTCCTTATGTTAACATCTGCGCTTCTTTTTCTTCTTCCTGTCTTGAAATATGTCTCATTTTATCCTGCCTTAATGACCTCCTCTGTCCTTTTCTCTCCTATAAATCATCCGTCAACTTTGCTCTTATTTCCAACCGTTTTTTATTGCTCACTGTCGCTTCTTTTCCTGTTCCCGTTTCATTCTCAGGGACAAAGCCCCAGGCCAGCGGGAGTGCGACTCGTCAATTGATAACATCAACAAATGTATCCGGGATATTGAGCAGGCCTCTCTGGCAGCAGTCAGCCAGAACCTAGCCAGCAGGGACGACATCTCGCTGGAGGTAAGCAGCCGTCAGAAAATGACTTGACATTTTGCACAGACAGCCACCTGTACCTTTCTCCGTCTGTGTTTGTTTGTCCGCTGACTTGTATTCCTTCTTTTCCAGTCAGTTTGTTGTTGTTCTCTTTTTCTCGTCCTTGTGTTACTTTGTGCTTGTCTGATAAAATATGAATCTATTATTGGAGATTTTAATTAGGTTTCTGTCCATTCTAGGGCACAAACAACTCATTACGCAGAGATTTAATGTCATTTAAAACAGCCTTTTCAGATGATTTAAAAAGGTTATTCTTACTCTTTATTTCAAAAGGGACATTTTCACAAACCTTTGAGACCTGATTTTGTCAAGATAAAACATTGAGGGAATTTATTTCCTCCATAATGTAATATTTTTGATATCCAGATATCTCACTGTAAAAGTTATGCATGAACAAAGCAAACATTTGTATTAAAATCTTTTATCATTTTTCTCCTTTACATCTTCTAAATGTTTATAATTATGTCACTTTCTTCATAGCTGTCGCTTGATAATGAAAAGAAATAGACTATGGATCACTCTAAATGAATGATGTGTTTCTAAATGAATAAATAGATTAAACGAAAGACTTTCTGCGATTAAAAATCACTGTTTTGCTGATTCTTACAGCAACCCTGCAGTTTCACAGAGCAGTTTTTGGCGCTCACACCGCTTCTGTTGAATTATGAAGTGTTTGAGATCACAAGTTACAGGAGAAGCCTAGAATAGCTCGGGGCAAAGAGTTCTCAGCCCTGTGCTTTTTGAATGCACCTCTGTCTCTCATAAAAAGCCAAAGACAAAAACTTAATTTCTTCTTCCCCTCTTTAGGCGCTACAAGAGCAGCTGACGTCCACCGTGCAGGAAATTGGCCACTTAATTGACCCCGTTTCCACTGCTGCCAGAGGCGAAGCTTCCCAACTAGGACACAAGGTATATAGGGCGGGGAGTTAATTACTTTTCTTAAATACTGCAACTGTGGAACAAGTAATACTTTTTTTAAACAGGCAGCAGCGTTGCACATATCCACTTGTTAGAAGGGCTCTTTCACGGTTGTTCTCCGTTCGAAAATGAAGCTCTTGCTGTGATTGATGAATTGAGGAATTCTTGCAGAACTCATTAAAACGCTTCACTGTTTCTCTCAGGTGACCCAGCTGGCTGGTTACTTTGAACCGCTGATCGTGGCCTCTGTGGGCGTGGCGTCCAAGCTGAAGGACCACCAGCAGCAGATGACGTTCCTGGACCAAACGAAAACCATGGCTGAGTCCGCGCTGCAGATGCTGTATGCTGCCAAGGAGGGTGGAGGAAACCCAAAGGTACAACAATCCTAAGTTGCCTCTCCGGCCATCTAAAGAATACCCACAGTCTTGTTTAATTGAGCGTCTGTCTTGATGTCACTCAGGCGTCCCATACCCACGATGCCATAGCAGAGGCAGCCCAGCTCATGAAGGAGGCGGTCGATGACATCATGGTGACGCTGAATGAGGCTGCCAGTGAAGTGGGAATGGTTGGAGGAATGGTGGAGTCCATCGCAGACGCCATGGCCAAGGTGAGCGCTGCCAAGCAAACACCGGTGTTTAAAATACACGAGAACAGGGCTTTTAGATTCTAAGATTGTGATTGGTCAAATCGGCTCACACTCCAGAGGCGTCATCTCCTCCATTAACTTTCTCCGACAGTCGCCCAGGGGTAATACACTGAGCTGAAAAGCCCAGACATCTTTTTCCGTAGCCATGTCTCGAGGTTCCTCTCGGGATCCCGAGTAGTTCCCAGACCAGAAGAGGTTCCCTTTCAGGATATTTTGAGAACGCCTCAGGATGCTGCTGAACGATCTCCAGAAGGAGCGACGTCAAGGAGAAATCTCTATTTCTTTTTCGTAGCATCTGTTCTGTACTTCAACCTACCATCGATTGACAGCTTTGGCTCGTCTTTTCTTTGTCTTTGGTCATCATAATCGTACCTGCCCTCTGGCAGTACCTCTCACCATTGACAACCCTTCTAAGGAGAACCAGCATTGAGAAATCAGCCCAGATATATGAAGTGCAACACGAGCTCTAGTTGCCTCTCGCCCACCAAAAATGTGACTTTCTATGTTTCCCTGTTCCTTCTATGAAAATGCAGTCGCCAAGACATTGTCCACCCTGTGTGCCCCCACAGAGATGCTTGCCTTGAAGGCAAAAGGCATCGGGTTTCCACTTTTTGCTGCACTGATTGCTAAAATGAAGTGAGGGCAAGAGACTACACTCCAACATTCCCATTTCAGCATAATCTTAAGGAGTTGGCAAAATTATATAGCAGAAGAGATAATTTCTTGGCGAGGGCCTCCCCTGAATAGAGCCAAAATACTGTTAGGAAAACAAGTGGAATAAATTGGTCAGAAGTTGATACAGAGTGCAGGGGAACTAGCAGGACAGCAAATGTTCTTAATATACTTTTTCCAGGATGTGTACAAACAACCATCAAGATTTCCTCTTTTTTTTTCTTCTAAATTTCCTGTTCCTATCTAAAACATCTTGATTACAACCTCTCCAAAGCACCACAAAAAAGCCACTGATTTGCATATTAATAGATATCACAAGCCGCCGAAGCTACGGAAAAATTGACTGTCAAGACGCCCTCTCTCAGCCAGCGGTGGGCCTTCAGACCTCCGTCTTTCCAATTAACAGTCAGACTACTGAGCGAACACATGAGGTGCAAAAGCAAGAAGAAGCCTTTTATCTCAAGTACAGACAGAGCAGCATCAACTAATTACATCCCTCCTCACCTTCTTGAGTGAGACTTTATCGCAAGGGGGGAAAGTGCGTCATTTGTGGGTCACCAGGAGAACAGCATCCCTGCATCAACTTTTTTCTGTGGCACGTCATGAATAATTAGTGGAAGTGGTTCAATATGGGGCCACATGATGAGCCAGCGTGTGTGTGTTTTGTCCCGAGTGTGTGCGTGTCGGTGGTTGATTAAAAGGAGATAATCCTCTCAGATAATCCATCGACATGATGGTCACTCTCTGCTGTGCTTTCAGGAGAGGTGGTTTAAAGGATTTTCTGACAAAGTTTTAGTCACTTAGTCAACACCATGGATTCTGAGGCGTTACATCACTTGGCGAAAAAAAACGTACTCGCGATTTTTGTAGACATATTCCAGCACGAGCGCGTTTTTTCCCACATCGCTCTCGTCTCCGCAGCGTTACCATGACTCTCAGACGTGTTGTGTAATTTACAAGAATTGCTAGAAACAGAATACAGGCGCCGCAAGCTGGTGATGGAGTGTTTTTGTAGCGTTTGCTATTTTGAAGCTTTAATTACAGAGTGGATTCGGTGGATAATTTATAATGAGTGTTTATCAGTCATTCTGAGTGTTTGTTTGTTTGAATATCAAATTGCATTAACGTTATTTTGCAGATGAACTGCTGCCTGTGCACCTGGCAGAATAATTATAATTGAAGGGTAGATTAGATTTAATATGTCGCCGCAGCTAAAGAGACAAGTGATTGATTGTCTTCGTGTTTGAAGATGTTTGTACCTAAGTGAAGGACAAACCAATCACGCCTTAAATGAAAATTTTCAGTGCCGTTTTAACTGTGTGTGTCTTTTTTCTCAGCTGGATGAAGGTACGCCGCCTGAACCTGATGGCTCATTTGTAGATTACCAGACCAGCATGGTGAAATACTCTAAGGCCATTGCTGTCACTGCTCAGGAAATGGTAAGCCATCAAAATAATGGTTAACATTGTCAGGCTATTTTGGAAACGTTACCATGACTGAACAATTTTTGATATGAAAAGTGTCACATAAATCAAACTAAAACCAGCCTGTGTGTGATGAAATGGGTCTGTTTGGACTGACGGTGTGTGTTTGTGTGTGTTTTATCCCCCAGATGACCAAGTCAGTGACATGTCCAGACGAGCTGGGAGCTCTGGCCTCTCAGGTGACGGTGGACTACAGCCAGCTGGCCGTTCAGGGACGACTGGCTGCACACACAGCTGAGCCAGAAGAGGTGAGGTCTTTACCCATCATACAACTCTGCTGCATCAGTGCAGCACATTTATCTTTTTAAGCAGCATGCATGTAAACAATTACCACCCAGGAAATACGTTTCTTTAAAATATTTGCAGTGCATGATTTCCTTTTTTATAAATATTGAATTAAAAGTACATTTGTATGGTACTCTGTTATCCAGATCGGTTTCCAGATCAAGTCTCGAGTGCAGGAGCTCGGACACGGCTGCATCTTCCTCGTCCAGAAGGCTGGAGCTCTGCAGGTCACGCCCTCCGACGGCTTCACCAAACGAGAGCTGATTGAATGTGCCCGGGCAGTCACAGAGAAGGTATTTATTTGTTTGATTTTTATTCAGCCACATTGTCCTTTTTTTCTGCTGTCCGTCATCTGCACATCAGCGCCAGCGCTGATATATTTCATAGCAGATCGCTCAAAGGTTTTCCTGCTCTGCTCAGTATTATCCACAACAAATTAACTCTGCACTGTGTTGTGCTTCACTGAAATAGTAGAGCTTTATTTTCTAGCTGTGTGGTTTACACCAAGTGATCCTGTTGCCATGGTATCAACAACATAAGAGGGTTAGTGCCTCAATTCATTTCATCATATGCCTCCTGAATTAAAGCTTTTTATGAAACTATTCGCTCAAGGCATCCTTGTGCTTCAAAGGCCGACTGTTTAATTCATAGTCCTTGGAAAAATACATTACTCTGCAGACTGTTTCAATAATTCATGGTTAAGTATTGGACAGATCATACCCGAGCAGTCCAGCAGCATTGTGCAGATGGCTGCCTGTGAATACAAACAGATTCCCCTGGAGGTGTTAGTTGTGGCTTCATTAGGGAAATCTACAGCAATTTGTGACATTGATATCTTTAGTTGGGATTTGCCTGTACGCCGTTATAAGTGTCTGCATCTTTCCAACCATCTGAACTATCTGTGTACGTATCTGGACTCAAAATGGGTGGGGCTTAAACCAGAAGTGGGCCGGACTAATGCCGCTTCTGATTGCAAGTCGGAAGTCGATTTTTCCGATTTGATTCCCGACTTACAATCTAAATGCGTCCCAGTGCGTGTGCTCGGGTAAACATGGACACCAACAGCAAATGGATGAGTGGATGTTATGTCTGTAAACTTAACAAGAAACTGCAACAGCTGATTTAACAGATGGACCTCTATCTAGCATAAATCAACTGAATGGAAATGAAAATGGTCACTTCAAGTTGTATTTACTGCACGTTTTGCAAGTAAGAAGTGATGGAAAGATAAAAGGTAGTTGTTCACTGTGTGCTCCTCCATCCTGATGTAATGTCATCTGTGTTTACGTCAGTGAAGTTTCCGAGTTCCCGAGTTCTGAGTGCAATGGAATGCAGCATAACAGACGGTTGTTATTGTGAGCCTGAAATTGGGTTCATCAGCAGTTACTATATTTGATTATTTAATCAAAATCTTTTTACAAAACAGCCTCAGAATTTAATTTTTTTTGTAAAGTTGAATTAAGATTAACTCTAGTACTCTGTGTACTTTGATCGCCTCATCCTTAAAGGGTAATTCCACCACTTTAATACATTAATGTTATTTCAGGGGTCTTTGGGAGTACAACCTCTCCAGAGGAAGCTGCATGTAATCTGATAAATTACCTTCAGTGATGTCACTCTGTTGCTAAATTGAATTTATGGATAATGTAGGTGCCAGGTTTTGAAACACAGGCCACTGTTTGACTCATTATGGACAGTTTAAAAAAAACAAATGATCAAAACTGATACAGCCGGATCAGAGATTTTAATTCCACGCATTGTTCATCCTTTTCAAAACCTGGCACCCGATTGACCCACAATGCAACTTAGCCGCTGAGTGACATCACTTGCGGCAGTTTATCAGATTGCATGCAGCTTCCTCTGGAGCCACGAAAGGCTTTATACTACATTTTTCACTCAAGCAGTATTACTCCTTGAGACCTGTAAACACACTTTAATGTGTAAAATTGATGGATTTGCCCTTTAACTTTCCACACCAATCATTCATTTAATTCAAGAATTCAAGAGTCAGGAGTCTTGAAACGTCAATTAATCAGCTTCTACTGCCAGTCCGGCATCTGTGAGGAAAACAAATGGAGTCTAAACCAGTTTGACATGAACTCATTTGGATGAGTGAGTGATGTTGTGCGTTGCCCATGCGCCAACGTTGTATTTTTGCTGTCACAGCATAATTTTAAATCCTCCTGCAAATGGTGTTTGGTCCTCTCAGTTGAATGCATAATTTATAATACACCAGGCAGACTCCTATCACAAACAGTGGAGTTTACGGCAGTGTATTGCTCTTTTCTGCTCTTAATTAGCCGGTAAATGTGTATTTAATTCCTCTCCAACTGACCAAAACACGGTAACAGTATTTTACAGCAAGAAACTAATGGCCAAAAACAAATACAATACATGAATCCAGCTGCTTTTCTGACAGTCAACATATGAAAAATGTTCTTTCTGCCTAAACTCACCTGTGTGATTATAGGGTCTGATGTCTGTGTATGTGTGTCCTCAGGTGTCCTTGGTCCTTTCAGCCCTCCAGGCAGGAAACAAAGGCACTCAGGCCTGCATCACAGCGGCCAGCGCCGTGTCTGGCATCATCGCCGATCTGGACACCACCATCATGTTCGCCTCCGCCGGCACGCTCAACGCAGAGAACGATGAGTCGTTCGCCGACCACAGGTTAGAGCTGGAAACGGGCCAGATTGGGTCTGTGTACACATACTTAGTGTGCGAGACATCGCTAAGTCTACAACTGTGAGACGTGACTGGAGTCTGAAATCCGCCCTCCGGTTATCTTTCATCTGAGACTGACAGAATGACATATTAGCTGGTGAACAGGGGGCAGGACACCTCTTAAGTTAGAAACTACAAATTACCCTCAGGGTTTGAAAGGATGAGGAAGTGTCACATCTCTTCCTGATCTTGCTCTTAGAGTAAAGAATCCACTCAGAGGCAGGAGTCCCATGGTGCTTAACACAAAAGGGAAAAACCAGTGAAAGATTTAGAAGTTAGAAAGGATTCTGGTTATATTCTTTGAAATCCCTCATTGTTGTGCAAATGTCTAGTAAAAGTATTCATGATCTAGTCTAGCGTTTGACTCGGCTGGTCTAATTATTTTTGAACGATTTGGAAGTTCAAAGAGATGAATATCTAATAATTTGCGACGAGACGTGGCATATTACATGCTGCTATGACCATAAATGATTAACCTAGATCCTTACAGATAATTGAGAGTGAAATTGTTCATCACTGAAGAATCTTGAAAGAAAATACAATGTAAAGGGAGGCAGGATGAAAGGGAATAGAGTGACTTTTTAGGTCAAATCATGTCAAACAGCTTCCTTTAAAATCAAGAAGAGACTTTGCAGCAGCCTTTCTCCTGTCAATTTAAGAAAAATTACTGACTAGTATCATGACCTTACCTATCCTCCTCGTGTTTGAACCCGCTTTGATGTACAAATGCGTTTGATATGAAAAGAGATGTCAAACAGTGTGCATTGTTTGATGCTGTAAGTCACACATTTACATTTGGTTTCTGCTGGGATAAGACGTCAAGATCACTGAAAGAATGTCCAACACTTTTGCCTTCCTTCTTTTACGTCCTCTTTCTCAGGGAAAACATTTTGAAGACAGCCAAAGCTCTGGTTGAGGACACAAAGATGCTGGTGTCCGGAGCAGCTTCAGGTCAGGACAAGTTGTCTCAGGCGGCCCAGTCATCTGCCAAAACCATTACCCAGCTCACAGATGTGGTCAAACTGGGGGCTGCCAGCATCGGCTCTGACGACCCGGAGACACAGGTCAGTCTTGTTTTTCTCCTCTTATAATTCTGTTATTAACACACTGCACCTGATAACTCAAATATTGAAGGATGAGCTTTCCCAGGCTGAGCTGTGATAAATGGGTGTCTCTCTGTGTGTCCTTTTCTCTAGGTGGTGCTGATAAATGCTGTCAAAGATGTGGCCAAGGCGCTGGCTGAGCTCATTAGTGCCACCAAGTGCGCCGCTGGCAAGGCAGCGGATGATCCATCTATGTACCAGCTGAAGAGCGCTGCCAAGGTGAGGGGATCAGGGGCTCTGCACGTCCTGCAAACCATCTCATCTCATTAAAAGTCCTCCAATTGGCTTGAACACGGTTAAACATGGTGTTTGTGCAAATCTTAAAAGTCAGAAAAAGATGTTTCCTTGTATTTTATTGTTGTATTAATCAAATCAGTTGTACTAATTTGTTTATTTTCCTACTTCTGATGATAAAAATGGGCCTTATTTTTTTCAACTGATAAGAAAAAGGTCTATTAAAACATCTTAACGCTACGTAGAAAATTGTTAGACCGTTCCATATACACTATGTACGCATAGCAGACATCCTCCTCTTCCTCAGGCAGGGCCATTAATCAGCCGCAGCACCGTCCTGTCATCATGAAACCTGCTCACATGAGTTAAACCGAGCACTCTGTCTCACTAATGTAAATAGCTAGGAAGTGGATGTTCTGGATAACAGGAAACTGGGATATATTCGTATCCAAGATAAATCAGCTGAATCTTCCACACTTCGCCGCTGACTGTTCATTATCACCTCGAGCTGTGAATTCCTTTTCACAGTCTCCGGCAGCTCAGTGTGTCAGGGAGTCTTTCTGATGATCACAGCATGCCTCACATGTAGTTTTAGTACCGAGGGTGAAAAGAAATCTTGTAAACCATCTGTAAGATTTCAGCTTCAAGTCTTCAGGGCTGTGGGCTTTGCTGCATGGGTGCTGTGCGCCCCCTGTCTGTGGGTTCAATGAAGTACACCCTCATAGTCCTGTGCAATGTTTCAAACCACCGAAGAAGACACAAAGGGCTTGTTTGCATTGGTCAAGACACAACAACCTTTAGTGCTGCATTTGATTTGTTTGTGTTGTGTTGTTTTGTCTCTCTCAGGTCATGGTGACCAACGTGACATCGCTGCTCAAGACGGTCAAGGCTGTAGAGGACGAGGCCACTCGGGGCACCAGAGCACTGGAGGCCACAATCGAGTGCATCAAACAGGAACTGGCGGTGAGGACGGATGGATTTTGGAAAGAGGATTAAGTCTCCCGATCACACCAAATGACACTAACCCTCCTTGTCCCTCCCCAGGTGTTTCAATCCAGAGACGCTCCCAACAAGACAACCACACCTGAGGAGTTCATTCGCATGACTAAGGGCATCACCATGGCAACTGCTAAGGCAGTGGCTGCAGGCAACTCTGCGCGGCAGGAAGATATCATCCACACAGCCAACCTCAGCCGCAAGGCTATTTCAGACATGCTCAGCACCTGCAAGGTTAGTTTTTGACCTTGCATACATAATAAAAATGTTTTAAATATACATACACTCAACAGTTTAACATCGTTGTTTTTGTCTTTCAGCAAGCGGCCTACCATCCAGAGGTCAGCGAGGAGGTGAAGAACAGAGCGCTGATGTTTGGATCAGAGTGTACAACTGGATACATCGATCTGCTGGAACAAGTGCTATTTGTAGGTTCAACACCGTGTCGGTATCTTCAGAGGGAGAGAGATTTCTTTTTAAGTTTTGTAGTTTTTTGTTACTGTGAGATGATTAATGTTAATGTCAGCAATCTTTGATGTATAAATTATGCCCTTATATGCTGAAATACATGAGACTGATTTTGATACATTTTTCAAAGTTCAAAATTAAAAGTCTTGGCTGTGCACTGTAAGGGGCGGGAATCACAGAGGAACTCACAAATCAATTCACAATGCATTACCTATTTATTTATTTTTTCACTGTGTTGTTGTGTCGGTTTCACAGAATTTAACATCAACTGAGATGAAATAACACATTAAACACCTGCCTCTTTATCACACATTGACTGTACCTTGTCCATATACTGGCAGAAGACTGAGCTGTCAGAAAACAGAACAGTTCTGACGTTGAAATGTTTAAAGGAATGATACAATTATGGCTCACTAAATTCCTTTCAGTCTGTGTAAATTAAGTTCACACCACGAGATGAGAAGTAGTGACTCTCGGAAATCAAATTGTCAGGGGAATCTGTTTAGTGCGCCTGTTTTTAGTAAAAATATTGATATTTGTTGTTGTTATTTCCATAGTCGTATCATACTGCCTTATCAATATTGTGTTCCATATCTACCTACCTACTACCTCAAATAACTACTATGTATGAATGTTTTCAGATATGAATTTTTTACCTGGTTGTTCCAACATCTATTTGAAACAGTATGATGCCCACGCTTACATAAATTGAAATCATTCTAGATTTAGTTTAGAATTAATTTGATATGCATTATATCAAACTGGTGAATCATTTGAATGTCAAGTTCAGCTTTATCAGAGATTTAGAGGGTTATTTCTGGCACAGCTCACAAGCAGAGGAATGCTGCGTCTTTTTAAGCACAGCAGTGTTTGTTTAATGTGTGTGTGCACGTATTTGTGTGTGCGTGTAGGTGCTGCAGAGGCCCAGCGGTGAGCAGAAGCAGCAGCTGGCAGCTTGCTCCAAACGAGTGGCAGGGGCCGTCACAGAGCTCATCCAGACTGCCGAGGCCATGAAAGGTAATGACTCACACACACTCTTCACAGTGTTGTGTGTGATGAACTCAAATCTACAGCAGGAAGTGATAACTTTTATTTATCTACTAATGAAGCTTCCAGCAAAATCTGTCATTGTGTCCGCAGTCGGAGGCTACTACATCTATAACAGATGACATATTTAATTTCCAAAATAACAACAGAAAGAGTCCTATAAACAGATTTTTGGTAATATTCCTGTCCTCCTTCTCTTGCTACAGATGGAGGTAAGTTAGCACTGTTTTCTGTACCGTGATTTATGTCACCAGTTTTGAGCCGTTCAACACGTTCTCTCCTCAGCGCTAACATTGATTCATTTAATCTCATTCAGAGTCCAGCTGCTCGCAGGCTTCTTTGCACAGAGTCGGCTCCATCCATCGTGCTTCATTTTTTTATGTGCCATCTCATTCTAAATAAATCACTCCATCTCCATTGCAGTGAATGCACTTTGTGGCCTCCATCAGCTATGCATGGGATGCAGTGTTTTTTTTATTTTCTGTATGATCACAGTGTTGTTGTTGTTGTTGTTGTGGGCATGATCTTTTAAAAACACCGCTTGGGATTATTTTATGAAATTCTGTTTAAATTTTTAATTTTTAATCTTAATTATGTGTATTTGTGTGTGTGTGTGTGTGTGCCTCTCAGGTTCAGAATGGGTAGACCCCGAGGATCCGACCGTGATCGCAGAAACAGAGCTGCTCGGAGCAGCGGCGTCCATCGAAGCGGCAGCTAAGAAGCTAGAGCAGCTCAAACCCAGAGCCAAGCCCAAGGTGGGTGACTGCACGACAGTGAATTCACTACAGCCATGTTCCCGAACGAGCTGCATTATTTCACAGAGAGTTATGACTCGTAAAAAGTTTTCATTAGAATGGTTTATATGAATCTATAGATGGTAAGATGTAACTCAGATCCTCCAATAAAAGTGGTAATTTTACATGTAATATCCCTTTACCACAAAGACTGTACAGTATATGCAGCACTTTATATTAGACACTTTCCTTTGTAGCATTGCCTGAAGCGAGATCATTTTTATCTTTCTCAATTTTCTGTGCCTTTCTGTAAACACCTTTAAGTTGTTTTTTGTCGTTTATACGTAAAGTTTGATTTTAAAGTCGGGTGATGGTGTCATTTTGCAGTAACACAAAGACACGTTTTGTTTTCTGACATTCACAGAAAAAATGTGCTCTGTGTCTTGTGCCGTCTCCCCTCGTTTACACACTCCCATAGCATTTTCTTTACCTTGATTTAAGATTCACCTGACTGACCGGTCTCTTAACTTGAACTTCCCATAACAATCACACTCATGTTTTTTCCCAATTTCTTGCATCTCCATGCCCATAAAAGTTTTAGTTTTTGAGTTTTATCTCCGACGATGATACTTTCCTCATTGTTGAGTTGAAAACTCACTGAAACCTCAACCCCTCCTCGTTTTATATTATCTTTAGCCTGTATCCCCTTCTTACATGTAACACATCTGCCTCCACCCATCATTCATCCATCTGTGGGTAGCTCTAGCTAAAGCCTGTCCCAGTATATGTCCTCTGGCTCCCAGTTAACCCCCCCTCCCTCCCTCCCTGCCTGCCCCCACCACCGGAGGCCTTCTCTGCAGGGCTCTGTCTGATATGTTTGATATATTAGGTTGTTATTCAGTCCCAACTATATATCAAACATATTCCTACAGTGTCCCGCTCTGTCTACAGACTTGTGGTGTGAATGTGTTTGTGGCTGAAAGTATGTGTACGAGTGTGTTTTTTCAACAGGCAGACTTGAGTATGATTGGATATGTGCTCCTTATCAGCTAAAGACTGCTTAAATCTGGCTGTGTGAAGCATTTGGAAGTCAGCTTTTGTCTCTCGTAGTCACCAAGTGTGTCAGTATAAATGGGAAAAATGATCAGTCGGATGTAACTTTTTCCATCCCAAACTTTTAAACCCTAGTGGTACTAAAGGTAACAAACTGCAGCCTTGCATAGGACTTCATTCTGTCTGACTGACTGGTCTCCTTCCCCCTCAGCAAGCAGATGAGACGCTGAACTTCGAGGAGCAGATCCTGGAAGCGGCCAAGTCCATCGCTGCGGCCACCAGCGCTTTGGTCAAATCCGCCTCGGCCGCCCAGAGAGAGCTGGTGGCTCAGGGCAAAGTGGGCCTCATCCCTGCCAATGCTGTGGATGATGGACAGTGGTCCCAGGGGCTCATCTCTGCTGTAAGTCTGGAGTGAAAACGCCATATTTATGCAGATCTACAGACTGACGCCACCAAAAAAAAAATAACTTACATTTTCTTTGCTCTTCTCTTCCAGGCACGTATGGTGGCTGCGGCGACCAGCAACTTGTGCGAGGCCGCCAACGCCTCAGTGCAAGGACACGCAAGCGAGGAGAAGCTCATCTCTTCAGCCAAACAGGTGGCTGCGTCCACCGCCCAGCTGCTGGTGGCCTGTAAGGTGAAGGCTGACCAGGACTCTGAGGCTATGAGGAGACTACAGGTGCAGTGCAGACACACCCCAAACAAGATCCTGCATAACATGTAGCTGGGCAGGGTTCTTGTCTACAACACTGTTTACAGGGTTTCACATTTAATATAATAATGTACTTTTTTCTTGTTCGTGCTTTTATTAGCTGCTCTCAACTGATCTCTCCCTCTAACAGATCGCTGGGAATGCAGTAAAGAAGGCATCAGACAACTTGGTGCGGGCAGCTCAAAAGGCAGCATTTGACAAAGCAGACGACCACAACGTGGTGGTCAAGACGAAGTTTGTGGGGGGTATAGCACAGGTAAGAACGTCGAGCAGCATCTGATATGATGATGTACTAAACCTGTTTAGCCTGTTTCCTAAACTCATTTAGGCCAATTTCCAACGCTGATCCCGGTATATGCACATATTCTTTCCACCTAATTGCAGAGAACATCGAGTCTCTCTAGTAATGGAATTAACATATTAATATGCCTACATGACATACATACATTGTTCTTGTTATGATGATGGCAAAAACGGATGCAAATGCTGATGCACAAACACACTCAGGCTGGTAAATGTAAATAAAAGGAACACATCAACTATAGACGGTGCATTTATAGATGGTAATCATATTGTTCATTTGTTAATATTCATTATTTGCCATTTTTGAATTATCTTTATTTAGATTCATGCTTTGCACCATATAATCTCTAACCAATACATATATAATATCATAATGTATAACAAGGTTCATACTATGCAAACATTTCTACACCCAAGGCAAAAAAACACAAGATCAGAGACATATATTCATATTACATCTAACCAGTTTACCTTCCATCTTACCTCGTCTGTTACCTCTAAATACATTTCAAGCCAGAAAACACAAACAGAAATAACAGGTGTTTTAAATTCAAATGTTTATTTTTTTGTCTTGCTAGATCATTGCAGCCCAGGAGGAGATGCTGAGAAAGGAGAGAGAGCTGGAAGAAGCCAGGAAGAAACTGGCTCAGATCAGACAGCAGCAGTACAAGTTCCTGCCCAGCGAGCTACGAGAGGACAGCAACTAATCGCTCAAACGGGCCGTCGCCGCCGCTGCTGCTGCGCGCACGCTTTGAAGCAGTGTGAAGAGCACATCTGTGTTTGTGTGTGTGAGAATTTGTTTCCTTTTTGTAACGGCACACTTGGACAGGTATGCGGCCTACGGCGAAACTTCAGATACGTCGCGACTGATTTAACAAACCAGTAATGCCGAGTCTGCAGTGAACACAATGACTGAGTCCACATGGAAAGATCAACTACTCGACTGCTCGCAAGTTATAAATACTACTGTGTGGAACTGACTACTCTCTGAAAAAAACAACATAAAGATTGTGGTGATTCCGATGAAGAACTGCTTTTTTTTTGTCCTCATGTATAGCAGAACTACTCTGACCGATGTAATCTGAACCAGAATGTGACATGCTCGGGACAAACCGCACAGCTCGTACGCTCTCATGTTTGCCCATAAGCTACAGTTTCTCTTTTGTTGTTGTTGTTTGTTTGTTTCACAGATTGCAGCTCTAAGTCACACACTTTTAAGATGAAGAATTGATTGTATTGCCGTTCATGTGATACGGCCGCGTCACAAAAACACTTCAACTCGGTACTCTGATATTTGTACGAATGTCGGCTCCAATCTGGCACCTTAATATCTGTTTTAAATCATGTGGCGCGTCTTTAAGTCGGTGGTCATTAACCCTAATATGAAGGAAGATGGGCGTTTCTTGGACCACGATGTACATTTCAGTAATGGACAGTTGATTTTGGAGGAATGTTCCTTTTAAAGCAAACGGTAATGCAAGTGTCTGCTTTCTTTCTCGTCATTTTTTAAAAAAAATGCTGATGTTTTTGGGCTCTCCGTGTTTGTCGAGGCCCCTGATGTAGGTGTCATCGTGTGCAGCCGCTAAGACTTAACAAGAATGTTTTGCTTGATGTCGCCCTTGAATGCTTTTCTACGCAGGGCGACGTGTTACCATAGAAGGAATATTTATTGCACGCAGGTTGTATTAGCAGAGAGGGCCCAGAGACGGTCTTTACCACCCCGAGTCGAGCCAGTGCCGGCTTCCAATCACACATCTTCTTTTATTCATTCTCATTTCAGGTGTTAGGACTCTTACCTACAGTATGAACACAATTCATGATCATGATGCAATAACATGGATGGTGCTTACGGGGGCAGCATTGGTTTCCCTTCCCCCACGCAATCAAGTAATAAGATGAGACTGTATTAGGTTTTGTAGTTTTTGTGGTAATCGGGCAATTTGATTGGCCGCAAATATCATGCAAAATTGAGACTGCCTGTAAATACCTCACATCTCTTACGACTCCCTGCTGATTTACTTTGGTCTTTCCACTCTTAGCGTGACTACAGTTGTTTTTCTTTCTCCCAGCAATACTCGGTCACTGCCAGGGATTTGATTTCACCTCCAATTCTGTAAATCCAGGAGAACTGCAAAATCTGGAAAAACAACTTAGCAATAAGCTAATTCTAACAAGTAAATCACACGAGGATGGATGTTTTTAGAATAAGTGCATTTAAAGTGAAGCGACTGCAACGCCGATGTCCGTGTTTTGCTCATCCGTCTATGAATTTAAAGGTGCTCTGTGCGACTTTACTGACTGCTCGCCGCAACAGAGGGAACCTTTTGTTTACCGAGTTTGATTGTAGTGTGTTTGGTTCCCTTGTCTTACTATACCGGGGCTGTGTTTCGATATTAAAACTACAGTATAATGTAAGATTAGGTCCTGCTGTGAAAAAAAAAAAAATGCATGGCTTTGTGCTTCAGATGCATCTCTTTGTTTATACAGCGACAGAGCGAAGCTTTTTAAGGATGCACTGAGTGATTCTGACCTCCTCACGTACGGACAGTAGAGCAAATGGCTGAAGACAGACCATCACTTTCTAGTTTTTTGTTTTTTTTAACAGGTTGGGTGCAAATTCAGAGGTGTTTTCTGGCATTGTGTTTCGTGTGTGAGCGATGGAGGGCGTGTGGGATGGTCCGCTGCTCATCAGTCAAGTCTGTAGTGTTATTATTAGTGCCTTAGTCCGTAGCCCATACAGTGTCCGGTCTGCTTGAGTGACAGCTTCACCTCATCGGTCGATAGAAGGTAAAGGACAAGCGAAATCTTTCGGGAATGTAGGTTCACGTCGGTGGGTTTTTTTTCTAACATTTGTCGTCCCACTCGTTAAATGTTCCTCTTAAGTGCTGAACCAACTGCATCCCCCTCGTTCTCTCTTTAACTCTCTCTGCCACATGGAAAGCCTTCTGGGGATGACAGAGGAACCTGTCTGCCAGTCAGAAAAAATGTGTTGCTGTTTTAAAATGTACCATCAGTATATAAATATATATAAGTATGTATATTATATATATGAACACATTTTTTTCTACCGCATTCCATGGGCATGTGCCACAGTGCTTCTGAACTACGACAGACGGGAGGTTTGGGTCTGTCAACTACTTTATTGTATGTTATGAAGTCACTGATATTTTATGGATGGACTCTTCTTTTCTTTTCTTTTTTTTCTTGTGCTTTTGAGCCTCTACGAAAGATAAATGTGATAAGAACATTTCGATATATCTGTCACCATTAAGATGTCGTGACGCATTTCAATGACGTGGAGTAAACTGAAGTGTTTGGTATGTTTGTTTTTTTTCCCCCTCCCTCCCTTAACAGAATTAAAATTATGAAGTTACGACGATAAAGACAAGTGATAACATACGATATAAAAAGATATTTATCCGGCCTCAATAAAACTATTTTTTGTATTCACTGAAAATAAAGCATTTCAATGTAACATTGTGTGCCATGTTTCTTTTTTGCGGAGCGAAGACGGAAACAAAATGTAGGGTAGTTAGTTGAATACGCCTCTTTTTCCTCTATTGACCCAAGTTCCTTGACAATAAGTTTCACTCGACTTCACATGCATCAATAATATTGATATTAATGATTATCCCATTAAATGTTCACAGTATGTTTACCTCGCTAGGTACAAGATATTAGAAGACCATGTTTATTAAAATTTGCAATATCAAAGTTGTTTTCTATACAGTTCATGGTCTTTAGTCTTTGGGTCCATTAGTCCAAGGTAGGTGGGTGAGGTTGACGCCAGTTTATTGTTATCATGGGTATGTGCTGAAGAAATTTTAATCAGAAGACAAAGATCTTCATTGACTGATTTAAAAAAAAATTAAAAATGCCTGAACAAAGTAAACTCTCAATTTAATTTTCTTGATTGAATTAACTAAATAAACAAGCTGTACTTAAAGGACAACACAATTTCATACTGTTTTACTTTATTTATATTTGGCGGACCCTGCCACCTTTCTAGCTTCAAACAGTGTTCTGGGGACCTTATTTTCCTCAGCTTGTTTATTCAGTTATGGAAAAAAAAATCAGAGTTGTATTATTATCTCATTAATATTGTAAATATCAAAATTCTGAGTTTGAATTTATTCTCCAAACAGGTATTGGATCGGTCCTCGGTTGTTAAGGTATAGAAATCAAGCTTCAATTGTCCCACGGGGACAAATAAAGTTGTTTTTTTTTAATTGAATTAAATCAGTAATGGAAAGGGAAAAAAATAAAAATGGTCTGTCTGAATTCACAATTTCAGTTTCCTTTACCTTCTCCTACATTTCATTCTTCAAAAAAGAAAAAGAAGAAGATGCAGACACTTGAAGTTATTTGGAGCACACGCCCTGAAGCACATCCCTCACAAGCTCAATTATCTGTAACCTCATTCAGGCCGTAGCCACTGAGAGCACCGAGGTCAGGAGTTTTAGCAACTTGGGAGCAGTTTCCAAAAATCAAAACTTACCCTTTTGCAGATTCCAGCACGTGTGGACTCATTATATACTTGAACATGACGATTTTTAGGCAAATGAAGAACAAGTGCTGAGTATCAATATGTGTGCAGATACACTACCTTCATTTGGGAAATACAAATACCACCCTTTTTAAACAAAATACAGAAACGTTCTCGATACATCAGTCTTAATAAAGGACTTTGCCTAAATAAAAAAAACATGTAATAAAATTGATGCTGTGACTAAAATGTCTAAGTGAAAGTTTCAGGACCAAAATAGGACCAAATACTCAACACCAACTTTCACTGACAGTTTCCAGTCCTCCATCTGTGCCACAGACACATACTGGTTGTACTCAGGGTCACTACCCTGACCTATAAGCACTTAATTTAATTCCCAGCAGCATTTGGACCTTTATGTTTGGAAAGAAAAACATTTACAGACGGTAGAAATGCAACAGTTGGCTGAAAAATTTAAATACGAAACATCCAACTCTCCACATGTATCTGCTCTCCTAAGCCGTCACTGATTCCTGTCTGAGCAGTGCTGTCAGGATGCAGAACTCCACTACGAGTTCTCCAGTTCCACTGGAGAACAGAGAGGTGAGTTCTGGCAAGAGGACAAGTGTCTCCTTAAGTGTCTGTGTCACTTTAGTGTCAAGACGAGATGGTATTTCTGAGTCAGCACTTAACCTGGAGCTATATCGAGTCCACGCTATGAACTGAGGCCCGCGCTAAATTTGTCCGGCACTAAAATTTGAGGCGGCAATGTCAGTTACAGTGTCACAGCTGCTCCCGGCACGGCTTTTAAATCCTTTTTTCCGCTATATTCGCTTAAAGTCACCCCCTTCGGCTTTAACTTTGCATGCTTCTCTAAGTGACAGAAGCCCAAATCTCACTGACTCTTTCACATTTCCCCTTGTACATATTGGATGTGACTCGTGACGAGAGGGCCTTGTTGCACCGGCTCGGCTGAGGGGGAGACATCAAGAATCCTGACTAAAAGGACGGGGGGCATTGAATTTAATGTGGACAAGCAGCTGATAGAAGACAGCTCATCCATTATTTTTATGCCCTAAATCTAATTATAATAAAAGTCAGAAAGCGGGTACGGTTACTGACGACTGCAGCATGCTACATAACACGGTTAGAGGCGCCATCCACCCAAGACAGTTGTGTTCAATGTGAGAATGTGGGCGCCATTTTCATCCCCAGCCCCTGTGACCTGCTGTCAGTGCCCAACTTTTCAACATTTTCTCTTCAAATCAAAAGATCACTGACGTCGTGGAGCTGACGTTGCTTGCTCCGCGGATGGAAAATGACACGTATGCTCCAACAAGCAGTCATCGCACTGATATTTTCGCATGACAGCACGAATGAGCTCTGTATGTCTGAACCGTCATGATGAGCTCGATAAGGCTGAATCACGGCAGGAGACAACATCTGACTCAGGAGGAGCGGGTGGAACGCCAACATTACTCCTCCTCGATACTTTCAGTTATTGAGGAGGAGGTGAGAAGTTCCAGTCTAGACACTAACAGTGAAATCATCGCCGTGCTCCCATTCTTGTCTGGGAGCTGCTCGCTCAGCTGCCTCGACACATCAGTGATGAACCACTCAAACAGCTCCGGGGCTTTTAATTGTGGTTTGACTAATCAGTGCTTTTTGTATTTGGTCTGCTTATTCCTTTAATTGCAGGAATTACAGCAGTCACTGTGCCGAGCTGTGACGCACCAACCGACACAAAGCGTCTGCGTTCAGATTTATGAGTTCTTCGCAGCTATAAATCAGTGGTGCATACGTGGCCATCAACAGACAATGGTCCCCTAATGAAAATCAACTTTCAGAGGTCTTTAAACTTCACACGTGGCTCTTCAAGAAGGTCACAACATCAATGTTACAGGGACAAATGCTTCCCTGCATGATGGGAATTGTGGGAATACTGACGGCTGCGTCAGTTCTCATACCCGCCACCATCAATTTGACTCATGGTGAGAAAGTAAAAGTCGAGAAGTTTTCTTCAGTATTTCCATTTTCTGCTGCTCAATACTTCCACTCCACTCCACAAATACTGTCCTTTTACTCCACCACATTTATTTGATAACTTCAGTTACTGCTTACTGTCAGATTTCATGCTGCATCAGAGCTGAAGGAGTTGGACAATGCTGAATATCAGATCAGATAATCGAGTTGGCCAGCTGCTCGGTAACTCATACTTTTACTTGTACTTTTCATACTTAAGTACATTTATTGCCCGCAAATTACTTTTGATATTCGAGTATATTCAATAATAGATACTTCGCTTTTCATTTTTTTCAAGTACTATTTTGTGCAGGTGAGTTTCTCTTTTACCAAAGTCATATTTTAACACTATATCTTTACTTTTACTTTAGGGTATACAACATTACATTCCATTGATCTTCTAGTGTTTGAGAAATGAGACATGTTTTAGCACCTTAACTCAAGTCTGGCACCTGTTAAAAGGAGGTGCAGTAACTTTAAACAGACTTCAGGTTGTGGCTTGTTCCCGTACATTAGTGTGAACAAAACTCACATGTCAAATGTGATGAAAGGCAACAAAGAATTGTGAAGATGACTTATTGTCTTTGCTGTAGGTATAAATACTCTGAACATGTTGTCCAGGAGCAGTATAATGACCCTGGGAAGAGAATACAAAAACTCAAAAACTACTCAACAGTAAGTGTGTCTGCACTCAGAGAACTCCAGGCCCAACTATTTAAGAATGATATGCAGAACTCTGAATCCAAAACCTCAAACTTAATCTGACTAAATAATTAATTTTTGGACGGGTACAATGTGGTGATGTTCATCTCTCTATCTATACGGGGTGCTAGGGTGACACGGATTGCGCCATGAGCCGCTCTGATCTCTGTATACGACAGGCATGCCTGGCTGACTGCTCAACAGCCCACAAAACACATGGTGGGATGAACACAGTGACAGCTGACCGCCTTAAAAAAAAGCCCTGCAGGAAGGATATCAGCCGGACCACCGGAGAGATGCAATACAGGAGTAAATCACAGGGAAGGAAAGGGACAAGTGAAAGTGAAAGTCATAGTTATGGATATAGATTTTTATTTCTAACAGGTTATTAAAAAATGATTGTGATAATCAAGTGTTTCTTCTTTGGCTGTTAAAGGTGCATTATGTATTTTTGCTGAATACATTTTAATCAGAAGAGAAAGATCTTCACTGATTATTTTCTTTATGCATGGACAAACTAAATAAACTAATAAACTCTCTTTGTTTTCATGAAATAAACACAACTTCATACTGTTTTACTTTGTTTATATGTGGCGGACCCTGCCACCTGTCCAGCTTCAAACAGTGTTCTTGGGACCTTATTTCCCTCTGAGAACAGGTTGTTTATCCAGTATTATTACCTTATTAATATTGTAAATATAAAAATTCTGACTTTGAATTTCTTCTCCAAAACGACACAGTGCCCCTTTAAAACCAAGAAGCGATCACACGATCATCACTGGTCTGGGTTTATCCAGCTAATTCAGGACTAAGGAGTTTTTGGCATGATTTATCACACACAGGCTGCTTGTTTTTATTCAGTTTCCCCCCTGATTCCCATCACGAATGAACCAAAATAGAAAACGATCTGATTGAAGAAAGCGAAAGGCCATTTTCTAGAAGCCAGGCTCAGTGAGAGTGAAAGCGGGCCACAGGGGTGATGGACAGAGTCAAGCAGGTGGAGGGAGTAAAATCCCCAAAATACGCACTCAACAAAACTCAAGAAGAGTAGTAAAGGTACAGGGAAGGAGGGGAGGATGCTTGGGTCCAGAGGCTCTTTAGTAAATGACAAAATGCTGTCAGCTGGGTTGTTATGCCTCGAGGACAAGAAGGTGGTGCTCTGCATATCGTGTTACATAACATCAGTGCACGTCTCTCTGACATATAACCTTTCATTACAACAAATCTTCATTTCACCCGTTAACTTAAATTTAGCAACATCTGGAGATTCTTTTTCCCCGAGCTCCAATTTCCCCAACATGTAGAAAAATTAATCACTGCAGTCGACCGTAAACTATTCTTACTCAACCGGTCCTGAGCGCAGGTTGTGTGTGACAGCTGAGGCTGCGCCAGTGGCCCTGTGAACTATCACAGAGGCGCTGCGAGGGGGGCTGCTGAAATGCCAAAGCTACTGTATATTCCACTGTGCACGCTTCTACCATATCAACTGCGGCCCATTTGAGATATAACTCTCAGGCATGTAATAGCTGAGAGGGGAGTTGGACAAGCTCGATGATATACCTCTGCGGAGAGCAAAGCCCTATCTGATTGCTCGTCTGGATGCTGAACTATGCTGTCAGAGGGAGCCGCTGAAATGATCCCTGGAAGACAAACAAGCCGTTCTGGCTAACATGACACCCCCCACGGAGGGAGAGGAACTTTCACAGGGGCTTATCCAATCAGATAGATTTGTTTTGTATGAATAGCTCTGATGCTTGGAGTGCGGGAACAATTCATTCTGGTACCCATCACTGCTGAAGTTTGGTGCGAGCGCACGATTCATTAAACAGTGCCAGATATTCTCTGTTTTGGCAGAAATAGACGTAAAAAGCCCAAATGATTGGAAGACAGGGGTCAAAATATTCCTCATTTCCCCTTTCTCACATGTAGTTTCTGGGTTTTCTTCCTGAGTGATAATTAGGTCATTATTATCAGCATGTTTCTCCCAAATGAACCCCCATCAGAAGAGCTACCACCTCCTGACACTTTACTTCCTGCATGTCACTTGGAGGGTGTTGGTAAGAGGAGTGGACGTCTTGGTGTGAAGGGGAGGGCCCTTCTGACGTCCCAACCCCATGTATAGTCACAGAAGCTGTCAAATGTCCTGGAAGAGCGAATCACCGCAGAGATCCAATAAAAAGACGGGTCCCGCGCTGGCAAACAGCTGCAGTTGTTTCCAAAAAAGTATTGGGTATCCAGTAACTGCCCAGCCAAACTACATATTTGACTCACCACAACCCAAGCGAGCTCGCACTCCAGCTTGGCGTTCAGTGGGCATCAGACGCTCCGGTCCTTTCATTCAGTTGCATTTGATTTTTTGATTTTTTTGCGCGGACACCCACCGACAATAAGCAGCCATGGATGCCATCAAGAAGAAGATGCAGATGCTCAAGCTCGACAAGGAAAACGCCTTGGACAGAGCAGAGCAGGCCGAGTCAGACAAGAAGGCATCTGAGGACAGGAGCAAACAGGTCGGCATCCCGATGTGAAAGGCGCTCTGGCGCTTTTACGCACCGGTGCCAATGGCACGGTGCGCCTGGCGCTGCACGGCTCCCGCATGTCCAGTGACTGAGGAATAAAAGTGTATCACCACAGGATTAAATGGAATCTTAAAAAGCACAATATCTTTGCTTTTGTGTTATTTGACTTCATATTCTGGCTGCATGAAGTTGGCAACAGTAGGGAGCACTTTACATTTACTGGCTTGTTTAAGATTTAGCTATAATGGCTATGTATTTCTAAGTAGTTGATATACAATCAATCATTTATTATTTTCACACCTTAGAGATTATTTACAGACTCTATGAGGTGTGCATGCTGAAGAGTGTGAGAGTAATCTTATATGTCTTCTGCATGTTAATAAATGTCAGCTTGTCTCACTGTGTCCCAGCTTGAGGATGACCTGGTAGCACTGCAGAAGAAGCTGAAGGGAACTGAGGATGAGTTGGACAAATACTCTGAAGCCCTGAAGGATGCCCAGGAGAAACTGGAGCTGGCTGAGAAGAAAGCCGCAGATGTGAGTTTGGAGATCTGATGGCACCACTGACTAGTGGAGAAGCCCCAGTTTGACCTTGAACCCCCCTTCGGGTCCCCTCAGGAAACTAAGATTACCAGCCCCCATACAGATTTACTGTAATGATTATTATACAGTAATCAATTATAAAAGGCTTATGGGCTGTATAAGATGAAAACATGGATAGTTAAATTTAGCTCTTGTGCTGTATCTGGTAAGGTCACAGCTCAGTGGCTTACCAGTACATTCCGCAGCCATTTGGACAAATCTAAGGGCCAGTGTAGGGTTTCAGTCGGGCGTTTTATGAGCATATTTTGGCCTATAAAATCCTTGACAGATTTGTGGTTGTTCTGGTTTCGGTTGGCAGTTCTGTCCAGCCCTGATAAAATTACCAGTTTATTGGCTGAGTTTAATGTTACACCAATTACGGCTAATTGATGACCTGACAGTCAGCCACACAACAACACAACAGCATGTAAGACACACATAAAATGGCATATGAGATGAACTTCACCGACTCCTCACATTTCAAATTATTAATTTATTTGACCTTTGTATGGCTTTATTGATAGGACAGCTTCAGAGATGACAGGAAACAGTCTGTCGAACCCAGGGTTGCTGCAGCGAGGACAAAGCCTCTGTACATGGGTCAGTTCACATTTACTTGATTTGGGAAACTAAAAAAGTACGAAAAAAGATGCATGAGCGAATAAAATAAAAGTAGTCTAAAAACTAAAAAACTAAAACACATCCGAGCGCCTGCTACAAGATAAATGACAACATTTTTTTTTAAAGTAGAGGTACTCAATACACCCCATGCAAATAAAGTAGAAGAGTTGCTAAATCACATGAAATCACAAGTAAAATCAGGATGTCATTAAGTTGCATTAAAAACAAAAACAAACAAAAGTGGATTGCAATAAGATGCTGGTCTGGTGGTAAAGTGTCTGTATCAGGAATCAGTGTTGGAAGCAGGAGGTAAAGTTATTGCACTTGAAGAAGGAAAAGCAATGTGTGAGGTCTAATTAGTACAGACAATAACAATAAGAATAATAATAATAATAATAAATAATAATAATAATAATAATAATGTTAATTATAAAGTTTGTGTTGTGTTCATTAATTAGACTATTTACTATGTGCACACAAGTGTAACTTAGTACTTGACGTCGCTGTGGCTCTTGATGACCAATGAGTGTCCAGTACCCGGAGCTGTGATTTTATAGGGTCAGCTCAATTTACCAGTAGGGGATGCCCACAAAACATCTCATGAATTAAACAGTTGTTTAACTCACAAAAAGTACAGGAAATGGCATGAAATCAATACGAAACCGCACTGGAAATCAGCACAACAGCAACATTTGCTAATTTAAATGGCAAAATCGAATCATTTGCGTGTAAAATCAGGTACTTCCGGGGTTGGTGGCACATCCCAATCCTCATCAGCCGTTGATTAAGGTGGGGGCAGGGATCAAACGCGCCGCATCTCCAAGTGTATGTGTGTCTGAGGCAGCCGAGAGAGGAGGGAGAAAAAAAAACTAGCTTAGCTGAGAGACACACACACAGAAAAAAATAGCAAAAATGGCCGGTGGGAGCTCTCTGGAAGCTGTGAAGAAGAAAATCAAGTCGTTGCAGGAGCAGGCCGATGTGGCGGAGGACCGGGCAGCGTTATTACAGCGGGAGCTGAACCACGAGAAGAGCTCGAGGGAAGCAGTAAGCCGCCGCTAATTATTTAAGGCAATTAGCCCTCAGACTTGACTGTCGACGGCATTAGGCGTGATTCTGGTCAAAAAAGAAGAAGCGTGGCTTGCTAGGCCCCGGACAGCGACGGTTTATCCTTAAAAATACAGCCGGGTTAGAGGTAGACATGTTTGTAAAATTAGCCCAGTGCTGGATGAGAGTGAGTTAAAGCGATGGGGTGGATGGAGGGACACCACCCCGGCGGCAGGTCCAGAATAAACAAACAGCCCTGTAACAAGTAGGCTAACAATGCAGCAGCAGCACCACAGGTCCTCAGATAAAGCCCTGTGTTAAACTCCCGCAGGCCACTAGCTACTTTGAGCTGCTGTCTCATCCCATCAAAACACTTAATTGTATCCGTGTTATGTAGCTAATTTGTTTATGGGACAGGATGAGGATGCAGGTTGGACTAGGAAAAAAAAAGGGAAGGGAACGTGGTTTAATTGGTTTAGCATTTCCCTCGATTCCAATGCTAACATGTCTTGAGTTTAAAATGAAATATGTGTAAAAAAAAGAAAAAACAGTCACCCATCACCCTCAGCCTGTGTAGAAAATGTGCACAGCAGAGCCTGCATCTCTCCCCCAGGGGCGTGTTCCTGACCCAGCCCAAGCTCTCCTCAGAGAGTCTGCAGGAGCAGCTTGGGATGATGAGGCTCTGCAGAGCCCAGTTTGAAGCAACTGTATACATGGTTTTCAGGCTGTATGACTGAACTTGATTTGACTCTGTGTGATTGTTGTGGTCTTCCTAGGCTGAGGGCGATGTAGCTTCCCTGAACAGACGTATCCAGCTGGTTGAGGAGGAGTTGGACCGTGCTCAGGAGCGTCTGTCCACGGCTCTGACCAAGCTGGAGGAGGCTGAGAAGGCTGCTGATGAGAGCGAGAGGTGGGTACTACTAAGACCCCGACTCAATCCACTTATAAACCCCGACTGTTAGTCCTTTGGTATAATTCAGAAGAGAAATCACAGTTTCACTCTCTGGACCCCTCATATCTTGTGAGGTTTTAAGCTACCTATCACTTAATATAATTTGTAATGGTGAAATAGATTCTTCTTTGAAAAAGAGTGTCCTGTCGGGATTAGGACAAGAAGTTTTAGATTTAGAAGAAAATCCAGTCCTGAGTCACTCCACATGCTGATGCAAACTTTTTAGGACAGAGGGATCATCTTTGCACTGAAAGCTTTTAAGACAAATAGGAGAGCAAGTTTTCTGACTGTGGCACTGAAATGTTAACCTGACTCTTGCCAGATGAATTTCGTTCCGCTTAGCTCCACTCATCCATCTGGGATCGCTCCATTGGAGATGTGTTTCAGAAGGCTGGGCCTTATCAAAAATCCTTGCATATGATTGGATAAACCACTTGTCTGTCATCTTTATTGACGTGCTACTTCAACCACTCACATCGAAACCAACCTGTGACGTTGATGAGAGCGACGTTCTTTTAACGAAAAAATATTGGGTAGATTGGACAACACGGATGAAATAGCAGCATCAATGTTGACGCTTGCTTCCTCGATGCGAGCCGCCATTGTTGTCTGAATCAAAACAGTCGCTTCTCCGCTACGTCACATCTATGAAACTCCCGCCCGGCGGTCCTGATTGGCTCTATCATAAAATCTGGTGCCGAAATCCCTCCCAACGGGAGCGATCCCAGATTTATGTGAGTGGAGCTAGGCGGAACGAAATGCATCTGGTGAGAGTCAGGTTACTGAAATGTTGGGTTCTCCCAAACTACAATATACTAAAGATCAAAGATTGCACATGATGTTAGCCTGTTGACAGTACCACTCCTAATATTTTGCTCACTGTTGCCACTGGTGGCTGGAAGTCGTATTGCACTGATGTTCGCAAGTGAGGACTGAATTAAAACATGGGGATAGAAGGGCTGTTTTTTAGCCGACATTTTGCATAATAACATGGCTAAATCATTGAGTTTATACCATCTTTAGCTTTAATGCAGTATAACCTACAGCCAATAGTGTAATGGGTTCTTTAAAGATGTGTGTTAGTACAAAAAGTGCAGGGATTGACAGTATGGATAACAAGTCACACTCTTCATGTCATGCTCTGCTTGGTGTTGTTCATATGTGACTGCTCGTACACAGTGCTGCTCACCATAACTTAACAGACCATTGTGTCTGTAAAGTATCTACACATGTTGTCCAGATAGTAATCCAGTGTTGGTTGAAGTATATGTAGACATCAGTAGGAACCATGTGCTCCGTATTGACATGCCTCCAATTTCCCGGGCCCTTATAAACTTTCTTATCAAAACATATTGTTGCTCTTGACTTAACCGCCATGCTGTTTTCTGTCCCTCAGAGGCATGAAGGTCATTGAGAACAGGGCAATGAAGGATGAGGAGAAGATGGAGCTGCAGGAGATCCAGCTGAAGGAGGCCAAACACATCGCTGAGGAGGCTGACCGCAAATACGAGGAGGCATGTTTTTCAGCTGTTCACATCACTCTTGAACTTTGAGCGTAGCATTTCCTACATTCTTGAACATTAATGTACTAGCTGGCGTTAATGGCGGCTTTCTGTCAGATGCTTATTATTGCCACAAAGTCTTTAATAACTATTCAAATTACAGTAGATACTTTAAGTGTTTTTATTTTTAGGATGTGTTGTACCACTGTGGGACTAAACTCTTGTATGTGACTTCAGGTTGCCCGTAAGCTGGTGATCATTGAGAGTGACCTGGAGCGTACAGAGGAGCGTGCCGAGCTGTCTGAGAGGTAACGGCTTCCTTCTCTTTGCCCTCCAATTCCTGCCTTAAAAGAACATTTCAGACTAATTCTCTTGTATTTTTCGTTTCTGTTGTCTGTGGCCTCTCCCTGCTTGTGCAACCCAACCCATAAATCAATAGCAAATGCTCTGAGCTTGAGGAGGAGCTGAAAACCGTACAGAACAACCTGAAGTCTCTGGAGGCCCAGGCAGAGAAGGTAAGCATTGGTGACCAAGACCTTTTAATGACAAAATAATCCAGTTAGACCTGTGAAAATCTGTTAAACCTTCTTGCGTTGTCTTGTATATTGACTAACTTTGGCCTTTGTGTGCGACCACAGTACTCACAGAAGGAGGACAAGTACGAGGAGGAGATCAAGGTTCTTACAGACAAGCTGAAGGAGGTGAGTTAACTAAAGTTGACATAGTGAGTCATTTAAAACATAGTTTTATCCATCCTGTGTTTTTGATGATATGGCATTTTATAGAGTTTAACACATTAGTTATTTGAATTAAGAATGCTGATTATACATTATGTGTCTTTATTACGGCACTTAAACAGCACCTAAGTGCTTTAAATGTCCCGTAGGGTTGTGATAAGTAATGCAAACCTCTTAATGTGAATATCTAATGTTTGGCTGTATTCCTCCTCTCAGGCTGAGACCCGTGCTGAGTTTGCTGAGAGATCAGTCGCCAAGCTTGAGAAGACCATTGATGACCTTGAGGGTATGAATCTTTTCCACTTGATTTTACACATTGGTGTTTTGACTAAATGTTGGAGTGTTTATTACGGTGCAGTTCTGCAGTTAATACTCAATAAGTCATTACAAAAAGGTAACCTTGTTAGGTCTTACGGACTCATCATAGAGTCAGTGTTTATCAGAAAATAAACACCAGGTTTTCTGTGATTTCTCAAAGGGACGCTCTTAAAAGAGACAAAGTGCCTCTTTTATAAATGCTGGTGCAGTGTGAGGTTATTCATCTGGTCAGCAGGGCGTTAAATAGTCCTCAGGACAAATATCTGCACCGTCAGTGGTGCACCAGGGAGAGAAAAAACAAAGCGGTGATCCACAGAGGCTGGCGTGATATTATTCATGCTGGCAACAACATTTCTCATCTCACCACAATGCTGTTTGGCATTCTGGTGTTGTGACTGTTCAAGGCCAGCTTGGTCCCAAGCAGTCGTCCCAGGGTCACGGAACATGTGAGGCAGTTTCTCTGTGACTCCTCAGGAATCTGACACAACATCACCAGCTGTTCCATGAGCACTTCCTATTTCTGTCTTGCTTCTTTTTCAGTTTCTCTATTTGCGTTCAGACTTCTGTTCTCTGACACTATTATTTTTTTCTGTTGTCTTCCTTATTTTATTACAAACCCTTCACTGCCACCCTCGTAATAATTACCACGCAATAGATGAGCTGTATGCCCAGAAACTGAAGTACAAGGCCATCAGCGAGGAGCTGGACCACGCCCTCAACGACATGACTTCCATGTAATTCACCATATGCTTGTTTCTGTTCTTTGGCTTAGATCTGAACCCCCCTAACCACCAACCAATACACAACAGCTCCCTCTTGTGGCATGTTTGAGTGCAGTGATTTTTATTCTGCTACGTTAATAGATGGGGTGGATTCTTCTAAGATCCCCCTTCACTGCTTGTCTAACATTGATTTGTGTTGAACTAAATGGATGTTTCTGACTAGTTTTCTCAAGCTAGATCCCCCAAGTAACTACTAACAGTAGCAGTAGTGTTAGTTTCCCTTTGTTTCTTCCAACACAGCCACATGTCTTCATAAGCTTCATTTTCATTTTCTCATTCAGTTCTGCATCCTTTTTCTTTTTTGCTTCTGCATGTGATTTATATTCCATTCCTCCTTTTTATATCTCCCTCCAACACTTTTTGTTCTCCTTTTTTTCTTCTCACAGCTAAATCTTTACACCCCTCACCTCAGAAGCTGGTTGAACAACAACAACAACAACATCATCATCTTTCTCCTGTGCAGCTCAGCCCAACTTTCTGTCTCCTCTGTCTCTGTATTTCTTTACTTGTGCACATTGGGCCGTCACTGCCGCCACCCATCTGTTCATCTCTCGTACAGACCTCTTTGAGCCGTATTACTTCCTGTAAAATAAACATTATTCCATCTATGCCAGCCCTTCCCCCTTTCTCCTGCCATGTTTCTTCATTTCCATTTATCCCATCTTTGTTTTTTTGATTGTCTGTCATGTGTTTTTAATTTGTTTTGTCGAGTAGCTTTTGAATAAACTCTGAAGCTCCTCTCACATTCACTGCTCCCTTTTCTGTTTGAGAGGACCGTTACTTTGTATAATGGCACTACTGGTGTGTTGAATAATTCTATTTACTTTCAACAAACTATAGTCAACGTAGGAATCAACAGTTTTCCTCTCAGTTTACCTTTTGTATTAGAAGAATTCAGTTAAATTCCAGCTGCCATGCTTGGAGAGATACTTTATACGGCCATTAGTGCTGCTGTTTTCTGTATCTTATTTATTCAAGTTTTAAGCTAGAGATGAAATTGTTTCTGTTATATGTTGAGCACACTTTATTGGTCCAAAGGATCAACTGCTGCTTCAACACAGATTTTAAATTTTAAGTACTGACTCAAGCATCTTATCAATGATCCTCAGCAACTAAATCCTTTAGGTGAGAAAGTTAAATCATAAGACATTCAGACCTCTTAGGAATGTATTTGCTTTGATATGACAGTTACCAGCCTCAGTCTCCGCGCCAAAGATCACTGACTGAATCATTCATTGGTCACTTATGTGTAGGCTTCTTCCAGACTATCTTTAGTATCTCAGTAAGTATAAAGTCAACAAAAGGGATAATGAGTAATTTACACCCAATTAGTGACAGCTTGTGAGACCATTTGGAAATGTGAATGACAAATGGAGTGAGTTATTGGTTCATGAGGAGGCCAGCTTGAATTCAAACAGTTTTGTGTTTAGCCTCGAAGCAGCACTAACTCTTTGTCTGTTGTACTAACCTGCCTTCTGTCTCTTTCCCCTTCTCTCTTACCTGCTTTCTGACTGTCAAGACCATCTATACAAGCAGCTTGAGAAAAACCGTCTCCTGAACAATGAACTGAGAGTAGCTTTGAACGAGGCTTAACCCGGACCGGCCTCTCGTATGCTTTCATTCTTCTGAAACTCAAATGTCCAGGCATATTGTCTAATGCTGTGGTATATAAAGAGTATAGACAACTGTGTCCATGACACAAAAAACGAAACCAAGTAATGCTTTCAACAAACGGGATACAAACGTACGACTTTCACATTATGCATGCTCAAACTGCAGATTCAGGTGGGAGGTCCGATAACCTCAGGTTATGAATGGATTAGGTTTTTTTTCTCGCTGTTATCGACAGGGCTGTACTGTAGCAAATCAGTCCAGTTGAAATCTGCATGGTGCTCTGGCTCATGGGGTGAAGGCTGGAGAAATGCTAGTGGTCGATGGCTGGGGAAGGCTCATTAAATGCTGCAAGGACTCCAGAATTCCTTCTAACATCCCAGAATCCCCCTTGTTATGTTATAATGACGAACCAGAAGGGAGACGTTTTCGACCAAAATAATTCATAAATTGAAAATCACAAGATGCAGTGTGCTCGGCGGTGCCGAGAACCAGAATTGACTTGTTGGAGTTGGTAAGGTTCTTAAAAATGTTTTTATTTATCTCTATCTGTAGCATCTCAGTCAGGACACACATCAGTGTTTTGATCATTTGTTTTGCATTAACAATACATTTGATGTTGGTGCTGTGGTTGTAAACCCTGTGACACTCCGGAGCAAGGTTAAAGAGATCATCCCTCAACTCAAATTAAATGAGCATGAGCACTGGATTATGAAAGGGAGATAAATTGAGGGATAAAACTGGTGCTCAAGTGTTGTTGTTTTCTTTCATTGACCTGAACCTGTTTCGACAGGGTGCTTGGACATGATACTGTAGGTCACAATAATCCATTGCCACATAGAGTTGGTCAGGAGCCATTCTTTTGTTCTAAACCCAGCTCATGCAGTCTTGAATACAGCCCTGTCTATAGCTTAAGTGTAATATTCACAGTGAATTGGCTCAAAGATGTGGAAATGAGGACATGTACTTACTGAACGCTAACTTCTGTTATCAAAAAATAAATGTAACAATACCACCGGATGTCTAACACTGTTATGCTGGACCAGAGCTTCGTCTGTTTCTGTTCTGTGCATCTTTACGCTGTTTGTTTTTTTAACTGATGCAATGCTATATTGACAGATAAACTCACACGTGCTAAAGAAGAAGGCCTGAGCGTAAAGCAGATGCTGGATCAGACTCTAATGGAGATGGTTAACCTTTGACCCAGCTATGTTGCCTCATCTGCTCTGAATATGGCTGGCTCCTGTATACGGCTGCTTCACATTATGCTGGGCCTTGTGTTTTCTATGTGTCCTCTGACCTTGACATCCGGAAGAAACGACACAACAACAACAACGACACTACAAAAGGTAGCACAAACAGCCTCAATGGGCTACAGTTCACCGACACTGTTTCCGTCACACACTGTTATCAAAGGTCAGTTAACATTCGCTGTATCTTTAATAGGTTTACCTGTATATGTTGGGAGAATTTGCACTTTTGTAGGGAAAAATACTGCACATAATCATCGTGAACAAAGCCATACGTTCAGCCAAGGTTATGTAAAAGGGACTTTTATTATGTGTACTTTTGTAAAGTTGCTTGTGTGTCTGTTTTTTTTTTTTTCTTTTTTCTTCTGTATTATAAACATTCAGTCAGTGTCGGTCATGTTGTACACTTCCAGTTTGGCGAGGAAGGAAATCTCGGCGCAGTTGCTTGAATGTACCATTATGTACAGCTAAGTGAAAGAAACGTTTGCACACTGTACGAACTTTTCTGTTCATTTTGATAAACTGATTTTGTTTGATTTTGGCTCTCCCATTTTATCATGGAAATGTAATGAACATAAATAAATGGTTGGATCAAGTATCATTTGTCGGGCATGATTAAATGTTTAGAGTTTTTGTTATAATATTTTTGGGGGAATATGATATTAAAAGACAAACTTTACTGTCATTTCACATCAAATGATCTACACGTCAGTGCAAACTGGTGTACTGCTATTGTATTTTTAAATAACAAGCACAACATGACGAAATACTTCTGATAAAAATAGTTACAAATGACCTCTCAGTATGTTGCATTTCATCATCACTGTAGAGGTTCTTGAGGGATGTTTTAATAAGCAGCGGTTCCCTACCTTTTCATGCTTATAATGCTCTAAAATGAAAGGATGTCTATGTATTACAGCTTATCACAGGTTATGGCCTCAGTGTGGAAATGAGTTGTATGTTTTTCCTTTTAAAGTGCTAAAGAGGTGGCATACTTCACTAGAAAACAAACAAGATCAGAAATATCAGCAGAAATATTTATTTATTTATTTATTTATTTTTTAACCAAGATACACTTTAAATGTTGGGGGACAGTTTTGACTGCCATCGCTCCTCCCGGCCGCTGGGGGCAGTGTGACGCCTCCAGGCGCCTCGGCAGCGCTGAAAGAGCAGAGGTGAAAGGTCGTACTGTGGCAGTCGTGCTGGGGAAAACGCACGACTTGAGAGTGAAATATGGATGAAAATGAGGATTTTGCCGTTTCTTTACAAGACAGCAAGGCCGCATACGTACTCAGCAATGTTGCCGAGGTGGTTGAGCGAATCCTGACGTTCGTACCAACCAAATCGCTTTTCCGGATCGCAAGGTAACGGAACACATTTGTATGCTAATCAGTGAAGTTAGCTTGCGTTAATGTCTGTCGGTGGAAGCGAAACTACTTCTCAGAGATATACGGAACAAGTCGAAAGCTAATATGGGAGCTTGACTTTACAGATATAGTGACTGTATCTTGTGTATATTTTCATTCAGGTACTCAGTCGTGTTTGACAGACGCACGAACTAAGTAGCTAGCAGTTAGCTAACTCCCCTGCCTAGTTTCTACAAAGCTAGCAGGAAAAGTTGAACGTGTCTGTGTTTCTCCTCAGTGTGTGCAGGTTGTGGAGAAACTGTGCCCGTCGAGTGCTCAGGACTCAGCAGCAGTTGACCTGGGTGTCAGCTACTGGACCGTCCAACACCGAGGTCCATGCCCTCTGCAGCATCCTGGCTGAGGAGGTGGAGGTAAGTCATCACACCCACATCGAGGGAAGAGTAACGGGAAGCAGTTTGTGACAGAAGATCGTTGTCCAAATCAACCTTGTACTGCACATTTATAAACATTTAGAGATGTGTTTAACATACATGCTCAGCCAGAAATTATTCATCCTATAGCCCTGGGGTTAAATACCAAAAAAATGGTTCAGGTGTTGATAAAATCTTTTTTTTTCTCACTTATTTTGAAGTAGAATTACTTTAATGATGGGTTATATGGTTTTGTGTCCAAAAAGCACATAACAAATATTTGAACACTGTTTTAATGCATGTACTTTGCTTCTGAATTTTTTTTTCCAGAAAGTGTTTCTCCTGCCCAAAACTGTTCTGGCGATGGTAGACTGTGAGGCCTTCAATGGACAGGCTTATTGCTACAGAGAGAATAAAGGTTGGTGTTACATCATAGTGCACAGTGCTACTGGACTGTTATGTAATGTTAAATGTTAAACCATTTGTCTGATAAGAGCATGTATCTCATTCGTACATTTTGTGTTTTTAGAAAAACCTGTGTGAGGCAATCCTTCCAGAGGGATTATTAAACAGATGCTTTTAAAAATGTCACAATATTGACATAACTGAAAAGTAGGCAGCCTTTGGTAGCCAGTCCTGATAGTAGACTAGTAGATAGGACTGCACAATTTGATACAAAAAAAGACATGATTATGAATAGTGTTAAAGATTATTTTTACATCAACATTTTTATTTTTTCTGAAAAAGCTATTAAAATCACAGTGATGTGCCATTGTTTGGGGTTTGTACCAAACAAATGTTTTTTTTTCTTTCTAACATCTGGAGCACAATTTTTGTAGGCAAAGACATCTCTGCAGCACCAAAAGACTCCATCATAATGCTGTTTTGTCAAGCTTTTGACCTTAATCTTCAATTAATTGTGCAGCCTTACTTGCAAGTCTATCTCTGTGAAATTGCTTTGTGAACACTGACAGATGTAAAACCATCAAGGCCTATGCTGCCCTTTTGTCAGAACATTATTTATCAGTGTGTCTTGGCTTACCCCAGCATGTCCATCAAATTCTGATAAAGTTTTTTTTTTACAGTGTTATCACAATTATATCTTTTAGAAGGTGTAGAATATACATAGAATACATTTGGAATGCACAGATTATATAATGTGCGTTTCACACATATATACACACACATATATAATATCTCACAGATGAATGTAATCAGAACTGAGGAAATCTTTCAAGTCTTCTATATCTATAGCCTAATATCCAAATGGGTCACAGAGACAGACATTTATCAAAAATGCCTAATGCCATTGTGTGAGCCAACAATGGGGGGTCCTCCTACTTTCTGCACTATTACGTTTGTAATAATACACTTAGCAAAATTCATTACTACTAGGATTCAGGCTGGTTTACAGCAGGTGTTAACTCGCTGTGTATCTCTGTTCCCTTTCGCTCAGTTTCAACTTGTGACTGTTCCTCTTTTTCACCACAGTTTGAGCGGCATATTTTGTTGATCTTCACATATTCAATCATTCTGGCGTTATTGTAATGACTGAGCAACTGTAGCCACAGTGTGCCAAAGAGCATTACATCACGGCTGACTTAGAAACCAAACAAGATTTCTTATAGTTGTTATTGAGAGTTTGTTTACAGCCGTGGTGAAGTTTATTTCACCAGTTAGGAGTAATTGGTAACACAGTGTGATGTAAAATTGTACTTGCTATGATTACCACAAGTTTATTATACTTTGTATGCTGATTAAGAACAATGGTATTGATTAGAACTAACAACCCCTTCAAGCCTACAAGCCAATCAGAATAGTGTATATAGTCATTTGCTAGTATTTGTATTTGTTGCATTTTCATTTCTAGCAACCTCTCCTTTAGTTGTTATTAAGATTATACACATATTAAACGGTGACCTTTCTCAAAACATGCTTTTTTTCTCTCTCAACTACTCTGAAGCAAAAAGGAGTCGCCACAGTCCTGACACCGTCGAAGAACTGAACCTGCTCTTCCCCAAAGGCTGTGACATCATGGGCATCGCAACACCGGGCATAGTCTGTAAGTGTTCCTCTTTTCTGTCCCTTTAATATTGCACATTGACCATAAAACCCCCATCGCACCCATAATAAAATCATGGGTAGCTGCATACAGGGAATCGCTTAATTCACTATTGATTAAAAATGTCCCTTAAATGAGCTTTTAAGCTGTGAAGGTACAAATATGTGGCTTTAGCATGTTCATCTACTGGGATGCTCTTTAAAAAATGAGCAGCTAACCAGGTTTCTTGGATGTATCGAGGAAGAATATTTCACCTTCCAGCCAAGAGGACTCCACATTAATCCCCACTGGTGCTGCCTCGTTGGAAAGCTCCACTGGTGGCTGGCACCTCCCCGCCGCTCCCTCTGATAGATTGCCTCGTCCGCCTGCTGCTGTGCTCCCCATTTCTCCATATAATCACAACCCTGCGGAGAAGCGACTCTCCATCAGCCGCGTTCTCTTTCCGCGAGATGATGGCTTATCAGCCGCTCGTCGTCTATCAGGTTTAATGGCGGCCTCAGCTGTTTGTGATAACACTCATTTTGTGTTATTGCAGCTGAGGGGTCACCTCAGGGTCACTCCGCGCATTTAATTCAAATAAATTGAATCTTTAATTGGATAAGGTTGGCTCCTTAGATTACTTGTAATAAGTCTGTCATACAACATTTATTACAGCCAATTAATTATGCATGTTGGTCGCGGGGCTGCACAGTATTAAAACGATGACTTGTGATGCACACGCGTTGTATTTCAGCATTATTCTTCGTGATTAAATAAGATAGTAATGTGCAGTATTTCTTACACCACTTGCACACTAGAGGTGTAGCTCTGCAAAAGATTTAACTCTAAATCCAAAAGCTCAAGTAGTAGTAGTTAATGAAGCTGCCAGTTTTATGATCCTGTGAATTTTAGAGAACTGAAATCATGCCTGCTGTGTTGTAGTTCCTGACTGATATGATGTGTATATACTGATCTAGTTTGTGCTATTGAGCAAAAATCCTATTAAGTGTCTTAAGTCAGTGTTGGTGAGGGTCTACTGGTGACCAGAGGTTTTTGTCCATGGTTATTAGCATATACTGTCTCAGCTTTGAAAATTGATTCCCAACCCCCAGAGATAACTCACACAGTTGATCGGTGAGGCAGATGCATTGCTGCCTTTAACTGCACTTACTCGAATCGCCACTAGATGCTGACTCCAAGAAACTGTCTGCACCAAAATCAAAAGACAAATCGTGTAACCTCTCACTACAACAATGATTTTCTACTTAAACTTGGTAAAAAACAACCCTCCTCACATCTGCTTTTCTCTCCTTTAGCCAAATCAGGATTTTCTGCCTGCAAGGTGGCAGCAAACAGTAAACCCAGATCAAGTCTTCTGCTCTGTTTGAAACTAGGGGGATGGAAAGATGCTGTGACTGCTTTCTTGCTAACGCTGCAAGCAATAAGAAAAGTGGTGGCTGCATTGAGGGTCCATCAAATAAAAAATAGGAGGAAAGAAAAGGAAAGAAAAATAGGCAAAAATATTTAAAAACCTCACTCGCCAAGTCCTTCCATTTTCTATTTGTATTTTTTATTTTTTAGCCTATTGTCTCCCAAGCATCCTTCGTTTCTCTTTCATTCATTCAACTAGGTATCACACAAGTTATGTCAATTCTGGAGAAGTGTGGATATTAACATTTTTAGTGTGCATCTACAGTATATCACATGTACACACATGTATGAGTGGTTCTTAGGCATGTGCCAATATTCAGCAGGTTTTCTTTCCAAGTAAACATGGTAACAGCTGATGTCAGTGATGAGATCACACAGTCAGGTGTAGAGGAGGAACCTACTCACGGCTTAGTTTTTTGACTGGAATCAGTAGTCAGGCTAATGGGCCTCCATGACACGTGCAAGGTACTGCATGTAACTCATATTCGGGTGCACTTCATGCTTTCTCCTCTGTGCAGTAACTCCCAGTGGCTCCTCCTCCGGCCCTCCCCAGGAGTACCAGGAGGGGGAGGCTGGCTTTGCGATCATGTTCCCCAGCGTGGACGGTGTCCACATCAAGCCCTTTCATTTCTGCAAAAAGTCCATCTCCCCAATGGCCCTGAAAGAAGCAGGTGAGTGTCGGCTCGCAGCAGATATTAAATAAAAAGAGAAAAAAATCTTGCATAACATGTTTTCATATCACTCTTTTAATTGTTGTTCTTTCTTTTCAGGACTTGTTGACAACCCAGAGCTGCGTGTCGTGCTGATATTTGTCTATGAGGCTTATAAATCTGGAGGCGCACGCTTCCTCAGCCAGATACTGGAGCCGCTGGCTAAGAGCAAAGCTCTCATCGCTGGAGGGCTGGTAGAAAGTGTCTTCTCTCCCACCAGACACTGGTGAGTTAATGTCCACTTAAACCAAGGTGGTTTTATTAGCGACATTCACAAGTGATTTCATGGAAATTCCTGAAGTTCAAATAATGTTAGTTTCATTTCTATATTACATTAGTGGAGCTTTCGCTGGGTTTGGATTGAATTGGAGTTTAATGATGATTAATTTTTATGCAATACTCACAGTCTCCCTCTCCTCCTCACTCTGTAGCTGTAGCCAGGGTGCATACGGAGTGGTGGGCCTGGCCCTGAGCGGCCCTAAGGTGCAGGGGGCATCTGTGCTCTTGGACCAAGACATCAGCAACCCAAAGGCAGCCGAGGCCACGATCCGGCGGCTGAAGGCGGCCAAGATTCCCGAGAGGAACACCCTCGGGTTCATGTTCGCCTGCGTGGGGAGAGGCCAGAACTACTACAACAACCAGACCAACGTCGAGGCCGACGCCTTTCGCAAGGTGTTCCCCAACACCCCGCTCTTCGGCCTGTTCGGCAACGGCGAGATCGGCTGCGACCGAATCATCAAAGACGACTACACGCTGTGCGACACTGACACGGACAGTCTGCAGCACGAGTACACTACAGTCATGACCCTGGTGCATTTGGGCTGACTGACTGACCCACAGAGACAACAGACAAACAGGACGACCTATCACGCTCCCGTTTGTCTCAGCAGTTGGGAACAAGAAAACATTCTGTACAGCGTAACTCGCATTACGACTCAGAATGTCGCCGTCACCATTCCTGCCCATAAAGTAGGAAAATGATCCCTGTAGCCATCGATGTAATGGCAGTGTTTGGGAAAGTGTGTCCCCCCTCGGACACTGTGTGTAAACACAGCTTCTTATTAAAACCAGTGAGATTCACAAAGTTCAGATTTGAAAAGACGAAGCGATCGCCTCTTTTTACATTCGAATGTGATAGAGCGCTCTTGTTAAATATGTGTTTATGTTTTCCCCACACTTTCAAGGCATATCTTACCCTCTGACATTAACCCCGTGGTCTGTTTGCTTTGCAGGTGAGTAAATTATATCCACTTGTGTGTCCCACAAGCTTTTTGTTCTAGTTGTTGATCCAGCGCAGGCACTTTTTATCCTCGTAAGTAAGAGGAGTGTTGTCCCTCTTCCACAAAATCAAGGTGATCTTGATTTGAATGCTCTTCCTTGTTATTTGGATTTTACACTCATGGTTTTTACACCTTTGTCTTACCAATGGAAAAAATAATAAACCATGTTAGCCTATGAATTAATACTCTTTTGCAAGATATCTATGTACCGTGGCTCTATTAGGTACCAGGAACGCAGTCAGGATTTTACAGTGCCTCTTCTTTTTCCACGTCTGGTCATATCTCCTACATCCTACGTCCAACTTACTAGTTGGGCCAAATGGTCACTTCATTTAGCTTCTGCAGTTTAAAAGAAAGCTTCATTCGAAGAAAAAAAACAAACAGAACAGGACTGCCCTGTTGGCTAACTTCACTTTACTCGTGGCTCTTCTACAATAATTTAGAAAATAGTGGTTAGAAATGAAGATAAACTGTTACAAGTCTGAAAAAAATGTGATTGATTTGGTGGAGATGATGTTAATACGGTATCCTTTGCAAGAAATAAGAGATAAATGTCAAAGTTTATAAGTTAATGTTTCTTTGAAATCTTGATAGTATAGTCTGAGACTAACTGCCTAGTTGCGCGTCTGAAAAAAAGCACCCAATTTAAAAGATCATAGAATATTGCTCCGTCACTGATCGATGTCAAGGATATCCTGCAGACATGAAGCTTCCGGTATAAACACGATTGTTGGTTGTAAGTTCAGCTTTTCTATACGTGCTGCGGCAATAATTGCTGCAAGAATGGACGTTCCAATATTTTACTTTTTTTTTTTTTAAATATAAAAAAATAACGAAGCTTCTTTGTATCCTAACAAACGTCTGGCCTAGTTTTTGAAGAGAGATCATTAAACTGTATTAAGTTAGTGTTGACGGCTGATTGAAACAAAGTTGTTCTGGTGTTGATGCACTTTTTCTACATGTGCCAAATCATGTCTGTACTGCTTTTTTTTCTCTCCCCTCAATAAATGACACACATTCAGTATGAAGATATGTGCTTTGGTTTTTCTTCAGACCCCCCCTGGTCCCTGTAAACCCACTGGGCGTTACGCATCCTCCCCTCGGTTGTAACCACAGGCCCTACACTACACTCGATTCACATCACCACTTTTTTCTTTTACTCCCCTTTATTTGCGCACACCCCTGAAATGTGAGCCTCTCAGCCTATAACATCCCCGGCAGCCCACGTCCAGGCGTGTTTTAAATAAAAGGAAAAGAGACGCTCCGGGTTGATTGATGTGCGCTTTAACCATCGACTGGCTAATCCCGGTGAATGACAAACGGTTAAGCCAATTGCTGTGAAGGCAATTTATATTCCCATAGTATCTTTATTTTGGGAAACCATAAAAAAAAAAAGAAAAAGAGAAAAGAAAAACCCCGCTCATGACACGGAGAGGGACGACCTACCAGGCGTAAAGCTAATAAAAAAATCATCTGTGGCGATAATCCGCTCACAAATTGGCCTCAATCGTTGTGTGTGTGTGTGTGGAGGGGGGGAGACAGAAAAATCTTCTCACATCCATCTCTTTCTTTCTCTCTTTCTCTCTCTCTCACACACACACGACCAAACATTTCTCAGACTGCTATGTCGTGACCGGAGCGATGCAAATGTCACACCGATTCATTGGCTACTGTCAGTCTTTCCGGCACGAAAGCGTCAATGTTTTGATGGCGTTTGGATGAAATTTGTGCGCCTTGCGTTGGCCGCCTGCTGCTGCTGCTGCTGCTGAAGCTGAAGGAGCGGGGGGTTCAGGGGGAGAGAGAGAGAGAGAGAGAGAGAGAGAGAGAGAGAGAGAGAGAGCCGAGCGCTTTCGACGGGGCTCTTCAGCTTTTCAGCACCTGGACAGCTCCTTTTTTTTCGCAGGGTTCCCCGCTGCGCTCGCCGGGGAAACCCTCGGCTGAGGAGCGGAACCTGGATCTGGATCTGGAGCAGCGCAGCCCTCAACGAGAAGGAGGAGGAGGAGGAGGAGGAGGACGGAGGAGGAGGAGGAGAAGGAGGAGATCGCGCTGTAAAGGCTCGTTATTTCATCTGAATAACACTCGCAGAGCTAATATGATCTCGCCGAGGGACGATGCGTCTTGCGTTTGAGCTCTTTTGGTTTTGCACTGAAATCCAAGGAGCAGCAGCGGCAGCAGCGGCGGTGGTGGTGTTGGTGGTGGTGGTGGTGGTGCTCGTCCAATGCAAAAGTGCTAAGGATAGCTGCAGCCTACACACACTGCGAGCCTGCTGCTGCTTCACTTACTCTCATCACCACCGAGGGAGACATTACTATCAGCGAGGGGGCAGCGGGAGGCACGATTACCCGTCAACAATGTAAATCTCTACACAGGTAGGTGCTCTGCTCCGGATAAATAATTCATTTATGGACGGCGAGGAAGCTCTGTGTAGTTGTGCACACAGCTCTCGTTTAGTTTTTTTGTTTTTTTTTCTCTCTCTCCTCTGTGGAATCTGATGGCAGCAAGTAAAAAAAAAAAATCGGTTTTGATCACAGGCGCGATTATTAGTCTGATGGCAGGAGGTGAAAAGTCTGAGGCGCAGCCTGTAACTCTGTCATGAACCAGATCTGATGTTTCAAAAGGGGGGGTGGATTAAAAGTTCACGTTTACACAATTGGTTTGTGTTTGAGGTGACTTCTGGAGTTCAGGCTCTGGAGTCAATCTATCTAGTCTGTCGCTGATGTCTGACACTACCAGTAAAATCAGATTTTCAGAAACATTTGTGTCTCACAGCGCTGAAGTTTGGGGTTTCTGATATTTTGATATTTGCCACCATACCTAGAGACAACCCCTTAAATGGGTTCCTCATGGCCCTTCAAGAGTGTGATGAAAGCAAGAGAGAAACAAATCATAGGATGCAATGGAGAGGGAGTTTCACTGGGCACACCAATTTTCGGTTTTATCCAAAGTCCCTAAAATCAGAAGTTGCGATGTGACAGTTTTAATTGGTATCGAAATGTTGCAAACAAAAGCTGCTGTTTGGATCTCCTGCCACATTTAAAATGTTCCGGAAAAAAGCAACAGTTTGGATGAAAAGCAATGGTTTGGATCTCCTGCCACTGTTAAATTGATTTTGAAATGTTGCGGATAAAAAGCAACAGCTTGGCTCTCCTGCCACGGTTTAAAGTGATATTGAAATGTTGTAGATGTAAGCCAATAGTTTGGATAAAAAGCAACAGTTTGGATCTCCTGCCACTTTAAATTGATTTTGAAATGTTGTAGATGTAAGCCAATAGTTTGGATAAAAAGCAAGGGTTTGGATCTCCTGCCACAGTTTAAAGTGATATTGAAATGTTGTAGATAAAAAGCAATAGTTTGGATAAAAAGCAACAGTTTACATCTCCTGCCACAATTGATAGTGAAATGTTGGCCTAAACCTAATAGTTTGGATCTCCTGCCACTCGGGCTAGTTAAGTTACCAGCCTCTCAGATCATTATTATTATTATAATATGATATCTTCACTTGCCACAATGACTGTTTGTTCCAGGTTCAACATGAAAGCAGCGTCTATCAGGAGAAAAGGTGAACTGCAGCACTGAAAACAGCAGGAACTGAGTGGAAACATTGTGACAAGCACCGCCGCCATCTCTCCTCGCTCCATCAGCCGGGATCATGGCAAACACTGAGTAAGTCCAGTCCACCGCTGAGCTTTCTTTCTTCTCTCCCTCCTCAGTCTTTTCTCATATTTCCAACCAGCTTTCAAAAAAAAAACAGCTGTTTTTGTGTGTAACCCATAAACATGTATAGTCACATGTCAGAAAATGCAGAATTGTTGATTGGGGAACTCGTTTCAACTTTTCCTCTTCGCTCAGTCTGCCGTCTTTCACTATTTCTCAGGCTCCTTCGCCTCCATCTCCACAATAATGACCTTTATTCACTCAGACACTGCCACCGTTGAGGTGTCTCCGACCCGCGTCACTCTGAATGCTAAACACAACACAAGCCGACGCTGACTGAGATGCAGAAACACACCTGCACACTGCTGACCACAGAGCGTCCATTCTGCAGCCCCGAACAGAGGTCACTATGTTAATCCTCCCCGCCGAACAGCATACAGTGTATTGATCACAGATGAACACCCCTCCAACCTCCAGTTTCCTCCCAGCTTTCCATTTTTAATCTCTCGGAGTGTGTAGTGAGAACAGCTGATGCGTGACGTGCCGCGTCCCGCGTGTATGTTCGCGAACGTGTGAAGACGAAGTAAGAAGTAAGGGAGCGCGCTGGAAAACCTTATTTTTCTGTCAACTCATGACTCTGCTGGCTCTCCAATTTGTCTCGTCTTAACTAGCCGCATTTGTTCTCCTGACCTAGATGAATAGCCCTAAATCATCGCTCCATTTGTGCTTTTCTAAGAGGACCAGTTCTGCTCGTGCTCCCATACAGAGCTCAGCTCAGCGGGTCTCAGTAGCGATGTCACATCACGCTGTGGTCGAGGTGGAACGCGTCCTGAAACAGATGACTGTGGCTCACAGTGGCTTTTTCCACAACCCACCAGATAAAAGGTTTCAAACCGACGATCACGTCGTAAACAAACAGTGTAAATAATAACCAAACGCAAATAATCTCAAATGAGAAAAATGTATTTAATTTCCTTTTTCTTAATTTTTATCCATACGCACAAACTGTTTTTAACCCGTCTTCCTTCATCTAGGTGTTTATAGTGACGTGGCACTGTATTTATGAACATCATTTAGTGATTGTTCAGCAAACAGACCTTTATTTTATGCAAATGAGTGCTTTATTCTATGTCTTATTCTCAGATTTATAAAGATTCATGTTCAAATTAAACAAAGTAGATAATAAATCAGTCTTCTTTCAAATCAGCCTTATATTTCTACTGATGAGAGTTGTCATTATTAAGTAAAATTAGAAGAAAACAAAACTTTATTCACATTTAACAGTAGGATTATCACCCATCTTTTATGGTGTTAATAAACTGCTGATAATGCATCCGTCTTTAAGTATCATTGTACTGTTGGAGCTGTGTGAGCTGATCCTTAATGTTTTCTATATATGTTGGCTGGTTTAGTCCAATGGCTCCGTACGTAAGGCTCTGGGACCCCTCAAACCATTACAAAATTTAATCTGAGGGGTTGTGAGATCATGGAAAGAGGTTTGACAGAAGAGAAAGAGAAGTTCTGCTGCATAAATGTATATTTATAGTCTGGACTTTTCTATAATCTTTGCTTTTTTAGTGAAATATTTGATCATTTTACCTCCTCGAGCGACGCCCCTATCCCAGGGATGAGAGCCACTGGTTTGATCTGTGTGTTTTATAAGCTCATCATATATTTTTCATCTAGAATAGAAATCTGAGAAGTAACTAGTAACCATGTCAGATAAATGTAGCTGAGAATAAGTACAATATTTCCCTCAGAAAGGAAATGGGGTGGGGGTATATAGCAGCAGAAAATGTTAAATACTTCAAAACTGTACAATAATTGAATAAATATACTGTTACTTTCTGCCACTGCTTGTTTGTAGCTGACCCTAATAATGAGAAATTTGCAACTTCACTCAGGCTTCAGAAAAAAACGTGTCCACAAATCAAATCTTAGGTGTCTGTATACAGTAAATTACACCTGAGGCTGGATTTCCCCTTTAAGATTCTGAAGGGTCCTCTGCGCTGGTCGGGACCATTCATCTTTCTCCCCACGTCGCTGTCTACCCTGTTGTTTATTCAACGCCATGGGAGGGTGGAGAGGTTGGGCGGCTTTGCCTCTTTTGTTCGGGGTGGGAGTTGACAAGCACATGTGTCTTTGTGCCTGTTGGGAGGAATGCGGTCTACGAGTGTGGCCCGATATTCTGCCTAATTGGCTCTTTTCATAAACACACCGGCATAATGTTCGCAGTTTGTCTGCTATGGATGATAACGTACAGAAGGTGAGGACATCCCCATGATGTGCATTAGGGCTGCAGCAAAGGCAACAAATGGATCAAAGTTCAACTTGCACTTTACAGCACTCATGAACTGAAGCTGAAATTTGCATGAACCTAAATTCTGTGGTTCTGGAAGGAGATTTCTAAAGTTAAACCAACAATAACATAATCTAATCTACTATCTTTTGAGTCCCCCAATTTAGTGTTCCCTTTTGAGTCCTGAGAGTATGTCAGAGTTCATTGTAGACTTCATAGTATGACAAGGTGTAAGATATAACCTCTCTTACAATCTTTGTAATCCCAACGTGACGTCACCCACTGGTTTGTTGAATACCGTTTTAAAGCCTCGAGATTAAAGCCATCGCCATCTTGGTTTTTTGGAGTCATATGGGACATATTTGGACAAGAGGGTTGGAGCTGTGGAGGATACTGATTGGATCTGACACACTGTGGTAGCAATTTGTTGATGGAAAGGTAGGCTTGCCCTGAAACATACCCTGTTTTATTGTCTGTTTTACTCTAAACGGGACCGTAACTTAGAAAATGAACATCACGCTGTGTTGAAGAAGACTTGACACTACTGATAGAGACCATAAACTCATTAGGAAACTGGTTACTGAGGTAATAAATCAAGTGAGAAGTAGGGTCATTTTTTCATAAGCTTACATAAAATTGGACTTCTTTTTGCAACCAGGGGTGTGGATCCTGCCGGCCGTCAGAGAGAGCGCAGGTTTAAGGAACCTCCGTAATGGCTTTACTTTCCAGACCTGGAGGCTCCGTCCATATTTTATATAGTCAGTGTGATAGACTCAACGACTTCAACATCTTTATCTCTGATGACATTTGGAGCCCGAGGTTCCTTGCCTTTAAATTGTTCCAGGAAATGCCATTATAATTATAATTATTCACTCTGTGTTTACTGAATTAAACCTTCACAATTTAATAAGATGATAGCTGTTGCTGCGTATTTTGCATAATGCTCACGATGCAACAGGCAGCCCCTGAATACTGATGCGCAGGATGTACTGCACGTCTCCTCTGTTTGCCCCTATATGCAAAAAATACAGCGCAGAATTAGTCGGTAAAGTCAATTTCACAAAGTCTACAGAAATCTGTCTTTTCAGTCATTAAGTCTTTCAAGACCCATATTCCCTTAAGCGTCTGTAGAAATTAAAATAATCTATTATTGGAAACTGACACAGTGTAAAAAGGTCCACGGACCTCTCCATTATGAAGAAGGCTTATGTACATCTGCTGTCTTAGTCCTGCCCCACGAGGGTCTCCGTGTCTCCTGTGTCTTCTACAGCTTGTATCTGTAAAGGTCAGATAAGAGACTGGTCACACCAGGGCCAGAACAGTCCATTGTGCAGTCCACCAATTCATCATAGTTTAATCTGTAATATTATTAATGAGCTAATGTGCCGGGCAGACTTCATTAATATCCACTGGCGTGAAATTACCAAAGTTTCTCTGGAAGTTTTTGGGTGTTCTAAGAAATTACCCAAAGCAATTTGTGAATTCTGCAGAAGTGACAGGTGTTTTGTCCTACATCACGAACACTGTGTTAAAACAGCAAGTTGTGTTTTCCGAGTTAATGCATTAAAAAGAATGGAGGGTGAACTGACGGAGGTTTATACTGACCGAAATGCAATGCTAAGAAAGGGCAGGTGAAGTATGTTTTTCTGCAGGTATCACTGTTTCTGCACGGTTTTAATCTGGACGCCGATAAAGTCCCGCAGGTAACAGCTGACGGTTTCTTTTGCCTCATCTTCATCTTTTATGTGAAATCCATATTACGTTGTGTGTGAGTCAGCAGCACAGATAAACATTACTCACTGTCTTAGCTTTCCTCGAAGCAACCAAAGACGTTTCTTTAGTTTCTGACAAACACGAGTGTACAGTGTCTGTTAGCCGTTGCATCCAAGACACAATTATAACATCAAACTGATTCATCCGCCGAGTCTGAAGTTAGAAGTTTGAGAATAGTTTGCAGTGTTGGCTGTCTGCTGACAGTGTACACACTCCTCTGTAACACTAATACACAATGATGTCCAGCTTCTCCAAAGTTCTCCACAGCAGCTGGTGGGAGCAGCTAACATCTGCTTCGTGTCTCCGCGTTCTGGCCAAATATTTTGCTGTGTTTTAGATCCTCGGGCGTTGCGCTCAGACCGCCTAATCTAACGTGCGAGCGTGTGTGTTGATCTTATAGTCCGAGGAGGACTTGGATGGAGTGGAGTTTATGTGCCTGGATGGAAATCCATTTTCTTTACTCCCCCAGAAAGTGTATTTTAAAAGCTGCCATTGGACTTTTTTTTTCAAGGGGAGGTGATAGGCAGTGATTTAATATGTGGAAATAATGGCTCATGGTTTCGTTTTTCTTGATAGATGCATATATATTTTCCTCAATATGTCAAAACATGAAAGCGGGAGGATTTCAGATTTTATTTCATGGCAACATTTTCAACTGTGCTGAACTTTACACCACCTGATGAACGCGCGCCGTATCCATCGCCTGATGTACCCAAACACTGCTGATGTAACGGATCTTGTTCAGAGGATAGTAGATCTTATTTTCATAATTCAGGCTGTAAGTGGAGTTTCTGATTTATGAACAGTGTGCAATAAAAGTTTAAAAAGGGTGTATTAACGCACTCGCTTCGCTGGAAAGCACTTGGAAGTCAAATTGATTCAAAAGAAATCAGAAAGTCCATAAAGTTTTCCTTTAATATTATGTTTTGGGGCATTTAATTCATGTATATCAGCCAACTGTAGAGTTTAAAACTTTTTTTTTTTACATAAAAGATGTTAAGGAAGAATCTACAACCATGCTTTCAGCTAAAAGCAAACATCAGCATGCTTTTATACTCGCAATGACAACCATCCGTCGACCATCTTCGCAAACAAAGCCAAATCATTCCCTCTTCTCTTCTCCGAGCCTGCTTGTAAATCCGTCTTATTGCATACGGGGTCGCAGGGGTCACGAGCGAGACACTTCTAGTTGTCTGAGGAGGAACATTCTTCAGCGCCACTGGCTCCCAGTCACTTACATGACCTTCTGTTTTGGTCAGCGAAAATCCCCTGAGCAACTTTTGTCACATAATGACCTTTCCTACCCAGCCCACAACTCTAACAGTCCGCCATGTAATTTTATCTGCCACCCCCCGGGGAATCCTGCTCCGCTGAATATCACTTCTTTCCTGTGGGTGCTCTTCCTGCAGTCGCAGTCTTTTTAGTCTTTCCATGAAATAATGTTTTTGAGAATTTTGCAATTGCCACTTTCTGTTAGATAAGAACGCTGGGGTACACGGAAAGGTCAGTATTCTTGTTTAAAACAGCAAAAATGTATTTATATATTTGTACTTGGAGAGAAACAGACCCAGGTTTGTCCTTTTGCTGTTACTGTTCATTGACATTGTTTTGACTTTAGGGTGTTAAGAGTTATTCCCGTGCATTATATCGATGCATTTTAACAATATTACTGCAACACTTGTCAGCTGAACAGCGACCTTTAAATGAAAGTTGTTGTTAAATGCATATTATTACTTTCATTATATTCATACTTTATGTCTCTTTTGGGGGCATTTCACAGTCCATGCATCGTTCATGTAACTTTGGCACAAATAGAATGGATATATATCATGTAAAAAAGACATTCACCGTAATATCACAAGTATCTCAACATGCATGACTAACCCTACGAGTGCTTCACATGACGGCTTTGCTGAACATTGCACAAACCCGACTGGCAGCCAGGCAGCACACCAGGTACATTACTGTCAGCTGTGAGCCGGTGGGGTCCGGACAGCTTGTGTCTGTCATGAGTGGTTATGTGCACGGTCCTGATTGTTTGGGAAGAGAGCCAACGCTGCTGCTGCTGCCGCCGCCGCTGTGCTGTAGATGAGAGGTGGTATGGATGAGGTGTTGTGTGTAGGAGAAGTGTGGAGGAAACAACATCTATCAGGCCAACCCACTGTGGCACAATACTGTACATCCACAGTCTCAGAGTGGGAATTAATCCTTTGCCCAGATAAAATAAGTGCTGAAATATTTTGTCATGGCAGATACGTACGTGTACACGTAGATGACCAGCACAGTGCAACGACGCACAGGTCCACTCCTGACACACACGTGCGGTGTTGTTTCTGAGACTTGCCATTTGAAGCCTTTGAAGACTCAAATCCTACGCGTTCATCAATAACCTTAAAGCAACATTATGTAACTTTATTCTCTTAAAATACCAGCTTCAAAATCATTTTGATGGTTCAGTGTCTTGTGAAAGGGCGAATGGTTCTCAGCCACGCCACAACCCCGTCACTTGTTTCTGCACTACGTATCTTCAGTGAGAGGGTACGATCACAGCGTTACGTACATGTATACGTCAACATACAAGTTTTCTGTGACGACGTCATGACTTTTGTTTGTAGTCAGCACCTACGTTACGTCTGACAACTGTTACAGACCTGGGATTTGTATTTATGACAGTGAAGTTGCACTCGGAAACTGTGGTGGCCACCAAATTGCACAAAATACCAATTTCTACATAATGTTGCTTTAATATGAAATATTATAATTAGTTGTTTTTTTTAAAACATGGCTTTCTCAACTTGATTTATACATTTTTTTTTGCCCCTGCTGTGTTTCCGTTCGTTATCTTATTTATTGGATTTTGTAGGTATACATCACTGAAATCATAACATTTTCAGAACAGACAGGAAAAAGGCGGCTGCCCAGAGAGAACACAGTGATATACTTTATTATCCATTTTTCTTCACTCATATAACACATATTGCATTGTACATGAGTCAACAGCATCACGGCCTCTGGTGACTATCTTTCTGACTATACAGAGTATGTATCTCGATCGGAAAGTAAGACCCTTTTTGCCGAGGGGAAATAATCCCATCAAATTGGGATGAGGGCAGCTTCTCTTGAGACTAGGCTGCAATAACACTTCCTCCCTGAAAGCAAGAGGTTTTCATTAATGAATGCTGGATGCTATACATGCAGAGTTATGATAGACCGCTCCTGGGAAAAAAAAAACAGCTGCCACCTCTACTTTGAAAAGAAGCTTTCAATCTTAACGTCCTTATCGGCATATCAGGTTAGAGAATCAACAGTCTGGCAGTTATTATGTGTCATAATTTACCTTTGTGTCGTCCAAACTCTTTCTCAGTCTGCCTCAACTATTTCTGAAGTCCTTGAAAAACATTGCCATTCAAAATAAACAGATCAGTCTGGCTGTTTAGAGCAGGAGTATTGCAGTATTTCCACGGGACGGAAAAGTGTGCACGGCTAAAGTTCTCTGCAGCCAGCGGGCACATGGTTACTCACCTGAAACAGTTTTTTCCAGAATACACCTGCTTACAATGACTGTGACTCACTCATCTGGTTGCTGTGTTCATACGTTTGGTGTGGTAAGATTACTCCAGCTGGTGCCTTTTTTCTTGTAGTCATTCTCTGTTTGTTGCTCACAGACTTGACTTTTTTTCACTCGTGGTGCTCTGCTGTAGTGTCGGTTCAGGCTGTTGTCACAATAAATGGTGGTGGGATGTTTTTTAGTGCTGGTTAATGTTTCACTATTGCACCAGTAGCCAGTTGGATTTGTTTTGTGTGACTGAGGCCTTCTTAATTTAGTTCATATTAATTAGACACACCTCAATGATCCTGGCATTTGGACTTCATCAGAAATGCAACTATTCTTAAAGATTGATTTGTCTTGGAGCCTCACATACTTTGAACAGTTTACCTTCCAGTTTATAGATTAGGAAAAATGTCATTTGATTAAGGTTTATAAAACTCTTTCAAAGCCACCATTAAAAAAGCACTCCAACGATTTATCATTACACTTATATAACAGTTTTTAAAAGAAAATGTTATGCTCAGAGATGTGGGAGTGTAATGCTAGTGCTAGCTAATGTAGCATCTCACTAGCCTCAAGCAGGGATGAGGAGGAGCAGGATACAGAGTGCACTTTCTAACTCCAAAACTCTTGTTCTTTTAATTTTTTAAATTTAATTTCAGACCGAACCAACACTGACTCAAGTGACATCACTTGTGCAAGTTATCAATCCTATCCTAGCCACAACAGGCTACAGCTTTTTTCAGTGCTCATAACGGGTCGCAAATTCATTGTGTTTCAATTTCTCCTACTAGCAGCTGTAATACAAAAGCTGGCTGAAGGTGCAGTCAGACCGAACACCACTCCCCATTCACTTGTTTGAAAAAGGGAGCGAAGTTGTTAATTGGTTGAGCCTGGTTCACTCAGCAAACGGTGCAATCTTGTTGAACTTTTACCGCCTAAAATTGGCAAGGACAACGCTAGCAGTTAATGACAGCTGAGTAAATTTAGCCAAATCCTGTCTGACTGCACTCTGACAGTGCCGTCCCTCAAAAGCGTGGCATGCTCCTTTAAGGCCTTGTTTCATTGTCATTAATGTTTCATGTGTTTATGGATCAGTTAGGTGCCTTTTGGCGCCTTGGACGAACGTGCGAGAGCGGTCATGTTTTATCCTTTATGCTTGTGAATATTTTATACGTCCTTCCATAGGACATTTGTATTTGGCCGTTTACTTGCAAGCCTCCTGGTGTTGGGGTCACACAGAGTCAGGGTTTAGATCAGATCGGCCATCATTATTTCCCAAAAACCTATAACCCACGATTCCCTGCCAAACACACACAAACACACACACACACACACACACATACACCAACACAGCCTACAGTCACTCGCAGAGAACAGGATGCCCTCCAACAGCTCGGGTCGCTCCAGATTACATCAAAGGTCCTTTGGCGTTGACTTTATCACTGTACATTTCATTAAACTGTGGCTTGGTTGTGGTTTACGGTCATTGTGTGTATGTGTGCGTATTCATGTGTGTGTTGGGGGGTTAGTCTGTTATCTCCCTGCATATCTGTCCATCCAATCCCGCCCGTTTACCTACATCTCCCCTCCTATAAAAGGTATGCCTGTCTGTTAGATCGCTCGTCTCCGCTCTGAAGGTTTTGGGTCACTCGGTGTGTTGTCTGTCATGGCGGTTTGAGGAGGACCGAAGGAGAGGAGGTGAAGAATTCAGAAAAAGGAAAGTGGAAAAAGCAGGAAAACAGATGAAGGAAAGCAAATGGCTGCTGGGAATACCCTTTGTGTTCTATCTTCACACAGCCATTACCAGATTCCCTGTGTTTCATGAGTGACTAAGCCATGAGGTAAAATATAGAAAAACAATGAAAGCACACAAGAGTTTATGATTTTTACCGCCAACGATGTCTTCTCACCTCTACATTTCCTATTTCTTTTCATTTGTGGTCCTTCGCTACCATTTCTCCTCACTTTTACCTAAACGTTTCACCTCATCTCCTCCTTTTTGAGTCCTCCTCCTGAACCTTTGCGCCCCTCTTTCACACCTTCTCTCTTTACCCTGCTGCCCCCTTTCAGCTTTTAGCTCAGTCTCTCTTTAAAAAAATATCCATCTTCGCCTCTTGTATTGTTCATAGCTCTTTATTTTCTTCATCGCCACTCCTCTGCTTGTTGTATAACCCCTGAATACCACCCCCCCCTTTTTCTCCCTCCCCGTTTACCTTTTTCCCTGACTTCCTTTGACGTTTGAAGGAGAGTGGGGATCCACTCAGCTGACAAAGAGAGAGGCGATGACGTCACAGCAGACATGATACACCAGCATCTGCTCTGGTCTAAAAATACACACCACAGGGCACACACAGTCAGTCTACAGCTGCACTCAGCATTTGTTTCCACCTCCACGCTCTACTGAGATGGCCCAGCTTTTACACAACTGGGGCTTGTGGGCACGCTGGGTTACATGCCGTTGGTCCACAACCGAGAAGCTTCAGCGTATTTGGATATTAAGGTTTAAAGACTCTCGGTGGATACGTTGGAGGGGGTTTAGTTATATGAACACAGAGGAATGCAGGCATGGTTATCAGATGAATATCCAACCTGTCATTTGTGAATTAATTCAAACGTTTTTATTGAGCCTGTTCATTCGTTCATTGCCATGAATTTAAATGAAATAAATGGAAAATACTGATCAAAAAGAGTGACATATATACAAAAGAGAACACATAAGACATAGGACCTGTCTGGTCTTCAGTTTTTTTGTTTTCCAATATTTGTGTGGCAAACATCTTTAACCTCGGAGTGCCTTCTTTTATAATGAAATAACCGTACTTTATAGCTAGCTAACATTAGCTATAGCTGTGGATGAGCTGTTGCCAGAACTAAGTAACTTTAAATGACATTAGTGTGGCATTTATTTAGAGGTGCAATATGTAAGAATCCTGTCAAATTCATACTACAAACAAACAAACAAACAAACAAACAAACAAACCAACAGGGGGCAGCATATCACCAGAGTGACTGCTAACTGTGAAGCTAGCGCTCCTGTTAGCTAACTCTGCCCAGACTAGGAGCTTGGAACGCTGGGGGAGTGTTGTTTAGGATCCGCGGTACAAAGAGGCTAAGGGGCTAGCTAGTTAGCTTTGACTTAACATCAGCACTGTTATTCCTTCACATACAAACAATCAAAAACAAAATTCCTTCATAGTGTGCCTTTAATTATTTTGAGATACCAGATATTCCATAAACCACTGGACAGAATCTGGCAATGACAGCAGTCTACGGTGTAACATTGGAAGCACTTAAGAGTTGTTGAATCGAGCTTGTTTAGCACTCGATGACAGTGGCTCAGTTGCAGCAATATGCACTCTACCTACAGTAATCGCTGTCTTTGAGCAAGGCAGTGTACCTGCAGCTCCTCTGCTCCTCGGCAGTGGACGATCGTGCGAGTGCTCAGCAGCTCCCTGCTGCTTGAGTGGGTGTTTGTGTGTAACCCTCCCTGACCCTGCGTTTACTCCCCGAGGCCGTCACTGTAAATAAGAATGTGTTCTTAGTGAAGTTGCTGGGCTGAATAATTAGTCTTTTTTATCTGCGCCGCTTTTGTGCTCGTACATTTCTGCTTCTTCAAGAAAACCCCGTCTGTCCTTCTCTTCCCCTGCTCCGTTATCCAGGCTGCATCTGCTACTTTTATGATAATTGATGCATGTCATTAAGCTGTGGTTTTGATATTTAAACTATTGAAATTTTTTACCTAAACATGGTAAAAAGGGACGGCTTTTTCAAGACATTTAACCAGAGAATTAGGCTAATGTAGCATCTTTCTTCTTGTAAGTCAGACAATATAAATTCATTTTAATGGTGTATAATAATTCTTTACACATCTGAGAAATGTGGTCTACATTTCAAAGTAACGTGTGTTTTTTTGTGTGTTCTGTCTCCTTCTCGTGCATGTGTGCGTGTGTGTTTTCTGTCTGTGTGTTGCTGGTGGTGGCATGTAACTAGGGAAGTGGAGCAGGCAGGTCTGTCAGACTTGGAGATCATCTCCCAGCCAGTGGAGGATGAGAACCAGTGCTTGGCTCCTCCGGTCCAGCTGGTGAGTTTTGGCTACAGAGATCTGCCCCTCGCAGCTCTGGACCTCTCGCTGGCCGGCTCGCAGCTCCTCTCCAACGCAGACGAGGATGAAAACAGGGACGGGTGAGTGAAACTTTTGTCGTGTAGCAAGCCTTGTTCCTGCGATGGATGCATTAGTTAAGTTTGTATTTTGATGTGTGAGTGACACACAGGTGGTTATGTACTGGTTTCAGGAGTGACAGTGATCTTCTGCAGGGAGGTGTGATCGACACAGCGGTGGTATTTTTATGTACCGTAGTTGACTTTTCTGAAATGATTGTGAAGTGGCACAAACACACTCACTGTCGGTGTTGAGTCAACAGATTCCTGCATCCTCTGAGCACTGGTTTGCTTTAGGACCTAAAAAACAACTCAACTTTAAAGCCTCACTGAATGCAACGCTTCCTGCCTGCCAGTGAGCTTATCATATATTTGTTAGAAAAACTGACCAGATTTTTACCTGCACAGCTCTTCTTCAATTATCCCGCTGGCTTCAGATCCCCCTCTCTCTCCTCGATGTTCACTTGTACTACATTATGTTTTTAGAGATTTCACATAATAGTGTATCCAAGCTACTAAAGCTGTATTAACACTGAATCCTGATATCAACAAATGAACAGCCTGCCTTTGAAACATCTTCTCGTCCACGCACAAGCATAAAGTGGGTCCAGGCCAATACCCATCTCTACAAAAAGTAACTGATGTGATTCCAACAAATATTGTGGAGTGAGACGATTAGCAGAATTTGCATTTCTCAGCTAACCTGGTGATATTGTGTCGTCCTTGTACAACCAACTGTACAGTAACAGATGGACAAAGTGTGCGTATTTGCTTTGCTCCAGGATTAATTCAGCTATTTTGAATCCTAGTAAAACTCGTTCAGGCCATTTTGTTCTTGACTCTTGATGCTTTCTTCTTTTTTCTTACAGTTAAAGTGGCAATATGTAAGAATTTAAGTTGAAAACATTAAAAAATTAAATAAATTGTTGAAAAGTTATCTACTGAAGTTAGCATGCCAACCAGCTGGTGCTCCAAGCTCCTACTCTGAACTGCTAACTGCAGAGCTAACTGAGCTAACTAGCTAACTGCAGCTACAGCTAGCGGCAACTGGCGATAACTTTGTTGATATGCTACCACCTATTTGTTTTGAGTATGAATTTGACAAGTGGCCAATTCCTTCATATTGCACCTGTAAAGTTGTTTGTGACTGTGTTTATGAAGTTAAAAAAAAAATCACTCAGCTGCTATGAACAGCTCAAATTAACAAGACCATTTTGCCTATATATTGCAAAAATATATAATTAAATGGCACCTATTGTTTTCATTTTTTAAACATAACGACGTTCCATCAACAAATGTAAGTGTTGCGTGTTGTGACGTTATTCTTACATCTGCTGTCGGGCCTGAATCATCACAGAGTGAAATGCAAAATTAATTTAAAATAACTGCAGCATCATCTGATTCTACATTAAATAGGAGATTAATACAATTTTCTTTTTGCATGTGGATGTTGTGGAAAGACTGCATGTACTCCAATGTCAAAGATTGTTGTTAAAGAGTAAGGATTTACAAACAGGATGTAAAAAATGATTCAGAATAAAACAGCTCTGTGACACATTAGTACTCAGAGCTCGTCATGTTCACCCCGAGGTGATTACATTGGCCACAACATCAGACTGAGGAGCCAGTGACAGCAGTGGCCAAGCCGTTTATTCTCACCGGTTCAATCCAAACACACAACTCTCTCTATTACGAAGGTGTCCATCTTCCAAATTTCCCTGATTACAAGTGTACTGAAGACCTGGTTGATGCAAAGTAAACTTCACTGATCCTCCCACAGTATGTCATGATGTAACATTTGTTTATAAAGGATATAAGGATGTTAACAGAGCAGCAGAGGCTCAGAGAGACAGCAGGTGCACAGGTTGTAAATTCAAAGACAGTATAGAAAGGGTCAAAGGTGGACATGCATCATACATGGATGCTGAACCACACGCCGTCAGTGAAACCAAAAATGACTGGAGCTCTGCTGCACCTGTCAACTGAATGGATGGGAAGGTGTTCAATACATTTACCGATGTTGACGGTGAAAGAGAAGTAGACACAAGAAGAGGCTGCGTTTGGAAAGTTGAACAGAACGTATGGCTGCAGTGAAAACATACTGAATTGATTTGACCACAGATTATTTATCTCACATTTACTCCACCAGCTCATCATCACAAGCAAATAGGAAGCATGGGAGAGCTGCAACTTCCAGGAGATTGTGTCTTGTGTAGAAAGTCTGAATTGTTGGCATCTTTGTCAGTCAATAGGTGTACTTAAGTGGTACCCAGGGTACTATCCAGCCTAGTGTTGTCACAAATTGTGTGATAGACCCATCTCCTCCAGAAATACAGAAGTACTTACATGCTGTATAGTGAACATGCAGTACACAGGTCTTCTTATATTTATCTTTAATAAGATCTTAAATTTGATTCCCTGAATGTTTTGTCAAGGTCACATATCGAAGTTAGAAATTCCAGTTTCGTTAAAACACTAAATTCTGTCTTCTGTGGCTCTGGAAGTCAGAAAATAACCCTGGTGATGTCATAAATATACTAAACCATATTATACAAGACAATACTATACCAAACAATGTAGTTAAATATATTAAACATTTTTAGTATATTTTTAGAAAGGCTTTATGATGTGGATTTTGAAAGTTGAATCGACATTTGCCAAGTAGGGTGGGTCTATCAAAAGCACCATGAATTGCATTATGGGAAATCTAGTGACCAGTATTTATGGAGTTTGGCTGGACACATGCAAGGGACTTACAGTCAGAACATTTTGGCTCTGTGTGCTTTTATTTTGAAGGTTCCTATTATAATAGTCTCTTGTAACCTATTTTTACATAAATTACATTTTTTGCAGTGCATAGTGTTGTCTATGACTGCACTCTATGAAAACTAAAACATTCATGAAACCCTCCTTGTTGCAAATATTTAGTAATAGTCAATTTTTTTATATAGTTTTAAAAAAAACTATATATAAAAAAAATCCTCATCCTAGCATTTTATTTGTGAGGACGAGGCAAAATGTCCTCACAAGTAAAACTGTCCTCACAAGAAAGGTGGGATGTCAAGTCCACACAAGCATAGCAACACACACACACACACACAACACACACACACACACACTTTGCCCATCACACTTGCATTAATGCCACATAGTATGCATGATCATCATCCATCATGTGTTAAGTCTCCTTCCCCAAGTCCTTGACTTGCTGTCCCCGTTGCTCAGTATTACGTCCATTTATCATTAAGTGACAACCTCTGGGTTGTACAGCGTCCATAAGTTAACTGGGATCAATTCATCATTTCAGACTAAATACCGCCCTCCTCCCACTGCCTGCTGACAACGGGAGCCTTTATTGTAAGTGACATTTTGCGCCGCGTGTGCCAGAAGCCGATGATATCGCGCTCTTAATTTCTTGTAAGTCTTTGGTGCTGTCTAACTATACATGCCGTCACGTTCGATTATTTTATTTGGCGATCAAAAGCAGGCTGTTGAACGTTTGTAGTGCAACATGCTTCCAGTTGATGCTGGAACATTGCTGGAACATTTTTAAGTCATTTTAAACCTACACATTGTCACAGGCTGTTCCTGACCGATTTGTAAGTGTGTTTTTAATGACGTGTAAGTAATCAGGCATCAGCGCTTGGTGCTCATGTTTTGTTTTTTTATGATTTTATTTTCCTTTGGCAGGGAATTCTGTTTGGATGCATGACGAGGAAGGTTTACCTCTGCCTACCTTGTGCCATGCAGGCCCAAAGCTTAATCAACTTAACTTCAAGTTAAAGATTATAAACAAAGACAAAACAGCCAATAGAATAAAAACAGGCTACACAGATTTCAGCGTGTCGTGGCTCAGGTTTTTGATTTTGTTAGTTCCAGTTTTATTTTGGTAAATATATATTTCCCGCTCTTTTTCTGTGTACACCTGTGTCTCATTAGTTAATCACTCCCTGTATTTTCCGCCCATTCTTCGTTGTTTTTTCTGTTTTGTCCTGTGTCTCCCGTGTTTCTTGGTCCTGTCTTCCCGTCGAGCTCTCGCGCATTTGCTGCCTGTGTCCTCGTGTTATTCTCACAGTCGTATCAGTCAGAGACACATTAAACTTATGACCTGCTGATAACAGGTCTTGTTTTTCCGCTTTACCACGAGCGCGAAATGCTGCGACGGCATATGGATGTGATGTCACATCACAGCCGTCTTTTTGATTAGTCACAACCTTAACAGATTTTTTTGCCCCGTCGTTAAGATCTGCTCACCGTCCAGTCTTTCCATTCCGTCCAGTGACCGTGACTCAAACCTGGCTCTGTGCGCGAGCACTCACCGGGATGCACATAAACACCATAAGCTGTAGCGCGGAATCCAATGCACGTACGCACACGAACGCACGCGCCAAATCCATACACGCCGCCTCGTCCAAGCGCTTCGTTTGACACCAAATCAGGTCTCACTCCATTGGTTCCCTTCAGTCATGGCCAGAAACAGATGGATTTAACAGACGCACCGTCAACAGAAGGCGGTGCCGACACTCACACTGCGCTTGTACCACAAGCAGAACACAACTTGATGTTTTCTGTTTCGTATCAGGGTGACTGATGGCATGTATTTCTGTCCCTATCCATAACTGGTAGGAGTGAGTGGGCTAACTGTGATTGTCCTCACTGTCTGTGAGTGATGAATTATGCATGTAGGATTTCCTATTGTAGCTCAACCCGTGAAATACCTGTAAGTCTGCTGAAGCTAAGAGTTGGTCAGTAACTGGGTCACAGGCCTGTTGTTGTCGAGTAATCAAAAAAAAAACGAGACCACCAATATGTTCAAATGAGCTTGGGTCCGAGGTTCTTCCTCTGGTCCCGTAGAAACCCCGCTGCAAGGAGCACTAATAACAGCTTCACCAGTCACTGCGGTGAAGGTTATTTTACCAGAGAGCTCAATTTACTCAAACTGTGCTTAGTGCGATGGGGTCACTATTTCATATTCAAGTCATTAGTGTGAAATGTCTGCCTGTAAAAATGCTGCCAGTGGGAGTTGTAAAAGTCATCATTCTTTCTTTTAGCTCTAATGAAATCCCATTTAAATCCACCAGGCAAGAGCTCCAGTAATGTGTACGTTACATCTCCGCTATGCTTTAAATGCTATACTAATCTCCCACATTAATCACTATCACCGGGCCTCGTGTCTCGGCTTATATTGGGAAGTTTCAGAATGACGTTCCGACACCTCTTGCTCTGCGGTAACAGAGGTGAACCATCAAGCACCCCTGCGGCTCACAAGGTCTCGCGTCACATCAGGTGTTTCTGCCAAAAACAGCGAGAGTCAGCACCGAAAGGGAAGCTCCTTTGACATTAAGGCCACGTCATTAGAACCAGTCAGATGTAGGCAGAGGGCGTCTCAGTGAAGGTGTCAGTCAGGACCCGATGCTGTTCTATTCTGTGGATTTCAGCACCGCTGGGCTTTCGGTGATTACGCCGGTGCATCAGTCTCCTCATTACCGTATCGATCCACCTCTCAAACAGACAGCGGCCATTAGCCTCCTTTAATGACATTCACGAGCACCACGCCCGTGCACCATCATCACGTTGTGCGATGGTCTCCCGTGGCTCCTTAAAGGTGCACTATGTAGTTCTGGAGAGACATTTTAATCAGAAGAGAAAGAACTTCATTGACTGATTTTTTTTTATGCCTAAACAAACTAAATGAACAAACTGTCTTCCTTTTTCATGACTGAATAAACAAACTGACCTTAAAGAACAACACAATTTCATACTGTTTGTTTATATGTGGCGGACCCTGCCACCTTTCTAGCTTCACACAGTGTTCTGGGGACCTTATTTTCCTCTGAGAACATCTTGTTTATTCAGTTATGGCAAAGATAAATATTTCTGAGTTAATTCATATTGTTAATATTAAAATTCTGAGTTTGAAATTTTTTTTTCTCCCAAACTACATAGTGCCCCTTTAAGTCAGAGCTCTGACATGAGCTACCTGTGAGTTGATTTTGTCGGGTCATGACAGGATGTAAGCACCATCAGGCTCGTATTTGTACTCGCTGTCAGAGTGCAGATAGGAAATGCCGGAGAACGATTGCTAAACTCACCTAAAGGGAAATGGGGCGGAGGAAATGAACCTTTTTATGGGCGTGTTGAATGATGAAGTGTTGTAGAGAGAAGGCGAGACAGCGATCCACAGCCATCAAAATAAAAATGCATGTGGGAGAGGAATCTATTGACTGCTCCGCTGACTCTACCTGGGAAAGTGGATTGCCCCAACACCACCACCACCACCCCCACCACACACACACACACACACACACACACACACACCCCTCTACTCCCAGTCTGCATTAGCTGGCTCATTGGCTTTGAGGCAGTGAGGGAGCGTGATGAAAAAAAAAAAAAAAGATGCGCGTGGGGAATGTTTAGGCGTGCTCGGTAGTGATGTTTGGCAAAAAAAAAAAAAACGAGAAGGTGCGCTCCTGAAAGTGAAGCAGGGGTGTTTCATCAACATGGCGACGGCTCATTGGACGAGGCCTGGAAGTTATCTTCACCGGTAGTGTCACTGTCAGCAAAACTTTCCTCCGTCTACTCATTCCCGGGAAGAAATGAACGGTTAAAAGCTGACACCAAATTGAATATACTGGCCCGTGGTGTACGTTAAAGTTATTGAACTAATCAGTTTCGTCGACAAGTCCCCGAAATTGAAACTCAGAGAAAAAACTGCAGGTAGAAAAATCATATATTTAGACAACACGCTGGCCGTGTTTTTTCCCCCCCCCACACGTTTACAGATTAGATGGTAACCGAACAGAGCCTCGTGTCGTTACCGTTTGCCAACGCTGTAAGGCTGCGGCGCGTCTCATAGCAGGAAGCGAGCAAAGGCGGATTAATCAAGAGAAAAAAGGCTCCTGTGTCAAGCTGCCACCGTGTGATGAAGCACCTACTGTCAGCCATGTTTGCATATCATAGCCTGTAGCATTGTGAAGGTGGAGCTGACCTTACCGCTATCGCTCGTATAGTGCGCTGCCCTCACTTCACATGACGGCAAAGTAGTCACTCGCATAGAAAATAGAAGAAAAAAAAAACCTCTTCTCGTCTCTCTCTCTCGCACACACACACACATATTTATGCATGCATGAACAGAAACACAGCACATAGAGTATTTATGCACAGAGAGAGGAGGAACAGGCCTGAAAAGCTTTCTCACTGCACTACATAGTGGTTGTTAATCTAATCCTCTGTAATCATGGTTCACTTCATATTCCAGTTTATACCGGGCTGTCACATCTCATTAGGAACAATAGTGTTCCTTCATTGATGCTTCTGCACATTTAGATCAGCTCTTCTTCTTCCTCTCCCTTTCACCACCTTTTCTTCACATTTCTATATTTCTCCTGATTCCCCCCCCCTCTACGTTATCACTTCTTCCTCTACTCCAGTTTCACACTCGCTGTCTCATCTTTTTCCATCTTTTTCTGCCCTCGATTTCACACAAAGCATCCCTTCCCATACTGAATACCAATCTGCACTGTAACTAAACTAAAAGCCAAGAAGCAGCCCCGTGCCTTCTCATCGCTCCACGCGGTTGTCGGCGCATCACGCCGGCCGAAAACCCGCCGTGAGCACCTTTTCGCGAGCCTCCAGGACGCCTTTTAGGTTCGTCGTCCTGTGGCGAGGGTGAAGGAAGGTGGACAGGTTGGAGGTTTCCAGCACCCGTTTCGCTGTATTGTTGCCGAGCACAGTATTCCTATCAGTGGAGACGTGGGCGACATTGTGGGAGGTGGTTGTTCTAGCTAGCATCAGGGGGCAGTTGCAGTGTTAGCAGTTTTGGCGTCATGGTAAGTGGAGTGTAGTTATTAATAGAGTTGGGCCCATCCATCTTCCTGTCTAGGAAAAATGCTGGGAGGACCAAGGTGGCGTGGGCTTGTGTTCAGCACTTTCATGGCCGCCCACTCTCCTCCTAGTCATCAAGCTGCTTTTGTTTGTTTGCTCACTTTTTTTTTTTTTTTAGGTTGAAGAGTTCTTTTTGGTGCATTTCAGCTTGTATTTGTGTAGGCTGCTGCTGGTGGAATAAAAAAAAATAAAGCCAGTTTTAACAAAGAATGACATCAAGGGTGATGTGAAGGGCCTGGCCTCATCTGCGGCTCACACTGATGGTTTAAACCGGCAATTAAACAAATCTTTAAATAGAGCAGCAGCTGATCAGAAGGCATATTTTGCTGAGTTTTTGTAAGTTAAAAATTGTCACATATATGGTTAATTTCTATCAGAAAAAAGACAGGTCAAGTGATGGAAAAACACACTGAACTGGGAATTCTGAATACAGGCAGCGACAACCAAAGCCATGGCTCTCAATGAGTAATGTGACACTAAACTCTGAGCTATAGCCAAATAACACACCAGGTAACAGCCACTTTTCAGCAAAACACCTGACAGTCTGCAAGCTGCTGCAGTACAGTGGCAGAAAATATCCTGCTGCCGTCGCCTGTGGCACGATACACACATAAAAAAGGTGCGGAAAAGGTCAGGGTGGAGGGTACGATGCCGACAGTGCGATAAGGGATGAGGAGAATTACCTGGGCTTATTATTGTCTGACGACAGGAGGAACACCTGGATGAAAGCACGCGGTGTAGAAATATCTTAAGATTGTAGTTGCCCCACAGGCTCTCCAGACCAACCCCTCCCACTGCTATTACAAGTGCACACCTGAGCAGTGGAATGATGTCACCTCCCATCCCGGTGATGGGTGTATGTTTGCCAGACGCGGAGACAGAAGCATATGTTGCTGATACGGCTGTTCCAAATGTGCAAGGAGTCCAGGGTTAGGCACCGGCACCAGATGGTTCGTCTAAATCTGTAGCGAGCAAAAGGGGGTGAAAAGAGGAAAAAACAACTTCTCTCTGCCACCCACCAGCTTTAGGCCAAGGGTCCAAATGTTCCATTTTGGAAATAACTACTGGCCCATTTGCAAGTTTCATAATGTGGTTAAAGATGGAAAATACACATCAACTTTGCATAATGATCACAGCCATCTCTGGGGAATTTAGTGGCGGGCATGGAAACTCGACTCTTGTAACCCAGACATGAGCTAAATTATAGCATTTCTGCAAAACAAGGACATTTCACGGACACACACCATGCTGTCCCCCGATTAAAGCGACATTAAGGAACTGCTCGTCGCATGTAGGCATGTTTGTGGCATGTGGAGTTACTTTTAGAGTTATAGTTATAAATCTATCAGCCTGTTGAGATAAATTCACCTGCTATCACAAGTAAAACGAGCTTTGTTATCTCGTGATAATGAAATGATTAACTCACGGCATTAAAAAACTATTTGCAACCATGGCCCTCCTCGGCTTCCATACGAAACCAAAATAGACCTGTATAACAATTTATTGTGGGTCCACTGTTGCATTTTTACTTTACACGCTGCAACTTTGTTGGAGGAGGGAAATCAAAGTCAAATGTTGAAGTCTTGCATTTTGAAATAATGCATTCTCTGAAGGCTCTCACCTGGTCGAGCCAATTTGGCCTGATTTAATTAGAGAGCGCAGGAAGTTGTCTGAGAGAGCGACCAGAGAGTGACCGGCCTCCCTGTTATCTCCCAGGCTTCTTAATTCCTCTGCCACAGGGAGGGCTGCTGGCCCATGTCAGCGCAGGAGCTAAATGTTCATCATTTGTCAAATAGATGTTTTTCTGTCTGTCTTCAGGACAAATGGATGTCAGAGATTCCCCAAATTATGAAAAATACTGAAATAGTGCTTCTTTCTATAAATACACCGATACTTCAGATAGAACTAAAACTAAAATGCAGCATTATATTGAGTAATGTACAATATATCCTTTTGTACAGTTCAATATCAAGGTAATCTGTTTTGTATTTTGCGTGGCCGGACATTAGCTTCATCTCACACTGTGTGTCCACAGGCTGCAAAACCTCAGTATTGATAATATGGGAATGGTTACAAAGAAAGACCTGCAGAGCACCATGTGTAGCTCAGTTAACGCCCATCCTCACACCCGGCCCCTAAATCGCCTTCAGAGAGGAGGTGCAGAGTGGTGGCAGACTGGTTGATGTTCACACACACGAGACGTGTGAGGCTGCTGTTCTGGCTGTTAAGGGAGAGGGAGCAGAAACCTGTTAGTGGAGTCCAGCCTGATGGACTCAGTGCTGATGTGAAGAGATCCATTTGTCTTTACCTCTGTGTTAAAAGATAGTAGATTAATGAGAACAGCATTAATTCTAACACCGCATCATATCCTCAAACATGATTTTTGGGTGTTTTAAAAGGTTGCTTACAAAAATTACATCAAGACATACCTCCATCTGGAAAGTTTTAGGACTTGAAGATGGGCTTCAACTACATTTTATCAGTGGGCCTCTCCCTGTTGTTCACACCTTGTTATTACTGGTCACCTCTGGGATATTCTTTATAAATAGCATGTGAACGCAGAATCCACAGGCAAGGGACAAGAGTTTGGTATCGGAAGTGTTCCGTTTGTAGTCGGTTGTAGTCCAAGCAGGTTTGACCAGTGATGTTGAGTGGGCTTTGTTTGCATGCAAGTTTATAGTACTCGTGGAGAACAAAAGAAGTAGAACACTTTGGCAGGAAAGCTCGGACCCATCAGTTATTGTAAGAAAAATGTAGATATTATATTAGCTATTTTAAACTTATTTGCATTCATGTGCCCTCATATTTTGCTGCCGACACTGGAAAAACCCCAAAACATTGTCCGTTTTCCTCAGAGGCTAAATCGTTGTCCAGTTGGTTGTTTGTTGGATTAAATCTACAATTGAGCAGGACACACTGAGGATTGTACTGTTTGTTTGGCTGCTCCGTCCTGACATACAACACTCATCACACATGTTAAGACAAGTTACATGAAGGGAGTCCCAAAAAGACTTTGCAAGATCTTTGGCTCCTCTGATATGTAGCCCATGTTTATTTAGCTTTGTTCACACAGGAATATTTCACACTTTTTTGAAAGCACCATGCACAGTGTCATAAGTCTTTCTCGTCAATGAAGTCAAAATACTTAAATTTTTTTTGTTTGCTGTATCTTTTAAGCGATCTCCAGAGCGGCTTCTCTTCCAGATCAGCTCACTTCTGTCACCTCAGCTGACATCCAGAACCAACTGCAGTCTATAGGGTACTGATCTCGGCTGGCTCTGATTGGCCGCGCACATATGAATGCACACATATGGTATATGCACACGCAGAATACAGAATGCACCCTTGCACACACACATACATTCACACACACACTGACCTTCCTGTCCCCTTGTAACATACAAATGAGTCTTTTCCCAGCGTTCCCACAGGACTGCGAGGGAGAGCCGAACACCAGTTGCCCTTGTTCATTGTGTTGCGTGCATGAGAAACTGCTCACAGTAAACTTAACTCACTTAACCCTATAAGTCCTTTCTTGTAGTTACATTACACAGCATCAAATTAAATATGATGCTGTTCAACATGAGGGGATGAAGCTAATTTGACCGTTAGCTCAGCACTCTTCACTGTGCTGCTGTGAGACGTAGCTTCAAATAATGTTATCAGGTGTCTGTATAAAGGTCTATACAGAGCACCAGGGAACTAGAGCCTCTTTCTTCATGAATGAGATCTGCATATATAAATGCGCCCTGGGTGCCTTTCAGTTTAATGTTAGTGTCTATTACAAGTGAGGAGAAGGTGCGTTGCATAGTTCATCCAGTCAACTTTCAAAATAAAACAGACTGTGCAGACTCGTACAGCAGCACAACAAAGTCAGAAATAACAAAAAACAACAATTAAACAGGCAAGAAAAAGAAACCATTAAAAGATTTAAGTCAACAGTCGACAGTCAACATTACAGTTCATAGACACCCCAGAACAGGTCATCTCTGCAGATCCCTGCTGCAGTCAGGCTGATAAACAGGAGTGAAGATAAATCAGCTTCAACCCCAAAAGTTAGAAAGTAATCTACCTCCTGTTGGTAAGAAGTTTTCGGTCAGAGCAGAATCTGAAGTGACTCCAGGTGATTATTCTCCAGAGGGTCTGGCTCCAATCCAGACTCTCTAGCCCCCCTAAGCAGCTGAGCAGCAGCTCTCGTCCCACAGCTCCACCCGGCCCTCCAAACACTCCGCAACCATCTTTTGTTTTGGTTTGATAGAGAGCCCCCTAGCGGCAGAAGTTACATATTGTACGCATTGAACTGCATAGCTTACTCTACCAAGTTAGAAGCGCACAAATCAAGGATAAATGAAGAAATAAACACAACCTGAACAAGTTAACAAAATCAGGCAGGAATGATGCTCTTCTTCTGAAACGCTCCCGGCGGTGGGGTATGAAGCTGCGTGGAGGACAGAACAAAACTGCGTCACACATGCAAAGTCACAGAGACGTGCCCGGTGCAATGAAGGCATTAACCTTGTAAACTGCATTTTATGCTGGCATTGTAATCAGATACAGATTGACAATAGCTTCAATCAAACTTTAGATTACTCTCTAAATACTAACATTTGAAGTGTCATACACAGTACAGTATCAGCTATTGCTGCTAGAATGACTTGGAGTGAAACTAAGAAGCTGTTACGCAACTGTCACACATAAACAAAGGAACAATTTGAATAAATAATACGCTTGCCTGACAATACTGTTGATGTATGAAGGTAAATACTGTTTAGTAATAATTCACTTGTCTTATTTCCTTTTAGCTATTGCCAAGTTAAAAAAAAAAAGGGAAACAAAAGCTGCTCGATCTTTGAGCAGAAGTCAGTACCTCAGAGATTTATATCTGACTCCAGGGTCAGTCATTTATTCCTTTGGTTCTGTTTCCCCTGAAAGTGCTGCAGGAGTTTTGTGGCTTGCTTCTTCCCTGCTGATGTGTTGTGATCAATGGTGCACAGGCATTGGTAATGGGGAACCTTTCAAATGTAAAATTAATTACCTGCAATCTGACAGCATCAGGGAAACTCAGCATGTATTTTATGCTTAGTTGGTACTCCTCCTTCTCCACGCTTGCTTTAGCATGAAGCATTGTGTATGTGTTTGTGAGTGTGTGCATTGGTTGAAATGTGGAGCCTGCTGGAGACACATTTGTTTCCAGGAGATGATAGTCTGCGGATGGCAAAGTCAGCCTCACCTGACAGGCAGCATCCTGTGATGTTGCCTGGAGGGACACTCGTAATCCTTCCTTCACGAAGAAGAGGGTCTTCTTGGACCTGTCCTTTCTCTTCTTTCCTGATAAAACAAAAGTCCACAGGCACTGAAGTGTTTGACATTTGGCAATAAGTACAGTGATTTTTACATTGAAAAACTATGGGCCTTGTGCCCTGAAGCCACTGCTGGGAGCACTTGCACCAGAGGTTCTGCTTTGGCAGGAACACAAACTAACAAACAAAGATGGAGTATTTTACACCAGACACATAAAAAAAAACTACTTTGAAATTGTACTCAAGGAAATCATTTGTTTCTGTTAAAGGAGTCAAGCTTTGAGGTCAATGTGGAGTGCAGAAAAAATACCTTAGATTACAGAAACACATTCTTTTCTTGGGTGACAGGTGGCCAGAAGGTATCCCATGCTTTTATGTTTCTGCTAATATTTGAATAATGTCACATAACTTGATAAGTAATTTGTATGCAAAGATTGTTGGTATAAGTTTGCTTTTGTGTCACTTCCTGACATCTACTGGTCAGAAATTGCCTAATGCAGCTTTAAAGGCCCACCACGATTCTGTTGTTTCAAGTACCCCACCAACTATTGAGGATAGAGACTACTGACTTAGTGAACCTGAAACACGAACAACAAATCATTAACCTGAACCAACATGCTGAAACATCAGAGCTGTTGGTGTGGCTATAGACTCCGCAAACTGTATGTTTTCTCATACTGACCATTGCTGCAGCACTCTGTCCCCCCTCTGTCTGAAACACTCTCAAACTAGCTGCAAGGCATAAATTATGTGAAAGAATGACCAGGTGACGTAGTGTGATGTCATGAATTCTGGCTTAAAGGCGGGACTGCTGACGAGACATTTCAGGAGCAGTGTTTTCTGTGGGAGAGACGAGCTTCTGTTGGTGCCGACTTTGACCTTTTTAACTTTCAAGATATTTTACATGCACAAGAAGCGATAACACACTGAAGGAAAGGGAAAAAATGAAAAAGCACAATAGGTCTCCTTTAATGACCTTGATTAAATACATCTGGTTTTATCTCTTTTTCTGTTTCTCAGTTAGGGTGTAAATTAGTTTCATGAAGTCACATTTCTTGCGAAGCAATACAACAAAAAAAGTGTCAGGATGATCTCACTGAACTTCTTCATTCACGACCGCACCTCTCATCCTCTCATAGTTGTCATCACCAGATCCAAAGCACCCTAAAAGTGAAATCGCCAATAATAGAACTCAAGTCAAAGAAAAAAGACGTATGAGTAGTGAGTAAAAATTGAACATTAAAACAGTCATTGTCTTGATTCATTACACTGGATTGAGTTTGTAAGGATTGGATATGTTCTTTCGAGCTTAGAAAAAAATGGAGCGATCATCCAACTTATTATGAGTCTTCATAGGACTCGGACTGCAGCAGCACCAGTTGTACAGTGAGCTTTTCCCCTTGTTTGTTGTTTGGGCCTTCAATATTATATATCAATAATGAAATGTTTAAGGTTTTTGGCTGCTAAGCTCATGACCAATTGGTTTTCTAACTTTTCTTTATTTTGACTTGCACAGCACGCAGCAGGGATACACTTTTTAAAACAAAGATATAAATGTTGTAATACTTCATACATTATATTAACTTTGCACACTACAGCTTGAAGATTTATTTAGAAATACAGAATTCAGGGTCTCAATTAGGGCCAAAAGTAATTAATAAGATAACGAAAATTTGATTACTATTACCTCCATTTTATGGACAGGCATCAAATTAGCAGTGTTTGTCCCTTTCAGAGCTAAATAAAAGAACGGATATTAATGTTATTAGCATTTTCTCATATTTCCTTGAAGTTCCTGATAATACACAAACAAGTCAATAGCAAAAGGCAAAGTAGAAATAGAAGCATCATACTTCCCGTTGAGGAAACCTTCAAACTGAAGTATTTGAGTGAAATTATTTATTCTGTATTGTGTTCGATCAGAATAAAGGATGAATGAATGTTAAGCAGTACAACCTCCTGCACTGAGCTGGAGTACTTTATCTGATGAGACCATCAGGTACTCTGAGTCTGACAGTCCCAGTGTTTGGTGGCTCGCTGGACATGCTGTTATCGATTACTTTGCCTGATTTAATCTCCCTCCTCTGTTTCCCCGTCCAGCCCCACTCAATCTCACCGACAGTGGGAAACAGTGACAGCTATATCAACCTGCTCAGCGAACACTGGCAGCAGAGAGGAGGTAGAGAAAGACGGAGAGGACGGACGGGGGAATGAAAGCAGCAGAGACAGAAATGCAAAGAGAGAGCAAATGAAGGGAGACCTATGGTGCTCCATGTTTGTGTGCAAGCGCTCTTGGGATTTGACTAAATTTGCAACATGGCTTTAATTTTGTAAATCAAAGCAAGGTGGCGAAAAATGTTGATGTGAAAATCCATGAAGCCAAAGTGAGTTTGAAAACAGGCAGTTTGAGAGGTGACCTTGTCCACTGTTTGTGCTTGTCTACTAGTGACTTGGGCCAGGTGGTTCTGTCAGGCCGTCAGGGCTGAGCGGGTCAGAGAAACAACATTTGCTACTGTTCTGTTGCTTTAATAAGACTCATTAATATACTGCATGTGTCACCAGCAGCGTCTGACTGCGTCCCCTCTGGGCTGGGCTAGTTTTGGCATGACATGAAGTAAGGACACACACATTCACTGGATTTAGCCTATTTGTCTAACGCATCAAAGCTGAGTCTTTGCACTGCCTGTGAACTCGGACCCCTTGTTCTTCTGCGTGTGTGTGAGTGTGTCTGATGATTTGGCTTATACGGTGGAGTTAGCCCGTTAAAAGACGGTGCATGTTAATATCCCAAGGTGATGGATTTGATCTTGGCCTGGAATGCTGCCTTTGAGGTACTGGCTACTAGATGTTGTGCTTATTTTTATTTTTGAGGGGGAATTGTGCTTTTTTTCCCTTTTGAACCAAAGACAGACAAACTCACTTGTCTGTTTTTGACCCAGTTAATGGTTGTTTATCGGATCAAGCTCTGCTCGGTGAGGAAAGGTAAAGGAATAGTTTGACATTTGGGGAAGTGTGCTTGTTTACTTTCTTGACAAGATGACAGATCTCACCGAGATGCGTCACTGGAAATTAGTTGCAGCAAAATCTTCTTCAAGTTGTTCTATGGTTTCTATTGTTTACTGACATATTACCTTCTCTCTTGCGCCAGACGTTGAGTTCCCACAACTTTGACACTAACAGAGCCAGGCGAGCTGTGTCCAGTCTTTGTGCTAATCGAAGTTAGACAGCCACTGAGGCAAGAAAGTGTATTTCTCAAAATGTAGCACTATTGATTCCATACTTGACAGTTTTCTGACCTGACAAAATCAAAGACCATGTGGATTATGTTCATCAACACAAATAAATGGGAAGTTTCTTTAGCTGTTAGTGACATTGTTGACTTTATTTCTATATACGTCGATGACAATATGTTTTATTTTGTTACACTTTTAATCTCAGCAGCATTTAAAGTTGTGTTTACCTGCATGGAGATGCTAAACCTAATCAATCAAATAGACATCCATTAATTGAGATAAGCTTGGCTAGGCTAATCACCATTGTCTCAAACTGTACCACGAGTCGGGGTTAATGGGAGAATTGAGCAACAGGGCTCATTCCTAGAATCGAATGATCTCCAAAGTTCCCCAACATATTATTTTGATTCCTGCGGCCCCTCCCATGACCCAGAAACAACTGACCTGGTGTTCCCCCTCTGTCAGTGAGGGAACTTAAGATCTCAATGTACCTAAAATTTCTGGCTTTTGCCCTATTTTGGGGTTAGGGAGGTAAATAAAAATGACCCCTTAAGTGGATTTTCTCACTCAAGTGTTATGTTCAGTAGCATTCATTATGATTGGCTGCACTATGCCGTGATTCCTGGAGCCACTAAAGCCTGAGGAGACCGCAGCTCTATAAAGTTTGTGAGATGAGTATTTCACTTTTACCACTTCCTTTTACTACTCCCACTCATGGAGTTTTATTGTTCTGGTAATTTTTTTTCTTCTTTCTTTTTTTTTTAACTTCCTCGCAGCAGTTGAATGAAGCATGAAATCATTTGATATAAGATGCACTTTGATGGACTATCTAATCATATGGTGGAAGTTTGCTAAACCATAACCTCTGGAAATGGAGGTTTGTTTGAACCAGTGAAATGTTTGGATGACTCAAACGCACAGATTTTCCTTTTTACTTCTTTTTCTTCAGCATGAAATAAAAATTAAACATACTCCAGAAGTGCCTGCAGTCTCACTTGCACTAACATGACTCACCAAAGGAAATACTATTGTTGGTGAGACATTTTTTAAAATCTATTCTCTCATTATTCCATTTATTATATTTCATATAATCAGATCTGATAAAAAGGCTTTTGTTAAATGAGACTCTTCTGTCCGCTGCTATAAGTAGCCACGAATCCATAAAGGTTAGAGAAGGTCATTACTGGAGGTTTACTGGTGCAAATCCCCGGAGTCTCATGTAAAATGTGGGTGGAGAGGGTGAATGAGTACCTCTCCTCACCTTCAACGACTATCAAGGTGGCCTTCAGCAAGGCACCAAATTCAACCTGCTCCAGTAGAGCGGATCAGTGGCTGTCGGTGAATATTGGAATGGAAAATAATGCAAAGCTGAAGGAGATCGTTCACTCAGTTCATGTTTAAATGGTGAGGTTTTATTTTCCTTGTTTAATGGCCCCATGAACAAAAACTCAAATGTTTTCCAGCGACGATGGCTTCCTATTATTGTGTTTGTGAAGTTAAATATAAAGAGCTCTGGCACTGTAGATTTCTTTGTTGAAACTTTACATTTCTTTTTGATGAAACTTTGTGTTCTTTTAGTTTCCATATTGTAATTGCGACACTCCCGTGGATATAGACTTGTTAGGTTAAAGGCACAAAAACCCCTTGGTTAGGTTTAGAAAAAGATCATGTTTTAGAATAAAATATCTGTTTTAGTCACCACAAACACGGGTGGAAATTGTTCTGAGGTCTCTGGATAAAAGTTTCCAGTGATGTCTTGCTTACAAATAGTGAAACACTGTGGTTCCCCTAGTCAAAAAAACATCCAGTGTTTTCACACACAGTCACCCTCTTCACCCACACTTTCTGATTTGGGTTCAGCGTCATCAGTAAGGATCTGTTTCTCCAACACACCAGAGACCACAGCCTGTTTTACTGCATCTTTCCTGCTTTCTGCTGTCACTGCAATGCCAAACTGGAGAGCAATTTATAGTAGGTAGTAGGTGTAGTAGGTATCCCTTTTTGCATGAGTTGAGTGCCTCCCAAGTGGTATTCCCAATAAATTGTTCAACAATGCAGAAGCGAACAACAAAACACCTTCAAAACAGGTTTATTTCCTATCCTGGACAAACCCCCAACTGTAGGGACAGGGGTTGCAGGGTTGCAGGTTGGGAAACTTACCTAACTAACACTGCACAAACCACAAAAAGGGTTGAAGCAAATTGGTCGCTTAATATCTAAAAGGTGGCTGTGTGAAAAAAAAAAAACTCAGTCACCCACTGATTTTATCAAAATGATAGATGAACAAAATGATTGGACCCAAAAACCAAAGGTGAACTTGGAGTCACTGGACAAGGGGGAAACTAAATGTATGGAAACGGGCCAAAAGAAGAATCTCAACCACACTCAACTGATTGCAGTCAGCTGAAAGAGAACATCACAGGTGCACCCAACAGCTCCTGATGACCTGTGACCTAGATCTTGGAAAATCTCTGCTCACAACAGGAACTATGGTGAATCTCTGATCTCTGCGATCTCGAACTGCGGCCACTGAATTGGCAGCCTTTTTGCCTGTAACGGAAAGTCAGGTGATAAACACGTAATGTGAAGGTGATATTACACATTTTGTAGAAATGCCAGTATGGTATGTGGACTGTACAAACGTGAAGGTATCAGTGGTTTAACTGCCAACATTTTAACCTGGCGCCTGGGCTGCAAATATATTGTTGAAATAAATATTGACAGTCCGTCAAGGATTGTAGCTGTGACCAGTGATCAGTTGGTCCTTGCTCATAAAGTAAAGTTTACTCACTGGAGCTACACAAACTACCAAAATCACTCACAGTACTGAGGTGAAATCAAGTGAAATTTCAGCTCAAGTATGTGTCCAACATTTCTTTGGATAATTGTGTATTTGGTGTCTTTTACTATTAAATATCTCAGAACATTTCATCAGCTTGTCCCTTTGAATTTGTATACGTACAGTATATAGGTTTGGCATGTTGGTTCTCAAGACGACACGATACCTGGCATCCTCAGAGTCTCGCCGAGACTCTGGAGGAGCAGATTCTCCACCATCTGGAGCTCGCACATTTGTGCCACCCCACCCAAAGCCAAGAAGATGATTGCTATCAGCATGATTACGCCTTTATTAGATTAGCTATGCATTGTTTACAGGCTTGTGGCTCTGCCCATGCCAGCCTTCGAACAAACACTCTCCTCTGAAAAACCAACGGGAGGGTGGAGCGATCAACTCAACAGCTGCGGAGAACATTTCCCTTATTACTACATGAATGTGTTACTCTGGGAGAAAATCACAAGGGGAGCTTCAGAAAAATGTTCTTCAGTGATGTCCTGTCTCCTCAGAAATTGTCTTTTATTAGGGTCAGACAAATTTCTATAACAGGTCATGGCAGCTGTTTTAGCCCTAAATCTTTCAGAATTGATGTCAGACGTGAGAAATATGTATTTTGTGGTCATTTGAAATCGGGCCTCATGAGATTGTGTGAAAACTGTGGTTGGAATATATATTTTCATGTTGTTAATCGTTGATCTGTTGTGAAAGGTCATGTGAAAACAGTTCTTCTTGATCAAATAGCCAAGGAGCCACACACGAAGTAGAAAAAAGACACATGTGTGGCCTCTTCCACTGACTGAGCGCAAGTTAATATGTCAGAGATGAGGCGGTGACACGTAAATAAAAAGTCTTCCCCTTGAGGATAGTTTTGCAGTTGAATCAACCACAGTAAATGCTCCGGGTCTGTTTTCATGTTCTTACAGTGGAAGCCGGCCAGGAAATCATCCATCCCATATCATCCTATGTACAGAACAGCCTTCCACATGATCTGCTGTAGAAGGAAGTCGATATATTTCCATTAAAATACCATATCATTGTCATTTCAGAGCTTAATTTTCTGAAGTTAGTTACACAACAAACATGATGGACCTTTACTGTGGCTTTATTTGTACAGTTGGAGTGAATTGTAATGAATTTGCATCGTCTCGTTCAAATACAGCTCTTATAAAAGTCAAGGAGAGAACTTGTCCTCATCCAGCAGTTTGTGATGTGCTTTAATAGGCTATAACTGGTATTAAAACAGATAAAATATCCCCAAATCTTCCATAATGAGTGCAACATAACCAGGTTTGAAGCCGCAGAGAAAATAGAGCCATTTTGCCACCGTTGCAGCTCATATTAGCACCACGCCAAGGAATGAAGACATGATCAGAGGAGAGAAATGCTCTGCCAACGTCTGTCTCCTCCATGCCAGTGCATGGGGCGAAGGGAAAGGTAGTGGGCAGAGCCAACTTTCCACTCCAGCTGGAGAGCTGGTGAGAGGCATTGTTTCTCTCATCCCCTACTGTCAGCCCTTGTAGTGGCTGGTCTGTACGACTAGCCACTATTTCAAAATAGCATTGAGTCATCTTGCCAGACACTTTAATGGCCTAAATGCTGGATTCTTACGCTACCTGGCAGGATAAAGTCTTAGAAAACAATAAGCTCCAGAGGAAACAGGTGAACATTTCTGACTAATGTGGCTGATGTCAGAATATCAGGGTCAGGTTAACATGTAGATGTGAATCTAATTTAGTTTCTTTACATCTCACATTCTCACTTGTGTTTCAGCCCCCCTCGGTTTTGCAGAGATCCTCCCTTCTAAGCAGCATCCTCTACAGTGACTCCCTTCATGGCCATGTAAAAAGGAGTCCATCAATATTCCAGTCACACCTCCGGCTGATGGTCAAGTCACTCGTTCACAGAGCCTCACTGTCCCTTCCTCTGTCAATGCTGCCTCAGACCACACTTCCTTTCCTTTATCTCTGGCTGTATACCCCCAAACTTTACTCGGGTTGAGGACCTCGACTTTCATCAAGTGTGAACTACTGCCCTCTGTTGGCCATGTCAGGGAGTTCAAATATCAAGATCAGAACCACTGAAACATTGCTCCACCAATTGCACTCAAGCTGGGAATCAGTGCACGAGTAGATTTATACGTTAGTCAGTTTAAACATGCTGTGCTGGAATATAATTAATTATAAGTTTAAGTGTGACATTTCCGTACGTTTTTGTTTAAAGGCAAGACCTCAAATAATTTTATTGGAGGATATCAAGGATGGATTTGAAGGTCCAGTGTGTAGAATTTAATGGGATCTATTGGCAGAAATGGAATATAATATTCATTATAAAATGAAGAGCTACAGAGGGAGCAGGTCTTCCATGTTGCACTGCCATGTCTCTACAGTAGCCCAGAATGGACAAACCGAACTCTGGCTCTATATGTCAGGCAATGTACCTATACTGATACCGATCTGCCTAATATTTCATAAAACCCTATTTTTTGTGTTTGCTCTCTTCAGGTCCAACTGGCTGAAGCCCTGCTGTGGCCGTCGAGTGGCCCTGTGGCAGGTCTGTCTGCTCAGCGCCGGCTTCAACTGTATCCTGGTGGCCTGTGTCATCCTGGTGGTGCTCTTCCTGTCCTTGGAGCTGCTCATAGACACCAAACTCCTACAATGTAAATACTGTGCACGGCTGCTGATTTGTTTATTTGTCTTCTATTTTAACCTTTATTTTTTTTTTTATCAAGAGAAGGTTTGCTGAGCATGCACATTCACCTAACAAACACCTGGGAGGCATCTGGTGCAACACGCACCAGCAGCTCCAGTGGAGCAGTGGAGACAGAAATGTGTCCTTGAGCATCCACCCGCTGCATCCTTACTGCATCCACTGGTGCTGTCTACCTGTCGACAGGGTCAGATTAAGAGAATGTGCTAATTTGCTCTTGCACCCACGATGAAGACACCATGTTTAGAGGCGTGGTCCACATGATGCATGTAAACAAGAATACATTATAGGGAAAAAGGTCCTGTTGTCAAATCTCAGTTGTGTTTCTAAGGGTAGTTTGTTATATCCCCTTGTGCCAACCCAAACTATCTATACTGAACCACTCCTGATGAGCGGGTCGGCACCTTGCATGGCAGCCTCTGCCATCAGTGTGTGAATGTGTGTGTGAATGGGTGAATGTGACAAGTGTAGTAAAGCGCTAATAGTGCATTTACCATTTCTTTTCAAATGTAATGCTGCTTTAATAACTTCACCACAATTCAGAAGGAAATATTGTGTTTTTGCATTTATTTTACTGCATTTATTTTACAAACATAGTTATATATTAAACCCCTTTTGACTTGTGACCTCTGACAAAAAAGAAGTGTCGGTATCACGTTATAATAACCATCAATAATAAATGGTAAATGTACAGTATGTATGTAATATATGTATGTGTAGTTATTTCTTTAACAAACAATCCATTTCCACACTCACATCCAGTCATATATAACAACTCTCTCATCACCATCATCCTGGGCAGTCCTGCCAGTCACCAACGAGCGGGCGGTGCTGGTGATGGTAAATGGTCGTGATGGAGAGTGATGGAGAAAGGTGATAATGAACCGAGTCTGTTGTCAACGGCAGAAGGCACCGGCCCCATCGATCACTGGCCAGCGTCCAGCTCTGATGATACCTGAGTCTCGCTGCGGGGACTGCAGGACTCGAGTCACTTCAGATCTGTTGTAATCTACTGCTTTGTCCGCTGCCAGTCCCGCAAGACAAATAGCGGAGTAGGCAATAAGGCGGGGAGTGAGTGACAGAGTGAACGGAGAGATTAGTGGCATACATGGGTTGAGTGCTATGAAAATGCTGGTGGACAGAAGGCCAAGGAGAAAAGCGGTATGGGTAGATGTTCAAAATGAATTCAGGCAGTGTTGGACCTTCTTGAAATCAGATGTGAAGAGTTATACTTGCACTGAATGGCACAAGATACAAGGTAGAATACACAAAGGAATTTAGACAATTCTTTTTTTTTTTATCTTTATCTCTCAACTTGAATTCATTTGTGAGATCGTGCTTGCTTGTACCGTTTCTCATGTGCTTGCCTTGGTAAACGTTCGCCCCGGTCTCTTCTCTCAACAGTCTCCAATGCTTTCCAATTTGCCAGCATTATCCACTGGATCAGCCTTATCATCCTGTCGCTCTTCTTTTCAGAGGTAAGACGTGTTTATTGTTGTCCATAAAAACATCATCATTGATAAAAATCTTTCTTCGTATAGGTAACCACAGTCACAGGAGTGCTTCTCTACTGACCAGACTTATTATAGTTTTGTATTTTTTATTAGTTTTTTTTATTAGTATTTAATTTTTGTTTTCAGTTTAGTTTCAGTTGGGTTTGTTTGTTTGAGTTTTGTTTTTATTATTAAAAAATATTTAGTTTAATATTATTTTTTTAGCTGCGTCAGTGTTAGTTTTTTATGAGGCATATTTGTCAGGGACAAGGTTTAAGAGGTTCAGGGTAAGTATTGCAATACAAACACAACACATTGTGAAGACATCTGACTCACAGCCATGACACCAAAGTCTAAAGTCAAGTTTTTATAGTTTAAAAGGAGACTTATCAGTTTTTCTTTCATTTTTTTCCTTTTGCTCATTTGGGTTCTTATCCATAAAAGGTCATGAAAGTTAAAGAAGTCCACTTCAATGGAAGTTTTTTTTTCCTTCCACAGAAAACTCAGTAGTCTCGCCTTTATTTCTGTGACTTCTTGACATCATACTATGTCACCATGTCACACAGTTGCGTGATTCGTGCCTAGTGGCTAGTTTGACACGTAAGAATTAACTTAGCACACCTGCTCTGTGAAGCTGGCTCAGCCGTGTGTGAACTGACCAATCAGAGCAAAGAGAGTATTCATGGGGGGCCTTATGACCTTACGACGAGTGTTTTCAGTTCATAAAGTGCTGCAGAAATGGACAGTATGAGAAAATGGATGGGGTTTTTCAGTTATGAAGCATGTAAACCTAATCTAGTGGTAACCCAAAATAAAATTATAAACCTAAAATTAGCACATTTCTTCACACCTAGTTTGAATTTTTGTTTGAGTTAAATCATAACCCTGACTCTGACACGTCACATTTCTTTTTAATTCATAATTGAATTACGACAAACTTCCTAGATTATATCCTGTCTGCAGCAATGCAAACCAGGTACAGGCCTGAGGGAACTAGAGTACATGGCTACCGTGTAATTTCAATCATTGTCTCATCACGATTTAGCTTTAGCTTCAGAAATGCTACCTTGAGGCTGGATGGCCGGAAAAAAATCAATCGTTTGAACCATAATTGTGATTAGTCTTAATAAAATTTGAGCCATTGTTTGATAAAATAATGTCTTATCATCACTCGTGGAGAGGTGAAAAACAAAATGGAGAGGGGAGAATTTGGCCCAAAGGCCTCCACTCCAGTGCAAACCAATTACCCTGACAGCCTCAGCCCCAATGCCCTAAACCAAACATTAATTACCAGTGAGCCAGCAGGAGCAATAATTAAAGCTGAGCTTAATGAGCAGTGGGGATGGGGTTACAGTGATACGATCCATCCAAACACCTCGCCCACTGACATCACAGAGGAGGAGTCATCTGGGAATGGTGTTAGATAGATGTAGCATATGAACAGCCACTCCCTCTGCACCAATCCGAAAACAGGATTCCAACATGTGGGGCGGAGTTCTGACGCTTTTCACTTGACACCAGCACTGTTGTCCAACATGCGCTCCAGATGATGGATTAGCAGGACCGCTTGTACATGACACCCCACTGCTAATTGGAGTGTTAATCAATGGCCCCGCTTCAACAAAGGCTCCCACACAACCGACGGCATTTACAGAGCACAATGCAGAATTTGATAGGTGTTCGGATTACAAGTGCCGTCCTTTTGTAGGTCAAAGATCAGGGGGAAAAAAAAATCTACTTATAGCCTCATCAACGAGCTATAAGTGCTGTTAAAGGACTTCTTTTCTGTCTTTTTGTGATGCAAATTAGTTTCTCTGCATGCATTTACTACTTTGCCAGGTGGAATATATTTTACACTAATCAAATACATTTATTCTTTTTATTTTGGACTACTTTTAGGGTGTCTAGCCTCTTATAAATCCTAGCTTAGTTATTATTCTATTTGAAAAAAATAAAATAAAGATATTTTTCTCAGTCTTTTAGTCCGTTCACACATCTTGACGAAGGTTGTTGGATGTGATGACAACTCAAAAGACTAAGAATATCACAAGAGCTTTTGATATGTATTAGCATGCTCCTTCACCTTTCTATTTTAACACTTTCATTCATCTCTCTCTGTCTGTCTGACGTAGACTGTCTTCAGAATTGTTGTGCTCGGGATCTGGGACTACATCGAGAACAAAGTTGAGGTTAGTGCCGGTGCTGTGTGTTTATTGGCAGATTTTGATGACCAGTGTCAGATATTATTTTCAATTTAGCCACCTGTTCTAATATTATACATCTATATTTTCATTGTGTCCCATGAGTTCACCCTTAATAGTTCAACATTTTGGGAAATACACTTATTCGCGTTCTTGCTCAGAGTTACATGAGAGGCTTGATACCACACACAGCTCTGTGAGGTAACTATGAGGCTGCAGCTTAGCTTAGCTTAGCATAAAGACTTGTGGCTCTGTACAAAGGTAACAAAATCGAACTTTTATAGCTATATTTACCGTTCAGGCCTTTCAACCTTCTTATTTAACTCTATATGAGAAAGCCAAATAAGAAAATGATAATAAAACATTTCCCCTTTGTGCATGCACATATGAATAAGCTTCCCATGTAACCCTATTGGAAACAACAACAATTTCACATATTTGATTTTCCAGGTGTTTGACGGTGCTGTCATCGTGCTGTCCCTGGCCCCCATGGTGGCCTCCACGGTGGCCAATGGGCCCAGCAGCCCCTGGGATGCCATCAGCCTCATCATCACTCTACGCATCTGGAGGGTCAAGAGGATCATCGATGGTGAGGCGGGGCCCAAAACCTCCATCAAAGCTGTCTTGTCTGCGTGCGAGACCGATGCATTTTGTGGAGCGACTCCAGGAAATACTCAGTCTTCCTTAACTCAGAGGGCTACACAGATGCATAAAGATCAGCTTGCCTTGAAAGAGCTAAACGACCCCATTCTCTCCATGATTATACAAATTATTTACTATTCAGAGCAATATAGCTATTGATCATCCTTCATGGTAAATTGCTGCCACTCTGCTACTCTAACTTGTATTGATTGTAAGGGCCTGGTTAAGTAGATTCAGAGAGGCCATAATGAATATAGTGGTTGTTGTCCCCTATGCTAATGCCGACTGGTTCGATATCTGTGCGGAGGTCACCCTCACCACGGGCCTCTGACTGCATACACGATCAGCTGCGGGGAGACAGTGGACGACAAAAGGGTTGTGTCTCCATGAAGCAAGTTTTTTTTGGAAATACACTCATTTGCTTTCTTGAGGTAGATTGAGACAGAGCTAGTTTACATTCAAAGAAGAAGAAAGAGGAAGAAAAATTCAATAGTGTCAGCAAGTTATGTCTTGTATAGAAACAGTACAGTAACTTTATGTACAGATCTTCTCATCTAACTCTGCCAGAAAGTGTATGAGCATATTTCCCCAAATTACTATTTATAAACTATTCCTTTATATCTCTACTCAAAAATGATCTGCCACTTTGTTTCACTTATTCATTATGGGGGACACATCCATTTCAAACAGATGATTATTTTATTATTCTAACCAGCCCGTTCAAAACATGCTGTTCTGCACAGATTAGTGTTTACAGATCCAGTCTTCAGCCTCCTGAACTGCCGATAAATAACCGATAACATCAAACATGTTTGACATTAGGGTTTTTTTCAAAATCTAGATGATTACATTGGTGCTTTCCAAGCTGGACCAATCCCTTGATTATAATGTTGCGATAAACTAAACATCTCCTCGCCAGTTCTCACTGAAGAATAGAAAACCCACGTTGACTGCGTCTCCCGACTCATTCAGACTTGTTAAACCCTTTGCTTTTGTTGTATTTTTCTCACTGCGTTGTGTTACTACGGGAACTGATCTCATTCTCATCATTTTGTTTACGTCTGCTTCCCCATGAGATCGTGTTAGAGGAATCACTTGAGGTGGTACATTCCTCCCTCTAGCTCAATGGCTTTATCATTAGTGTGTGATGTGCTATTATTGTGAAAGTCGCTGTGAGCCCAGCTTCATTCTGCAGAGCCATGAAGCCAGAACTCTGAAGCCACGCCCCCTCTGCTTGCTGTTTATTCAAAATCTATTAATATTGACCGTGTCGTGTGTCCAAATCGCACCAAATTCGACACCGGGTGCTCCCTTACACACCTGCGAGAGATTCCTTGCTTCATAGTTAGATGACAACATCCAGTCTTCATGTAATTTAAATATATTTTCCTTTTACTTCCAATTTTATATATACAGGAAGTTCCTTAATAGAAATGTCTGATTGGAGTTGGTTTTAGTCCATACTCCTTACCATGCATGAGTACATTGTCTTAAAGGATCTTAATCAATTGGACTAAAGGGAGACGTCATATCGGCATGACTAATAATATCAGGAATCGATTACAGCTTCTAACATCATTGATTTACGCCGGTGTAACACGTTCAGCAGGGGGAGCGTGTTTGCTGCATATTAACATGCAGCTGCAGTGTCGGTTTCCAGGGAATGAACTGATGATTTTCCCGCCGCACACCTCGACCTGTTGGGTTTGATATTTGTGAGTGATTGAGTTTCTTTGCTAGGCGGGCGGCAAAACGCCACAGAGGATAAAAAAAAAAAAAAAAATCTCACTGGAACCAATAAACGTACAGCTGAGGGACCAGCTCGGTTATTGTAGGAGATAGATTGAGTCTCTCGCAGAATTATCTTGATGTATAATAGTGGCAACGTTTGTGTCAGTCAGATGGGAAATACAGAAGTGTGAACTGCAGCAGAATTTCTAAAAAGGACTAGAAAATCTCGGTAGAGAATGATGGAAAATATCAACGTCTGGAAAACAAGGGATTGAAAAAAAAATCGTCTGAAAGATGAAATACCATTTTTTTTTTTTGAGCAGCGAAACACTCGACTCCAGGTGAGAGTGCAGCAGGGCCTTGTGTGAGCCTCTGTGGGGAAGATGTGGGATCAGTGGTGGTGTGAATTACACTGTTATGCATGTGCTGCCAGCAGCTGTCGCACCAGACACACACACACACACACACACACACACACACACACACACTTGTAAACACATACTGATACAGTGCTATATGCAGGAGCACACATATATTATAAGTGCCAAATTAGCAACCTGTAATCGAGCTTTTCATGCCTGTTCGGACCCCTTCTGATGTCCCCACTTCTTCAAAATGTGTGTGTGTGTGCGCCAACATGACTATAAATAGACACAAGGAGCATGTGGCGATGGCTGTGTGCTGTGGCGAAGGCTTTTCATCCTCCTCTCAGTGTTTTTGACAAAGCCGGCAGTTCAGATCCACCATCACAACAACAACGACAACAGAAAATATTGGAATAAGACGAGTATAATTACCGACGGCGTTTCACCTCTTTATACCGGCCATAGCAACAGTCCCCGTCAGGATACACAGTATGTGTGATATCATGTGGCTGGCTTACAAATGTGATCACAGAGAGGTGTGAGGTGCTGACTGTCTGCCACCTGTGATGACAACAGGTATCCAAATTTACCCCTCGCCGTCCTTTTTTTAGGTTCGCTTCCCATCCGGCTCCAGTAAAGTGTGTCATGTATAAATAAAATGTGCAGTTAGATTGTTAGAGGTGGACTTAGTGATTGATCTGCCCCTCTGATATTTTGACGCATTATACCTTCATATACCTCACCGGGAAAAATGGAATAATAAAAAAATGAATAAAAAAGCAATCAGCAGCCGTTAGGAGTGAAGAAAACGGTTGGTGATTGATGATGAGAGTCGAGGTCACAGGGAAGAAAAGGGCGTGATTCAAGTCCAGCCAAAGAATGCTGGCAACACTTCAGTACAACGCTGAAGTAGGAAGAAGGTCATGTGAGACACGCAACTCGTACATTACTGAAGGGTGCGGACTTCGTCATCTGGCAGCGAGGAGATGAAGCTCAGATGACCATGTGACCCCCAAGACTACACAACCAGGAAGAGAATACTGTGTCAAAATGTTATTACTGATCAAGGCTGGTCATTTTCGGTTTTCACTGATGTGCTGAAGTTTGATTAAACTTATTTTCATTGTATTTAACAGTATCTCACATACACCCAAAGGTTACTGTGTACTGCTCCAAGAAGACACTGTTACTTTGTCGTTACTTTACTTGCACGTGAATTAGGCGTCCCACGACAAGGACAGTTCAGAAATGTTTCTGACTAATTAGAAATAAAATAAAATAAAAACTGGGATTACCTGCAAATTATCTGCTATTTTTGCAGCCCAAAGTGAAAATTCAGTCATTATCTAAGTTTTGTAGTCCACAAAACATTTCTGGAGCTTCACAGCAAAACAACTAAAGTAGATGGGGATTCCTTTTAAAATGCAAACAAACAAAAATAAATAAAATCTAAAAACCCCAATAAAAACTTGTATTTCCATCGACATGAGGCTGAGTCAATAATGACTAATTTTCTTTAATTATGGGGCAAACTTAATTTTTATTTTCTAAAATATCAAATTATCAATATCAGCAAACAGATAAATTCTCACTTTTTAAAAATAGTTTTGAAAACTCAAACTTCCATCCCTGTGCCATCTTGTACCCCAATGACACCACTATTGTTACATTATCTAAAGACAATCAAAAGACTGTGACCTCAATTAATCCAGATGTTTTAAACCCCAGATGTCAGCCCATGAGACACTTTTTGGATGATGTTCATGTTGTTACTTTGGGCTGAAAATTTACAAGAAACTTTCTGACACCTTCAAGTCGGCATGAAATAAGATCCCTGTGGAACATTTTCAGCACCTTGCTACCTTCAGTACCGGTATAGGATTACTGGTGGTAACTAGTAATTAATGAGGTTTGCATATGTGATGACAGACATATATGGAGCAAAGGAATAATGGTGCACCAGCATTGACCTTTGACCTCAATGTGCTCAATGTCTATTAACATAATGACCTCAACCAGCTGTCTCATCTAAAAAACTTTTTCTCTTGATGCCTCCAATCCTTTTCAGACTGTTAATGAAGTTTCATGATCTAAACAATTATTGATTTTATGTTTGTTTTGAACTCTCTACTCTCTCCTCTCCCATGCAAGCTTATGTGCTACAAGTCAAAGTGGAGATGGAGCTGGAGATCCAGCAGTGTGAGAAGACCAAGGCTGTGAGAGAGGAGCAGCTGGAGCGTCTCACTCAGATCTGCCAGGAACAGGCTGTGAGTACCAGACCACCTCAGATTTAACCTTACGGCCCGGCCGCAATTTCCCCACACATGTCCATAAAACTAGCTCGGAAGATAACAGAAATAGAGATAAGTTAAGCATCTCCACTCAAAACGTTGGTTATACTGGATGATCACGAGAGCTGTATACAGGCTTCATGCACAAAACACAACTAACTGTCCACAGCCTCAGTTCTGCACGATGGTCAACACTACTATGAGACATTTACAGCCACAGTTTAACCCAGAGACTGGGTGCATCATACTCAAATGACAGAAAGTGAGTAGAATACAACTTATTAAACCGGCCTTTACATACGTCACCCATGATTACTGTATAGGCTTATATTCTGTGTCAAAAGAAACAACACTCACTCACTGCTTTATGCTCAATTTAATATTAATTTACATCCATGTAGCCTTCCAGTCTCTGAAACAGGCTACACAACTCCATATCACACTTGTGGCCATGTGAGAAACAGTCATTTCATGTGCCACCAGAGGAGGGCAGCAATACCTCACAAACAGGTCCATTCAGAGCTCACACTGTGATGAGCTCATGCAGGAAAATGCAGACTACAATAAATATTGATCAAGATTTAACCCTCAACCGACCGACTTAGATCGAAATCTGACACCGGACATAAAGCATATAATAAATCAATGAATAAATTATCATCGAGGGAATGATCTTTTTTCAGTCTCTGTTTTAATGTTCACTTTAGGTAACATCTTATCCTAAGAATTCATATATTGCCTCTGTCAAAATGTGATTTAAATGGAGGTATATTAGGAATACAGGTTTCATTTGACACAAGAACGATACATATCCCATGCTTGTATATTTGTAAAAGTAGTTGCCGCAATGTGTTTTCATTATTTTGTATTAACTTCCTTTTTTTTTAAAAATTCACTCCTGGGAATGGTTTCTTGTCGATGAACAAGATCCTCGAGGCCAAAAACCTTGAAATAAATACGGGCAGAAATCACAGCTGTACATCAGTGAAGCGCACCAGTTCCAAAGTGCCTGGGACATAATTAGATAATGCACTTGGATTAATGCTGAAAACAGTTCACTAGTAATTAATCTTGATGTCTTCAATATGTCCTGTCAGGTCTGGAGTAAATCTCAACATTGATTTCAGAGCAGACCATTTCAACGATTTTTGAGGAGCTTCTTCCTTTTTTTTCCTTACGTTGTGTATCCTGGATGATTTCACTCCATCCTTCCTTGTTATCTCTCCTCTCTCCCTTCCCTCCAAATACATTTCTGCCTTTCTCTTCATACACTCCAACTCTCTCCTCCAGTTTGAGATCAGGCAGCTGAGGGCACATCTGGCCCAGCAGGACCTGGACCTGGCAGCAGAGCGCGAGGCAGCCATGCAGATTCACCACGTGTGGGGCAAACAGGGCCGGAGTTTTCAGGTTGTAGAAGGCTTGACTCCCGGGGAGTCTGACGACGAGGGCGGCCAGAGAAACCCCAGGGAGCCTCATGCCACTGCAGGTGCAGTATGGTTTCTAAAGCAGACTGTTAAGGGACTGGAGACAGGTTCTTAAACTCTATTGATGAAACCGCTGACTTCATAAAACTTCCTTGCTGCACCAGTTTTGCACGATTTTACATTTATGAATAGTGATTGGGTTGTGGGTTAGTATTTCCACTGTAAAAGTAATTTGATTCGTAAAGCGTATGCAAAATAAAGCATACTGGGTATAAAGTAAAATCCCTTTAATGCAAAATTTTGGCTCCAATGCAACCTGCTGCGGGGTTAATGAAGTAGCTTATATGAATAGTAAAACTCGATTTCGCAAACTAGAAACGGATGCATCTGAGACAAAAGCCTGTGGCATTTAAACTATAGCTTATCTGAACACACACCATGCCAGGTGCAGTGTTTGCTTGAGAAAGCAGCATGACAAACCAGGAGAGAGGTGCAGCATCAAGTATGTACATAATCATGTGGAACAAAAAGTCTCTAACGGTGTAACATCAGGTGAACTGGGTGCCAGAGCAGTGTACAGTTAATCTGGAGCAGTAGCCCTGGAGCATCTTCGAGGCCAGCCTCTTAGCCCCCGCACGCTCGCACACAACACCCATCTGACCGCAGGCGCTCTGGGATCAATACGAGGGCAAAAAAGCTTTTAGGATCTGGTGAATCCTGGAGAAAACAAGCATGTTCTCCGACACTGCGTCAGCTCGCATGGGCTTCTGTCATGCCCCAACTGTCTCTCTTACCTGCCCCCCCCTCTTGGCGAGGCCGGTCTAGCCAGCCCAGACCACTCGGGCCATTTCAGGTACAGAGTGCTCTGTGCATTGGGCCTTGTTAGGAGAGAGTGGGCTCCTGTCAACATCTGTTCCCCTTCACCTGCAAACCACAATAGGGCACCAGGAGGCTCCATGGCGGCCGCAATATTACCCCAAGGGCATAGTGGGAAATCTGGCTCTCCGAAACAAGTGGGGCTTTTTACAGAAACATGGACACTGGGATGCACGCTTAGGCCACAGGGCTCGAGTCAAGTCAGGACAACTCAGTATCAAGTCAGCTGAATGTTGCACACAGGCTTCTCTCACACTCACCTGCAGAGTGCCATCAAACTATCAAGAAGTCTTGGCCTTCCTTAGAATGAATGACCCCAATGAAAGTATCACACCTTCAAGAACTTCCAGTTCAAGAACAACCGGTGACCAGTGACCATCAGCCTTAACCAATGAGCAGGCAGAAATCACAGCTGTGCATCGCTGAAGTGCACCAGTTCCCCACACATTATCAGATAACGCACTTGGATTAAAGCTGAAAACAGTTCACTAGTAATTAATCTTGATGTCTTCAATGTGTCCTGTCAGGCCTGGAGTAAATTTCGACGTTGATTTCAGAGCAGACAATTTCAACGATTTTTGAGGAGCTTCTTCTTTTTTGTCGTTCTGTGTCTATGCTAACGTTGTGTATCTGGGATGAATTGGGTATCTTTCCTCCAAATCCATCTCTGCTCTTCTCGCCAGTGGAGTTTCCTCGCAGATACTTAAAGGCGACTGTAGTGACAGAGCACGCAGTACAGGACAGTAACAAAAGAATGAAGGCATTGCAACACAGAGAGATAGATATATTTGTTGGAGGGAACATATTGGCTCCGTGGAGCATTGAGCTGCACAGATTGCCAACGTGCTTATGTTAAGCTTGTATAATGTTTAACATGTTCACCACCTTAATTCAGTGCAGACTGTGGGCCAAATGCAACCCCTTAACAACCTCATTCTGGCACTATGATCAGTTTGTTAGCGGGCTAATTGACCCATTCATTAGTTATGACTCTTGTCAACACAAAAAATACTCTTATTTCATTAAAGAGTTTTAACCCAGGCTGTTTGAGCAGAGGGAATGTATGGGAATCAAACCAACCTCCTCATTTAAGATTAAAAAGGTGCATTGTTCTTTTCATTTTCAATTATAAACATCATTAAAAAAGAAGAGGAGAAAAAAATGCATTGTTTTAACACATTCGGATTCTGAGCTTTACAGGTCAGACATGGGGAATGTAAAATTCGAGCTCCTCAGCACTTTTTCAAATCTAAACTACTAAAAAAGTATAGTTGCATGGGCCTGATTTAGTCTGTCAGCATGCTGATGCTTGATAAGTAGCACCAAGCACAAAATACACTAGAGGCTGATTGTCATTAACTTTAGATGCCACTAAATCCTCGACTTTCTACTGTACTTCCAGTTGTGTGGTTGCAGATTGCAACCAACCGAACACCCCATGTTTCACTCTAACCTACAGTGGCTGCTAAAACACAGAAAAGATTTAAAAGGTTGTCACTAGAGCCAGTGTTTGGTTTGTCTGCTTTCAGCTACTGTAGAGACCCACTCCGTCTGTAGATATGGTGTATCTGATGTCGCTGTGTTGCTGTTGTTCTTGGAACATCGTAATTAATTTTGTCCCAGGAGCATCATCCCAACATCCACAGCTGCAGCAACCAGTTTTTGCTGAATGGATATAAGTAAAGGACTCTCACTCAGTAGACCTGGATATGTATCCTGAACATACACATACTGTATTATTTTTACACTAAATTCACTTATTTTCTGTTTCTTTTCATTTTCTGTTGCTGTTTGGTTAGATTTAGGCGACAAAATACTTGGTTAAGGTTTAAGAAAATTAAAATTGAAATAGATCCTTTCACAGCACACCAACATTGCAATATAAGATAATGCTTGTAGATATAAAAGGCTCATTCCTAAGGTAAACATTATAAAGAATATCCATTTTTCATTGTGCGTATATTATAATCCATTTTGGCTCCTAAATCTTACAAACTGGACTGTTAAACCAAAGTGCTGGACACAATTTTAACTAAATGATGATACAATATGGAAAGTCGGAGAATCAGTAAAAGAAAAAGAAAAGTCATCCTAAGAGGGACATGAAAGAAATGTCTAATAAAGTCTAGCTGCTAACATGGATAAAAAGCCTTTATGGTCTATATAGGACATGAGAGAGAAGAGAGGAGATATAAACCTTCCACATTATGTTCTAAAATCAAAGTTTATTTCTTTTAATTTATCTGTATTATTGTAACATTAGCTGCAGTGGTCGCAAATCTTCCTGGATCGACTTTGATACCACTTCACTTGTGGTATGGGACTCATACTTCACCCATCAAAATAATAGTTTAGATTTGAACTAAAAGGACCTCAGCATGTCACCTCTCTTCTTCCACCGACAGCTGACAGCCTGGTAAGTCGACTGTCACAGACAGAAGAGGGGAGTCTTTTATGTATGCTCAGCCCATTCTTTTTTTTTTTAAGACTCATGTGTTATTAATTGTGGGGTGATTGTCTCAGTCTTGTTTTAGTGAGTGCAATGCTTCCTCTCCAGGGGTGGCTCAGGGATTAATATTTTAGACTGAAAAATAAATGAAATTACCCATCAGAGCCTGCAGCCTGTCCCAGGGGACAGGGGCTAGCACTCAGGGTACTCTGGGTTCGCACTCAGCCAGCGGACAGTGAGCTGAAGGCCAATCAAGCGGACAGAAGAGCATAGCAGATCGCGGCCATTCACCACGCACGCTGAGGCCCGCTAGACTGGAGGGATCTGCGCCTGAACAAAGAGATCCCACTCTCTCTCTCTCTCCCTCTCATTCCCCCCCATTTCTCTCGTCCCTGAAACCAACCCCACCCTGTCCCTGTCCCAGTTTATTTCTGGTGCACTAGGCTGCGGCTAATGCACAGCGTAGCAGTGCGTGATCCTGACCACTCGCCAATAAAAGCACCTGTGGCCTGGGGCAGAAGTCCTCTCCGTCAATATTGTGTTGTAAACATAAGAGATATTTTCAATCTGGACTAATTTGCCATGTTAACACTGAAGGGGACCAAAATGTTTACAGACGAAGAGGTGTGAAAAAAATCACTGCCACACAGAGTACTGGTAGCACATGAGTCACACTACATTAAACTGTAATTGACAGGACACTTCCTGATGTCTATTTATATGTCATGGTGCATTCTGTGTTAATACCTTAACAAAAATAATACAAATAACATGACTGAAGTCCAAATGTTAAAATAATTACTTTTGTCTTTATGTATAATGCAATATTTCACTGACAAGACAATACAGTCAAAAACTGTGATAACACTGAACTAATGAGAATAAATATTATTAACAGTGACAACATGCATATCAGGCACTATTCATATTCATATAGAGGACATCACAGAAATTAGACAGCAGAAGAAGAAAATATATTAATATATGGACGAATATTTTATCCCCTTCAAGTTCTGATGCAGCAACGTCGTTCGTAATCAGATAATGCACAAATAGAAGAGGAACTTAGAGGTTTGTGATGTCTAAAAGATTATTGTCTGCATGCAAGCTTTTATCTTGTCATATAATTTGACTGGATTCCAAATTGGATGCAATCGGATGTTTATTAAAGATCGGAAAGAGTAGGAGGTATAACAGGCATCCATGTTTAGATTTATGGTAAAGATAATTATATGAATACTTTCATTTGAACATTTTTAATATTTTTCTGAAATATTAAATGTTGCTGTCTTTATTTTGAACTCAGATCCAGTTGTACGTGATGACATGAACAACTACATCAGCCAATACTATAGTGAAGCAAGCAGTGGTAAGTGTACTATGAACGCTGAAACTTATTATTCACACTGTGCACAGACAAGAACTGAACTGAACTCTTATCACATACATGCAGAAATTTCGACTACATGCGTCACTTTCCACTGTTTGATAAGCAAGATCTATTACAGATCATTGTACGTTTAAACAATGCTAACTATTTTTATTTATTTATTATTTTCTTTTATTCTTTTCGTGAAAATGGAAGTGTCGACAATCCTTTTGATGCCTATTTATTTCTCAGTAATAATTTTATCTTTGGCATCAATCTTTTTTTCTCATAACTACTTTTATCTAATTTTCTGCACAATGCAGCTCAGGGAGATGCTTTGTTATCATTGTGCAAAACAACAGAACAGCAAAGATTTAAATCTTGAAACATGTAAATAAATTAGGAATGGAAGTTACTCAAAACTCCTTTTGAGTTTTAAGGCTTCTAAGTCATAGGTCCAACTTCGTAGGTTTGCTCATAGATTTTGCTGCAAATAAAACATTTTGGGAGGCAGATTATTGTTGCAGTCCTACACATAATCTGAAGACAGCTGGAGATCTGATATTTTATGTATATATTTAAATGTAAACTCAAAACTGTCTTGAATTAGCCTTTGCATAATGTTAGTTAACACTCCAGATTTACTGTCACATTCAGATCTGTTCAGTTGGTATCTCCGACCTTACCACGGCAGCATTATTCATCTACAGGTTTTAAAACTTTGTTTACATGGCTGACAGAAAGTAAATTGGTTTTGTGAAGTGATCTGTTTTATCTGTGTTGTACAACTTTCTCTAAATATATACAATGTCTTTCAAGATGCTGGAGCTTCTGGCTTAGGTGCCCGGATCATCACTACGGCAGCCATTGACGTTCACCTCCCCACCAGTCCGCATCCCATCCAGTCAAACCCAATGCTGGCTATGGAGCGGGTGGGCAGCGCCGTGAGTGATGCCTCAACCAGCATATCACGGTCCAGTGGCAGCCTGACGGCCCGCCCTCACAGCCTGAGTAGCCACACCCCAGGTTCATCTATGACAGACTGCAGCAGCAGCACAGCTCAGGACCTCAGTCTAAGCTACAGCACCCATCGCTGCTGCCCTCCGTCCTTCCCAGGCCAGGAGCCCTGCAGGGACCCCAGCATGGTGGTGCAGGAGCTACTCTCCTCCCTTTCTGAGGACTCCTGCCTTGCTCAAAAGGGCCTGGCGGTGGACCCTGTCAACCTTAAGCTTCCCAGCCCAACTGGCTCAGAAAAGGCCAGCCCTGAGCTGGACAACAGAATAAACATCTTCAACCGCAGGAACCAGGAGGAGAGGCGAGGCCGGGGCCGGGGTTGCGTGCTGTTGCAGACCAAGCCGCTGATCCACCTGCAGGGCAGCAGCACTGAGCCGTCGCTGGAGGAGAAGTACCGGCTCCTGGGACCAGCGGACACACCTCTGGGTCACATGCCTGATACATAAGCTACATTTACACAGAAACAGAAGTCTCTTCTATTTTTACTGCCACCCTGTTTGGCATTTATCTGAACTCTTGTGGCAGGTCAGAGACCACACAAGACTTAGGATTTTACTGTCGCTGTGTAAATCCAATCTTAGCCAGTTGAGAGCAAGCTTGAGCCTTAGCTTCCAGCTAACACTGATGCTCCTCAACTTAACGTGTGCAGAAGTCAATAGTAGAAAAATGACAACAAGAACTCATAGGCCCTTTGCCATATTGTCCAGCCTCCCCCTGTTCCAGCCTCCCCCTGTTCCTCCTTGATGGAATTTCAGAAATGCCCTGATATAGCACAACAAAGACTGTAACATCCCGGTAAAGGGGGCGTCTAATGTGTTTCCGGACACATTCTTCATCAGGAATTCTCACTTTGAATAGGTCCTAAATGCACTGAACTTTACACAAATTAAAACCAGCAAGGGGCCATTCAAGCCTATACTGAACAAAAACTTTAACTTCTGAACAGTGTTGCAAACCAAGACACTGTTCTCTGTTCTTGGAGGAGTGTTTTCTAACGCTTTTGTTTTGTTTTGTTTTTTGTTATGATGTTTCTTTTAATTTGTACGATCAAAACGTTAATCATGCTGTTCCTTGTTCAAAACAGCCACAGGGTACATACGACTGGCTTTACTATACAAAACAGCCAATTTGTTTTTTTACCTTTGCCTTTCTGTCACCTATTTGTTTGATTTGAAACCATGGACAAAGTTTATTGAATAGCATTTTTTTGTTTTACTCGTTGAAAAAAAAAAAAAAAAACATTAGTAGGGTATATTTGTGTGGATGAAATTGAAAAAGGTAAGTTGAGTGGATTCTTCACATGAAACTAGATTGGAGTGCTTGTAGCATGAACCTTTAAAAAGATATGTGCCCTACATGGCAAGCAAATTCTTTGCACTTTAATGTTTACAGACACTTTTTTTGTAAACTTGATATGGAGGAAGTTATTGCCAAATGCAGGTGTTGTCATTTGAATGAACATAGCAAAAATAAAAGTTAGTATTTCCTTAAGTGCTTAAGAGTCTTGTTAATCTGTCATACCGAAGATACTGCAGCAGGAAAAAAGGTCAAACAAACACGTCTCAAACATATCTAAATAAGAAAGACTAAGTGGGCTCTGATCATCTACGCACTGTACAGTACAGAATTATTTCATTAGCATCGTCTCCGCATGTGCATATGATTCCGAAAAACCTGAATAATTCAAGGTTATTAACATTGGAGGACCTGTCACAACAGCTGCTAATTGGTCGAGTCATTGCAAGTGTGTCATGAGAGAACTCCGCCTCCCTAATTACTCTCTTCATATCATTAATTCACAAGATAAACTGCTGTACCATTTTGTTGCTTGTCAAATGTTTACAAGTATCCAGAGAATGTTTTAATTGTTAATAACTATTACGGCTGCAATTAAGCCATCAACACAAGTGTTTTAAGTTTGGAGTACTGAGCCGTTAATTTTCAGAGCGGGGTACGAAGGTTGTTTGTTACAGCCTCCTTTAATTCACTCGTAAATGACAAGGTACGTATGGGGGACTATTACAGACACTATTGTGGTACACAGAAGAATATCAATTGTCATTATAACTTTACACAAATTCAGAGTCTGAAGCTCATTTTGAAGACCCAAAACTGAAGACTCATCCGTCTAAGCAACTGATTTGAAGCCTTGATACTGTGTTCAAATGACACCAACCATGATACATATAGGCTTGTGATTGGAAACATTACATCAAACTACAGCTTTTTCTATAACTGCAGCCCAAAAACATCCTAACACCATGAATCTATGTAAAAGAGGCAGAAGAAAAGGACATTTATTCATAACAGGCTTTAAAAAGAAACATTTTAGACCACTTTAGTTTTATTTCTACAAACATTAAAATGCTTATTTAACTTTATAGACCACTTTCATATTTTTATTTCATGTTTTTGTGCTTTTAATCCAGTGTCTTCTTTTCTGTCAATTACATTTCTGTTTTATATCATATAGGGAGTATAGTGGGGGTATTTGTGACAAGGCACAAAGGCACTGGACAAAATCTTCTCTTATTTATAGACATAGGAGCCAGGAATGTGCCCAACTTAGACCAAATTAATTGACAACATATAGAGGATAATTAATATTTTTCATGGTAAATATAGGCAGCATATGGAAGCACAGACACAAGAAAAAAATAGTCAAGACATACAGTATATATATACACACTTTGATAGTGTTTCCTGTTCCTCTCTTTTTTGTTGTTGCATTCATCTAATATTTAGACAAAAATATGACACACTAAAGTCACTGAACTACTCCAGACCACTCTTGATGTGTATTTAAGCCACGCTGGTTCTACGTCCATCATAATTTATCTCATCACAATTAAATGCTGATGGTCAGTAGCCAATGCTGGAGGCCTCTTATGAAAGAGCCTCTATACTGCAATATTTACAGATAGCTCTGCCACATGTGAAGACTTAGCCAAATAATAGCAATGTGATCTAATCAAGAATGTTTTTGTTATAATACAAAAATCAATTTAAACTGACTTGAACACGGATCACTGACACATTACTCTTCTTTTGAGGACCACAAAGCTATATGGGGACCACGGCATAAACGCCTTTTGTGGGCAACATTCTCAGTTTCCTACTGTATTATCACAATAAATGCAATGTTAAAGCAAATGCAAACATTTTGTTGCAAACTTTATAGCTTTATTTAAGAATTATAAGTGTTTTAATTGTAAAAAATAAGGCACCTATTTTGAATGCGACAGAATAATTAAAATAAATGTGAAGCCGGGTTGTTGTTTGGGAAGTCCACTTGTCACCAATAGGGGGCTATTGTTAATATTTAGATAAAACATAACTGAATTAAACTTGTAATCAAATCATCAAAGGTTGGGTCATCAATGGATCGGCCTAAAACTGACTAATAAAATAAAACATATTTTAAAACCTCTAGGAGTTGCACTGATCATGAAATGTTTGTTCTTTCAAGCCTCTCATTTTACTACTGTCATCATGAGGAAAATTTGCAAAGAACAGCAAATACTGATGATGTGACACTTCTCTTCAATTTATAAAATTACATGTGACAAAAAAAATATCATAAATATTGATAACATGGATCTGCAACCTTCTGTCCATTACTAGACCCATCACATCAATCTAGTTTACAAAAAAAAAAGAAAAAAGAAAACAATGCTTATCGCATGCCATGAAACAAGTAAATAAATAATGATCTACTTGGCTCTCGACACACACAAAGGAATCCTGTTGAATATGGGTGCCAAACACTGGCTCAGCCTCTGTCTGTCACAGCTGGCTCAGTATTAATGTCTCAAGTGGAGGTGCTGTGCCTCTAATCTGAACCCCTTCCAGCTCAACCAGCCATGTAAAAGAAGAGATCATTCATACGGTTCAACTTCCAGCCCCAGCCAGAGCAGCAGTGCTCACTGATGAAGACGCCAGTAGGAAGTTATTTTTCCCTAACTGTCTTTACTTTACAACTACAGGTCAAATGAGAGGCGAGCCTAAATGATTCATATGAACCCAATTTGTCAATACGTATCATACCAGGACAGCCTGAGCTAAGTGTTCAATTTTGACAGGCAGGGACACGGAGCAGACCTATAGCAGACATGCTTAGAGGTAAATTGCTTTTGGGACGTCTCTGACGAACCGCGAGGTACGGTCCCTGTCATACTCACAGGAAGCTAAGTGAATTAACAGTGACCATTAGACTCTTAATAATTAAAATGTTTTAATAATGGCACAGAGGGAGTCACTTTAGCTGCATTAACATTACATGATCATTGTTTTCATTCTCATTAACAGAGGGAACACGGACCAGTGATACATTAAGGTTCTTTTGAGGCTGAAGACCATGTGGGATGAGCAGTAACCTGGTGGCATCGAGCTGTGAGACAACCACAGCATAGATGGCTTCTGTAGGTGACATGAAGGCCTCTGACATAAGATTTATCTACGGATTCTTAGGTACAATAAGATAATGACTTCCTTCCTTCCTTCCTTCCTTCTTTAAGTGTTAATTCTGCAGGCATGAAGAATGGACGTTAAATCTTTCATTACCAGTAAGAGAAGAAATGGTTTTAACTCACTGACGATGGTCACTTACTGAAGCTTAGTTAAACTTTAATGTTTGAAGGCTGACTTTGTTTGAATAATGTTTCAATTCTCAAATTTTAAACACCACGAAACTGTTTTGTTGATGTTTCATTCTTAAAAAGTATGGCGGTACTAGTTTGGTTGGTCATGTTTCCTCTGATAGAGTCCAGTATTTTGACTTCATTGTACTGAGTTTAGCTACTACTTTTACATCTACTTTTAGGAGTTAAATTGAGACTCAGCCTGTTTAAAATCCACCTTGTATTCCCTCAATGGATTCTTCATGAAACTGTCTCCTATAAATCACATGTCCATAATTTCTAGTGTGAATTTTAAGTGGCTACTATCAATTTTCTTAAATTAACAAAGGATCACATGACTACATGTATGAGAAAAGGGAATGATTGTAACGATAAACTCAGAGACGTTGCAGTTCCTCTCAGCTCTAAAGAGCTTTATGGCGTCTTTCAGCTCATTGTGTTGGTTTTGCTGTCTTTTGGTTCCCTCTCACGGCTCTCATGGTGTTTCTATTGCAGGAGCAGGCAGCCATATTTCACATATGGAGCTCTGAAACAAACTGGTTCTACATGTCAAGAGTCTTAATGTCTTTTGCCAGGTCAGGTCTGTAACTGATTTGGAGATAACTGCAAGTAACAGCAAACGAAAAATGTCTCAGCATTTTGCAAATTAGTTAAAAAAGAATATTTATTTTCTTATTTATTTTTCTGCTGCACGTAGGCGTCGCTGAAAAACTGTATGCCTTCATGTGTGGTTGATGTTATCGATTGATCTATTTCTGAAGTAACGCCCACCACTGATACCAGAAACAGATCTAAAAAGGAGAAGGAATATTGGACTTTGATTCATCAGGTGGCCAGAAACACTGACTCCAAATTAATACTAATGTTGATCCATATCTCAATTTAACTGCTTGCCATATTAACTTAAAATATAAGCAATATTTTATTATATATTATATTATTATAATTAATATGTCAGTGTTTACAGCTGCCCCCAAGTGGTCGAGGAATAGTTATTTCTGGATTCATGTTTTAAAGCCATCATTGCACCTTTCAGTGGAACTTAACAGAACATTTTAGCTTGTTTAATGTAGCGAGACCAGCTGCAACCTACTGATAATATAGCTGCAAAGTCAATTAACCATTTTCACACCTGGTTTCTTCTCACCATGCAACCTTATTGTGTATTGTGATGGAAACAAAAACTACTGGAGCATCTATTATGATCAACCTATAAAAAAATGGTATCAACATGCAGCGTTTGATGGTTTCAGTCCTCCGTCTGAGAGGAATTTACTGATTCACATCTAAGTGCTTTTGTTTGTGAATGTCCTTTATTTTCAAGTGCGTTGTAAAGATTTTAAATGCCACCTTATGGCACCGAACAGCTGGTTCTATGTTAAAAAGGCTCAATCTCATCGAGAACAATCACATGTGGCGAGTACGGCTGCATTACTGCTGCGGTCTGACAGATTCAGAACACCTCTCACACAGGGCCCTTCTTTCAGGAGGCTCTGAAGCAGGAGAGAAAAATACAAATAAATTATACATCGTTCTTTAAAAAGCTTCTCAGGTTCTCTTTTTGAAACATATTTCTTAAGTGCACAGGATCCAGAGGTTCGCCTGGTGGAAGAAATCCACTCGGGAGACTGTTGTCATGGCTACAGAAGACTTTTTTTTCTTCTTCTTTTGCATTTACATAAAAATACAGTTTTCTTGTGGTGCCCTTCCCTCAGATGCTTGTAGGATAAAAGTGGGTCAACAACAGAAAAAAAAAAGAAAAAAAAAAAAAGAACTAAAAACAAGTCCCACTGAGTGACCAAGCTCAATCACTTCAGTCCTCTTGAGACAGAATATTAATTATTAAATCTGTTTTTAGTGAATGTAAATCACATTTTTAATTTGCTAATAAAAAGATCACCAACAAAGTATCATCAGAAATAAAATTAAGGTTCAATTCTCATGTCTAATTTGCTTAATTTCAAGTTCTTTGGGCTTTTCTACGATTTCCCATAGAAAGGAAATAAGAAAATATTCCAGCTAACTTCTCTTGTTGCTCCTGCATATGTTATAAGCAATCAGAGGAAGAAGTCGTACGCCAGCTAGTCATGTGACAAACACGGGGACACAACTGAGATGGTCCTGTGGGAGATGGGATGCTACATCACACTGTGCTCCAAAGAACTGAATGAAATAATCTACGGAACATCAAAATTAATTCAGCAATCCGACGTGTAAGTATGTAGTTATGCATGACTTGCTCGTGAGGGGTAAATTAGCTGACATTTTTGAGTAAAAAGCCCGACTCTTCAGGGACATGGCTGCTACAGATTCAACATTTTTCTAAATCTTGCCGAAGCCACGTACATAATCATATGCAGTGAGAAATGCATAAACATCCCGCCCAAACATATACAGCGACTTACGTACGTAGTTTTAAAGAGGTAGAAGTAAATTATTCACAAACCTACAAACAAAAAAGTGTTTCCCTTGCTCTCTGACTGACATGGCCTGTGTTTCTTTCCAAACACTTTGGAACTTTTTGAATTAAATAAGAATTTTGAGCTTGGGTCTGTGAAAAGCTTCTGCTATATTCATAGAGGATACGCTGCATATTTATCAAGGGAAATACAAAAACATAGATTATAAACACGTCAGTGTAACGGCTGCAATGTAGAGCTCCTGTGTGCTAATAATAGGACATGTAGAAGTGTTAACAGAACAGAATTATACTCATTATATTAAAAGTCCTACTCACATTTACAAGAAAGTTGATTTTTGAGTCTTTTCCTCCCAACTTGTCAAATACTGACACTTTGGGATTGTAGCTCAGGTCGGCAACCATCCTGAGGTGTCAGTATTTGACGAGTTGGGAATGAGACTCAAAAATGAACTTTCTTACAAATTGGACCTTTAACATTTTGATTTAATTCCTTCAACCTTTATTTAAACTCAAGAAACCAATGAGGAAACTTGAGAAAGTCAGTGTCTTCCTTTAAATCTCTTCTTCAGACTCACTTTTATCAAATTGCTTTTTCTTAATTGATGCTATTTGTTATTTTTAGATATATAATTTTTTTTTTTTTTTTTTTTTTATCTTGTTCCTATCTTGAGTTCTGGGTTTTATTGCATTTACTATGTTTTTATTGTAAAGCACTTAGTAACTTTGTTTTTGAAAAGTTCTATATAAATAAAAGTTATCATCATTGAGGGGGGACCCTCCTTTACAATAACATTAAGTAAATTAAAACAAGGAAAAAGAAAACATAACAAGAGACATACTAAGAAAGAAATTAGCACAATTAGCTAACAAGAAAATCTATCATGTTATGAAGGATAAATCCAGAAATGAATTACAGTAATTAAAATGCAAAATAAATACAGTTATGCAAAAGACCCAAACTTTTAATCAGTGAAAATCACAAAGTATCTGAGTGTGTAACATTTCCCTGCTCACTCTGAACCTGAAATGTTTACAACAAAAGTTGCTGTCTGACAACTTAAAAACACCAATTGGGGATTTTTGTACCAGTGAGTGTTTTTTCTTTAAATATGATTTTTTTATGCTTCCTAGAATCTTTGATAGATTTTCAAGTTGCCAACTAGTTTACGGCACAGCACACTGAGGCAGACGCTGACGTCAGCCGTCCTGAATCCGGTGGCCTCCAACTTCGTCTGACTCGGTAGCCTCCTCGGCTAAATCACAATCACTGTCCGGGCCAGAGCTCAGGGTGTCTGCCAGCGCGTGCTGGGGGCCCTGCAACATTTCCATTTGGCGTCTGGGGAGTCGCACATCAATTGCTCTCAGCTAAATGCACTCACATATGAATATTTCAGTACAATTTAATGTTTCAGCTACAGCCCCAAAGGAGCAGAGCATCAATTTGTGAACACAGTTCTCCTGGAGTTAAAAGCCAGGCCGGATAATACAGTATGAAAGGCGCTGTCAATCCAGAGGGCCTTTTTTTTTCACTTGAGAGACAGAAAAAAAAAGAAGAAAAGAAACACACACCCCTTTGCCTTCAGTATCCAGCTGCATACAAACAGCTTTCCAAAGTTTCCCCTGGAAAGTAACCGACTGAGGCAGCAGCAGGCAGCTTTTGGTTCACCAGAGTCACAAGTCGATTTGCCAAGCTCGGTCAGTTTTCCCAGAGCTCTGCCATTTGGTGTCCACATGCTCACACAAACACACACACAGATGCAGGCAGCTGGTGAAGGGAGCTGGTCAGGGAGTCGTGCACCTGCTGTCCTGTTAATAAAATACCCCAAAGTGATGCTGAAACCTCTTCCTTCACACAGCAAAGCTTTCCCCAGGTGTGAGAACATGAGTGCTTTACAAAACACGCAGATTGTGACACAACTGAACTAATTGGCTGGTTCAGACGCTGGAGCACATGGCAGAAGACTTAAGCTGGGGCTGTTGTACACATAAGAAAAGGGTTCAATGTGTTGTCTTCAGGGTTAAGCTGCAACTAACACTGAAATTTCATTATAGAATGATCTACTGATAATTTCCCCAATTAATCAAATAATTGTTTGGTCCATAAAATGTCAAAGAGCGAAAAATCAGATCACAAAAAGTAACTTGTTCAAAGTGCTTGTTTTCTACAACCAACAGGCCAAAACTTGAAGATTTTAGACATAAGACATTTGAGAAGCTGGAACAGAGAATGGTTGGTATTTTATTAATTTTTTTAGACTGCAAAGGTGCTGCTGTTTTTATGTCCACTCCTGACAGACAAAAATATTGGCTTTATTGCCTCGGATCATGTTGTTCAATTTGAAACTGCTCAAGCAAAAATTATAGTACACTAAAATAATGCTACTAGATGACTGCTAAATATGATAAACAAAACATGTAATGATAAAACTGGACCGCTGAACAACTGTCTTCACAATCCAGCTGTTTCAGTTGCATTCGGAGGCGTCACGCGGGAGGGGAGAGCATTGTTGTGACTGCTCCAAACAGAGATGCTTCTTTCCTCATTTAAGTGACACAGCGTCTTGTTAAAGCCGCTGATAAGCAACGCGACCGCTGCTCTGTGCTGATGAGAGCGGCTGATAAGAAAATACAAGACGTGCATTTGTAAAATAAAACAGGCGGCTGACAGTTACACTAATAAGGTAATAATGGCACAGGTTCTTCAGCCCAACAATGCAGAACCGCCCCGGGGCACCAATCAAAAATTAATACTAATTATCATGTGAATACTGCATTAACTCTGAAGAATGATGAATTATAAATCTGCAACATGGTTCCCCTCTCAGAATGGCCCTGCTCGCATGATGTGATTTTTTTTTCTCTCTCTTGCTGAGACATTTCTGAGGAGCTGTCATAAAATAAATAACTGTGCATGCAGACATACCACCACTGATGCGATTCATATATAAAAAACATTGTGAAGTATACTGTTATTATGTCTTACTTTACCTTGTTGTCTAGAGTTTATGTATTCTTAATATCTCATAACCTGAGTACTCATATTAGCCTCACTTTTGGCTGACTCTGCACATCCGAGTGGACTCGGAGCACTCAAACTTATTGGTTCAGGTAAATCATTTAGAGCTTTAAACCAGCCACTAACTACATTTAAAGAGGTTGAAGCGTTACTCGAGTGTCTGTGAGAGTAAGCAAACACAAACCCAATTAACTTATTTACATGTGTATAAATACAGTCGTATCGTGCTACTGTGTGCGTTATGTCTTCAGAAAAAAGCACATACCTTTAAGAGCTAATGATCATAGTAATTACATGGTTATAAATCATATATATATAATTATAAATAAAATACACAGCAATAGTGATTAAAAAAATAAATAAAAATAAGACAGATTAAGACGGTTTACTGCAAGGAATCTTTGTGAAGAGTTTTTCCTCATCTTATAGAGAATATTAGAGCCAATATCCAAAGATTGTTATGTTTTTACCAGTTTGATACAATTGTGATAAATTATGCATTATATGTATTTGTTGTTATTTAACAGTTTTTAGATCAGATTGGTGTATTAATCTAAAATAAATATAATTTTTTTAAATAAAATCTACACATACCCAACAAAAAGTTGATATAGATTAATAATTAAATATAATGAATACATAGACTGTGCTTAAAGTCCCTCTCCAGGCAAATATATGGTTTTTTCTTCTTGTCCCTACAGTTTAATGTTTGTGCTTCACAGTGGAGAATGATGCATGCAAAGTTTGACACTCGAAAGCTGTATTCACATTCATCATTGCTGACAGTGTACATGTTCTGAGGTCATCGATAATCTAATTTTAAGAGTACTATTGCATGATTTGTGACATATAATCTGGGAGCAAATCCTGGTCCAATATTCAGCCCAAACAAATGTGTGATGTGGAAACTTGAAGCCTCCGTTGCACATACACACAGAGAGTGGACTTAAACTGTTGTGAAATGAAAAAATATTTGCATGTTCAGATTCTGGAAATGTTTGTGTCATGTGGTAATTACACTTTTCTTCTTGAAAAACATTTTTATGTTTTCTGTGGAGGGGATCTTTAAATTGGGTTTTCAAGTTTTTGGTTTCATTCACTTTTCAAAACAGAATTATTATAGATCCTTTGGTGAGACACAAACAAACAAAGCATGGATGTGATTAATGATTCACAGGAGCAACAATCCTTCAGGTCTGGCTGACCTGCGTGTCAGCGGAGACGAAGCCAACATCTACAGCAGCTCCAGAAGCTTTAACTGTATTTCAGTAGAGATGGTGATAAAACTGTCTGTCTCTCTCTTTCTTCCTCAGACAAATTACTTTACTACAGCATTCAGTTCATCAGCCAGCTCAAAGCCATCACTGCTCTTCAGGCCCAGAACTGAAGAACACAAAAGCATTATAGGTCAGCCGGGGCGAGGTTTGAGTTTTGAGACCACATGCACTAATGCTGCACAATGTACTTTTGCTGCTTCAGGTACAAATACACACCAAACTGCACATGTTGTATTTCACATCAGTTTACCCTGACAGGCCATTAATAAACAAGTAAACATGTGCACTGAACATATTTCTCGGAGTGATTCAAACTTGGCCTCAAAGAGGTTTTACAACTCGAGTTCAAGCTCTTCATTTGTCACTCTCATAATACAAGCTTGGCACAGGACTTACATGTGAGAGAAAGATTGTTCCCCACAGCAGCAGCAGCATTCAGCATGATGGACACGATGCTGACTACAACAAGAAAGGGTCTTTGGCTCAAGTTTAAAAGGAAATACGGAGATTCAAACCAAATGTAGCAAATGCAAAAAAGTGCAAAGAAAAAAGAAAAAGAGCATTTGCCTTCTTGTATTTCCATACACCAACGCTTTAGCTCTAGCTCAGGTGTGTCTGGTTCTGCTCGAGCCACAGGGAAAGTAGGTAAACTGTAAATAATTAAAAAATAAACAGTTTGCAGTGTAGCTTTTGGCATCTTAACAAGAGCATCACTTTGTGTAGAAAAGTGGTTGGGACATCAGGGCTGAGATAATGTCACTGACAGCGACAATGTCATAAGTTATGTGTCAGCAAATTAATTTAGACGTAGTTAACATCTCTTGGTGCAAGTACTTATAGCTCTTTTTAAATAATGATGCTTTAAAAAAGTGATGGAGACAAAATCCTCAGTGTAATGACACCTACTGTATGTATCTTACTTACATGACTAGACAAGGTTGCTCCATATAAGCATCATTTATGGAAGAAGTTGTATAATTTATTTGATGTGGTCATTTATGTAAAGATCGGACAGTCAGAGCTCTTCATTTCTTTCAATTAATGTATCCTTTCATCCACAAGTAAGGTTTGATATGTTGTATTAGGTCAGTTTTCAAATTTATCTTAGTTAAGGTTAGAAACTGGAATAATAAATGGTTAGGCAAAAAATGACAATGATTTTTAAGAAGGTTAGAAGAAAACTCTGTTTAAGAATAATATGTAAGAGTAATAGTTATGTAAGAAAAGTGTATTATTCTGTACAGTAGAAGCACTTTCGTAGGTGCAGCCTCATATGAAGCCCCAGTGATGACCCTAACCTTCTTGTTGCACAAGCAGCACAGCAACAAGATCTCACACAACACGTCTTTCAGCAGGCACGCCAAGTAATAAACAGGCACTCTGCCGAAAACATTCAGCATTACGACATGAGTTTGATTGTGTTTTTTTTGTTGTTTTAATGTGGAAAAAAAAAAAAATTAAAGACGCTCCAATTGACATTCGCAAATTGGCACAACTTCAGCCGAATCAAGCTTGGGGAGTTCAAAAGGAATTGGCATAGTAAATTACTCATGGGTCTGACAATGAAGGCAAAGTGCCATAGAACCCTAAAACATTCAAGAGACGAGTCGCTGTGAAAAGTTCGGTATAATGCAGCCCACGAACCCCCCTCCACCCCTGCCCCTCCACCTCCTCTGAATTCCAAACAAGAACATTTCGCTCTTGCCAAAGTTTAAGTGGATGATTTCAGTCGCACATATATATTTCATGAGGTTAATGGGCCCCATCAAATTGTGATTAGAGATTCTTCTGGGAGGCTTTTATGCTGGAGTGACAGCTAGGATGGCTGGGCTTGATCTGGCAGTCATTAACAGGTCACAAACAATGGGGCTGCATGTGATATTGTCTTGTCGCTGTGAATTGAATGTACTATACGTACATGAAAGACCAAAGTTAACCTTTGACCTGTAGAATAACCCCAAACAGTGAGTGTGCATAAGAATAATATTTTGGTCTACATTCAATATTTTATTAATCCTGTGCAGGCTACACATTGTGGAATAAGCAATACGACAGCATGACTGAAAAAAGTTGCCAAAAGGTTTAATAGATGTGATGCATGGCTCTGTAGAATTAATCAGCCTACGTATACGCTCTATTATATTAATGAGTTTTCATAATATCTGGGTTTTTCTGAGAGTCAGAAAGAAGCTACGAGCGGCATCAGGTCCTTTCACGTGGTCGTTATCGCTCCCCTTTACATTTTTATTGTTGTTTGCGCCACTTACTGCATTTACGACAACAAGAGGCTTACCGGCGCGCACGATCCCGACATAAGTGTCTCGGGATTTGACCTCAGTGATGTCTGAAATAGTAGCCACATCCAGCTTAGCAGACACTCTGGGGAGGACATTGTGTAAAGGGGAACCCACAACATGTTAAGGCTTACAAAGCTCCTGAGTGACAGTGACTATAAAAGTTAAAAGTAATGGTTATAATGAGCTCTCTGAGGGGCCGGGTGGAAAAGGTTATGTTAAAGCATAAAAGAAGCAATTCTCAGCCTGGTTTTTTAAAAATATCCTCGATAAATTTCTATTACATTCAAGTTCCACACTGAGAAATAAAAAAAGTGGCTTGAATATGAGACGACTCTCTCTGAAACAACAGCGAACCTCTTACAGTTTAAAAGCGACTGGTGCGGGTGAGTCAGTCACATCGAATTAACCGCACGCTGCACCTTGTTCTAATTCTAAACAGAGTAAAGTCTGGCCTAGGAATAAAGATCAATATGAGCTGTAATAAAATACCTAAGATTTAGTTTAATGCATCCTAATTCAATTGAAATGCCATTAGACCTACGAGCTGACGGCTCTATTGAACAATCACAGATTACAGAGTGAGGTCACTTATTAAAAAGAAAAAAAAAAGAAAAAACTTTTAGATGCATTAGACAGAATCGTTGAAGTTGCAAAATCCAATATGCATAAAAACAATATCTGATTTTATTATGCGTGCGTGCCCGAACACTTCACTACATAAATGAATTAGAGAGAGTGAGAGTCAGGATTCGCCAAAAATTTGAATCGGAGCTTGTGAACTTCACTAGCCGACGACTTTCACAGGTTTCTGTAAACTCGTGATCTACAACAAAGTTTTCAGTAATTGGAACTGCATTTTTAAAACATGTTAAAAAGGTGCAATATGTAAGAAATTAACACACTAAACCAAATAGGTGGCAGCATATCACCAGAGTAAGCGCTAACCGCTGCTAACTGTAGCTGTTGTTAGGTAGTATGCTCAGTTAGCCGCGCAGCTAGCTGTCATATTTGCTGACTCAGCCCTAACTAGGAGCTAGACACTGGCCTGGGGCTAACTGGTTAGCAAGCTAACTTCTATAACTCACCTACACATTACACAGGCATCTGTGACATATCATAACTGTCATTTATGTTTTAGTTCATTTCTGATTGTTTTAAATTAAATTCTTACTGAACCTTTAAATGTGACTTTATAATAATGATAAGAAGACAGAATAAAACTAATTTCTATGTCCCAAAGCTTGGAGGCAAGACTGAGCTTAAAAGTGTCAAAAGCTTGCGGCCATACTGGCAGTAAAATGCTTACAAACCAGCCCCAACTTACATAGAAATATAAACCATAAAGATGTATAACTACAGTACAGGGAATGCCAAATGTCAACTACTTGGATAATCAACAAATGCCTCTTCAGGGGATAATCAAACCGAAATGTGCTTTTACAAGCTCTCAAGTCCCCAATGAAATAAAATGTTAAAAACTGGAGGTGTAGAGGTGCTTGGGTTTCAAGGGGAAGTTAAGATAAACCAAATACAAACAAACAAAAGAAAACCTGCAGGCGCCCGGCTATTTGCAAGGCAAGTAACACTTGCACAGATAAGGACGGTTGTGATGCAGGTGGCCTAGTTGACTGGTGACTTTTTGTTGTCATTCAACTTGGCTGAAGAATGAACACAATTTCCCTCAACTAGAATGAAATAGAGCAGCAAAGAAATCTCAATAGGAGCCTGAACAGACCAGAATTTCTGGCTGGCAAGCTATCAGGACGAGGTCTGCAATGTGCCAGAAGACAGATTCAGAATGAGAGTGAGTCCAACCAGAGTGTCATTCCCCACCTTTCTTAAGCCTTCACAAAAAGGGCGTCGTCACACCCTGATTGGCTGGGAGGGTGAATGCCCCAAGCTGCTTCCACTCATTAATTAGGAGTCAGTCTTCACACCCTGCACACAGGTGATCTGAATCCACCTCAATCAGTCCAAAAAACAAAAAAAAAACCCCCAAAAAAACAAAGATAGCACAATTGGACTACAAGTTGACAACATTTACACTAAATTAAATGTCTTTAACACTGTGGTATTGATTGCCATACTATGTTTTTCAGACCTGAAAAACAGAAAATTCAGGATATGCACATCATGAGTGAGAGACAGATTTCTCACAAAAGAAATCACCTTCTTTTTTCCATCGGCAGGTGTACAGATTACCGGCTGCTGCACAGACGTGTGTGAAGTTTAGTCCTCTTTGTTCATTGTTGTCAACTAAAAGCAGCTGGGTGGCAGGGACATCCAATCCTAGACCAAATGACAACAAATTGTACTCTTATGACAGCATGCATAATAAACCGTAACAATAAAATTCTAATACAAATGATTGTAATTCTCTTCTGACAAAACCCAGCATTTAAAAAACACATAAATTATCTGATAGAAGGTCTTGATATGAATCATGTTGTACCACTGACATCACTAATCTCCTCCACCAACTTGCCCAGAAGGAAAAAAAAAAGTTCTTCCTGCTGTTTCACAAACTACCTCAGTGAACAGAAGCCAGTTCATGCATCATAATTGAACTGAGTCACGTCAGCTGTGCTCCAATTATCACTTTTTGTCTGTGCACACTCTGAACAATTGCCCTACTAGTTTCTGACAGTGTTGTAAAAAGTACCCCAACGTCATACTTGAGTAAAGATATTGTGTTAAACTATTACTAACACACCTTACTTAAACTATCTGATATTAAATGGAAGAATCAAAGGTACATTTCTGGCAGTGAAGTATATCAAAGTATATACTGTATACTATAAATGGACCTATTATTGTCTTGGCCACATATCGGATTCAATATTCAGGATTTCTCAGACTGGAACCACTGTTTCTAATGCAGCATGCAATCTGCTAGGTAACAAGTTATTCAAGTATAAGAGTATAAAGTACAATATTCACCTCTAATGGGAGTATAAAGTAGCAGAAAATGGAAATATTCAAATGAAGTTGGCTACAAGTACCTCAAATTGTACGTAAGTACAGTACTTGAGTAAATGTATTTAGTTACATCTCATCACTGCCTTTGCAATGTTGCTACCAGCTATCAGTCATGATATATCAGCACTCGTCCTCCTAACCTCGCTGCCAGTCAGTGTAATACGAGTCAGTTTGTTGCTGTGCTCTGCAATGACCAGCATGCTCCGGGCTGTTTGGAAAGTTTTAGGCGTATGTCAGTATATAAAAACAAGATTAGGAGTGATCATATCATCTAATACAAAACACTGTCATCGCTTTACTTTCAGTGCAGTTTGTCATGACGGCCAACAACCTGCAGTGAGTTCAGTGGCCACGCTTCTTTCATGGCTGAATCTAGTATCAATAAACCAGCTGTGTCAAAGGCCAAAAACATTTTCTAACAGCAGATCTGATGTCAGGAAGGCTAAACCGCACTGAGTGACCCCGTCCTCAAACAAACTGAACGCAGCAACATGAAAATAGAGAAGCCAGCTGGCAAAGCTAGCGGCGAAGCCAAACAAGGTTACATAAGATATATCTTTAAGGTGAGACTGTGAAACGACGGTTATCGATTGCCTCAAGACATTTTCATAAGATTTTGTGTGAATTTAATTAAATAAGCAGAGATTTTATTTAAAATGTTCTACCTGACACCAGTGGCAGACTAATGTGAAGCCCAGAGTGCTGCAGTAGGCTGATAATATACTTAAATGTGCCGCCTGGAAGGTGGGAAATCAATCAGAAAAATTATGTCTTTGTTTAGCAGAAATGCAGTGAATTTACAAGCTTTTGTGAAGGCAATGGCAGCTCACCTGTAAGAAAATGCTAAGGCTCAAAAGCAAATCAACCCATCCTGATTGGACCACGATTTGACCCTGCAGTGACACATCCACGCTGGAGAGCAGCATCACCACAGGTTCCTCAGGTCAGCACTGTTTTATGCATGAGAAGTCAGCCCCATATGTTTGTGGCTTTCAAAATGAGAATAGTTATTGAAGATGGGACACTTTTTGCTGTTCCTCTGTCTGTTGGCAGAGTGGGTGTGAATTGTTAGGCCTATTGTAGCAACATGGCGCACGAGGGATGAGAGTGTGATGTAGGAAAAATGTGTTTCTGAGTACGAAATAGGAACCATGACAACACGGTGGTCAGCAGCGGGGCACATTCTGTCTTTGCCTGAGATGCTGGTCAGCATCAACGTCATGGATGCTGCGGGAGAGGCTTGATATTACTCCTGCAGCGATGATTGAAATGACTGAGAGGACAGAAAAATGGAGAAGTGTCTCTGTGAGTTTGGTTTTACTGACTGTCCTCTATAGGATCAAGGAGGGAAAGAGATCCGAGGTAAACAGTGTGCGGACGGAATAGCAAACATTGTGCTTCTACAGTACGATCTCAACATTCAAACACACCTATCAATCAATCCTGTAAAAAAAAAATGTTGTGCTTTTATTTCTCATAAAGTCTTTTTTAATGTGGAATACAGAATGTGATACAACTGAACTAGATGTGCAACCACCCAGCTCACTCAATCTGTGTGTTTGATTTGATTTAGTCAAGAGGTTTAATTCTCAGGCTCACATATATATAAACAGATAGATGCATGGATTGAATTTAAGTCTACACTAAATCTATGCTTAGCATTTCTAAGAACAAACCCTCCTCCTCCTCCTCCTCCTCCTTCCCTGATGGTTGTAGTTCTGGTTCTCCTCCAATAGATGGCGTTGTTCTCGAGTAGATGAGCACGCAGAGGAGACCTGTCGACCATCCTCACATCCTGCTGAATTCATGTCGGGGGAAAAAAACAAATTGCTGCAAGAAGTTCTTAATTTTGGTGAACGTGTTTTTAATTAAAAGACCAAAGCTCCAAGTTTAGAGTCTAACGATGCGGCTCAAGGGTTCTGAGGAGATATAATTTCCCCATCATGACGATTTATTTAGACGTTTGACCAGGATGAAGAGAAGAGCTTGAATAGAAATAGAAGATATGATAATCCTCTCTACCGCACAGTTCATCTGAACATGTCATCATTTGAAATATGGACCAAATAATAACCTGCATTTCATGTCAGTTATCAGTTTTAGACCAGTGGTGCAGGATGAACAGAAAATAACCTTTCAGCTCGTTTGAATAAACCATTTTCAGATTTTTGGTGGTGGGTAGGCCTATATATATATATTTTAGATGCTTTGCCACATTTTTAGTATCCCGATGATGATGATGATGATGATGATGATGATCAACATCATGAAATTGATGTGCATCCTAAAAAAACAAACAAAAAAAAAACACCCTCAAACATTTATTTTCCTCAATCTTTATTCAAAGTGGCAAAATATGAACATCTGCATTCTTTCAGATTTCCTCACGCACGAAAATCCTCCTTATTATTTTAATTTCACAGGTCGGGGAGCGAGGAGAAGTGCGAGGGGGGCGCGATTGGAGAAGCGCGGCGTTGACGTCATGACGTCAGAGCGGCAAGCGTGTAGGGACCCTGCATCCTCTCCTCGCCCGTCCCCCGTCCCCCCGCCCCCCCGTTCCCCCCCTGAAGTCCGGAGAGACACACGTTATCAGGGAGGCAGCCGAAGGGCCAGTCATCTCCTCACATCTTTTCTGCATCGACCACAATCCCCTCTATCCTTCCTGTATGGTGGATATTATTTTCAGCTCTTCTTTCTTGGGTGATATGGGGGATCATTCCAAAAGTAAGTACGCGTTTGCACCGGCCGGTGCAGCTTCAAGTGGCAGATTTCTTTTTTGTTTTTCGTCGCAGTGGCATTATGGAGCTACATGATAGATCCAGCAGCGCGCCGATTGCTGAAGTTAATTCTCGATAATTAGATACCGTGCTGTGGTTTCTCTTCGGCTGTGCATTTTGCAGACTATTATATTTTTTTTAACAAATGTAGAAATTTTACGTGTTTTTTCTTTTTGCGAATACTGGCAAAGTCTTTATCTGTTACATAACACCAAGACTTGTCCAGTCTGCAAAACAGAAGAGTTCACTCGCGCTCAGGGTGGACTTTAAAATATGTATATATTTTTAAAATTCATTAAATGTTGCAGTTGTTTGTGATACTGTGGTGATGTGGCTGTGTCTGTCAGTCAGTCGGTTACAATGCTGTGAAACTCTTTGCAGAGAAGCCAGGATTCGCGATGTGTGTAGGATGTGGAAGTCAGATCCATGACCAGTACATACTGAGAGTCTCTCCCGACCTGGAGTGGCACGCAGCCTGCCTGAAGTGCGCAGAGTGCAGCCAGTACCTGGATGAGACCTGCACTTGTTTCGTCCGGGACGGCAAAACCTATTGCAAAAGAGATTATGTAAGGTAGGAGTTTGGAGATGTATTACCCGTATATATAGGCTGAATCATGTTTAATCACTTTTAGATGCAACGTGTTTGAGTGCAGTGAGACGTTTTTATTATGAAGAAGGCACAATTAATTCAAAAGGACGAATTTGGACATTAAAGAAAAGTGCGCACAAAAAAAGCAGAATAACAAAAGTTAACTGCGCAGTTTGATATAAAGTTTACATAAAAAAAACAAATTATACACAACAAACTATTATTATCAATTCAAATAAACAAAGCTGCAACTCACACTTTTAAGTTATCAGCCGAAATTCTCCTTCATCTTTATTTTTTTTTATATATTCTTTTCTGGATTTTTTAATCATTTCTTCTTCTCCTCTCGTCTTCCAGGCTGTTTGGAATAAAATGCGCAAAATGCAACCTGGGATTCAGCAGCAGCGATTTGGTGATGCGAGCCCGGGATAACGTGTACCACATCGAGTGCTTTCGGTGCTCGGTGTGCAGCAGGCAGCTGCTGCCGGGAGACGAGTTCTCTCTGCGGGAAGACGAGCTGCTGTGCCGGGCGGACCACAGCCTGCTGCTGGAGAGGAGCTCCGCAGGAAGCCCCATCAGCCCCGGACACATCCACTCCAACAGACCGCTGCACCTGACAGGTCCGCTCACTACTAATATTATTATTGATTATTTTGATTATTATTATTACACCTTTTCTATTTTACTTGAAGCAGTGGAATAGTTTATAATAGCACCAGAACATTATCAGATAATACATTTTAAGAGAAGGCCTTCCGTTTAAAGAAATGTTTTAAAGAAATTAAAATTGTTTTTACTCCTAAATAACTCAAGTGAACTAATAATAGTAAAAATAAAATCTTGTTAAATATGCGAAAATTGGAAACTCATGAGAGACTGTGACCTAAATTATTTTAGTATTTTGTTTTTGCTCCTTTTTTTTTTTTTTTTTTTTAACATCCACATTGTTTGTTGTGGTTGTCGAGCTTGGTGTGTGTGTGGTGGGTGTGTGTGGGTGTGCGCGCGCTGCGACCTTTCTTTAGGCTAATTTCATAATTGATCTCATTAGCCTAACCTGCTCTGTTGCCATTATCTGAATAATCTGGTATTTGAGAGTCGGGACTCCGTGTGTGTGTGTGTGTGTGTGTGTGTGTGTGTGTGTGTGTGTGTGTGTGTGTGTGTGTGTGTGTGCAGAGCTGTCATTCCTTGAGGGCGCATGCCAGCAGAGAGAGAGAGAGAGAGAACAAAAGCAAAATGTGTGATTAATGTCACCAACTTCCTGCTCAGAGCGCTCGGTTCAGTTCAGGAGAAGTTAGGCGGCTCGGTTCGGAGGCGCGCGGGGCCTGCAGCGGTGACAGCGGCACGAGTTCGTGTTGCAGCTGAGGTTTTTTGGAAACGTGACTGATCAGAGAGGAGGAGGTTTAGATTTAGTGTTTTACGGCGACACAATTAAGGATTATTATAGGCGACAAAGACAGCGAAGAGGGACGTGATTGGTTGAATTGCAGCCTTAAAAAAATAATAATAACCTTTTAAAATTGTAATTATAGGTTCTGGCTATGGAAATGTGCACAAACAGCTTTAGTTCTATCATGGACCAGAATTGTGTTTGCATGTTTTCATGCATGATGTGAATCTAAATCCCTTTCTGTCCTCCCACACATACTCATATTCTTCTCCTCTCATTTGTCTGAGTCTTGGATTTTAGCTGCTGCAGACATTAATCTCATAAGATCTCATGTCAGATTGATAAATATAATCGTCCTTTTCCTGCACGAGATAAAAACAATCCAAGAGATATAAAAAAAAAATAACCCCAGTGCAGATTGAGATTAATGAGCTGCAGAGTGGCTCTATCAGCGTCTGAAGGCTCTCTGAGGCCTTTTCTTATATAAAACAGCTCCTGACTGTTTCCGTCTTCTTCCTCTCGGACTCTGCAGACCAGGTGGCGGTGCGGCAGGCCCCGCATCGGAACCACGTCCACAAGCAGTCGGAGAAGACGACGCGGGTCCGGACGGTGCTGAACGAGAAACAGCTCCACACGTTGCGGACCTGCTACAACGCCAACCCGAGGCCGGACGCGCTGATGAAGGAGCAGCTGGTGGAGATGACCGGCCTGAGCCCGCGGGTCATCCGGGTCTGGTTCCAGAACAAGCGCTGCAAAGACAAGAAGAAGTCGATCCTCATGAAGCAGCTCCAGCAGCAGCAGCACAGTGATAAGACTGTAAGCATCTTCGTAAGTTTGGCCGCTTGATTACTCTCACCGATTGTTTGTTTCTTTTCTTCGACATCATGATAAATGTGAAGCCAGCATCCCCAGTTTTTATTACCTGAGGCTGACATGAGTCTGTGGTAAATGTGCAGAGGACATATATATATTTATAGATATTCAAGGATTCAATGATTCAAAAACGTTATTGTCCATTAGTGCAGGCAGTAATGGGATATTTTTCTCTTGCTGGTGCATCTGCTCATATAAAAAAAAAATCATATACAAAAACATGAAATGCACATAAAAGGCAACATGTGATAAAATATCATGCAGTAAAAAAAACTTTACAGCTTAATGATATTTTAATTGAAAATATAATCATTTTTCTGTTTATATGGCGGCTGTTATCACCTCCAGGTTATAGTCTGCTCCCTCTGATGGGAGTCACACATGTATGGCCCTTTTAATCTGACTCTTTTTCTAAACTTTATCCTTTACTTTGCTTACACTCACACACAGTAGAGCCAGTTCCAGTTGGCTCTTGTGTTGTTCTGTAGTCAAACTTTAGGTCAATGAATAATGAATCAACTGCTTTGGATTCAGTTGCTTTGACCTGGAAGATAAAAACATCTCTCCCCTCTGAGTCCTACGGTTCAATCTCTGGGAGAAAACTGCTGTTTGGATGATTCCAGATTTAACATGATAATCCCTGTTTTTTAAAGAAAAGCATCAGTGCTCTGTGTTGCAGGACACAGACAAAATGCATCCACGTGCTTTATTTTGTAATGTTTGGTTTTATCTTGTGTCAGAACCTGCAGGGCCTCACCGGGACGCCTCTGGTGGCCGGGAGTCCCATCCGGCACGAGAGCACCGTGCAGGGGAACCCGGTGGAGGTTCAGACCTACCAGCCTCCGTGGAAAGCCCTGAGCGAGTTCGCCCTGCAGAGCGACCTGGACCAGCCGGCCTTCCAACAACTGGTGTGTGTGTTCAGGACAGACTGAGACAGATGATGCACACACACACACACACACACACACACACACACACACACACACACACACACACACGCATCACTATCTATCTATCTATAAATCATAAACAGAATTGAACTGTTTTTACCAGCCAAGCTTTTCAAAATAAAAGCACACATATCCCATGTTCTGACACATTGCCTGTGTGTGTGTGTGTCCAGGTGTCTTTCTCTGAGTCGGGCTCTCTCGGGAACTCCTCGGGCAGCGACGTGACTTCTTTGTCCTCTCAGTTACCGGACACCCCCAACAGTATGGTACCCAGCCCGGTGGAGACGTGAAACGGGGCCCCCCCTCCTCCTCCTCAGGCCCATCGGTCCCCCCCACCACACCCACACCCACCGACCGACCCGCCGACCCACCTCCTGCAAGGACAATTGCAGCATGATCCCAGTCTCCCCCATCCATCCCTCCCTCCCTCCCCTCCTCCCTCCCCTTCTTGCATGTGACCAGCTCATCACATCGCCCAAACTACAGAGAGGAGAGTGTTTTTTTTTTGTTTTTATTTTTTATTTTTATTTTTTAAATGTCCTGACATGTAGGACAAGGAACGACGAAAGCACCGATTGACTCCGATTTTTTTTTCTGCCTTTGTGGAGCTTTCATTGACAAAAAAAAGAAAAGAAAAAAGAAAACAAACTAAGCAGAACAATTGTTGCATGACTTGACGCGGAGAGAGAAGATGTACAGAAGAACCTCCCGATGGATATACTACTACAACCGAACCTCCCCCTCTTTCAGAACAAAAAAAATGGGGAAAACCATTTCCATGTTTCCGGTGCTGACGGGGACATCTCTGCGGTTTCATTGTGATCATACTGTGTCTTGTTTCTTCAACATGAGAAAATGTTTTTTGATACATTTATTGCGTTGTCGGGTCCGGTCGGACTCTTTGTCTTAAAGGTCAGAGCATGATAATCTGCAAACTATTCGTGTTGTAAAAAAGAAAAAGGAAAAAAAAAAGACAAAAACTTTATCTTAAGGGCAGGAAACAGGCTGTTTGAGCTCCTCGAACAAAAAAAAGTAAATTATTGTTATATTATTTATTGTTAGGAAAGCGATTCGTAAAGGGATTATTAACTGATAAAAAAATAAAAAGCTGGATACATAACGTGTCTTTGTACAGGCGCAGTTTTTTTTTTAAAAAATTATTTATATGTGTTTTTGCATTTGCAAGCCAATTTCTTAATTTATTTGAAAACCCTTCTATGGTTTACACTTTTTTTTTCTTATTGCAATAGCAATAATTCACTGAATTAAAGATGCATTAATGGTGACAAATTCAAATTCACTGTCCAGGCAACAAATCGTTTCTCCTCAAGAAATTCTTGAACTGGGGAGGAAAAAAAAAGCTTCTCAGGCCGATTTTAAAGAAGACATTCAAAAAACGTTTTTAAAAGGAATATTCATCCCAGTCGCTCTGAATATGTTGTCCGTCCTGTTCAACCTATATCAGGTTGATCTTCCCGAGGCTCTGTTGCCTTTATCATCGCCCTCCATCTGCCTCGGTTATGCGGCAGGACTCTCGGCCAGTGGTCATTTACTATCTCGGGGGCAAAAATCTGCTGTAAATTGTGCTCAGTCCGGTTCCTCTGGTTGAGTCACAAGCCCCGGTCTAGACAGCGCGGAGGGATCGGCGACCTCTTATCTAGTCCTGGCATCACCTGCAAGCGATACACTGACTGAAGCCACAACAAACTAACTAAACACCCCCACTCCTCCGCACACACACACACACACACACCCTCCCCGAAGCTCCCCTCTCGTATGTGAGGGGAGCAGAGAGCAGCTCGTAAAGGGTCACTTCTCCTCCTCGGTTTATTTTCCTTCAGTGAATTGCGTTATTGCGCACGGGTCAGCCGAGATGACAGCTCGGGCTAAATGAACTAAGACGAGCTGACCTCCCCTCACACGAGACAAAGCTGCCATGTATGCACTGAGAAATCTGTGGCTTAACCTGTTTTTGTGTTTTCTTGACACGTAATTTATTTCTTTTGATGTATATTTGATTATATTTCATGTTATTTAGTCATAAAATCAACGCGTGAAGAACCTGAGATCATTTCACTTTCAGATTAAAAAGCAGAAAAGTGAAAACATGGGATTATTTGCAAGAAAATTAATCTTAGTTTGGAAAACAAACATAATTACACCGGTGCACTGATTTATCCCTGTTTGCTGTATTTGAACAAAACTGGACTCAATAACACACAAATTAATTTATGGGCACATTTTTGGATAATTGAGCAAAACAATTCGACAGATTATTTTATTTATTTGTTTGTTTGTTTCCACACTGACGGTGTCTCAATCGGAAGTTTGAATGACAAAGGGGCAGATAATAGATTTGTAATTGAGCTATTCCAAATAAGATAAGTCAACAATGCTGGCAGATTAAGATAACAGAGATAAGTGAAGAATAACAATGGCGTTTACGGACAGGAATGCAGGGGCCTATTACCTCTCCCCGAGAAGAGAAAATCATTGTGGGGCCCATTTATGTTCGCAAAAAAAAAAAAAAAAAAAAAAGCTCGTTTTTTTTGTTTTTTTTCCCAGCACGGACACTGTTGTAACTCATCCCCTATAGGCTCACACGAGGTAGACTGGAGCGATTTTTTATTAGCCTGTATGTGAAAAAAAAAAGCTTTTGAACTGTGAGAGGGTTTTAATAGTAGAAAAGGAGGATTTTAAAGCTTTTGTTGAGAGATCAAATATGGGGGAATAAAAGAGAAATAATAATTAGCCAGGAAAAGCTCGTAAAGTGTCTCCAAAAATGAGAATGTCCTAAAAAAAATTAAGAAAGGAAAAATAAATGGCGGATAAGAATTAAATCCATGACTGCATGAAATAAAAAATAAAGTTAATTTTTGAATTTTAGTCTGTGTCGCTCAAACAGACCAGGGATCTCTTCATCTGACAGCCATGAAATGACTCGTGAGTACCTGAAGGCCACGCGGTCCTCCATCAGCTCTGTCGATGGGCGTTTCCCCTCAGCGCGTTAAACAAGGACCAAAACAAACAGCGCTGATCTCTGCGGATCTGCAGCCTCATTAGCTCGCTCTGTCCGATACAGACGCAGGTTTTATTTTTATTTAATCCTCACTGTACTGACCTGCACGCAGATCCAAAAAAATATTAAACACACCCGAATTTATTCCCCCTCTTGTTTAAAAAACAAACAAAAAACTCCAAACTATAGTGCGACAATTCCTCCTCCGTCACATTATTAAGGATTAACTCGGAACTGTGTCGAGTTACCGCGGCGCAACTAGACGCTGTCAGAGCGAATGACACCGTATCATTAATGATTAAGAGGACGAGTCCATTTAAAGGTGTGATGTAATTCTCTAATTGGCGGAGGGTGGATGTAATTAGATCACCCGGCGTTGCTCGCGAGGACTCGCAGCGCCCGCCCACGAGCGCGAGTCACTAAACGGCCACTGACTGACAGACACATGGACCTGGATTATATATGTGTATTTTAGATATATATAAATTTAGTGAGGTAAAAATATAAATAAAACTAAAAGGATAGACTTTGAGACATGCTGCACTTTGCTTTTCACAGTTTGTTTTTCTTTCCAAAATTAAAAACTAAATAAATAACAATAATACATTACTTATATTTTGATGCCAGTTTAAAACAAAATGAGTCACATAACAATTTATAATCTTTAATTCAACAAGCCAAATCTTGTTTAGAGCCAAACCTCACAGCAAAACAACACATTTTAATATTTGTGTTTATTTAAGGGGTTGAATTTGACCTAAAAAAGGTTCTGATGGCACTGCTCTTCATACAGCTGTGGGCATAAACACTCAGCTGCCAGTTTATTAGGTTCACCTGGCCAAAATAAATGCAGTCTAATACAACAGTCCTGCAATAAATCCTTCATCTGTAAAGGTTATAATGTTCAGGCTGTGTTGAAACTGTTAGGTGTTGAATTTTCTGGCATAACATTCTTAAACTAAGAATTGTTTCAAATATATTTTTTTTAATCAGTGAGAATTAATCAAATATCAGAAACATGTCTCGGTGTAACTCAGTAATTTGTGAATCTATTTTAGAGCCAGTCACCAGATGTTTGTCACCATTGTTCACCAAACAATAATGAATTGATGAATTGGTAATTGCAAAGCCAATTACCACAATCCAATTTAGCAGTTGAGCTGGGAGGTCTGCTGTCTATTAATTGTAACATCGCCGAGGAGAAAATGGGACAAAAGACTGAAGAAAAAATTAATCTTCTGGTTTACATCAGAAATTCTAATCTGAAAGGGAATCTGGCAGGTCACAAATAGGAGCCACGCAAACTGGTGCTGATTCAACATTTATTTTTTCAGACATATTGAGTCATGACAGTTAAAGTGTTATGAAAAAATTACATCATGTGAATTATATTGCAGGGTGTCATTGTTTTAATAACAATTCAATTCAAGAATCACATGTATTTGCATTTTGTATCTTGAAGTAAAATTAATATCATGAGGGGGATTACATTTCTATTTTACCTCTAAATCTCTGAGATTAAATAAATAAATAAACAAATACATGGATAATAATAATAATAATAATAATAATAATAATAATAATAATAATAATAATAATAATAATAAAAATTACAATAATAATAAAATTAACATGATTTCATTTATTTCTAAAATTATTATTGCTGTTATTACAAATTAAACTTTTTACATTTTAACCTCTAGAAAATCTTACAATCATACTGTTGTATTCAAAGACAGGGTTTTTTGCATCATTCACAGGAACTGAAAAAATACACTTATTTTGAACAAAAGCGATATGTTTTTCGATGTATTGTCTTCCAGAACAATTTGTCTCCTGAACCCTTTTGTGGCATTCAAAGAAACCGCCCTGAGACTTTTGAATTAGCGTTACTGCCAAGCGTTGTGTAAAAATAAGTCTGCGGAGGCTCTGTGAAAGTTTCGACACTCGGGTCCACTGTGACCTCGCTGCTCCAGTGGGGGGCCACCAGCAGAGGAACTTCAAGTCCAAAACTCTCCTGGGAAGCATTCTGACAGGCTGACTTAATGCAGAGGCTGAACTGGGAGCTTTTTATTTTTCTGCAAGAAAGAGAAAGAAGGAATGGGGAGGGGGTTCAGGAGAGAGTGTGGTACTTGAGTTGAGAAACAACAATGTGTGGGGCTGAGAGTCTGGATGACTTATATAAAATAAAATAATATTATGAGATGGATATAAAAAAATAAAGCTGTCTGTGGGATCAGCGTGTCCCTGCACGCTGGTTCTCCTCCTATGAAAGGAAGTGAGAAATTACACAATTAGTAAAGCACTGCAAAACAGGATCCCTCAAAATGAGACAACAAATCTCTTTCTTCTTCTTCTTCCTGTCTTATAATCCACACAGTGCAGCCAAACAGATCTTTAACCCCTGTGTCAACATCATTATAACCGTGTGCTCTGTTTGCACTGTGTTTTCTCCTCCTCTTGTCAGGTGTTTTTAATGGGAAATTTAAGGACCAATTCATCTTCGATGGGTAATGGCCAATTTAACATCTGGTGACAAGAATTTAATCCTCTCCACTCGTGGGTTACACTGATAATGAAAGGGCAGCGTCAACATCTATGTGCAGTAGTACCCCGGCTACTTGTGTACTATCGATCCTGGGGAGTGAACGCTGCTTTTATGGGAAACTGACACAATGAGTAAATATCCAAGTATTATCCTTTAAACTTTTAAAAGCACCGGGGGCCAGCTGCAGGGGAGGCTGTATTTTAGAGAGCTGCATTAAAAACAACAAATATCGATTTTTCTTTTTTTCTAAACAAGACTTTCTCTTTAAGTGTTGTGTTGACATGGTTTTTTACCAACATCTTTCATATTTTTATGAAAGCCATATTTTTTTCTAAATTCAAACAAAAAGAAGAGAAAATTCTGCACAGCTGTGCAGTGTTAAACTTAAAGGGGCACTACGTAGAAATTCAAACTCGGAATGTTTATATTTATGTGTGTGTGTGTGTGTGTGTGAGGTAATAATACAAACTTGGGAAAATTTTTTTTTTCCATAACTGAATAAACAAGCTGTTCTCAGGAGAAAATACTGAAAACACTGTTTGAAACTGGAAAGGTGGCAGGGTCCGCCACATTCAAACAAAGTAAAACAGTATGAAATTGTTTATTCAGTCATGAAAACAAACCAAGTTTGTTTATTAAGTTAGTTTAGGCATAAAAAATCTGTTCTCTTCTGATTACAATGTCTTCCCCAAAACTACATAGTGCACCTTTAACGTTCAATACCTGCAGGACAGCAAAACAGTCCGTCTTATCTTTCCGTACTTCAGGTGAACCTCAAGGGAGGAAACTGCAATGGTAGCAGATTGCCTGCTCTATCAAGACACAAAAACTGAGTGTGTGTGTGTATGTGTGTGTGTATTAAAGCATCTGTGTGCTCTCATTTGTGAGTTTCAGGGCATGTAGCTCATGCTGTGTGCATGTGTGTGAGCATGGATGGTGAGCAGACCTCGAGCTCACCTGGAACACACACAGAGAGCCACAATCAGCCTCTCTGGTCCCGCCGCTGAGACAGTGTCAGAGCTCCGTAAATCACAGCGCCCCACCCACGTATAAATCTACAGCAAAAACAACACACCAACGCCCATTAGGAGAGGAGAGGAGGGTCGGAGCCGCCCCACTCGACAATGACTCGCTATAAAACACAATGAGGGTTCACCTGTACTTGCCCCCCCCCGCCTCCAGTCTTTGACAGGACCAAACTGTCATTAGCCCAGCGAGGAAGACAAACACGTGTCACTGGAAGCAAACAATGAGGCATCGAGTGTGAGTCACTCGAGATGAGAAACGGCATCAAAAGGTCTCGGGGAGACTCTCTGGCGTTCATCAGGGTCATATCAGTGTCAGTTCAGGAGTTCAAGAATGTTTTCAGGAAGTCTTTGTGTTTTAGATTTAGTGCTAAAGTTCAATTAACCTCGTGACTCGAGAGTTAGGATGGAACCGAGACAAACTTTAATTATAGCGTACAGAGCCGAAACTGAGATGTAAAATGCCGCTGATATACTGCTGCTGTCAGATGAAAACACTGTGAGTCAGAAGAGTTGCTGATTCACACGATCACGGAAAATTACCTCCTGTTCATATTGACAGGCTTTCATTCCTGATGGGCCATATCCTGTAGAGCATACAGTACACAAACATCCATTGTTGTATGCTCGTTGATAAAAAGGAGTTATGCAATTTTACGCGTGCACATCATACCTTCTGAAAACGGCACAAGAAATGTGCTTCTTCACATGTAAGTTGTTCACTCACATGTGACTGGCTACTGTCATATGTGAGCCAAAATTTTTAGATGTGAAAAGGAAGTAACTGTTTATGTGAACTGGACAAGCTGTTTTCATATAATAATGAAAATTTCCACATGTGGAAACAAACCAGTGCACAGGAAATCACATGAAATGTTGCTTCTCCATATGTGAATTCCGCATTTTCACACATTTCCCCATGCATTTGGCTATTGTCACATGTGAACTAAAATTTGAACACGTGAAAAGAAAATGTGACGTTGACTGGACATTTTCTCAAGGGGTTCCATCACATGCGAATGAAAATTTCTACATGTGAAACTGACCTTTTCACATGTAAATTACATACAATAATAGAATATTTACTTGTTTTTTCACATGTGGATTTGAATGTACAAACAAAACACAGCACACAAATTCCCATGAAATTTGCATCTTGGCTTGTATATTGTACATTTTCACATGCGGTTGGCTATTTTCACATACATGTAACACTTTTTTTCACTTGATACAATTTTATGTACATATTGCCAATCGCATGCGAAAATATGTGAGAATGTTGACTTCACATGTGACAAATTTCATGTGTTTCTGGCACCATGTTTTGTTTCCACATGTGGAAATTCTAATCCACATGTCAGAAAAGCCAATCACACATGAATGTATGTAATTCACATGTGCATAAGTAAGTTTCGCATGTGGAAATTTTCACTAGTGTCTGAAAAAAGCTAAGCGTTTGTGAAAATGTCCACCTGTCAAACTTACTTTTGCACATGTGAATTACATACATTCACGTGCGATTGGCTTTTCTCACATGTGGATTACAATTTCCACACGTGGAAACAAAACATGGCGCAGGAAAACAAATTAAATCTGTCACATGTGAATCGCACATTCTCACATATTTTCACATGCGATTGGCTGTATGCACATGTGAGCTAACATTTTATTTAACATTTTAACAAGTGAAAAGAAAATGTTACACGACAGGTTAACTTTCAATTTAGATTGAAAAAAGAGTCAAAACCTTTCCAACAAGACAACAATCACATCCCTCGTGTCCAGTGACACAGCAGCAGTCTAAATCTACACACATACTGAGACTATTTCAAGAGATGGTCCAACACACTGAGGACATACATAGAGCGACAAAAATGGTCCTGAGTCAGTGAGAGATAAAGAGAGTCAAAAAAAAAGGGGGAGAAAGAGGGTAAAAAAAATTGAAGGGGGGTCTCTGGCTGCCAACTGCAGCGATCCCCTCGTCCCAAGGCGTTCCTGCCACTTTAAGAAATGAAGCAATATCATTAATGGAGGCCTCTGAGGGCTGACATCTTGCTCCAATTCACCAGTCCCCGTCCATCACACCATTACGGTGGGCCCAGCAGAATTAAAATCCAATCACTCCTCTGGCTAGTTTGATTAAGGAGGGCAACCGCACAAAGAAGGGGCTCTGACCCATTGTTGCCTCTGCCAGGGAGTCCCCAGAGGCTGGAGCAGGTTTCTGGTCCCAGGCAGCACCCAGACAAGGCCTGGTCACTGTTGAAGCCTCACAGTAATGTAGTTTGACGCCCCACTGTTGAATGTTTTGAAGTCATTTCTATGGCTTAGCAGGGGTTTATATACAGTGATGGTTAATTATAAACTACAATTAAAATTTAACTCATGGTGGGTGATGAACAGTCACAAAAGAAAAGAGAGGTTGTCTGCATTTTTAAAAAAAGAAAATAGCAAGTTCCAAAAATAATTTTTCAGGCAAATGTCATGTGAACAAAAAATAAAAGTTCCGGCTGCAATTAGAAGGTCACATGATACAAAATAACATTCATTTAAAATGTGTATTGCTGTAGTCTATTCTGTAGGATATGTATGTTGGGTGGTCTAGACTGAACAAGCTTTTGATTAATGCCTATGGAAATTTGTTCAGGCGTTCGTGGTCCCCAGAGGATAAATCCCACTCACTTTGTTAACCACAGACTTTTCCCTGTAACACCACCAGCACCAAGCAACATTATATCTGATATCTACTGGATGAATTGGCACAACTTTTGGCACACATATGCATCGTGCCCAGACGGTATATCCTAATGATGTTAATGACTAGTGAATAGTGTAGTGTCCTGAAATATCTCAACCACTAGCGGATTGATTGCTATGACATTTGGTACAGATATTCACACTGGAGATCCTTGGACCTCACATCTTAACATTACCACAAGCCTGGCTTTTATACTAAAATGGTGAACACGCAACATTTCACCATTTTGCCTGCTTAAGATCAGCATGTTTGCGTTGTCATTGGCATGGCGAGATTAGCATTTAGCTAAAAGCACCACTGTGTCCAAGTACAGCCTCACAGAACATCCACTGTGGATAAAAGGTGTTGTTTGTTATCATGTCATCTCCTAACTGTAGATGGAGCTGTCATATTTTCCCTGCATAGCCTGTTCTTGATCTCACAGATGTCTGCTTGGCAAAGAAATTGTAAGTTGAAACTTTGCATCAGTTGAATCCTTTTTGAGAGCTTGACCTCTAATTTCCCATGCTGCTTTTTGTTCACTTGTACCCCACTGTGGATGGATGTGCACACTTTCTTTGCTCCTGACACACATTTACAGACGCAATATTTCTTTAACTTAAAAAGAAATTAAAAAATAAATTTTAGTGCCTTGCTCAAAAGTACACCAACCTAAGCTGTTACAGGACGATGTACTAGAGCTTTTCTGCCTCCCTGATCCAAATGTGTTGATTTGGCTTTTGACTTCTCCAAATTTGTGGCTACCACTGCCCCACTGAAGGGGTCACATCGGTCAGATTGTGTCTGGGAACAAACCTCAGCATCACAGGTACAGACCCCGGAGAGCAGAGCCTTCCCCAAATTAAAACCAGAAGGCCAGGGTGAGCCTCCTCGAACACAGTGACATAAATTACGGGGATTTACAAGATTTTTAAAACACTTTTAACAATACTCCCCTTTTAATGTGCTCTCTGTTTAATAATGCACTTTAGGTTTTAAGAGCATGATAAACAAACCAATAATTCACTTTTTTATCATCTGAGGGTGAAGCCCTTCAGGACCGCGTTCTACAGCAGCGTTCAAAGGGGTCTCGACCAGATCAAATGAAGGGCTGTCGCAAGATGTTATGGACAACAGTTGAGACGTAACTGGTGATCTCTTTTTGCTCTCTTGAGGATGAAAGTACACCGAGGTTCATCTTCCCAAGAACTGGCCAACATTTAAAAGTGACACTGATACTTAAAAAGAATAAACACAAGGTTTTGTAACAGAGGTCATTGGGCCATGTCATGGGATGAGACAGACAGAGTCTTGGGTCATGTGGATGGCACAGCGGTTCCACAACAGAAAAGGATGTTGCAATTTTATGCGAAAGAAGAAAATGTTTTTCCTCATGAAACGATGACTAATAATGACAGCAAAGAATTAAAACAATTACATTCACTCACATGCTTTCAGTGAAAGAAGTTTCCTTGGCTTATAATATTCAAGAACACATGCCTCCATCTTTCGTCCTGCACCCGTTTGCTGGTGTGACAGGGAAGTCTGTCAGTGTGAGATCTGGGAAAGCTCACAGTAGCATTTGGCTGAGTTTTCAGCGTGTGAAGCTTCACAGGCTAAGTCGGTGATTCTCCCGGCTGCCAAAACATATAAAGAAGGCTCGACAAGAGGAGGGTTTCATAAATCTTGGAACAATGAAATTCAACGATTATTAATCTTTCAGCAGGCAATGAATGTTATGGTGTGAAAAAAGGACAAACACGTAACAAATGTCTTCCTATAGCGGCGGAGACACTATTGACATAAATGCAGGAAGAAGCAGGCTGGAAGACAACTGACATCTGTGTTAGAGCGAGGACCTGGAACTGAACACACATAGAAACATCCAGTGGCACAAAGACTGACGCGCATTCTCAGTATTTGTCTGCGCACACACTCCCTCACACGCACCAACACGTATACTTACTCCAGCCCACTACCAGCCACCACAAATCACTGGACCATCTCATATAATCCTCCTCCAGCCAGCGCAGCAGCATTTAACATCCAAACAAATTGTCCTCCGTCAAGTGCTCGCTGCAGGAAAAGACGTAAAGCAAAAGCAGATAGCTGGGCAGGGCATGGGGTTGGATCTGGAGCGGTGGCAGTCTCAGTGTTGCTCCAAGAAACAGGACGATAATGTCTTGGCTGCTCTCAGCCTGTCAGCCTGCATTACACTGCTCCTCGCAACTTTTTTGTGAAAGAGATTTCAGGGATAGCAGAGGCACTGAAGAGCCACTCGATAAGACAAGTGGGCATCTCTGGTTTCTCCCCTATGCTTTCCCCTCTCATCTTATTTCTATATTGGTTTATTGGAGTTGAATAAAGTAAACCCATGCAGTTGGTTAGATTCAGTATAGCAGAATTTTACAAACAACCCCTTTTTGGAGCAGATAAATGATATAAAGCAGCCATGCAGATGAGTATCTGCAGTGTTACTCTTTGGATGGTAATGTGGGCTCAGTCCACAATTTTAACCAATTAACAAAGTTATAGGATGGATTTCAACAGAATTTGCTTAAGATATCCATGTGTCAAGATGATAAGTCCTAATGTCATTGGTGATTCCCTTGGTTTTTCACCTAGTACCATCAGATCAAATACATTTTCTAATACCATTGGTTTAAGACCAAATGCCTGCAAAACCAATATAATTTTCATAAGCCTCAGCTGTACCTCCTGTTTTAGTCTTATATATCTTATATCAGATCTGATAAGCAACCTCGATAAATATCAGCCCTGCAAGATTTCCCCCTACCCACAAACACACATATACACACAAACACATATATATTGCTAACAGTGGACTATACTTCAATACTTACCAAGAGGGGACCTCTTTTTCTGATCATCAAAAAACATTTAAATTTAAAAAAAAAAGAAATTGCCAAGAGGGGACTTGCATCCTCGAGCGACATCTACCAATCAAAGACGGGGCTTCCATTTACTGCAATGGAGCTGTCCCATTCTTTCACCTCTTGATAGTTTGTTTACTGAAGAGATTGTCTTTGTTTCTTTCTGAAGTTGATAATTAACTTTGATGTCATCAATATTTAAACATTTCTCTGTGATACCGATATTATGAAAACAACCATGGCCACTTTAATGGTGATGTCATGTTGCTCATGCAAAGAATAATTCAATGAAACAACATATCGAAGGAAGGAAGTGACACATGATTGAACTAAACAGCTTCACTTCCTCCTCTAGACACCTTGAACATCCTTTATCAGATCTGATAAGCGACCTTGACAAATATCAGCCCTGCAAGATTTCCCCCAATTTACACACACAACACACACACGCACACACACACATACACACACACCCACAGACAAACACCAGATCTCGATCTCACTCTTCAAGCACAAGGTGGAAGTGGGCATGGTCAGGTTTACTGATAAGAGCGAGGGCATGGCTGCATATCTGAGAGATCTGAGAGATGCCGAAGGCTCTTGTGAAAAGGAAGCTAAGCTTAAGCTGCTGTAGGAACTTATCTTTACAGTTTCCTATACCACCTACTGACAGATCCACAGACTGTGTAAATTCCTCTGCTCCCTGAAATGACTGCTGCGCAGACAATGAGACGACGCTCTGTGTACTGATGTGTACTATAACACAGAGAACAGAGGAGATTTTACAAGGTATGTGGGAGACAAAGACAAACACAAGTTTCATGTGTTGCCAGTTGTGTTTGAAAACGGACAATCCTTGAAGTAAACCAATGAAGCAGGCTTTATTCCTCCTCTATATGAACCGGCACTGTGATTCAGCACAGATTCCTACAGCAGACATTAATATCTCATTTATTTGTTACATTTGTCAGCGCTGATTTTATTTTATATACTTAGGAACAGGTGACATATTCTACTTTAAGCATCTCAATTAAAAAGTGATACAGTTTGTGTCCGAAACAGCGCTTGACAAAAATTCCCAGAGGATGATTCAATATGTGAGGAACACCAGGGGTGGAAACACGGCCCGATGTTATTGTAAAAATGACGGAGAATAAGTCACTCCTGAGATTGCTTTTGTACTATTGGGAAGAGTTATTTATATCCGAAGAGCAGGGGGCATTTATCATCCGGGGTAGTGGTTCCCCTTCAAAGTTCTCCCTTTTTATGACGTGCATTATTTCTCGTGCACACACATAAACAAAGCCAGGGCTGCCGGCACTGAATCAGCAGACTGTGTCACCGTGTGGCCTCTGGGTCAGGCCAGCTTTCTTGTGCCGCCAGTGCTTACATTAGCATGTGAAAGGCTAAAGCTGTTCCAAATATTCCCTCTAAACATTTACCCTGCCCGAACGCCGCATGGAAAAATTCCAGGGAGCGGGATGAGCCGAGGGTGCAACAAGAGGATTTGAACTGATAATAACATTTTGTCTAATAAAGCAATTAACAAGATGGTAAAATAAATGTTTAACTATTACTCAGAATACTGATTTTTTTTCTTTTAAGATAAAAAAAGACATTTGCATCCTCGTGATTTGTGATGTTTACATTTGATTTGATTCAGTAAAAGCATTGTTTCCAGTAAAAAAAACAAGAAACATTTAGCATTGCACAGTAGTTTATACGTTAGCATTTTATTTCCAGGTTTGTCATTTTAAAATGGGTTTAAACTATGTTCCACATGTCTTTTGCCAAGACAGCCATCATCAGCGAAGTCGAGCCTGTCCGTAATGTGGCAGGCAGGCAGGCACCAGGAGTCTGTGTTTACATTGGAAGTGCCTGGAAATGAATTTCCCCACACTACTCTCATTTGTCTTATCAATCTGCGAATGTGTAGCCTCGATGATGGAGGAACACATTCAAAACACTCAAAAGAGAATTTCTCTTATGCTCAACATTGCCTCCATTCCACTTTATGCACAGCGGAGGTGGAGAAACAGCATCCCCTGTCATGCGAGCACCCAAGTTTAGCTGCTGCTGCCCTGCTGCACATTTTTTAAATTAGCAGAGTGCGTCTGCTGGGGGTGACCACGGTGGAGCGTATAAATATTCAAAAGGCACATGTTGTATTCCCAGTCTGCTCGTTCTGTTAACTTTTCCACACTGCGAGCTGAATCATCTGTCATTCACCCTAATTTAATCATCAGCCACTCTCATTCAATTATCCAATATAATATGCAAATGAGGCGAACAATGGCCAGCTCATGCTAATTATGTACATCAGAATAATTAAATTGGATAGAAGTGGTGGAGGGGAACTGAACTATCATAAAATGGGGAGCAGATTCTTTAATTAAGGCAGCAAAAATTTTATTAGAATCTGTAATCTGCCCGTAAATTGTTGAATGGTGGCCATGCACAGAGGGGACATTACTCTTATTGGAAAGCGCTCCCTGAAGACTCACTCGGGGGAAGCACCGAGGGACGTTGCTCTTATCAAGGGCAAATCCAACCTAAAGCAGGGTTCCCATTTATTATCGCAATGATCTTGGACTGTGAACAACTCACCTCAGAAGACTGCAAACATTGCGCTGCTAATATACTGAAGAAATTGAGAAGCAAGTGGTCACTAACAAAAGTTTATTAAATGGAACATCTCAAATCTTTTGCTCTGTTCTCCTTTGTTCAAGATAGAGCTGTACGAAAAACAGCACTCCCCCAAACTTATTGGATAATCTGGGCTCTATTTAACCTAGATTTTCTCTCTGCAGTAAGCAGAACTAAATGATGTAAATTGTGTGTGCTGTGCCAAGGCGGCAGAGCATGCCTGGCAGCCAGTTAGACACAGAGAAACATCAACCCTAATCCTCTCCTCTGCTACTGCATGCATGCAGGCACCGCTGCCTCCCCACAACAGGCCAGCCATGTCCAGCAGCACAACACAAAACAGTCTGCCATGGCACACACAATGGCTCACTCTGAGGACCAGCAGACAGCGAGCAGCAGGACCCTGAACGAGGTGCTGAAGCCACTGAAATATTTACAGAGGCGTGTTTTGTTGCTTTTGTGCCGAGTGATTGAAGGGGGGAGACCTCTGAGGAGGGCCCCCTCCCCGCTGACAGTCTATCTGGCCTCTTGGTTAAAAAGGCAGTCACTGGAAAAAACAAAGAAAGGCACAATAATAAAAATTTAAATAAAATACAAATTTTATGTCTTAGGAATCACAACATTTGCCTGTGTGGGGTTTCTTGAAGTGGACAAATGTGTTTTAGGTTTGAAGGTATTGATAAGAAAGCTTGGATCACATATAATCCATCACCTTCTGTGCAAGCAGACAACAACACCTCTGGTGTATCCTGTCCCTGCCAGACAGTATTTGTTAAACATGTCAGGGTGACAGAACAGCAGTAGGTCGGGAGCACTGTAGATTAAAGTGGGAGTAAGTTGGAGTGAGGATGTAGACATGTAAACGGACACATGACACAATACAAAGCAGTGATAGCCTGTCTGCTATCTCTTCCTTTTCCAATATATCTACAGTAAATGTGCATACTGGAGAAAGACCAGTGTTTACATTGAGCATACTCTTTGCAGTACGCGATATGCATGTGTATATAACCTGAAATATAAACATATTCATAGTAAATCAGTTCAGTTCACCTTATTCCAGATTTGCTTGTTATTAAACCTAATCCTCGATCATAAAATGGCCCTTCAACTGACAGGAGAACATAAATTTGGGCCTTTGCTTCATAATTAAATCTCAAGCAGATAACTTTCAAACTGAAATTCGGAGCAAACAAAAAAAATCACAAGTGCTTTTTTCATGGATAAAGAACACAGAGAGGCAGTTTATGACATATAAACATATTCTGCTTTGAATGAAAATTATTTGTTTCTTCCACAAAAAGTTTAATTACACGGTTAAAATCTTAAAATCCAGAACAAGCAAATATTGCTAATTCCAATTTCTCTATCTATTTTTAGTATATGTGCACCAGAGGCTCATATGTAAGTTGTGCACTTGGTCATGATGGGCTTTCGGCTGAAACTGACCGCAGAGGAACTTTCCCCCCTTCAGCAGACGACTGTGAAAACAGCCTGTGAGCGTCAAACTCTGCGTCATACATCACTCTGCACAGCGAAGGCCAAACATCTCAGCGAAGAAACAAAAAGCACACAACACATCTTGGCTTGAGGGGGACTTTAAGCTGGAGGATTTAAATCCTACATGCTCTTTTCGATGTTTAGTAGATGATGAGAGCAGTGGGATCACAGAGAAAACAGGCAAACGTGTGCTGCTTTGTTAGCCTGTTTTTGTTTTTCTTTGATTTTTCAAATGGACATTTTTCTACACAACCTTGTGGAGATGCTCGCTTGCAATGACTTTAAAAGATAAGTAAACGCAGTTGTTATCTACTCAACCCCATGCTGATGGATAGTTTGGTGGAGTTTTGTTGTCTGCAAAACATTTCTGGAGCTTCGCTGCAAAACAGCGTTGCAGCATTCTCCAGCAATTAAAGTAGAAACATGATGGGGTTTTGAAACATTAAAGAACAAAAGGGAAAAACATAAAATGCTTCCATACAGTTTGTCCAGCATAACCCAAGTCTCTGCAAGCCGAAACGTTAGTTAAACCCTTGATTTATGGTAGTGCTTGTGCACCCACTTCAGAAGCGGTTGACGCTAACGCTTTTAGCTTAGTGGCTACAATGAAGGTTTTGGCTTTAAAAAGGGTGAAACCAACATCTTTACAAACCAATTTTAGACTTGGATTACACTGGATGAGCTGTATGGAGCCATTTTATGCCCTTTTTTTAGTTGTTTTTTAATATTGCATTTTGTAACACAGTATATAGCAGTAAAAATGGTTAAAAACTTTTTTTAGAAGGTTAATTTTGCTGTGTATTTTTGCAGATTTGTGATGCTCTATTATCAGTTCTCTCACAACAGTGACTTAGAGGTGAAAACGCTCATTTAACGACCTATTTTACTTTGCTACTGCCCTGTAAATATAAACTGTGCTGACACCTCATGAATCTTCTTATCCAGCCATAACATAGTATTAAGAAATCCTTCATGAGTCAGTCCGCCTGATTTAATGTTGGACAAACTGTGCGAACTCCACTGACGAGTTTAACTTCGTCATTGTGATGATTTCGGTAATCGGCATTAGTCAGAAGAGTTTTGTGTATTAGACTGAGCAACCGCAGTCTGGTTTAGGTGTTTTGATGAATGTAACCTGAATCACTGACCGCTCTGTCTACCCTTGTTTACCCTCGCTAACTGGTTCAGAGTTTGAGCTTTGCAGCAGAGAGTCTGTCTTTGTACGGAAGTTAGTCAGATCTGACTTACAGCAGGGAGGAAATCACCTCAGATATAATCACACTAAAACACTGATTTATGAGCTACTTCCCTGCTCGTGTTTCCTTCTGTTTGTTTGTTTCTGGTTTAGGGCCCATCTCGTGGATTTGTACCTTTATCTTCAAAGCAAACGTTTCATGACGGGGCTTGTTTTTGCTATTTTTCTAAAAGGTTTCTCCTGAAGTACCTGAGACACATAAAAGACTATACAGACTCACGTCGCCTGAACTAAAACAATACTTGAGTTAACACATGAAAGCAGCAGGTTGACTTAGCTCTGCCGGTGCACTAACAACACTATCTCGGCCCTGCCTTGTCTGTCTCCATGATGGATTGGCGGGGGTCAAAGGTCACACCCGTTTGTTCTCAGAAAGGAAACGTCCTTTCCTGGTGACAGGTTAGAGGTACAATAAGAATGCGTTTCCCGATTACTAGCACATCAGGTTGGATGTGCTAGTAAGGTGATGGTGCTAAAAATGAAATGCATGTCGATGAGAATATGATGCTCCTGCACTGTGTACAATGTAATGTGTATGTGGTGTGTGTTAAATGACATTGTAGCGGCCAGATTGCTATCAATGTTAAGTGATTATAGTGTTTTTATTAATTATATTCATAAGAAAGAGCGAACATAGATTTGTTCCACTTGAATTAATTTGTGTTCGCTTTATTTTCAAGACTCTAAATTTAGTCTCAAATTACCTTTTGGTTAGTTGCGGTGCTATTTTTGTGACCCAGCATCGCAAGATATTGAAATTCAACCAGGTGTGAAAATCCGAAGTTGAAGAGCACCATAAGCAAACCAAAAGTAGCGTTGTAAATCTGCCAACAAACACACTGTCACCCTACCAGCGAAGGAACACGACATTGCCAGCCTGTCTCACTGACTGGAATTCAGACAGCTTGCATACACCGGTTGATGTTACTGGGGCTAGCTAGCAAACGTCAGCTGCCAGCTATCTAACATAAAGAGTGACCTGTAATTTAGTGCGGCGAAAATGAATATTGGTGACGATTATAAATGAGTTTAATTGCACTGAGTGGTAGCGATAAAGAAATGTCAAATATGTCCTTCGTTTGAACTGCTTACTGTGGGCAGTGGTTAGGGGGGAACAGATCAAACCATTGTGAGGAAAATGGTCGAAGTTTCAAGCTTTTGAACCTTACAACTGTGCTTTTTTAATTATTACTGAAAATACATAGTTGTGTTTACAGTGATATATTGGGAGGAACACATCATATTTTTCCCAGGTTGGGAATTTTAAATTTTATCTTTGTGACAACATTATGCCTATGCTCTGTTAGGATTAACCACAAAAAAACTCTTGGTTGGGGTTAGGAAAAGAACGTGTATTCACTTAAATTACCTGGTCGCAGCTGAAAACTGTCACAACTTCTCCTTAAAAACATCCAGCGCTGTCAGGTTATAGTCATTTAACGTTATTCATGCGACTGGGCTGCAACATTCTGATGGAGAGTTTGGTTTGCTTTTGATCACAGTATTGATCTGTAGTATTAACTTGCACTGTTAGCTCTCAATTAATAATATCATATAGTGTGTATTGATCCAACCTGGTATTTGAAATACGTCTCTACAGCTTAATCTGTATATTTGTGGGCTTGTGGCACTTGATGGTTTTCACCTGCTGGGAAACAACCCTTACCCTTTCTCCTCTATGTGACTGTAGTGTGACATGAAGGCAGCACTGTGAGATGTGTTGAGCAAAAAAACACAAAACCGACTAAGGAAAGTCATTCTTGTATTGTTTCCGTACCTCAAAGGTGAGCCTTAGTAGCTGCATCGGCTTATGAAAGCACCATTAGAGCAAAGAACCAAGCCCAGAAAAGTATTAATGTAATACTAGTTTTACAATTAATAAGTCATCAATTAACGTGATAATTAAAAAGAGATAATAAGTTTGCCAGCAGCAGATCTGTGCAGGAATTAATGGTTCTGTAAATTCAGTCCACAGCATTATACAGCAAGTTACTCCCTTTGTGAGAAAGTATAACTTCTGCAAATCATCAGCGTGTGAGTGAGTCTACAGTGCAAAAATGACTGGCAGCCTGTCAGCCGAGAGATAAAAAGATGTTGGATGTTGGATATCTGAGGTCCAGCTGTCGGAGTCCTCACACTGACAAGAAATCCTTGTTCTCGGATGAAGGTAAGGAAGGCAGGCTGGAAAAGTGATGATTTGATTTGACGCAATTATCGCTAATAAAGCAATCATGTAATTAGCCTCCAATCTCCAGTTCAACCCGATAAATGTTAAAGTTGTTCGCAGCAGGTACACAAACAAACTCAAATCTGTCTGATCTCTCGGAGTGTTGCAAGGTAAAGCCCTTTTCAGGATTCGTAATGAGTCAGCAAACATTTTCATTACAAATTTGCACTTCTTTCCGCTCCTAAGTGAGAGCCGCACTTCCTCCTATAAATACCATGAGCAGGTATCTCTTACTCAGCGGCATGCTAAGCACAGGATGAAGACCTGTATGCCAATACCTCCACAATGTAAGGGCCTGATTGTGTGCAGGGTTGCCTGGTCACACTTAATGCGGCACTGAGACACCTGAGCATCGAGGACGGCTATTGTACATCAGCCAACGCCGCTCCAAGGCTCTCCTGTCCTCTGAAAACCAAGGGAGGAGGACGGAAGGCTCACTTCCACCTCGTCCCGCTAAAATCAATGCATCTCCCGGACACCGGAGGGTCAGGACTGTCAAATGGCACTACAGAGACACCATTAGGTCTCCTAGAGGCCATGGGTTACTTCTTGATGTACTCGACCAAGACAGCACTAAAGACAAGTGTGCCTCTGTGCAAAAGGTAACGTTTTAAGGATACACACCGGGGCAGGAAGACTAAATCTAGAGGAAACGTACAACATCCTCTCCTCTACTCTCCTCTCCTCTACTCTGCTCAAGCATTCCCAGACATTAAACTCTCTCATATTATCCACGACTATAGGTTACATTTACTGGCTACTGTGCAAACTGTGGTTATGGTGGGACTGTGAAATGAGCGAGGGGAACAAACGGCAGGTTTCTCACACATATTCAGTGACAGGCATGCAGCCGATCAAACAGCTGGCTGTCATTAGAGCACAGCAGCTGGGGTTGACAGGGGCTCTGGCTGCAGCGCACAGTGAGAGCTGACACTGACACAGACAGTCGCATAGATGCGAGATAGAGCGAGCTGCTGGTACAGTTTCTGTTGTGTTGATTAATGAAGTAACATTAAATGGACATGACGTACTAATAGGTTATCAAGTGCTCCTTGGATGGTCCCATCTCCATAGTTGGAAAGTATTTCTTCTGACTTCATCCCAGACTTCTTGCTGCACCAGTACATTCCTGAAAATCACTAAAATATACCTTTTCCTGCCTGGTTTGTTATAAATAACTTTCTGTGGACAGCAACTAACGCTTACAACCATATGAAAAATTACATATTAGCTATAAATTGGCGTTTTTACCATCAACCAAGTATTCACTTTCATCCGCCATGTTTCTGCATACATGGCGTCAAAGTTGAAGGGTCGTGCACCAACAGTTTCCCCAACTTTCCGAGTTGTTCTAACTTGAGGATGAATGTACTATGTCTCACTGTCTGCATACCTATATACCTAAGTCTTTTGGACCGTCGCAGAAAATCCAACTGAGTCCTTCACAAGGAAATCCACAGTCCAGCAGCATTAAACGACCTCAACAAGTCGTCTAAAGGGTTGTATAGACAGTCTCGTTTGTCATGTCAAGTTACAAACTGCTGCAGTTGCTTTTGAGTCTCATGTCTAATGACCCTCTGGTTTTGTAAAATGGGTCGAGCACCATCCCAAAGCGCCAGTTTTTGATGATTTGGGAATGTGACTTCACTTACAAATAGCACCTTTAACAATCAGTAATAGATATTGTCACCGATGTCAGACATTTTTACTTGAAAGAGACTTATGATACTGTAAATAAATAGGTGTTCTGTTTTTCGCACACACATATGTGCGTCTGCAAGCGAGTTCAGGTTGGGCAGTTGAGAGGTTTCCCCTCTCTGTTTGCCTCCTAGATTACTATCATCACCTCTTCCACACAGCAGGCGTACTATTGCACCGATGAAAAAAGAAATTCACCAGGCGACAGAGCGCGTTTGACTGAAGGTGGTGAGAGTGACAGAGGAGAACTTGATAGTGCGAGAGGAAGCGGTGGGAGTTCAGGTCCAAAACTGATGGAGTTTGAAGTAATGCCACCGAGCTGCTGCGAGGGGAAAAAGAGACTAGCCTTGGGAAAGATTTGCTGAGGTTAAACTCAGATTATCTTTCTCATACTGTATATATACTGGACTCGCTAAACACAACAGAAAACAACAGATGCGTATCACAACCATCACTAGAAAAAAATCCGCCTACAATAGCTGTGCTGAAATCCAATCCACTGAGCTTTAAGGCAGAGTCCACCATGACAATGCATTATTGTGATATCACAAATTTGTCTGGCAGTGACAGGTCCAGAGAACATTCCCTCCCCACCCACTGCAGTACAAATCACTTGTAATTGGCCTATTACTCTGTCGCCAGGTCTGCCTCGCTGAGCCCTGGGAGGAGCCGGTGCGGGGATCCGTCTCACCTTGTCTGAGTGGCTCAGGTATGTCGACCCTGGAGAAACTGCAGCCCACTCCTCTTAAAGGGATGTCCTGCGGGGAGAGCTGTCGATCACCGGACCTCCCAGCGTGTCAGAATTGTTCCAGTTGGCTCTGGAGGCCGAGCAGAATTCGATCATCGCCGCTGAGAGCGTTTTTAAAATGGCTTTCCCCACTTCTCCGAGCCAATCCCACTCCTCTTTCACGTCTTTGTTGGAGCTGTCAGTCAGTGCCGACTTTACATTTAGCAGTAATTACAATTTCAAACTGCTCAGTGTGTCACATGTCACTTGGACTTAAGCTCGTTGTTATGACATTCTCTACCTAAATGGCTTCACTAAGGCATCTATTGTCATTTTGTCTGTCTTTGACTCAAGAGGAACAAGGTGCATTTACCTGCGGTCATGCTAAACCTTAAGGGCTTCAAGAGCACTTTGCTTCACACACATTTAGACATGAGTAACATCTTTAAAGAGGTAGATTCATTTAAAATACACCACTGCTCACATATTGTAGGTCATTTTGTAGTTTTAAGGCTGTAAAATCAGAGACTTTACTTAAAAAATGGAAGGAAAATTACAAGTAAATGAGACTAGTAATTTAAAGTTGTTAAAACTTTTTAGCTTGTGCAACTCAAATTTAATGGTCAACTTTACCTGGTAAATCTGGAGTAATAGGTTTCCTGACTTTTTATTTTTTAGTAAAGTAAACTTTTCGAATTTGCAGTGTCGTGGTTTTGACACAAAATATCAATAATTGTGTTATCTGGTTTGGTTCAACGTTTGTAAAAGTGATACCTGCCTGTCTACTGTACACATATAAATGGCAATTGTGATGTGATGTTCATGTGAAACTAAACCTTCTTTTTTTCATCCTTGTTCCATCACGCAAAAAGAAAAAAAATGTTGATCCACTTCAATTTTCCAGCGTATGTTTCATTTATTAAAGGCATATTTTGGGATAGAAATTTTAATCAGAAGAGGAAAATCTTACCTCAGAGGAAAACAAAATTGGACTTTGTTAATATTTGCTGGACCTTTCTAAGTAGCCACCTGTCAGGCTTTAATCACTGTTCTGGGGACCTTATTCTCCTCTGAGGACGGCTTATCTATTCAGTTATTTTTGTGTGTTGTGTGTTGTAAATATTACCTGTTTTGAGTTTGAATGTTTTCCACAAACATTACATAGTTTACCTTTTTTTGTAAATATGTAAATGTGCGTTTTATCATTGTAGACACGTTTGTTTTGTATTCCACTCGCATCTTGAACACGGAGCAGTGCAGCTTTGCTTCCTGCTTTTTTTTTTTTTTTACTTTTTGAAGTTTTAAATTTGAATACCAGTCTTTTCAATAAAAGATGAACACATAAATCCCAGAGTGTCAAATTCAGCAATATTACTTGAATTAAAAAAACAAGCTGAAATGTTTGCTGGCAGAAAGAAAGCCTCATGACTCACGACTTCAGCGACGGGTCACATCTGCTCTGAACGCAGCCTTGCAGACTTGCAGAGTTGCAGAGTTGCTGCATTTCCTTTATTGTGCACTGGAGCAGAACTGGAAATGTTTCAGTCTCTCAAATAATGGATGCCTCACCTCTGCTCGCTCCATTAAATGGAGAATAATTTGATCTTTGAATAAATTTTAATGATGTTTAAAATGTTCCCCCAAGCAGACAATTACTTAATTGTATCGCTTAAGAGGGGACAATGGCTATATCTTTGTGTTACCTAATAGCGTCTTAGTGACTGGCCAAGATCATTTCCACCGCAGGGCACCAACACAAGTCTCGGCCCCTGCCAGCACCCAGTGAAAAGTGGTCTCAATTAAAAGCCCTTCATAAATATTAAACACTATCTATCAGCAAGTTATTCATATAAATGATGTACCCACTTGTAAGCACAGACTATCAACATCTAAATGTCCTCTGTAAATACAGCTCAGTCATGGAATCCTCGCTCCGCTGTAATTCCAGAGCCGGCCAGTTTTTCAAACGGGCACGGCGCCAGCTTAGCACTTCGCCATGCTAGCTAACAGAGAGGCGGCAGCACTAATGTTTGGCTCCCGCTCGCATGGTAAGTGATCAGTTTCGTCAGAGCGGGGAGATCCCTGCACAGGGCTGATTCATCTGTCAGCGGAGCGAAGGGGGGGAGCCGGCTGAAAGACACACAACGCTCGGAGGGAAAAATAAGACTGGTGAATTTATTCATAGTTACACTGAGCTGTTTGATATTTCACAGCTGAACTTGTTGAAGTTCCGTGTCACAATTCTGCCGTGATGAAGCAGATCTAATTACCCTGTAAATATATACTACAAACCATTTAGTATAAACAAAACCAGGCAGTGCTTATAGATACAGTGTGAATGAACTTACAAAACATCTTTGAGCAGTGTCAAAAGTGTCACTTTTTAAATGTCTGTGTTTGAAACCAGGCTTTACATTGTCCTTCTTCTGATGAAATAACATTTCCAAAGCGTTTTGTACCTTCTCAGAGCTGATTAGTCTCAGAGAGAATCCCGCAGCATTGTACCATGAATAACAGCACATGTCTCTATATTATTCATCAGCTCTGGGCTAAAGTTGGTCACTTGGAGTCACCGTGACAGATGCTTTCTGGTCGGGTGCCAAGCGCAGGCAAGTGAGAAGTCTCGGAAGTGTTTGCAGCGGGGTGTAAAGGAGCCCTGCAGGTCATGTTAGCCCTGTTCAGATAACCACGGCTAAACACTGGGGCTAACTAGGAAAGCTTCACAATGGGAAACCGCCAGGTCCCGGAGTTAACCCTTCAGTGTCTCAGCGGGGGCGGCATTGTGGTGTGTGGTCAAAGTATGTCTGTTAGATAGAGATGGGGGGGAGGACACGGCACATGGAGACACAAACACAAGTGCATTTGAGGAGAGAGACAGAAGGGCTACTGTATGGTTTATTTAGCTAAAACAAATTTGAAAATCTCTTGGTGGGTTTTTAACTGTTTTGTTGAAGTGAGGTGAAAGCAACACAACAAAGAGAGGCTGTAAAACTTTCAAGTTTTGTCTCAGTGTCAGTTTGAGGTATGTCGTACATAAAAATGCCTGAATTCACACTAAAATTGCTGGATTTTTGAGCTACATGTTGAGTAAAAAAACATAAATGTAGGACTGCGGTGCAAAAACTTTTGCATCTGGTCCATCATTTAATATTTGCCAGATTTTAAATTAAAATAATTACAGTCTAAACCTTGTTGGTCAATGGTTGATTGACACCTGTCAGATCCTGCCCTTTTCTGTCAGTACAAGACGATACAGCACAATAAGTGTTTGTATGTAGCTCTGTCAACATCCATGGATAATATATACTGCATGTTTCATAGTTTTTTGGAGTTTGGACACACTTGTTTCATTCGACTTGCTGTGAGGTTCTGTAAGTCAGCGGCCGCACAGACTCGGAGCGAAGCGGTCAGAGCGTCTGATTTAGGTTTTCCTTAATTTGAACCACATGCGTCGAACGCTCGTGAATGATTCTGACAAGTCTACATTGTTTAGTCTGCACGGTTCCGTTTACATGAAAATGTGACAAATTCAACATCACCGCTGTCTTTCGATCGAGAGATAGGCTTTAAAAATAACACATTATTGCAATATGCCACAAATTAAGTTTTCATAGAAAACAGAGAACTTCAGTCGCTACAGTCACCATTAACATCTGTGACGAGCTGGAGGAGAAAGCTTTACGCTCTTTTCAGGTACTAATGTGTTCCGCTCTTTGTGACCAGTAAAGGTGGAGACAAACGTGTAGTCATGTTGTTGTTGCAACTTTTATCATCGGTGAAAGAGCATGAACTGTTTTATGATTATTTTCAGACAAAGAAATCATCTAGGAAAACATATCTTTAGCCAAACACTGGCGCCTCTGTCCTCTGCTCGTACGGTTGTGGAGGATTCATTTGAGCCTCTGAACGTGGTTGCTAATTCCAGAGACCCTGTGTTCAATTATTCATGCCAAGTACATAACTTTTCAATTAACTAATTGCCAGGCTCTGGAGATTTCACTGTGCCCCCGGCAGGTTACGAAGCAGCCGTGGAGGGGATTTCTTCACCTGTATTCTTAATAGACAGTGACTTCAAGAGAAAAGAATTTAGTAAATATTTAAGAGTACAAATGAGCTTTTATAATTATACATCTACCGCTTTTGTCATTCATGATCTTTCACGGTGAGAGACATTAAAAGGTTAACATTTTGAATTTTTGAAGACTTTTTCGAATATTCAGGTACACGTACACGACACTGACAGCATCATGAGTTGATGTAAATAATCCTGTTGTCCATTCTGGCTAAAAAGAAAACCCTTCTCAAAGCAATTTCAATGTGGGGTGATAAAATTCACAGTATTCATAGCATGCAAAAATAAATTAGAAGCTCATACGAGCCTTCAGCAGTTTTTTTTTCAAATGTTACTTTGTTTTGGGAAGTCTTTCTCTGCTGTGGAGGAACAAAAAAGATTTTATACTAAATAAAAATCCAAAAATCTTTTGCCTGAATAGATTTACAAGGGGACACCTGATCCACAAGGTTGTTGCTTCTGTCTTTAGAATAATACTGACAATATTGAGCTGAGAGATGTTGTCCTGAGATCCAGCAGTGATCAGAGCAGTGCAGCTCACAGGGCCCGAGGAAACCGTGATGTGTGAGGAAATGTACAGCAGACCGCTGTAAGAAACTCGTTTCACTCACTTGCCAAACTCCGCCATGTTACTGACAATCTAATCTGTCTGACCTGATGACCTGTCCACAGAGATAAGGAGCAACAGGGAAGTTCCCGGGACCAGCGACACACTGAGAGCTGAGGCACGCTCAGTAGCAGTTATCTCTGTGGTGTCGTATTTGTGAATGGCAGGTATTCATGTTTATCTGCAAGGACCTGCAACACCAGCATACAAAAACGTGTACAGAAGAATTTATCCACACGATATTTTAGGTTTCTATAAATTCCCTAAAAAGACCAGAGTGCTAACTGTAGCTACGTAACTCTTCATGGCTCCGGCCTCAATACGCATGCAACAAAAAATGTCATTTCAACCAGAAATGGAATTTGAAAAGGGGCGACTTGCGATATTTTAAAGCAAGCCCCTGTTTATTCCTTGTCATAAACATCTCAACATCCACGATAACTTTCTCCATCTGGTCCTCATTCTCAAACCAATCCTCAGTGGAATAACAGTGGACATTATAAACCGCACAACGTACGAGCTTAAAGAAGCTGCGCATGGACTTGCGGTCGCTTCAGATCGAGCAGATTTGAATATAGTTGGAGTGAGGCGGCCTCCGCCTTCAGGCAGGTAAACAATGTAATAGGAAACTGTCACAACTGATTTGAGGGGCGCACAGCCAATAGCAGGAGACGATATGACATTTCTCCTCAGATTCGCAGCCTCCTGATGGCAATCTGTTAAGTTGGGGAGCGTGTACGGAGCAGCGGGGCACGAGAGGAGGAGGAGATCCAGGAGGAGGGAAGAGGAACGTGGAGAACAGTGCAGAGATGACAGGAGGAGAAAGAGCAGGGGGGGGAGGAGGAGGCTGAGGAGGTGACAGGGTGAGCGCTGTACAGTGATAATACTGGCTCCTTTCAGCCAGTGCACAGGGGTAAGGTGAGACTCCCTCCAAACTGTGCTTTCTGGGCAGCGGCCCAAGCTCGGGGCTGCCTGATTGATTCGCCCAGTAAAAGGCCCGTTTGTGCAGCTGTGCCAAAGCTGATTTCTCCCGACCAGCCCGCTACAGCTCCCACCACGGAGAACCCACATTAACCAACACGTAGAGACCCCTGCTGAGAGCAAATGAGGGTGACAGCACTTTCCTGCTCCGGCAGTGTATACGTTTAAGAACAGATGCAACTATACTGTATGAATTAAAGTGCAGAGATACGCCAGATACTTCGTCTTTTGTGACAGAATATATTCAGTGTCTTTTTTATCATTGACCATGTGATGTGACAACAAAAATCATGGTAGAAAGATGCATTTAATGGCTCCATTTACATGCAGAGGGAGACGGGATGTTGTGAACCCATCATGACTTCATCCATTGGTTTGTGGACGACTGTTTGAAGCCTCTAGTTTGGCTTCATGGTTGTCGCCATTTTGCTTTTTTGGAGCCAGTAGTTACCAAATTTGGACGAGAGGGTGGAGCTGGAGGATCTGATGCACCGTTGTAGCGACTTGTCAATCACAAGGCAGCCACGCCCCAAATCATATCCTGCTTTATCATCTATTTTACTCTAAATGGGACCATGATTCACAAAATGAACATCGTGTTGCGTTGGAGAAGACTTGGAACTAGCGATTGAGACAGTGAGCTCATTAACTGTTAACTGAGGTAATAAATCAAGTGAGAATTAGGGTCATTTTCTCATAAGCTGACATATATTCTGACTTCTTTTTGAAACCAGTGGAGATGCACCTGCTGGCCTTTTGACAGAACACAGATTTAAGGCACTTCCGCATCATCTTCACTTTTCAGACCCAGAAGCTCTGTCCATATTTTATACAGTCAGTGACTCTGTGTCATGTTTTACGTTTCACGTTCGTCACCCTGCAGTTTCAATGAATACAGCTGTATATTTATGGGTACAAACATGTTTCAGATGTGGAGCTGATTGTCACTTATTCATTAACTAATAACAGGTTGTCCATCAAACAAAAGGATTTGTAAAATAATCTCCGCAGTGGTTTTCATTAACTTCAAAATGTGCTGTTCACCTCATGCAAGTTTGAGCCTGAGTATATGGAGAGATTCAAAACTGAAATGAGAAGCAAAGCAAAAAAGCATTTTACCAATAGCAACATTTTACATCCAGATTTGTCGTCAAAATGTCATATTATTATATTCTGTTAGTGTTGTTTGAGTTTGAATGTTGCCAATAAAATTGAGAGCATCATGGCAGAATGCTTACATATTTATTTGGAGTTACACTTCTGGGTACAGATGGGAATGATGTAAGACTGGCTGAAGACTGCGGCTGACTACGGATGACCGCTGAGGCTCTAAACATGGCTCCTTTTGACTGGGGAATCGCTCATTTATTGGCTTGTGGAGCTGCAGCTTCTGAGTGCTGCGCTCATCCCTGTGTGAATCAAACCCTCTCTGATTAGCCATTCAGAGTAGATGGGATAAGGCAAGGCCCCAGGTGGCCCCCTCTGTTAAATGGCAGATTAAAGAGTGCACAACTAATTTCTTTAGCCTAATCTTATTAAAGGAAAAACAGCTGTCAACTGTCACCGTATGAATACAAACGGTCTGCGACGGGAGCAGGAGAGTGTGTCTGCACCATGTTGGCGGTACGCACACACACATACACACTACTTCATGCACATCCATCACCTGTGAATGTCAATATTACACATGTCATTTATAAACCACTATGGCCTCTTAAAGAATATTCATTTTCTATTCAAAACCCAACCCAGTCATCAGAATAAATGCTGGCAATGTAGGTTTCTGCAAACCACTGATATATTAAAACTTTACTTTGATATTTTACACTTTTATATTTATTTCATGTTGTGACAATTTTGCGACATTAAGCACAAAACACACTTGGTTAGGGTTTGGAAAAAATCCAGTTTGGGCTAATCTAGTTTAGTCTCCACAATGGCTGGAAAATGTCCCGACAAATGTCTCGTCAAAAATATTAGATTTTTTTTTTGCTGGGAAAATTACCCTGACATCTCATTTAAGATATCCAATGTTTTCACGCTTATAAGTGTTGAAACGGCATCTCAAACAATGGTCTCCTCCCTCGCTGTCACACCACCACCATCCCCTCCAAAGGTCAGCTCACACACACGTAATCCAATCATGATAAGACACAAAATGTTAATATGATACGTACGAAGTGTACAAACTTAACGATTCCATGTTTTGCAGTGATGAATATTGCCAACATTTTATTTGGGTGTGTGGCTGCAAATCTTTTTTTTCTCATCTTCGGCCCATGATCGTCACATCAAAGTATAATAGACATATTACAGACATAAAAATAATAAGAAACCCCTGATGTAAATACAAATTTAAGGCATATTATCCTGAAAACATATGAAGAAATACAAAATTATAAATTGATTTCTTTATAGCAGATTCAGGACAACAGTAGTCCTGCGATCCTGAGTATATGGAAAAAATCTTCGATCAAGATCACACTATTCAAATTGGAATAAGCACAACTTTAGACAGCATCCATCTGGACCTTTTCCCCGTCATCACTCCCTCACATTCACCGCCCCAGACTCAGAATTTTGTTGGCCCCCTGCCCTCAGACATGATCTGACACCAGGTGCTCGTGACCCCATGGGTCTTTTGGGGACCCCTCCATTTTAAAGCCTCATCACCTCTGAATCCCCTCCCACGTAATCCTACCACCCCCATACGCTCACATGCACACTGAGGCAGCTCCAGCGCCGCGTCTCCATAACGCATAAAGAACCGGTCCTGGGAGTCCCAGCGTTTGAGAAATGGCTGGTTTGAGTCTCAGTGGCTTATGACACCCGAGTACCGCAGCCCACACACTCCAGTGCCGCGCCATCACGGCCTTTTGATTGCTCCTCCTCTCTGTAATTGCCAGTGATTAACCCTGGCATGAGAGCGGGCCAGAGAGAGTCTCTCTCCCCTCTCTGCTGACAATCCTTGTCAGTGGGTTTGAGGGGCAATTTGGCTGCTGACAAGCCTTCCCCAGTCTCCTGTTACTGGGGAAGTATGCTGCGCTTGACCCAGCCGTGCTCGACTATCTGAGGTGGCTGAATTCCTTTCTCTCCCTCTTTCCCTTCTTCTCTCCATTTCCCCCTTTTCCCTCTCTGTTTGTCTGTCTCTCTACGCTCGTTGCCTCTCCTCCCCCCCTCCCTCCTCCCCCAAACCTTCTTCTTGCTCTTTCCTTTTTTGCTCCAGCCTCCATCCCTTTTCTCAACGTTTCTTTTCTCTTTCTGCTAGAGTTCACATCGGACAACCAGACTCCCCGGCTTTTAATGCCTGGGCTGCCTGTGTCTGCCCGCTTGCAAGACTGCACGGGGGCAACAAACAATGGGCATATTGTTAATCTGTCCATAAGAAAGCCTTATCTTGTTGTAGACATGGTATTAAATTTCGGAACGGCCCCATGCGGCCAGCCGGGGGGGGGGGAGGAGGAGAGAGAGAGAGAGAGAGTAGAGAGAGAGAGAGAGAGAGAGAGAGAGAGAGAGAGAGAGAGAGAGAGAGAGAGATGTGGATAATAAGCTGTGTAATCTCCTCACCTACTCTAAACAGCTTAACCTTGTCAGTGGCTGCTGGCCCAGTGGCACCCTGGCAAGGGATCACATAGGGTTAAAATCTACTGTATGCAACCTCAACGTACGGCGCAGAGGCAGCTTCTCGACAAAGTTGGCATCACTTTATCATGTGCATGTATTCAGAATTAATCAGTGTTTATTGGTCTGTGCGAATAAGATTAAGAAAGGCCTTTAATATTTTTGCGAGTACGTTAAAAATATGAACTCATAGTGCAACAGATATCTTTTTTCGTTGTCCATCGTACTGTAAAGGGTTTAAAGGTTAAGATGCTGGAATTTGGCTACTTAGACGAGCTTTCTTAACTCTGTATGAAGTCCAATCTGAATTCCAGAGCAGATGGTTTATCTGGGTGGGAGAAAAGCAGATTAGGGGAGCTACAAATTACAATTTTGACTTTAAGACAATGCCCTTACCTCCGTAAGGATTCTGCTCATTTGGCATTTGTTCAGTCGCAGGACGTGGAAGAAAGTATCCTCACACACTTCAAAGTCTCCGGTGAATGTGAAAACTGATATCGAGCTTGAAGTGGTTACAGTCAATTCAAGCAATTTGAGTTCAAGTAAAAAGACAAAAAAAAAAATCCCCTCATGTGGCGAGGGATCACGGGGGATTAGATAACTCAGGGGTGTGCACCCAAAGTTCAGATCCCGCAGTTCAAACTGCGTTAACAGGAAATAAAAAGGTGGATCAGGAGATCACAGAAGTGATCGGAGGACACACCGGGTCATTCTTTTTTTCATACAGAGGCAACTCAAAGCCAGACAGCTTAACACGCGGTGCCTTGGTGAGGAAAACAGATGTTTGAGTGTTAAAAAATTAAAACGTGGAGGAGAATGGATGACAGAAACACATTCAATCACAGTCAATTCTAAAAAGATTTGGTCACATCATACCTACTTCTTTTTACCCAACCTGCCACTTTAAACTGAATCATGTGAAAAAAAAAAAAAAAAAAAAACTATACTGACTGTATTTAATTTGTATTTTATTGCCGGCTAAGTTGACACAGATTTAAACCACCTCCAAAGTCTTTTGTCAGTGCGAGCTGTTCTCCTGTGCTTTTGTGCAGATACATGGAGACCAGTTTAACCAGTTAGCAGACTGGTTTGTCTTGTGTCACAACCGTCCTCACTACATTAAAAACTGCAATTTTTTTTATACTATTTAGAACAGAGTCAGACATCTGTGGAGACAAATGCACTTTTGTTGCAGCATATTAGCTGTACCTCATAGTGGTGCAGTGGTGTGTATTAGTCACTCCTGACTGTCTAAATTGTCCTGATGCAACACAAATCCACATGTGTCCACTAATAAAAATCCAGTTAAACTGAATTTTTGCCTCAGGTGTGAATTGGCACTTAGTGCCGCTGTGGCTTTTTCTATCAGCGTCTCCCTGGAGACGTGGTGAGTCGTGGTCTTGTACGCTGACAGGAGGTTGGTGGCGAGCCCAGATTGTGGGGACAGGCTCGCACACCACCGACGCCGGCTCCACTGCTCTCCAGCAGCACCTACTGGAGCCTGCATCAACCTACAGGCTACATACAGTACACACATACTGTACGGAGGGTGAGCAAAATCTGCATCATAAAGGTGTGTTTGCTCACTCCTGCTAATCCAAAGCCATATATGGAGGCACCTATAAATCCTGTCTAATTTGTTCTTTGATTAGGTGTGTGTGTGTGTGTGTCAGAGAGGGAGAGACAGAGAGAAAGAGAGCGAGAGAGAGAGAGAGAGAGGCTGCTGTTGCATGTAGGAAGAAGAGGATTATGGTAAAGAGTGGATACTTGAGCTGTATAAACTGTGCTTCAGCATCTGTTCTAACACAGCATGAATAATCACTGCTGAACACACAAGAACGCAGTGAAGCACAACAGACATAGACATGAACGTAGACATGAATAAACCCATATTACTATGACTATCATTTGGAAAATTTGATAAAAGTCATGTATCTATCCTTAATATACAGGATTTTATGGTAATAGTACATCAACGGATCGTCATAACAGTTTGAGGGTCTCTTCGCAGCATGGGCATTATTTCCTATGTTCCTTTTATATGTATGCAGTATATAAATATAGCATCCACTTTTTATCTCTCCCCTTCGCTAAAGGTCCAATCTGCTAGGTCAGTACAAAGAAAGAACCAACATTATCAAAGCAAAAATCAATCATCATCCATTTGAGGGATGTGGACAGTGAGGAAGAGACATTATTGTGTGTATGCTGTGTGTGTGTGTGAGAGAGGATATGAATGTGGGGCACTCAGGGAGATGGTGAATGCCGCTAATGTGTGTAAGCTTGTCTTTATTTATAAGGGACGTGCAGGGTCAATGTCTTGGAGACGGTCCATGCACATTACATGCATATTCCTGCTGCACGTTCAGGAGACGGTTATTTATGTGGACGAAAGCAGCTGCTTCTGCCTCGACATCAGTCATCGCTCTCGGCGTGCAGACAGTTAGAGGTGCACCACCAACAAAAAGACACAACAGATGTGTGTAGTGCCTAACTGTAGGTGGTACACGCAAGTCAGAAACCAGGCTCTGAATAGACTCAAACTTAGCTAAACATAACAGGCGGCACAAGAACAATCCTATTTCTTCTCACACAGTGGGGATGGGGGTGCTCTTTTTTTTGCATTTATCTTTAGGCTTTGTCTTTTAGCATGATATCATGCATGTAGCCATTAAGTAAGCTAGGCCCTATTTAAGTCTTTTTACTAGGTGGTAAATGGTAGATGGTGTTTTCAACCAGCTCACGGAGCATGTAGCTGCAAAAGTTAGCTAGCTGTAGCTGTAAAATATGCGTTTTAAGTACGTTTCTGCAAAACCACAAATAAGTTCAAGCTGTACGTATCTTCATGGTGCAACTTAACATTTGTTTAAGTTTAGTTTTCTATTCCTCTCTTGTCACAACGCTGTCCTTATGCGGTGGTTAGGTTAAGGCACAAAGTACACTTGGTTAGGTTTTGGAAAACATCATGGTTTGGCTTAAAATACCTGTTTTTGCCACCGACTTCCTGTGAAAAAAACCCAGTCGCCACAATATCCACTGGAAATTATCACAGGTCTCCTTTCAAAAACACCCACTTTTGATGTGACAAAAACGTATGGAAAGTCCAAGTGTCCGTACAAATATTCACTGGCGTGACTCAAACCACATCCGGCAGTTTGGCAGCCTTGTTTGCAGTATCAATGCCGCCTCCGTCCCCTCCACCTGCTGGTGAGGAAGTCAGTTAATAAGCATTAAATGTGAATGTGATATGCCAAGTTTGGTACAAATGTAAACCTTGGATGTATTTGTGGTTTGCAGAAATGATAACTGTTAACAGTATACCTTGGTGACTCAAAATTTTGGACCAACTGTTTCAGAAATTAAACAAATCTGCTGCATCAATAAAAACTCACAAGAAAAGAAAGCATTGCAAAGGGGTCAGGTCTTAGTGAGCGTTCATTATGTGTGTGATCCCTTTAAACTTTAGTTTTACATATTTAAGGAGTATGACCAAGTATACAAGCCCCAGAGATCTCTTAAAGCCCATTATTTTTCCTCCAGGTGTCTCTTTTTGCTACCGTAGACCTTTTGGTTAATGACTTGACTTACTTAAAGCGATGCTGATCAATATGGTCCGGAGGTAAACTTGCTGAAGTTACTGTCTGCCCTCCCTGGTATTAACACACCTCCCGCCGCATCAAGTAAAGACACGAGAGTGAGGGGACGGAAGGAGTTGATCTGTATGTGTCATATATGATACGAGTCTGACCTTCGGTGATGGAGAACATGACATCAGTATTGAGTGGTGCATTTCGTAGAAAAAGGAGTCTCGATTGGAGAGAGGAAGGGTTTCAAAAATAGACACGCCGAATCTGACAGCAAGAAAGTGAAAAACAGTAAAAATTCAGTGAAGGAATAACGTGCAGTGAGGATACATGTTAGAGGACAAAAGAAAGATTTTAACAAATCATGGGTATGAGATGAGTTGTGAGAACGTTGTGACTTTTGTGTCCTTCCTGTGGTCCATTACTGTAAAGCCCAGACCCTGAAGGAGACAGACCCCAGTGGACCACCGAGGAGGCTGTGGGTTTTTACAGCTTCCTGGTGTTTCTGAGTGTGTGTGTGTGTGTGTGTGTGTGTGTGTGTGTAGTGTGTTTGATTTCTTACAGTAGTTGTTCCTCATTCAAAGCAAGGAACGCAATAGAATTTGTATTTAAACTTGTTAAATTATCTGTGTTGTGTTGTTTACTTCAGATCTTCAAAAGAAACCAGTAATTGATGACAAATGATGCAGACTTTATGAGCGTGTGTGTGTGTGTGTGTGTGTGTGTGTGTGTGTGTGTGTGTGTGTGTGTGTGCGTGTGTGTGTCTGAGTGAGAGAGAGAGTGTGTTTGGTGCTCTAGGGTGGTGTGTGAGTGTGAGAGATTCCTCCTCTTGTGCTATCGCTGGTGTTGAGAAGCGTGAGTCAGTGAGGAATCCCATCACAACTGCCTTCAGCTCGTGCAGACTTAGAGCTAAAGCTCGGACACACACACACACACGCACACACACACACACACACAGGAAGCAGAGGTGCTGGGGAAGCCCTCTTTAGACCAGGAGCAGAGCCCACTTGCTTATCTCACACACACTCACAGAAATGTAAAGACGACTTGCAGGACAGAGACCCCAGAAACCTGACGCGACTTTTTAAGATTCAACAGAGCAAAAAACTTTCTGAATCATTAATCTGTTTTTTTTCTCTTTACTGCTCTACCTATTGCACCGGGATTCATATATCCGCTGCGGACAGCCGCCACACCCTAATCAAAGTGTTTTCTTGTTTTGCAACTCAAACCAATACTTTCTCCCTAATGCCCACAAAAAACCTTACTTCATATTCCACAATCATGTAGATTATGATATTGATCGGCCCTCTCTGTAAAAGCATTATAAATATAAAGAGCATTTCTCCATTAACGGAGAGTAGGAAGCTGGCTAATGCTAATGAGCCTCAGAGTGCCCATTCCAGTCCATTAAGGGCTCTTAGCGCTGGGAAATGATTGTGTTTTCGCAGGGAGAAAAACTAACACGGCCACGCGGACCCACAACTTGCACACGGGGAGGTTAATGATAAATGGTACTAATGGACTTTCTGTACGTTTGAGGGGAGAAAAAATAGGAGATTGGAAAACGGGGGAAATGTATTTGTTGCTGTAAACTTGAAAGACTCAATTCATTTTAGGGGTCTAATTTGATTTCTAATGCATGACACGAAGGAGGGGAAGGAGTTTTATGAAGCTCAGTAAAGTTATGCCGATGTTACGTCATGCATTTTTGAAAAAGTTGCAACGAGGCTCACTTCATTTGGTATGTGACCTTCGGGACCTCGTGTCATGTAAGTTGTCATATTGAGAAGTTACAGTGATGTGAACCGACGCACGAGGAAACGAGGGAAGAGGACCTTGACTGACGAGCAGTGGGATGATGCATCGCATATGGCTGACAATACACTGGACTATTCAAGTCAATCAAATCGAGCACAGCGAGCCATGAGACAAAATCTTAAAAGAAGAACATTTGTTATTAGATATTTACGTTATTCAATTATTTGCATCTAAATGCCACAGGCAATTTGTAACCCTGTTCATAATCTTGGAAATGTATGTAAAATGATCTCTCTGGAATTAATCGATAGGAGTTTGAACACTGAATTATGTATTTATTTTTCATGCAAAAGTTAGCCTGCATGTGACCTGTAACTGCCCCTTTTAGCTGCACAATGGGTCCACATCACGTAGTCTTACACGGTCCAAGTTCAAATTAGATAACAATATCACTGAAAAGAAAGAGCACACTTGTTTATCTAAGGAAATATTCAGGCGCCTGGCAACAAAATGCAATTTTGTGACCTCAGTATACCTCGGCTTGAGAGTAACTCAATTATAGTTCTTCATTTCCTTATTTACACAAACGTAATGCACATAAAATAGTCTAAAACAAGTGATTAGGTGGAAAAACAGCAACAGCAAAATGCATTATTTCCAAGTTTAGGGCTTTAAAAACCTGGTATAAACTATATATCGCTGGATTTGAAATCTCATTGACTACATGATGCATCATGCAGACTGGCATGCAAGTGGCTCAGGAGAAGAGAGGAAGAAGAGAGAGTGGGTTACTTCGGAGAAGATCACTCTTTGGCTGTTGTAGGCTCTAGAGCAGGCATCTCAGGATCTCTAGTGTAAAGGGATTATGGTGTTGGTGAAATGAGTAGTATTTTGTTTTTGACTAATTATGTTACTGAAATCGTACCTAGTGTATTTTTGGAGTTTGATCCACTACTGAAACTTTACCACTACACTACTGAGTTGGCAAAACGTTGCACATGCTAGTTTGTGAGCTTGTTTGTTTGTTGATTACACCTTTCCGGTGGGGTTTTATCTTGAAATGGTTTACATGAATACAGTCATGAATGAATACTAACACTAAAATAGCCTATTTTCTGAGCTGTGTTTGTATTATTTGGCGGTGAAACAATAAAATAGAATCTAACCTTTATCATCCATCAGGAGTCCAGAGTTGTTTTTTTTTATAAAATGTTCCCAGGTCTTAGAAAACAACATGCTGGCTGGCCTATGGAGAATCAATTAAAACAACCATGTATTGTTGGATGAAGATCCTTCTTGTGAAAAGGTCTGACAAAGGTCAGCGCATTAAACAAAGGAACAGAGCGAACAGTGTGTAATGAATGGTGTGTTTAAGGGGGCGGGGGGCTTAATACGGAGTCAAAGGAATGCACATGGGGCTGCGTAAAAAAGAGGGGACGGGTGGTGGAGGTGGTGGGGTCAGAGTCAACTACCTGTCTACTGAATCAACAGGAGACGGAGCGGGTGAGAGAGAAAGAGGAATACAATGAGCACATAAGAACCAGAGGAGGGGGAGTAGGGGAAGAGAGACCGGTAAAGGGTGAGAGCGAGCGTGTGAGAGAAAGAGATGAAGCTTGTGTGTGTGTGTGTGTGTGTGTGTGTGTGTGAGGAGGGGGGATGTGGGGGGGAGGTAACTACCTGTCTGGAGAATCAGTGTTCCCCTCCGACCTGAAACGTTACTCCATCTGCATTGTTCAGTGACGGACAGAACAAGACACAGTCAAGAACAGCGAGCCAAGCCAGGGGATCAAATTATTCTCACAGAGGAGAGATTTACCCTGAACACCCCCCGCACCCTACCCACACCACCCACCCACCCACCCCTGCCCTCATCTACCCACATTCTCCCTTCTCTTTCCTCCCTGTCTCTCTCTCTCTCCCAATCCTCTCCCTCCCTCCTCCGCTACGTCTAAAACTGAAGTGAAATTTGAAGCAGAGTGATCCCCAAAACATTCCTGCTAAATCTCAAAAGCCAACGCATGCGCCCCGTCCACCCCCCCCCACACACACACACACACACACACACACGAACGAAAACACAAAAACATAACATACCGACACACAGTTGCGTACACGCTCAAACTTGCTCATATAAAATACTGCGTCTGCACACACACACACACACACACACTGTTGAGAAGTGAGATTGAGAAATTGAGAAGAAGCAGGTCTGTGTGTGAGCGGCGGCAGGGAGGTCTGCTCTAATCCAGGGCGTCCAGGAGGAGGAGGAGGAGGAGGAGGAGGAGGAGGAGGAGGAGACCCTCAGCAGAAGGACATCAGTCAGACACCTACGTGACAAGAATACATCCAAGCATTTATTTTTGTATTTTTGTAGATGTTATTAGAAGTAAAATACAACACAAATACACATTACGTCTTATTTGACTCCCCTGACCTCACACCTTAGAAATAAAAGCTGCTCATACTTTCTTTCCTTCAGTCTCCATGAAAACAGATTCCTACACTGCCAGTTTCTCTGGTGTTGTGCTGCATTCTCCTTCTTTAGATCATCAATAAACAGATTGTGGCAATCAGAGATCATAATGCGCCGAGCGCTGCAGATCTATGATCGTTAGGTATCTGCTCGGGCACGCGGTCATAATGAAGATAAACTGTTCCCACAGATAAATATCTGAAACCCAGTGATGGCGGTAATGTTTGTAACCACAGAGGTTGGTCGAGTCAGATTGACCCGCGTAATCTACGAAGAGAATCCTGCAGATGAAACCGTCCTCAGTGTCTCCTGTCTGACAGACTTTATAAAGCCTGTTGTTAAACAGTGATCTTAAAGTAATTAACAACGGCTCTGTGGACAATGGAGACAAGAAGACACCGAAAAACGTTATCAGCAGGTCTACACCTCCTCCATTGTTCCTTCTCTGCGTACACAGAGGTAATGTTTGTACAGGAATCTGCCACTTTTTTTAGATGAGATCCATCTTAAACTAGTTCAACATATTACTCAGTGAAGCTCCTGTGCATGTATTTTATCTTCCGAAATGACGAAATAAGAAAAAAAGAATAACACCCTGGCAGCTTTCATGCTGCAAGATTGCTGCGGTCTTGTGAGATGACCTCGCTAAGCCCAGGAATTAACAGACTAGCTGCCCAAACTGCCTGCAGACCGACTCCAACGTGTGATGTGTGAGTAAAACACCACCCACTTTAACAGTTTTAGAGGTAGCGGCTTTGTGCAGGACCTTTCACTGTGGGCAGCGCTAAGCCTTTATGATCTGTTTGCATTGCTGACATACTTACCTGCTTCCAGCACATGCACCCTGAAGGCTCTCTGGTAGGACTCACAAATGGTTTTGCAGGGTGGTAATGAGGCTCAAATGCTTTGGGTCAGGAAACAGAGGCTATAATCACACTCAGCTGTTATATTTACATTTAATGATGATTAAATGAATGAATTTCATGAAATGTGTGAGGTTAACGGCTGATAAAGCAGATCAGTCAGTTACAATAACTGCACTGATATGATTTCTAGATATGAAATACAGTTTATCAACCAAAATGAATGTGACCATAATCAGGAATAAAATGATGAAAAAATAATCTTTCTTTCTGTCAGACTGACAAACAGAGTGAAAATGGTAAATGACAGGACAAATAAAAACATTCAAAGTGCACATTCGGATTTTATATCAAAGGCCAAAAGTCTCAAATTCCTCCGTGAGTTTCTGTGCCAGTGATGTTTCACAACACCTGGACTCGGCCACGGTGAAGAAACAGATCTGAACGTTCAGAAATGAACATCACAATTCTGCCCGGCCAACTTCAAACACACGGCATGACAGTCAGTGTGGGCGCTTTGTTCCGACGTCTTTGCGAGTCTCAACACATTTCGCATGGAAACATGGGAAAGTTTCCCCTCAATTGCGTCTAAGCAGCTTTCTGTCCATCACTTCAACCGCCCAGAGGTTTCATCGTGCGGCAGTATCCAGAGGAATGATACGTTGGCATGCAGGGAAATACTTGGGTTTCAACTGGCAGGAGTCCACTCATGCAATCGACCACCGATTGAACTGTGCTCCTGTGATTTCATGACCAGACACGTTCCTTTGTGAGAGAACAATCGTGTAAGTGTTTACTTAACTGAAGTATGTGTGTGTGTGCGTGTGTGTGTGTGTGTGTGTCTGTACAATTTGTGTTATTGACCAATCAAAAGTAATCTCGTAGTAAATCTGCTTTAAAAACACATCCACCACCTGTAACTATAGCAAATGGAACAAGCCGGCAGTCTTTGAGCCACAGGTCAGGACAATAGTGACCTTTGTTTGGGTGGTGATTGGCCTAAAATAAAGAAAAAAAAATACAAATAAGGACAATTGTTAGTGAAATAAAGCTTCTTCAAAATATCCAAGGCAGCCCAAATCTAACACTAACAGCCCAAATCCATTTTTAGGAAGTCCTGAAAGCAAAAAGCAAAATAAAACTCAGATGAAATGTGATTCTTGTAAATAGGATCCAAACCACATTTGAAGGTGATTTGATATTTGATTCAAAATCTGATTTCTGCAAATGCGTCTCAGTCCAGACGCTCCGGCCGCTCACATCTGAGTGTCTTTTTGGTATGGACCAAATACAATTTTTGTTATTTTGTAAGTCAAGCTAGCTGCTGTTTTTTCCTACGAGAGAAGAGCAAATACCTTCCATTGGTTTCGTATTTAGGAACAAAACAGACGGAGGTAAAGCCACTGAGGACAGATACACATATAACAGACAATATCTCTGTTAATGACAGGCTGAGGAGAGAGACAGACCGAGACAGACTGTTTGCCTCGCTGACCACTGACTAGATTAGAGGCTCAGTTCTTGAGCAGCAGACCAAAGACAAACAAGAGAGGTGGGCAGGGTGGGACGGGAAGGGGACTATCCCAAAGACGAGTGACACAGGCCAGCCAGTTGTATCCCATGATTAGCCCTTTGTGTCTAGGCGGTCTTGGCCCTAATCAAAAGACTAAGACAGGGCTAATAGCTAGAAATGATGGCTTAGAAAAGGGTGGAACGGGGTCAGTGGGTGGGCCAGACGAGGTCATAGTGCTGCCCTTCCGCACCCCTCCAATTAGTAGACATTGAGGGAGGAGGAAGAAGAGGAGGGTGAGGATGGAGAAGAACAGAGGAGGAAGGGAAATGGGAGATATAGAACGGCAGGAGGAGAACGTCGGGAGAAATGGGAGATGCTGGAGATGCTCCTCCTGTAAGATCTCAGGCAACAGATGGAGAACAACTGGGGAGGGAGCCCGTCAGAGAGCAGTGGGAGTGGCACAGGGCGGTCAGGCCCCGCTACTGTTACAGCACATTTGACACAGAAACACAGGGTGTGATGGAAGCTGACACGCCGTCACACGCGTTTCAACATAACTAAACAAATGCTTAGTCAAGCTGTGAGAAACGCCCTTAGGTGCTCCATTCGGCTGCAGCGAGGCCCCGCTGTTAAATTCACAATATCTGAATTATAAATGCACCCGCAGCCGTTGTCAAAATGTTTACGCAAACAGTTCAATGAGGTGGAAAGCTTAATGGGCTCCTGAACATTGATTGCAGTCCTGTACGTAGAGATTGTATGTTCATTTAGCATGTGTTGCCAAGGCCTCTTTAATTCAATAAAGCCCGATCTGATATCAAATAAAACCTAATCGAATTATACTGATCTGGTTTTTGTTTGGACACGTAACAAATTGTGCTCATAGATACCAGCAATCTAAATACAGCTGAATTTAATCATCATCATCCATGAATCATTCCCTGAGAAAGCAACAAGAAGTGTGGCGAGATAAAAAAAATTCCTGGATCTTCCATCCAAGCTTCGTGCAATCCTGCTGACAAACCCACCAACCAACCAACACGGCCAAAAACATTAACTCCTTAGCGGAGATAAAAAAATAAGGCTCCGCAGGTGACAAAATATGAACATCTATGACACATTTTGATATATGATATAGTAGGAAATGGGACAATAGATGATCGGTGCATGGAGAGGCGTGGAGAGTCATCAAGCTTGTCTTGAGAGAGACCTGGCTGACAGTCAACACCCGAAAAGATTAGCATCCTTTCTTCATTCTGCCTTAATGATTAACTCCGGGTAACAATAGTCCCATTGCAAAATGCACAAAAGCATTGGGGGGCGGTGTTTTGTGTTGCTGCTGGTGAAACGTGGCCCGGTTAATTTGACAATCTCAAACTTTCTGCCATGCGTCTCATGTGGGGACCCGGAGCTGCTCCTGGCCTGCATCCTTAACCATTTCCACAAATACATTTACATGATTGAACAAACCAAAAACAATCAGATTTTCCACTGAAATCAGCACAGAATCAAAATGGCACATAAAACTGACTGAATAACTTTGCACGTTTGGTTTATTCACATCTTTCTCTATCTGTCAGGGACAAATCACAAGTCCATTGCGGGTCAGAATCCATCGTTCAAAACACACAGAGCCGTGAGGTGACCATGAAGCTTCCAGACAGGCACCGCTGGGCTGCAGCGGGGAGGCGGGGGAGGGCTCCGCAACCATCAAATTAGCCTCCAAACACCATCCCAGTGGACAGAGCTGCCAGCCGCAGCCCCCGACAGCTCCCAGCATCCTGTAAACACTGTCCATCTTGGCTACCTTTTATTTGAAAGGTGTGACAAACAATGGCAGCCCCGCATTGTAAACACGTGAGCTCATGACTGGGTTCGAGTTGCACAACTGCCGAATTTGTCCTGAAAATTTGAGCGGAGTAGAACCAAAATGCACTTTGACATTAAATAAACCATTACCGGTCACCGAGGGAGCTGCACTGGGAGGTCAGGGGCTTTGCCAAACTAGGAGACGGGTGGAAGCAAGGGAGGGTCAGACAGCGGTGGGGTGGGGTTGGAGACGGAGGGCTGCTGGCTGCATTCTCTACTCGCATTGCGTTTGAGTAGAAAAAAAAAAAGATCAGATAATCCAGAGAAAACAAACTTTAAGTTAGGGTGGCTCCAGGACATGAGAGGGGAAAAAAAAGGTTGCCTTTTTCGCTGATTTGCCAGAAGTCAGCTCGCGCAGCAGGAGGTCGTGTTTCTTTACATGATGGTCAGGAGCCAGCTTTGACTCAACATCCCCTCCCTCTGCACCAAACTTGGACCATTCCAAGAAAAATTGCAGCCCTGACACCAGATTAACATTTATATACACACACACTTATTTGCTGTGTCAGGATTAGAAGACAAAGTGCCGTTCACCGGGCCTCCGCGCTGCTTAGGAGCCGTGAGCAGCTCAGAGGTAAACAGACGAGGCTTCGATCGGCCAAGAAGAACACAAGTTGCTAAAGCTTGCATCTCCGAACATGAGGAGGAGTCGTCTGCCTGCCACGTCTGTCCTCGCAGCTGAAATTTGTGCGATCCATTTAAGGAGTTCCAGTTATAGCAAAACCAGTAGACTTTGTTTTTACAGCTTCAAGAGCCTCATTACGGATAAAAGACTGTTTTTAATTTTCTTTTATTTGTTTACTTAGGATCCCCATTAGATGTTACCGCACAAACAGCTTTTCCCACTGGGATCCACACAAGAGACAACAGAAGACATTTAAACATCTCATTATGGACCATTTACAATATTAATCCAATCGCCAGAATTAATGTCGACAGTGGAGGTTTCTGCAAACCACAGATATGTCGAAACTTGGGATTTCTTTTGGTTTAGTTTTCAGTTTATGTTCTAGTTAGGTTTATGCTCAAATACCACTTGGTTAGGATAAGATCATGTTCCGGCTTAAAATACCTGCCTTGATGGCCACTGAGATGCCTTGAGATGTCCAGAGGTCTAATTAAACACACCCGCTTGGTACAAACGTGGCTTGTAATTGTCCCGAGGTTAACTTAAAAATATCCAGTGGTTTGACAATTCACAAATGTTGAGACAGTCTCAAACTGTGGCCACTGGCTTGGCAGCCTTCTCAACTGTGACTCCACCGCCGTCCCCTCCACCTCCACCATATGACAGTCTGGTCACAAACATGTAATGTGACCTTGATCTGATGTATTGTAGAAATGTCAATATGGTTGGTAGCCTGAGACGTACCAATGTGATGAAACTTAAACTATCAACATTGTATCCCGGTGAGCCTACATCGAATTATTTTGTCTCAATTTCCTTTTCAAACTGATTTTACTGGTAATCTAGGATAAACACAGTGGTAAAACACAGAAACTATGGCGGTCGTATGGAGAAAATTCAACTTATAAATGAATTTAACGGCAGGAGGCAATGTTCCTGCACAGGTCTGTATCAAGTATCCTGGTATAAAACATGACGCAGAGACAAATGTACTGTGAATCACTGTGATAAAGTTCCACAGTTGAGTCTATAGAAAAAGGGACAGTATTGTAACAGTGACAGCAGCCGGTTTATTGACTGCAGTGGATATGTGATCTGAGCGCTCTGCAGGGGGACGTCCTGCCCTTTGACCCTGCAGCCCTCAGGCATGGCCCTTGTGCACGTTGGCAGATGTGACTTACTGGAGCAGACTTTCCTGCAGTGTGACAGCTTGTTACCCCCCCACCCCCTTGCCCCTGCCCTCCACCTCTCCTCCTCCACCTCTCCTCCTCCTCCCCTCTGCAGACCCAAACACACAAACTCCGCCTCCGGTGCCTCCTCTCCTGTTGCGGCTCCTCCTCTTCACTCCACCCCCTCAATCTCTCGTCTCTGGGGAGACATATTAACGGGCCCCGGCTCCTCCGCCCTCACCAATGATTGGCACCATCAAGCACCTATCCACTCCGCCCCTTTTGCGTGGATGATGGGTCGTCTACTGCTTTCTTGGAGACTGTAAATGAACAGCTGGAGAAAGGGTGGAGAGCGAGGGATAGTGTATGTCTCTGGTTGTTTGAACTAACTGATTGAATACAGGGGAGGGAACAGGAGCAACACAGTGACGACAGTAACAAGGTTTACGCTCATCACTGTCCACCAGTTAGTTGCTTTGAGATCAGTGAATGCAGCTCCACTGTGTTGTTCTTAGATCCCGGCCTGTCACTAAAGTTGACCTATTTCCTTTCTTGTAAAGACGCTGCGCTTATGCTCTGGTTAGGGTTAGGCACAAAACCCAGTTGGTGAGGGTTAGGAAAACATCATGGTTTGGCTTAAAATACCTAGAAAGGTTGCTGCGATCATGAACAGAGATGATCCGACTTCCCTTAAAAAATAACCAGTTTTGTCGCCACAAAAGTGTCTGGAAATGTCCCCGGGTCTCCACCTCTTGATGTGAAAGGTGCCTTATATGCATATCTTGTGAATGTGATGTATCACATTTGGTGCAATTACAACCTTGGATATTTTTGTGGTTTTCAGAAACGTCATCACTTCTGCAAACAATTCCATTTGTAAATTCTGTAACTTGCATGTTGGGAGGTGGAGGGGATGGTGGTGGTGCTACAGAGATTGCTGCCAAGACAAAGACCACTGTTCAATATGGCATTTCAACATTTATAAACCTGAAACCACTGGATATTTTTGACAAGACGCCACAACCAAGTATTTTTGGCAAAAAAAACATATTTTCCAAACCCTTATCTAGTGGTTTTTGTGCCTCAACATAACCAGACAAGCACAACGTGACAACATAAAATTGAAAATTGAACATAACGTTGCATATACAGACATTGCCAACATTTATTCTGGTTGACAGGAAACATGTTTAGCATCGTTTAGATCTCTTCTTAAAATGTTCCATTATAGGAAAGCATTTATGAATAGTGTCTGATTTCATCTTTGCACCCTTGTTATGCAACAATATCAACCTTGTTGAGTGCTATTCAAATAAAGTTTTTTATGACATTGTCATGTCCAGCTGGTAGACTAACTCTCTGACAGGAAATCATTTTCACATTTCTGTGTTGTCGACACCCAGGCAAAGTTCTGTTTCACTGAACTTCAAGGTCTTAAAAAAGAAGGACAACACCTCTCAGCCATGTAGTGTATTTGTGTTTTTATAATCACCTTGATTAATATATTTATCATCAAGATAACGACAAGCTTCTCTCCTTCCAGCAAAGCTATGCCTCTACAAGCCACGAGATATCGTCTTCCTCGCCGCGCGCATACCTTGTGCAGCTCTGCCGCGGCTAAGTGGAAGGAAAACAGTGAGTGCTTGCCAGAGAGAGGTGTCACTTGTTCTCAGTATTAGCAGTGGAGTAGATAAGAAAACAGATGGGACAGGGGAGGTCAGAGGGCCATGCTTCGGCTGACAGGTTTGTTTATTTGGCCTGTCTCTGATATCCTGCTTTCCCCCCTCCACGCCCCTCTCCGACTCTGCCTACAGCCTGACCTGGAAGTGACCACGCAGAGATGGATCAAGGCCACTTTTCACCAGAGAGTCAACACGACCCACCCCACTCACCACTCAGGCCAACTCAAAACACATGGGGCAAGTGTGGGCTTATTACCCCTCTCTGACAAGAATAACAATTGACTAATTTGTACTGGCATGGCTACGATACTGTAGGGGGGAATTTCAACCAAAACAAACATGGCCGACACCAACAGCAAGTACACACATCAGATAAAAAGTGGTGGAAGCTGATTAAAAAAGTGCTGACATGTTACAGCGTAAGTATTTAATGTATTTATGTTATTTAGGTCGTGTTTTATTATTATTGCAGGAAAAAAAGAGCCTCCTCTGAGGAATATGACGTCAATAGCAGGCTAAACCGCAGCGCTCCCCTTCTCCTCCGGTCTGTGTGAGGTCTGAGGTCCTTGTGCCTGAGGTAGGCCAGAGCTGATAACCCCCGCCTGGGCACCGGCAGATAAGAGCGCTCAGTGAGATCGCACTAACACCGAGCTGAAGAGGCTCTGTAGGCAAGAGGAAGATAAACTGGATCCAACAGATTCCACGAGATTCTCTTAGTTGGCGTGACTCATTTCCTTTAATGACAGATGGTAAAAAACAGATGGTTGAAGTCGCGGGGGAACAAAAAAAATGCGACTGCGACTAATCCCAACACGAGTTCTCCACAAAAGAAGTTCATTGTGCATATTAGCCTCGGACAGACTGATTTTGTCATCTTAGTCACACTTTAATCCATGCTAGACCCATTTAGAGGATGCTCCTTTGAATTTTTTGTCATATCCTAAATTATCGTGCTCATGCGTAATTTTTTCAGGAAAATGATTTAAATGATGACTGGCCAGTGGTTGGAATTCCAGCATGACGCAAGCTGAAAATCCCTAAATTGCGTAAACTAAGATCTTGAGTAAGAGTTAGTGTCAAACGGTGTGTATACAAGGGATGTTGACGTATGTGCATTCTTTTCATATGATATATTACATTCTGCAGGCACAAACACACCTCACGCATTGCAGGAATACATATTTCAGTTGTTATATGCTTAATTAAAGGTGCAATGTGTGAGAATTGGCAACCTGTTGAATTCATACTCCAAACCAATAGGGGGCAGCATATCACCAGATTAATGCTAATGGCTGCGAAGGGCAGCTGCCATCAGCTAGTTAGCTCAGTTAGCCATGCAGCCAGCTGTCCGGAGTAGGAGCTCGGAGCAGCGGGGGAGTGTTGGTGTTTACGTGACGTGGCTCAGGAGCTTTGGACCAGGATGGGCCAGGGCTAGCTGGTTAGCATGCTAACCTCAGATAATATCTTTGCAGCAATGCATGGGCACCTTAACATCAAAACTGTTAATTTTTCAAATAAAGTTCTTACATATTGCATATTTAAAGGTTAAGAAGAGACCCCTCTTTTCAGAAGTTGGATCTACATACAGTGAAAGCCATTGTGGAAAGAAAACATCCTCCCTGGTTCAGTGTTTTTCTTGCTGTTACCTCATTGTTGTTCCGTAGCTGACCGTAGATCTCAACCTTTCAAGCATACTGACATCTTTCCCAGAGGCATCAATATAGTATCGTGAATGTATTATACAACCTCTGTATAAACTACACGGACAAATATTTTGTTTATTATATAATTTGACAAGAAAACAGCCAACATAACCGCAACCAAGTCGGGAAAGTAAACAATATAGGCAGCTGCAAACAAATCGTGAAACTGAACCCGTACCATAAAAAGGCTGGAGTGCAGTGCTGACCTCACGGGGACAACGAACTCAAAGTTAAACAATTTCAGTAAAGTGCAGTACGCTATTCTACAGTCTGTGTTCAAAGTAATAACAAAAAACGGAGGACACCCAGGCCTCTTCTTCATTTATTGTAAATCCGTGTCCGATGGCTCCCAAGATAAGTGGAATGGCACAGACAGTTTTATAGAGGGGCACAACGCAGATCCTTAACTCACACTTCTTCAAATGTCCCACAGTGGACGGCTTGTAATCCCTCCACTTCTAAACATACGAGGGGAAATCGAAAACAAAGCAGCGCTGAAAACAACCAAAACATCTGCAGGGCAGCCACGCCGAGATATCAAGCACACCCACATGCAGCCAAACAGATGGTTCGTCTCCGCCATCACTCTCACACACATATCCTGCTCCGAAACACACCAACACACTCGCATCCACACATCAGGGCCTCGTCTGGGAGTGTCATGCCGCAGATCCGGCCCACCGGCCAGCAGGACGAGGGCGTGTCTTAGAAAAATCAGGATGAAATCAGAACATCAGTGGTCGGTTTAAACCTTAATGTGTCGACATAGTCTACAGAGTGAAGTGTGATGAACGCACAAGAAAACATATGAAAAAAATATGTTCTTCTTTGGTGCTGTATGAATTAAATTAATAGGCTTCACATACAGCATAAAGAACACACGTCCTTGAAAAAATGTATTTTTGGAAAATACTCTGATGTTTATACTCTCCAACAAACTGCTAAAGACAAAGACAACAGTTTGTGCATGCAACATGAGAGATAAATGTGTGACGGAAGGAGGGGGGGTGTTTCCTGTGTGTGTGTGTGAATTTCTCCCTCTCCCTCCCTGCGACGTGCTCAGTGTGAAGCGGCAGACCTGTTCAGACAGCGAGGGCCGACTCCTGTTTAGACTGGGCCGGCGCCAGTCGACCCCTCACTCCGCCTCAGCAGCGACAGGTGAGAGCCTTCAGCTGACTATCATCACACTCACCGCTGACAACCCAGCGACACGCCACAGTCAATCCATCACTGCTGTCACACACACACAACTTGGATTTTCCAATGTAGTGTTAAGGAATTATGGATCGTTATCGTTACTCTCATTTTTTTTGTTTCCGTGAATTACAAGTGATTACATGAAGGTCGAGGGTTATGAAACCAGGACCGCACAACTTTTAGACAAAAGAAAGAAAAATTAAGAAGCAAAGACATTTTTTTTGTGAGATAAAAACTGAACTCTGATAAGAAACATTACAACTTTTTATGTGTCATTCTTCCAGGAAAAGGGGTACTAAACATGGTTTCAGCCGAGATCTCAGGACTTCTCAGGATGCTGCGATATAGTTTGATGGGATGTTTTTATGTTTACACCAAAAATTATGCCACATAAATTATGTTGACATGCAAATGTAGGATCCCAAAGGTCCAAACAAGGCAGACAAAACAAAAATGGAAACCAATCGGGTTCAGTGTGTGTGCAGCATGTAAAATAGTGTCTCATATGTTATGTGAAATGTTCATTGCAAATCTGTGTGAAAGAACTTTTACATGCAAAAGCGTGTGTGTGTGTGTGTGTGTGTGTGTGTGTGTGTGTGTCCATTCATGCAGTTTTAGGGTGTATTTGTGGACTCTGTGTTCTGCAGACGTAGTCTAATCAAATCAGCAGGACAGGAAGCTCTCTCTTTTTTTTCTCCCTTTTCTCTTTCCTTAATAGTAATTACAGTATATTTGAGTACAGTCCCTGTCACACAGCAAGATGTATATATAATTTATTTAGAATTATCCACGTCTCTCTCTCTCTCACAATCTGCATTAGGACAAACACAGTAATTCAAATACATGATCCTCTGACACATGGATCCACTCTGTTATTTTTCTTTCTGTCTTAGTTGTTCTTTCAGAGGAGGAGATTGAAAATATCCAGATTTTAATATATGGAAAAAGGGAGATGTAAAAGCCACGTGAGTAATAACAGTTTTACATTTATAATTTCATAGCAATGTTGGGATCGATCTGAAAAATTAGAGACATGGTTTGATTCCAGTTTCCAGTATTTTTGTCAGACTATTTTGAGGAAATGCAAGCGAAAAATTGATAAGACAAAAATCAAAGTTACTTATCTTTGTGCTTTCTGTTTTATTCAAATGCCAGCATACACAGAGATTTATATTTTTAAGTTCAGAATGAAATGTTCTTTTGCATTCAGTAAGTTAGGTTTTTGCCTTATTTGCTTCAGTCAAGAGCAACATTTCTGCTCCAGGAGGCAACAACAGAATCGGCGGGGAAATTACGAAAGCCTAACCCTACCAAAGTTTTAGTTTTGGTTTCCCAGGGTGATATGTAGTTTGCCCCCTCCTGAAGGTGAATAATACGCTGTTCCTCCACGACAGCTTTACAGTCCTCAAGGTTAAATGAGGACCAATTGCGGGGCAATATATCACATCAAGACCAATCCCAGTTAAACGGGCTGATAGGTTATAAATATTAGTGATCAGCTGCGGCAAAAGAGGGGGAAAACACAAGGCTTCAAAGCGGCACTAATAATCAATTAATCAAAACTGTCCCTGCATTCACCCCTTTGTGGGATTGTTGCAGACAACCCTTGTCATAAAAAGAGATCAGTGAGGAATCTGGTTCTCTGAGCTGCTGACCAGGCACTGACAGAGGACATATATCTGCTTAAAAGGCACCGTGAATGCATGGATTCACTCCATTATATCACTCACGATGTAAAGTGACCCAGTCATGTGGTGAGGAATGTTTAAGTTGCGCGGTTTGTTATCATTAGGAAATTAATAAGTGCGGGGGTATTGCATGTAAAATATAAATCAGCCAGTATAGAGACCAAAAAAAAACTATTTATTAGCATGGATGATGATAAAACGCCGTGTCCCGCGTAACGTCATTTGTTTTAACAATAGAGATGTATTGTAGACACAAACGGAGGCTGAAGAGTGGAGGCTCTTACTCGCTGCTAAACAAAGCCCGTCTCAGATTTAGCGATAAAAATAAGACATGAGACAGGACCTTCTGAGGAAACGGTGAGTGGGAACAATGAGGCATGTGGTCACAGTCGCAGGTTACATGCTCTATTTAAAAGGGCTAATCCAGCCTCACCTGAGCACCAGCCTGGTCCCCCTTAACTCCCCGCTGTGCACGCTCTTAAGGTGTCCCGGACACACACAAATAACCTGGCGGCGAGTCTTTTTTCACATGCACAAAGTACATTTAAAGCACATGCACAAACATGTTCACGCGCAAACACACAGGGTCCGTCGTATGCATTGCAAACACACACAGAAACACTGACACACACGCACACACACACACACTCAAATGTCCACTGTGACCCACCTCCCTCCAGTTCCCCATTTACAGCCTCTAAAAGCCTTTTCCATTTAACAGTGGGCCTGGGGCTGTGAGTGACAGGGAACAGAATGGACCTTATGTTGTCACTTTCTCAGCACTGTGGCCTGGAGGGAGGACTGGCACAGCGGTCTGCTCCTGGTGGTGTGCTGGGTGGTGGGTGGGGAGGACTGTGGAGGAGAGGAGGGAGGGAGGGAGGGGGGTCGGGTAGTCCACCACAGACCTGCAAGGGCACAAACATAAACTTGGCTACAGTCTCAAATTTACTTAGGAATTGTAGCCTGAAGGGAGGCCTGGCACGGCTTCCTGCCCTTCTGTGTTCGGAATGAATGGAAGTGAACGGAGTCGAGTGACATTTGACCAGACATAAGGAGAGGTTAATGGGAAAACCAATGGCAGCACCCTCAGCAGAATATTGTCCAGAGGTTGTTTGATTGATTCCGGGGTTCAGTCAGGAAATATGCTGTACGGTAAAAACCAAGAAGTGTTGGCACTACACGTTTCCTGCAAACCGCAGACTTGGTGAATCATTCAAACACTTCTATGTGTTGCAACTTTACTTTTCGTCATGTTCAGTTTTCAATTTCATGTTGTCACAACACTGTGCTCAAGGTTTGCTCATAGGTTATGCACAAAAGTGATTTGGTCAGGGGTTGGGGTTTGGATGTCTCGTAACAGCGTTTCGTAAAAATAATCCAGTGTCTCATGCTTACAACATCTAGAATGGTGGTTTTTTGTTTGTCTGGCCCAGCTGTAATACCACCGCCATCCCCTGCAGCTCCAGTGACAACCCCTGAGGGGAGGGCATGACCTCTCGCAAGTGCCCTGCCCCCTTCGTGAGTGCCCCCTTCTTCTTGTGAGATGCTTTACAGTAATGATTACTGTATGCATATCATGCTTCTATCTGATATCTTACATTCAGTAGCTACCGTTCATTAGCAATAAATTAATGATGGAAATAACAAATGTGGCCAGCCAGATGCTTTTGTCTGTCTGTCCATCATTTCCAGTGGCCCCCTTCTGGCCTACCTTATAGAAAGTTTCTTGTGCACCTCCCAACATGAAGGTCAGCTCATTTACATGTAATGTAAAGGTGATGTGTATGACACATTCAAATTGAAATGTATCTTTGGTATCTGTTGGATGCCAACATTTTATTCTGCCGACTCAGAGCCGGGCCTATTATTATCAGTTAACTGGGAGACATTTATAAACTGTTTGCTATATTGACTCCAGAATCCCAATTTCTTCACTGTAGCTCCAAACATCGCCCAGTTTCAAACCCCAGCCACAGCTTTACAGTTTCTTGCAAAACAGACATAAAACATGAAACAGACTTGTCATTCTTTGAAAGAGTACTTTTTGGCATTTTGCCTTCGTTTGATAGTCCCAGTGGAGATTCGTGCAAGAAATACAGAGGGACATGACACTCAACAAAGGCCACATAAAAGGTTGTCAAAGCCATTTCTACCCCTGAATAGATATTCTGGCAAAGACAGCCATCAGGATCAATGGAAAAAAGTTTCAGGAAACATCTCAGATAGATACTGGCCCATTGTTCTGCCCCCATCTACACTGTGACTGCCCTCACCTATTAAAAAAATATGAATCGCTCATTCAGGGTCTGGTTACCGACTTCCTTTCCTGTGGATCTGTGCAACCAGCCGTCATGGGCCCAACGTTGGCTCAACCTTCAGGTATGCGGCGAGAAAAGGAGACGTGTGACGTTGACAGATGGCTAGGTGTTGACAGTGACTGGCAGGTAGGCTACCTGTTCCACAGTTCACTTGGAGATTCATTAAGCATTTTGGACAGGCTCCTTTGGAAAGACCTCGCCGTGGTGTAACCCGATCCCCAGCCTGAGGGACACTGTAATGTTTTTACACGAATCGCCCCAAACTATGGGTGAGCGCTCTGTCACAGGCCAGGGGAGAGAGGGAAGAGCGGGGAGGAGAGGGACGAGGGGGAGGATAGGTTTGTGTAGTTTGACATCCCTCCCTTCTTATCTCTCTTCTTCTCTAATGACAAATGGCTCATCCCACAATTCACTTTCCATTCATACCAGGTTCTCAACTTTTTTCTTTTTTTTTTTTTGGTCTCCCCTTCGTCCCCATGTTGTGACAGGCATCTAAATTGATTAAGCTGTGCCCCAGGATCTGACACTACAGCGTGTTGCCTTCTATTTGTTGATTACTATTGATTTTCTTTGATACTTCATTTAAAAATCAATAGCCAGAGCAGGAGAAAAATAGGCGCAGTTTACACATACTTTAACATACTATTGTGCAACAGAGGAGGCCGTAGTTTTGGCAGTAGCCGTGATGGCAGCAGCCAATTACGAGGAAAGCTCTTAACAGGTGAAAGAGAGAGGCCCCGGATCGATTCTAAGCTTTCTTCTCCAATCACAGAAAGTGGCCATAAATTAAAGCGCATCTGTTTTGTTTTGAAGACAGCCATGAAGCATGGCTGCAACTTTTTTTTATTTATTTATTTATTTTTATTTCTTGGTATCCTTCACTCTTTACACAGCGCTGCCACTTCTAGAAATAACGGCTCCATCCTCCATCATTACATGACAGACAGAAAGGACAAGTGTCAAATAACAGGCAAACAGCGTGCCTACAGAATGATATATCAGTGAAATCTGACCTGTCTCACTGCATTTGAATTTACAATGGGAGTGTAAAGTAATTTACAGTAAGTTATGTTATTGTGCTCCTCACATCAGCCACTCTAGCTGTATTGCCTCAGACTCATTATGTATGAGGTTTTCTGCGTTTCTTTCCATAAAAACCATAGTAACAAGTTGTCTAGAAGTCTTCACTGAAATTCACTGACATTTTAGGATTGCTTTTATTAGAAGTAAGAGTAATACTTGTAGCACTATGTTTCATTTCAATTTTATTAAACAACACAGAGGGGCAATAAAGATGAAGGGGAGTGACGGATTGCAAGCAACAAAACTGAAATGCATTCAGTTGTTGGATGCAGTTAAGATCCACTTGACTTCTGCCTTCCTCAAACTTGACCTGTGCTAAGAGGCTTATGTCAATTATTTACTTTTCACACTGGGGAGGAAGAAATATGACTACTTCTTCATATTAAACATACGGGGTCTTAACCGAAGAACAGAAAATACATCTTAAAAAATGATTTGCATGCAAGCAATTTGTATCATTCATTTTGATAACTTATGACATCACCCCAATATTCAGCTCTCCCTCGAATATACAGTGTGAGTATTCTGTCCACATTACTCTACACATTATTGAGTGTGTTCATGAAGCTGTTTTTTATTTTCATAAACAATATTTTTATTTAGACTTAGAAGGTCCAGTGTGTAGGATTTAGTGGCATTTACTGTTGGGTTGCAGATTGTGACCAACTGAATACCCCACATCTCACCCTCCAGCACAGTGTTTTGTTTGTTCATTTCGGGCTTCTAGCAACATGGTGGACATATACGTAAAAAAAGATATAAAAAGGCTCATCAAGGTAACGAGTTATACACTAATGAAAACAATTACATTTCAATTAGTATTAAATTATGAATATTATGTTGCAATTCTGCCAATGAAAATTCAAAAGTTAATCTAAATTTAAATTTTTGCATATTTTTGATTTTCTGCATGTACTGCATCTTTAAAGTACTTACCAAAACAATTCATGTTCAACACAGTTAGAATCAGTGAATTACTTAATTACATGACACTCAGTTAAAAAAAATATATATACCTATTTTTTTTAACATTACTCTCCTCTTGCAAACCTCGGTGGCTTATTAATAACTCCAAAGCCTCCACAGCCACACATCATATGTTATGTACAACCTCAAGTCCAGTTGGTTTGCTGTGTAAAATGTAAATAAGTATTGAATGCAATGACTTGCAAATTCAATTGAATACAATGCAAGATGTTTAATGTATGTAATGTAATGTATTTAAAAAGCGAGACGCTATGAACTGCCAAACAGCCTCCAGCTAATGTTTTGGGCCTATTAACTGACCGTTAACATCTAGTTTAATGAGCTCCGCGAGCTGCACACACTCTCGCTGCAGCGCTCCTGCAGTCCTGTCACACACCCACCAACTCTCAATACAAAAAAAGAAAACAGGCTATCGCTGTATTTATGCTTACCAGCAGCTAAAGTTAGCAAGCCAGCAAACGTAGCACACACAACCTGTAAACTGTTCTTCTCCCTGTCTGCAGCAGTGAATGTCTGTCATTTGTCCTCACTTGCACTAATCTTTTTCTCTCATTCCTCTCTCCTTCTCACCTATTCTCACCCCCCCTACACCCCCGTGTCACCCCTTGCCCAAACTCAAGCATGCAGAACAGAGCAGGCGGGTCTTCTCTAGCAGACCAGAACGCTCTGTTCTCAGAGTTCTCACCTTTCACCCGAGGTGAACGTGAGGCGGCATCGCTCGGGCCCCCCGAGCCCTGCGGAGACCAGAACACAACACCGACCTGCCGAGCCGGGCTGTATGGAGAGTCGGTGGGACGCTGAAAGACACAAGCTCGTAGAAAGAACGCAGGTGGAACAAACAAGTGACTGACATCATAGAGGAGACACGGAGATGACATGGAGACATCAAAAGCTGGTCTGAATGTAAGGTTGTCGAGTTTAGGCCTCTTATTCAGGCAGCAGGTGTCAGTGTCTTTGTGTGACACACAGATCCCTCTAGGTGTGGGGACGACCTGTCAATAAAGGTTTTAGATTGTGTGTTATATATTTGTGTGTGTGCGGTTTGACACGTGATTATTTCTAGTCAGTTTGTAAAGTCTTCCTGCTGACCAACTGTGGAAGATTTTCAAAATAAATGAGTCAAAGTAGCACTCCTCAGATCTGTGGATCACAGAATATGTGCTTTGACATAGAAATGAACAAATCCAAGACCGTTTTAATTGATAAAACATAAAGTACATCACAAGTTTAGTCTATTTTGAATGTCTTACGATGATCCTTGACTTCTTTCACACATTTATTTTATGTTAAAGGTGCAAAATTAACTTAAATTCTCATCAGAATATGAAGAACTTGGTGACGTTATGACGTTTTTGTACGTTTATGTATGGTTTTACAGAGATATCTATTGAAGTTATCATGCTAAGCAGCTAGCCCCAGCCTGTCCTGCTCCAAAGCTCCTGTGCCAACACCAACACCCTGGTGCTCAGAGCTCCCATTCTGGACCGCTAGCTGCACGGCTAACTGAGCTGACTAGCAAATGGCAGCTACAGTTAGCAGCAGTTAGTGATAACTCTAGGGATATGCTGCCCCCTATCTGTTTTCATATTGCAACTTTAATTAGACTCTTGAGTACATTAACAAGGCCATCGCTGTCTAGTCTTTTAAAGGAGTGGAACATGATCACCAAACTTTCAAGACTCTTTATAAAACTTTATACAAATTATTAAATCAGCATAAACACTTAATAAAATTTGTGTGAGTGCACATGGCCTGCAGCTGGCCTGTACACTGGCGTGAGCGCATGTGTGTTCCAGCGGCAGCGACCTTGTCCCTGCCCCCTCCAGCAGGAGTGACAGATGCTCAGTAATCTGTGTGAAAGGCGATCCACCACTTAATGGGATTGTTTCTGTTACACCTTAAAGAAGAGGCAGCCAGCAGACCAGAGCTGAGCAGTCGTCCTCCATAACTGCTGTCCTGGGACCTCAGGTGGACACAGCGGGTGAAGAAACGCCACGCGAGCATTGGGGAGAAGGAGGGAGGGAGGGGAGGCTTCACACCTCCGAATCATAAAACAGTGCAAAGCTCCCCTCCCTGCAGAGTGTATTGTTTTAAAACAGATGGCTGACATATTGACAAGGAGCAGAGAGTTGATATGGTTGAAAAGTGTGAAAACCCTTGAACATATGGAGGACTGATCGTCACAGTTAATGGATGTGTTTCTGAGGTGCTGTCAAACAGGTGTCTCTTCAGGCTACGCCCAGAGAAAAGTTACTAGAGTATTCAGATAACAAAGTTACTTTTCCCCCTCAGTACAATGGTCAGCTGAACATCTTCAGGTCCATGTTGCTGCACAAAATAGTGCAGAAACAAGTGATGGGGGGGCTGAGACAGAGACATCATTCACCCTATTACAAGACCATTAAACCATGACGCTGTTATTCTAAGGTAAAAAAGGACACTGTTGTTTTAAATCCTTAAAAACACATTAATTCATACTCAAAACATATTTCATATTTACTTACAGACATGTGAATGGTATCGATCTGCTCGTCTAACTCTGGGCAAGAAAGCAAATAAGCTTTTATCCCAGATCCATTCTTTCAAAAGCTGTCCACTCATCACCATAGTGACCCAAGAAACCCAGCGTGGGACAGAGAAGAGGACAGTCAAGAGACAAACGTACACACAAAGACAAGGAGAGGCAAAAGATACAGAGGAGAGAGATAACAGCATCTTTATCTCGCCCTGCCCGGAGTAACATGAGAAGGAGTTTCCTTCCTCCCTTCCACCTATGGCAGCAGTAAAACTGTCCGTGTCATAACGCCCAGCGTGTCAAAATGATATGTTTAACCATCTCCTGCCTATTATCCAGGACAATAGTCTCCCTGGATGGATTTCCTCCCAGTGTGAAATGACAGATTCCCCTTCTTTTCTTGCCGAGTGCCCACTCGGCTCAACGCTCCACTTCAAAAAGAGCGCGGATATGTGTCACCTGTGTAGAATGTAAAGACACGTTAGATAGAGTTTCACAGCACACCTCTATTCATGCTTATGATTGCTTTGTTTGGCGGAGAGATTTCAGTCTCCATAGGGGATGGAAAGGTGGGACCTCGGCTTTATAAATGAGCCGTTGCTTTGTCAACACAGGAGTGGGGTTATCTCAAGCGGCAGCTGAAAGATTGATGGAGAGAGATGATTATCAGTGAGACCACAGTATGGTGATCGGACCGTGGAGATACTGTACGTACGGAAGAATGAATTAATTAAGAATACAGCAGCTGTCACGGTTTCAAGAAATCGGGTTTCAAATGATCTAAAGCAGCACGTGATGAGTTTGAATTAATCTGAGCTAGAGCTGCAACGATTAGTCAGTTAATCAGTTAGTCGATCAACAGAGATAAATTCTGTTTTAAGTATAAGTTTTGGTAATTTTCCCAGGAATTTTGGACAAATATTTGCTTCTCAAATGTATGGATTTGATTCCTTTTATGTTATAAATGTGATAAAATTAGTGACTTTAGGTTTAACTCTTGATTGGACAAAACAAGACATATAGAGATGTTACATTGGACTCGGGGAAATTATAGCTAGATCTTGATAGATAAACAGACTAGTTGACTTTCTCCTACTTCAAGTGCCGCTGTAGGTGTTCAGTGGGGTTGAGATCAGGTGAGTGTGAAAGAAGGTCCATTCTAAAACGCTAATTGACAATGAAAATAAGGCGACTATGCTCAGGTGTACAGCCAGCGTCTGGTTATTGGAAGGTCGCTGGTTCGATTCCCCTGGTCTGCATGTCGAAGTGTCCTTGGGCAAGATACTGAACCCAAAACTGCTCCTGATGTGCTGGTCGGCACCTTGCATGGCAGCCACCGCCATCAGTGTATGAATGTATGAATAACTGTGAGTTGCTTTGGACAAAAGCATCTGCTAAATGCCCTAAAATGTAACTAATGGTTAGTTTCACCTGTAATTTCAACGCAACTCATGCGGCTTTTAGTTTACAACATCTCTGCTGCCTCTCTGGGGACACTGACTAATTGTAAAGGCACCAAAAGGCAACAGATAGCCCCCCTGTCATCCATGATTTTTCCATCCAACCAAAATGCTCCCACATTAGCACAAATTGTTCATTTAGCATAATTTGCTGAATTTAACACAGGATCCAATCATTTTCTTTTTTGCCATTTTTTTGCTCTCCTTTGATAAATCCAGTCAGTTCGGATCAGGCTTCATCTTTATCCAAACTGGCTTGAGAAAATAAATTGTATCTTTCCCCTTTTATTAGTGTCGTGTATATTCCAACATGATCACAGACCAGAATATACAGTCTGAGCCACTGAGGCGGCTTCATGACGTCTTCACGCCAGAAGAAGACAAATAGCGTATCTGAATACAGTGGCGGAAAACACTTTACCGCTCCGGGTACTTGTGTGTAATTCATATATTTGAAATCTGCTGTGACAGACAGGGAGACAGGCGCATAGTTGAATGAGTGAAGACCCGAGGGTCACAATGGAGGGCCGTGGGGGCCACAGATCAGGGGTCCCGTTCCTTCTCCAGCCTTTTCAATTAAGCCCCGGCACACTGGTAACAATTTATGAACATGACCTTCCAACTCTCCAGCTCCCGCACTCAGCCCCCGGAGCCAACCTCTCCTCCACCCCCCCAACTACATCAAACCAACCCCCAGTACCCCCCTGACCCCCCGACCCGCAACACATACCCCATCTTGACAAGACAAACCTAATGTCACGCATGCAAAACTATATATGTATTATGTATGTACTCATACGGGACACACACACACACACACTCACACACTCGATCAGGTCCCCTGTGTTCACATTGAGGGGTCAGTGGTTATTCTTCAGTACAGGCTCAAAGGTGACTAATAAAAAAATCCAATACAGTAAATGCACAGGGTCGCCAGCATATCAATATATAATACAGAAAGGGGACAGATGACAAGCCATAAGACGATGGAAAGCGATTGAATTCTCTGTTTCTCCCTATCTCGCTATCTCTGGATGCATCAATCTGCAGCTGTTGATAATTGAATTAAGAAGAAGACGTGATTAACAAGTTCTTCAAAAAAGCCGGAATTGCCTGCAATCTGACGCCCGGAGACCTTGATGGGCTGCTTTGGGAGCGAAAACTATTTGTGACATCTCCACAGTTCAGCCAGCTGTCTTCATTTTAATTAAAAATCTTTCACGGGCGCAAGAATTATGGAAGGTACGGCGAGGGCTGCTGGCAGCCGCCTCAATGAAATACCACATAACAAATTGTGTGTAAGCAACAGCTACATCAATCGGATGTGACGGAGGATGCGATTTCCCAAAAAGGGGGCATACCGAGGCGGCCAACGCGCGGTAATGCCGGACAACTTTATTGAAACTATGAAACTTTATATGAGATTACGGGGCCTGCCGTCATTAACCTGAGCTCATTGCATTACCAATACCTTTATTGCAGAGCTGCTTGACTTTGGAAGGACTGTTATAGATGTGTGTTTCATATCTTGACTTTTATTCAACCTGAAACATGAAGTCGAACATCTATAAGAAACAGAACATCAAATAAAAACTGAATTTTGGTGCTGCCACTGAAACGCTGTGAAAGATTTTATCATTCTAAATGCAATATATTTATCTTTTTATTTTATTTTGAAAGCATTTATTTAAGAGGAACTGTTTTGAGTCTCGGAGCCTTTTCCACATATTGAAGCTTGGAGGTCAGCGTGCAGGTAGAGGTGCTGATTAAGTTTGATCCTTAAAGCTCTTTTCTTGGACCACACAGTGGAAATCCTTTTACTGTAATACTGTGCGAGCTGAGCCTGCAGGGGAGACAAGAATAATGAGGATTTAAAGGCCTGCATCGAAAACATTTGTTTCACTTAACAATCTAAAAAATCTAAAGTTCTGAGACGTGTGAATACGCAGAAAAAATGTTTAAGCAGTCTTTTTTTTTATTTCTTCCTCTGTTATCCAGAAAGAAAAAATGTAGTTCCTCATTCCGAGCTCACGTCTGAGTGCTACTTTCTGCGTATTATATTTCAAAAAGCAGACACCAGGAGAAGAGCCGCAGCTCCGGTTACAAGCGTAATCATATGAATAACATTAACGCCGGGCGCAGCGAGCGTCAGACACATGAGGTCGTTCATCACGGAATTAATTGTCAAATTAGTCCTGATCTCATTGCTTATTATGTCATGTCTGTACGCGGCCGATGAATATAAAAAAGACAATATGCTACATCTGCACTCCGAGACACCTGTGTTTAATGACTATGTATGCGGGGGCCATATTTGCAAATCATTTTAAATACCAATGAATGAGACATAACTGACTGACCTCGCTGCTAACAGTTGCACCGCGTCTCACCGCAGATAACATCACCTCCTTCGACGAGTCAGAGATATATCGCAAAATAAGTCTGTTTCGCGTGGGGAGTGTAAGGAAATGAGGGTCAGTTTTTTTTTTTTATAGCTGCTTATTACCAGATTTTTATTATGCAAAACACATTTTATCCTCCAGAGCTGAACTGTTCCAGCCTGTCATCTTTATTCAAGTTCACTCTCCCAAGACCTCCATCACACTCCCTGCTGCTCCTTAATAGACTGAGGTCCTCGCAGTGACACCATAACTCACTCACACGTCTCCGCTGAGGCCATTGTTCTCCTCCCTTTATCGCCGCCGTGCCGGGGACTCTCCACCTTCTGCTGCAGCGGAGTGGATACTAACAATTTGTCACGAATGAAAGTTTTTCAAACGCAGCTCTTGATTTGCCTTCTCTCTGACACCGTCTCAGCTCCAACACTTAACAGGCTCCGTCGTCTTCCTCGCCTTCGCACAAACAGCCAGACATCAGAGGGATGCACCAGAGATCAGACGCGGGCCTCGGTCATAATAGGGTCCGGTGCGGTGCGTGTCATTTGTGTGACCCTGGCAGGGCACTGGAAGGGGAAGTAATGAATTAGAGTGGAGCTCGGGAGGCATTAGAGATTAGGCAGCAGAGTGGGCTCCACTGAGGAACGACTGCGAGGTCAGGGGTTAGGCATATACCACCAACAGTTGTCAGACAACCTCAGCATGTTTATTAAGCGGAGATCTGCTTATTGTGGAATTGGAAAGGGAACGAGTGGACGGGCTTCTGCTGCAAATACACGCCGTGGTTTTAAATTTGGCTCATTTGTCAAAATGTCCAAGGAGTTCATTTCAGGTTGACATTTACAGTGTGTTGCTGAGTATGGGACGATTTCTGGGTGATGCCAGACTGGATGAACAAAAAAAGAAAATCCTGATCATAGGATATTTCATCTTGTTCTAAAAAAAGGACATGTCAGCTAAAAATACCTGTTTTGAGACCCACATTATACATTTTTACATGTGGCACATAATGTATACTATATATATATCTTAGTGTTTGGATTTTACTCTGTTTTATTTTACTCTTTCATTTTGTCACCTCAGTACTTTTGCTTGGTGTAATGGCAATAAAGTTGAACCCAAAAATAATCTAATCTAAATAGCATGTCAAATTGTGACCATTTTTTATAGGTTTACAGATTAAATTATTCAAATTGAAGGAGAATTATTATGCTTTTTCGCTTTTCCCTCTTTCCTGCAGTGTGTTAAATAGGTTATTTAACGTGTAAAAGGTCTTGAAAGTTAAGAAAACCAAACATCTACACCAACGGGAGCTCCTCTCTCCCACAGGAAACACTGCTCCTGAAACACCTGAAACATCTCATCAGTAGTCTCGCCTTTAATTCTGTGACTTTGTGACATCACACTGCGTCACCATGTCACACATTTGCATAATATGTGACTATATTCAGAGTAGACGTGACGCTAACTAGAAGCTGAGAACAGGACAGAGCCGACCGGAGACGCAGAGCGAGCCGTGCTCACTCAGCCGCAACAAAAGATGTGAAAAAGAGGTGCAAAAAACCCTCAGAGGGGCTTTAACTGGGCCGTCTCCAGTGAAGAGTGACAGTTCTGAGGGGAAAAAGACTAATGAACATTTAAAGTACAGCAACACTGTGATAGATTTTATCAGCAATGAAAACACAATAATTTATTTCTCTTTTTATAAAGAAGGAAATAGGAGAAAATGTGGCAAATGGGTGACATTTCTAAGTTCACATTTTGCACTAAGAACAATCAAATACTTTACATGCACCAACTTTGTAGCGCAACTAGCGCTTGACTTTTTTTCTCCTATATCCTTCAAACTGTAACTCTTCCTTTAAACCTAAATAAATGCAAGATTCATTGCTTTTCAGATCTGATCCTTCCCCCTTCGAATGTAAAGAAGCACTCTGAGGATCCTGACGAGGTATAAATTGTGCAATACCCCGTGAGAAAGACCTCATTCTCCCTCCCTGGCTGCCTGCCCCTTTAGGTGCGATAAGTAAAGCATCCCCATAAATCTGCGGTCATCAAAGAAGTTCTGCTTCCAGGCATCGTAACCACAGACTCTGATCTGAGACACCGAGGGGTCAGGAGCACAGGGCGTCCTGACTCACACGCAGGCCGTCAATAACAAACTCCTTCCCCGAGCGTCCAGCTCCGCGCGCTGGCTTCTTCTGACACATCGTTTTGTTATTCTTACGGTGAAACATGACAGAGCGCAGCCATCTGACGAAGTCGTAAATGACGAAAAAGGCCCAGACGATGGGAATCTGAGTAACCTTCAGAAGTCGCTGTGATGTCATTTCCTGCTGCAGTGACGATAACTGATGACATGTGTTTACTGTTAATCACTAGATGTAGCCTTTATGAGTGTTTTTGTTCTAAATCAGGTGACTGGAAGGTCACATACTGAATGCTATACCCGGGGGTCTGTCATGACTATGGAAGGATATCTTGATACAAATGGAAATAGTTTTTTAAAGACAGAATACATAACATTTCTGAGATGAAATGTCCAAAAATGATTCAACTTTTTTTGTATTTTTTGAGTTGAGGACTTACATTATCCAAAGCTTTGGCAACAATGTTCAAATCCTGAGAAATCAGAGATTTAACTGAAGGTTAGGGTGTGTTTCATTTGGTCGTCTGTTATTATATCTTCATAACCGGAGAGTTAGAGCGAACGTCACTAAACATAACAGGAATAAAACTTTATATATCACTTATTTCGTGTGCAACGACAGACAACAACTCCCATGATCCCACGCTGGTTACATCTTTTGTTTTGATTGAGAGACCCCTGGTGTCAGAAATCACATACTGTGCATTTAAACAGAAGCTATAGATCCTTGAGCCTTTCTTTAATAATTTCTCTTAGGTACAAGAAAAACAAGTGAGTCTGATGGTGGCTCCTCCTTTTTTATTTGAAACGTAGCCTTCAGACAAATAGCTTGTGACAGACGATACAAAAACAAGGGTTTTCTACACAGAGACAGAAAGGCAGAGGAGTAAATATCATGTATCACTGACCAATCTGATTATATGATCGTGTCGGAGCCAGATGGGGGCTTTGTGACCAAAATACAAATATTGAAACAACGATGAACACATTCCGAATAATTGATTTTAAGACTTCCCTGGCGTCTTCTCCGTGTCAGTTTTTGGAAAAAACTGTGGCTCACACTGTCCTGAGAGAAGCCTGGATGGTGTGACTCCTCTCCAGGCCGCGGCTGAGCAGCCATGGATAATGTCAATTAAACAGAGTGGCTTAGTGACGGTGACCTAAAGATGATCGCTGGTGTCAGCTGCCGGCCAAGGTCACGCCACAGTGTTAACAAGATTTGATCCTCGGAGCTCTCCGTTGCACTTTCCTCGCGTCTCTCTGTTTATCCTTTCTATGTGTCCTGTCTCTCGTAACGATATTTCACTGTCAGGGTTTTGTTGCTCTTCATTTTTACTATACTCTCTCTCTCTCTCTCTTTCTCCCTCCGCCCTGCGCTCTCTCGTTGTCTCCCCCCTCTCTCCTCGCCGTCGGCGGGACAGTTTTAATCAACAAGATGCCGGGTGACATTCATTGTCTCACCCGTTCCATTTTGTTCCGCAGGTTTTTGATTTGTGGCCTGCTGTCTCTCCTCTAATGAGCATAAACATAAAAGTTCATTTATCACCGCGGCCATTTCATGTTCAATGAATGTAGTTAAATACTCATTTAAATATGTTCCCAGCCATAACAAGAGTGCTGGGACCGGCCCCTGTGTCAGTGTGTGTGCCAGAAACAATGTCAGTGTAGCATCTTGCATTTATTGCGTAGGAAACAAAAGGTTTGTCTTTGGTAAAGAAGCATCTGTTGAGAACGCATCATTTAAAAATCAAAGCGTAACGTAACACCCCACTGATTATATTTACCAGCTCGCTGCGTGTCGATACCTATCAAGGAAAAATGATTTTGCTTATTTGGCTTAGTGCCCCCTTCACTGTCAGGACACATGTTTATAAGAAGAAACACATAAATTAAGCCCTAAATAGGCCTTCTCACAGCAGACTTGCCATACACAGGCATTAATAATGTTAACAATGACTTTTCTTGTCAAGCGTCCCTTAAGCCTCAGCAGTGTGACAGTGGACCCTGAAGCTGGAGCAGCTGAGCGGGATTCAGCCATCCTTCATTTCATTATTACACACATGTTGTGACACGTCAAAGTGTCTGTTGTGGAGGCATTCATCAAACATCACACACTTAGATACATTTTCCAGTGGAATAAGTGTTGGACCTGTGTGTGTCCTCTGTCATCTACAATTAAGAATATCAGTTCATATCAACGAAACAACAAAAGACATTATCTGTGCGTGTTTCTGATCCGATGCTCTCAACAGGACATCATTTCTCTGTGTTTCCAAAATAAATCCACGTTATGTTTAAGGTTTCAGCACAAAAGCTTGTTGGTTAGTTTGGAGAAAAAAATCATGTTTTAGGTTAAAATGACTTCTTTGTTAAGGTTAGGGGATCTTCGTTAACATGGTTAAGATAATGGAAAGATGGTGGTCGACACACAAAACAAATAGCAGTTTCTCGTGTCAAACTCCAACGCATAGTTTATCCTGCTGTCTCCCTTAATAAGATTAAAATGTATCAAAACAAACCACACATGTAGAATAAATAAATAAAAACAGATATAAATGAAAAATAAATTCCTTAATGGACTTTATTGCTTTATGATATGAAACAACAAAGCAGAAAAAGCGCAATTAATAAAGAAAGTGTAATTAATAAAGAAAATTATACTATGTTTAGGGCCCTGCCACTGACATATTGCACTGAAATAGAAAAGAGCCATTGTATTAATTTCACTTGTGCTTTTCCTGCCTTAAATAGTTCCATTTCATATTCCATAACTAATTAATGATTAAAATCTCATTGCAATTTTAAGAGAAAATAATGGATTAGATTTTAAAAGATAGAGGGATTAATAAAGAATGCCTTCTTCTTCTTCTTCTTCTTTAAATTGTCATCCCATCAGGTAGAACTTAGGTCTCAATTGTGCCTCAAATGTCTAATTTTAGCGCAGAAATCTGAGTGTTCGGTACTTTTTTCTCAGTGAGCGTTTCCATGAATCACAATAGACAGTACCTGCAGTCACTGATCCACCATCAGGAAATCCATTGATTTTCATCAGACATACAAACAGCCGTACATCCATCTCTGGTAAGTGATGCTTAGATCATCACTCAGGCTCAGGAAAATGATTACTCAGCTCAATAAAGACACTTTTATAATAAGAGAAGAAGAAAAAAATCCCAATAAAGCTGTGGCCTGAGATTACGATTACATTCAGTATTATAAAGGCACTTTGCCTCGCAAATATAAGAAGCTTATGATACACGTGTACAGTAACACACACATACTGTACACCACCTTTTGTTGGTCAGAGAGTGGAGCAGTATTATCTTCATCATCAGCAGCAGCAGCATTAGAGGCATCGTCAGGCTGTGCAGGTCTCACTCAGATGATGTGATTATCTGCTCCACTGGTCACTGTCTCCTGACTGGTTGGCTGGCTGGAACACATTAGCGACCGGGATGTTTCTGCCTGGCAGAGCCGCCACCCCGAGCCCCGATCAGACCTGTGTGTGTGTGTGTGTGTGTGTCTATAAATGGTTGCACCGGCCGGCTGGAACATGTTAACAACCTGAATATTTCTGCCCAGCAGGGTCAGTGCTATACGTGGCTTCGTTAGCGCTGTGTAGAGGGAGGATATGTTACACAGCCGTCTGAGTTTGTATGTAAGGATGCCTGTCTATTTGTGTGTGTATGTGTTTTATTTGTAGATCACCTGCAAAGTAAGATTATTTAGTTTCTTCCCAAGAAATTGGATTTGGGTCACAAATACATGTGGGCCTCTCATAATGGTTTATGATGTAGCCAAAGAAAGAGACTGACTGAAGGGCATCATGCATCAGTACGAACCCAAATGCATATGTGCATGCATCCATGCATCGTCTATGAGAAGCCCCCCCTGCGGACAAAGCAACGGCACTAATATCCTCTCAGTTAGTGAGGCAGCGAGCTGAGACAGAGGCCAGTCAGACGTGATGGGCCGAGAGCTGCCGCAGCTCCCTGCTGGGCCACCAGAGGCTCACATCCAGACACAGCAACACTGTACAAACAGCCTTTCACACACCTGCATGCTTCACTGAAGCCACCGCAAGTGTGACTATCTCAGCCGAAGCTCGCTAAACATGAATGCCCTACTGAAAATATGATGAAGGCTGCAAGAGTCGAATGCTGTTGGCTCATTCTGCAACAACCAGTGGTGCCGTCTCAAAGCTGCTTGAGCTAAATTTCAAGTGTCATCTAAAGATATTTCATCATCCAAAAAAGAAAATGTCAAGAAACGAGGAAGAGAATATTAAAAAGGCTTTATTTTTGTGGCTAAATCATTGAAAGGGCAGATGGTCGAAACACGTTGGCTTTTTAAAGATTGCTCTTTAAATGATTTAGCCACGACGATGAAGGATTTTTAATATTATCGTCCTCGTTTCTTGGGATTTTCTTTTTTGGATTGCCTTTGGAGTCACCTTTTTCTCCCGTTTTCAAAGAGCACCTGGCACAATTTTCACCTTCATTGCATTAAATAAAGCAACCAGTCACTTCTCCTGTAATCCTATTGAGTTTATAATGTGAACGGTCAGATGTTTTACTAAGGAAACATACTCCTACAGTAAATGTTTATAATATGTCTGAAAACTACATTTATCCTGGATTGGTCACAAACTGGCTCAGAGAATGTGTCATGGATGGAGGCCAGTCAGGAAATGTACGTGAATTTATTCGACTTAAGTTAACATATATGCGCAATGATGGTCAGCAATATCAGGAATGAGAGCAGTACATGGAGGTGGTAAAGGTACAAATCAAAAGCCAGTGAAGCAGTGTGGATCTAAGATGTAGTAAAGAGAGAGACAGAGGCCCAGTTCCAGTCTGGTCCCTACACCTTCCCTAAATGGTGGAATGCATGTATATTTTGAGGTAGTTGAACTTTACTTGAGTATTTCCATTAATGCTATTTTTTACTTCAACTCCACTATATTTATCTGATAACACATAAGCACAATCCCACTGACTTAGATGTCCTCTCTGATAGTTTAATGCCATTTGCACACAATATCTATTTTACTTCCATCTTTTGAAAAAGAAGCAGACTTCAGTGCCAACGTAGCACATATGTATTTATTGTTCAGTTTGATCATTGTTTCCTTTTTCATTTACCTTAAGCAGTGACGCTGTAAGCTGTAAAAAACCTGTGTTTTAACATGTTTTTTACAATTAAATTATGGTGAATACTGTGAGATATCATACGAACAGTAAACAAAACATCTCAACTGTGAAATTTACGGTTGCCAAAAAACACACACCGTAACATCTTGTAAATTGTAACCATACTTTTTATGGTGAAATCCTGGCAACCACAGCTGCCGGTAATTTAATTTGTGTGATTTTCTGACAAAACACTGTCTTTTGAACCAAAACAACATTAAGACATTCATTGTGGCAGCTCTGAATATCGTGCTGTCAAACATAAGAGCATTGTAACTTGGCGTGTGCTTTAAAAGGAGGTGTTGCTGCTCCGTCCTAACACTCTTCACCGGAGCTGTGGCAGACGATTACTGGAAATCTCACTCGTTCCTCAAAATTGATTTAGCGCGCATGTGGGAAAGGGGGCTTCGGAAAGGACAGCAAGGAAAGAGCTCGCACATGAGAATAAAACACCAAACAGCGAGAGAGAGAAAGTGGAAATGATGAAAAGGAAGGTAATCGACAAACAGATACTGATCATTATCTATCACAGCCCGGCAGGCACGTTAGCCAACTCGATGTGAATGAGCACTGTGTTAGCTTCTGCGGCCAATTCTACGCCAGTCAATGACTGCTGGATGGCCTCCACTTAACCATTTTCACGCCTCTTACTGTGGCCGTCGCTTAGCCGCAGCCGATGCCAATATAGTCGTCACCTCTCTCTCCGCTCCCATCAACTGCTCCCACACTATAGACCCCTGCATTGTTAAATTCATGGCATGGTCTCTCTCGGAGGCCTGCGCTGCCACGGGTCTGTCAACAGATTGCCAAGAAACCTGTTGCCTGAGGTGAATAGTCCACACTCGTGTTTTTGTCTATTTGGGTTTCCTTCGCGCGGCTCCTTGGCTTCGGCAAATCGCCCCCAGCTTTGGGTTTGTAGCGCATGCAAGTGCGTCAGGCGGCATACACAGACCAACACACGTTACACAATACACCCCTCTATTCCTGTCCTCCCAGCACCTCTCCCTGCAGATACCAAACCACCCCGCGCTCGAGCATCCAGGACGTGTTTGACAGCAGATGGTATGAATTATTTGCTGGAATCTCATCCAAAGGCTTCTTGGCATCTTGGTTTTTCGAGGTGAAATATTCATGGGGCCGGCGCTAGCCAGCGCAGACGGGCACCTCACTGCGCCGTCTGTTGTGTATTTGCGAGGAAATGAAGGCTGACCACAAGCACAGGGGAGTGGATCTCCCCGCTAGATGAGGTCTGACTGCTCTCTCATGTGCTATCAGCACAGACGTGTCGGCTATGGTTATGTTAGATGTCAGATAGGCTTAGATCAGGCCACGACCAGAAGCCTTCCACGCACACAAATGGTAAGAGATAGGGCGTCTCATTGTGCCGCAGTCTGCCAAGACTCATATCATCTCCGCTGCCGGATGAAACCTCATATCTGCCACCTCATAACTCCAACAGGGAGGTTGTGAGAATTTTGGCTTTTTTACAGGCTGTTAGCAGATCTATTAGCTCTTAAGAAAATATTCTGAACACTGAGTGCACAATAATTTACAGAATATGACTAAAATTGATATCTTGTTGTTCTGTCTGTTAGACTGATGCAACTACTTGACATCTATGGTCTTTAAGGTGGAAAAGGTTTACATGATAGAACACATTTCCACCTTAAAGGAGCAATATTGACAAATTGGCCACCTAATCAAAACAAATAGGGGAAAGCATATGACCAGATTGACCACTAACTGTAGCTGCCAATAGTTATTTAGTTAGTTAGTTGGTTAGCTCAGTTAGCCATGCAGGTAGAGATGCAAGCTTGGACCATTAGCATGGTAGCTTGGGGGCTAGCTGGTTAGCAAACATACTTGTCTTCACTATAAAGATAGTCATCACAACATCAACAATGTTATTTCTTCACATTCTGTAAATAATTTATTTAATTTTTGAATGTTTTCAACCAAAATTCTTACATATTGCACCTTTGAAGGAGCTTGTCACATGGTGCATACTAAGTTACTGTGAACTAGAGAGTATATTTAATGAAGTCAAGTACCAAAAGGTATGAATTAAATCTTCACTGTGACTTCTAAAACAACATAAAACTATACGTTGAATGTGATCTGTGTCTAATATCTGATACATGTAATGTCATATTTTTACATTTTTACATGAAACAATAGATTTGACCTCACTTCCTGTGATTTATATTGCATGTTTCTTGCCTTATCCTCAGCCAGTACCACTATGCTCACTTGTCTTTCTTGCTAAAGAGCTTACAGCCCTTCACAACTCATTTCCTTGTATCGTATCCATTTGCAGGCCACTAATTAACCACTGTTACAGCTCATTAGTCTGAAATGTTTCTCTTACCTCAAATTAAAGACACACTAAAGAGCAATATACAGTATAAAGTTAATTAAGGCAACTGTACAGTAAATTAATCAACTGCTGAAAGTGCTCATGTGTTTACCTGTAAAAGAAACCTCATCGTGGTAAAGCATGTGTGCACAGCAAGCTAATATTAATCTAATATTTAAGCAAATGTATGTTTATTGATTTCAACTTACAACCATTACAACAACATCTCAGACGGGCATGTATATGTCGGAGGTGTTGTGGAGGCTGGCTGTCTGAGCTGCGTGTGTTTAGTTTTGAAATACTTATCCTGCTGTTGACAGATGAGACCAGAGTTTTTCCATGACAACCCCAGACTCAGGCCACCTAACAATAGCTCCCCCCAGTCTCACGTCTGCTAACGGGCCACAACAGGACCTAATGAGGACAGGGGGAGACAGGGCTCCTTCAGCACCAGGACTGTTGACTGTATGACGGAAAGATCTAAAACGGAAGATTTTGTTGTGTTTTTTCAGATTAACCTCCAGTTGTGGACGTGCACTGGGCTCTGTACTATATTTGCAGCTTTTCAAGTTTAAGTACAGAATGTATTTACAGCAGGGAACATATTAGATGTGTAACAACTCCAATAAAAGCTTGAAAAATAAAATAAAAAGGTCATTTTTGCCTCGAGTTTGACTGAAATCCAACACTGCAAATCTTCCTGATACCATTTAATTATATGTAGTTTTTATTTTTGTATTTAAATCAAATTAAGACTTTGCCTCTTTTCAGGGATAGTGTCACCTGTCAAAAATGTTAGAATATCAACTGGACAGAAAACATTCTTTTCTTGTGCTTATTGTTGAAGTGGATTCTGTTTGGGTGGCATTCTTGAAGTCCTTCATCGGTGGGCTGACTGCCACCCAATCTGGTGTCCGAGCCCACACTGAGAGAAAGAGCCAGACCAGTCTCCTTAGATTAGTATCAATCCCTGAAGGCTATTAAAAAGTCATTTGTCTCAATACGAATGGCAGCCAGTGATACGCAGCCCAAGTGTTGCTTGTTATATTTTAACCCTGTAGGTTCTCCTCCGTCTGCCTTAATGCTGCTTGTGTTACACCACAGTCTCCAGGCAGGATTGTGGGTGTTCTCTAGCCAAGTTTCCTTGAGGTGCTACCGATCACTTTGATTGTTACAGTGATAGTTAGAGATACCTTAAAACCACAAAAATAAAAATGATACAGAAATACACAATAAAACTATTAACAGTGATGAAACTGATGATTAATGTGACAGTAAAATGTTAAACCTGATTTTATGTGATGTGGAAACCTTTGTTTTTAACAGCTGACGTCCAAAAATACTACTTGCAAGTTATTATAAAAATGCATCGCACACTGTTTAACCTTTCAGTTGAACAATGATCATAACAATGTAATAAGTATACAGAAAATAAAATGGCAATTGAAACTACTTGGTACCCCTGGTTGTTGGATCTTCCCACCAGAACTTAAATGCAGCATAGCAGTTGTGGCAAAAAGGCTTAAAGGGTCCAATTTGTAAGAAACCGCTGCTTTACGATGGCTGCAGACCAGACCTACAATCCAAAAGCCTCAGTAACCGACGAGCTGGGAATGAGACTCAAAAATCTACTTTCCCTACAAATCAAACATTTAAAGCACATTTTGTAAGTATTTTATTGGGCGGAGTGAGCTTAGATAGACAGGAGATGAGCTGTGTATTACTCGTTGATTTTCACAATGTTGACTAAAGCTATAAAGAGTTTGAGCACATGGATTTTAAGGGAGAACCGCTTTAGTAAGACATAAGACAATAGCACCTGATATGAAACAATGTCAGGGGTATTAACTTGCCTCATGTAACGACACAAGTAAATTGAAATGTTTACAATAGGTCAATGTAATCTTACTTAATTACTCAACATGGACTTAATCATCTTTATTAATCTTCCACAATTCAGTTCAGCTCTCTTCCCTCGTTCTTCCTCACGAAGAACCGAGCAGCTGACTGACCCTAGATCTTAGTGAAGATTCCCTTTGTTTCACGTATTACGTTCAGAGACAGAACTGTGTTGCAGTGAGGACCATGTGGCCTTTAACCTGAGTGAATAAGGCATCAAAAGACGGTTTATCACGTCTCAAACGTGCCACCGAGCAAGCGTGGGCCTTTGTTGTGACTGAGACCGGAGAGGCCGAGAGCCAGATGGAGGGAGTAGTGGAGAGAGTGACAGATGACAACAGCGATAGAGGGAAGAAAAAGAGATAAGGATAGAGACAAAGGGAGGGTGAGAGCGCGAGTTGTAGAGAGCGGGCAGGTTGGAGTGTGCTGGCCGGGCCCCAGCGGAGCCATCGATCCAGGCTGGCCTTACATCAGAGACAGGAAACCTGAGCTGCATGCTTCATCACCTTCCCCACGGAGTCCTCCCTCTCTCCTCTCTTCTAAATCTCTCCTCTCCTCTCTCCTCTCTCCTCTCCTCTCCTCTCCTCTCCTCTCTCCTCCTCTGATCCAGGGCCTGTCAGCCTCCACTACAAGCTGCTGTCAATTCATCATTCCATGGCCGAGGCTGGCTGCACCCCGGCGCTAAGTGCACACAGCCGTCCATTCACAACCACTCATTCATTATACTGCCTGTGCATGTGTGTGTGTGTGTGTGTGTGTGTGTGTGTGTGTGTGTGTGTGTGTGTGTGTGCACTTGTGGCTTTCGGTGTGTGAACATGTGTGCGCATCAGTGTGGATATTATGCACAACCTGTCCTGCCTGTCTGCTTAAGCTATTGTTTTGAATGGAGGGAGGAGGGTATTATGGGGGCCAGTGCCATGCGACTTGAGGGTAACAAGGTTAGGTTATCGAATTTGTTTAGGCGTCACCGTCTCCTGTGGGAGTCAGCTCAACCCCCACGCTCCGCCGTGCCTCAGCCCTCATCTCTCACTCGGCTCAGCCGAAAATATCTCAGCCGGCCAGTGTTAAGGGGGTCTGTTGTGTAGCAGCTCGGGTGTTTGCTTATATATGTTTCATGACACTGTAGGACTCCATTTACTATACAGTTTCAGAGATGTTATCATTTACTCTCCGTAATTAGCCGCAGCAAATAGCAATGGGCTAAAGCCATTACGGAGTATCTTAAGTTTCACAGCCGAGTCTGGCGGCAGTGGCTGTTTTGAAAGTGATTATACAATCAGGTTAAGAAAACGTAAATTCAACCTCGTGAAAACACGATGCAGTCAAAGTGCCGGGTATTTTTTTCTTTTTTGTGGCAGTCGTCTTTATTTTGAAGACACAGTGGAGTTTAATTGGGGATAATTTGCAAAAATAAAAGCTCGGGTCAAGTTGCAAGACAAAAAAACAAGCAGAAAAGCTGAGAAAGATTAACACTAAGTGATAAGTCAGGCTGCTTCAAAATAATTAACATGAGGGAACTGGAAAATGATACCTTTAATATCAAAAGACGGAGTGTATAAGATTAGCAGCCAGCAAAATAATTCTGACCACATCAATTTGAAACAGCAAATACGTTTCTGAAATACAAGTAAACATAATGCTGCACAGATTACCTCTTTATCAACACAATGAGGAAACAGAGTTAATCTGACAAGTCAGATACTGAACATATCTAAAAAATGTTCACTGATAATGTATTTTAGATTTTTATATGCCAAGGTGGTAAAAGCCCAGGTCTACTGCAGAGTCAATTGACCCGGGTGTAAATGCAGAGTTTACACATTCCCATTGCACACAAAAGCCTGATTTTAGCGGGTTTAAGTGGGATTTTAGGGATTTTACAGACTAAGATAACAACAGTAAGGCCAAACAAGGAAGCCACAGTGGAAAGAGAAGGTAAAACAAGAATGCAAAGCCAAATGCAAAACACAAAAAGTCAACATGAGTTATACTAAGTAGTAAAAGGAATAAAAGGGATAAAACAGGCAAATATCCCCAAAAAGCCATGTGAATAAAGAGATAAAAGAATAAAATCAATAAAGGACGATAGCAAGTTCAGCATTATTTAATTTCACAATGAAAGATCATGATGCTCTTTGGTTAACATACTTGAAAAACAAATTATCATTATTTTCATAGAAACAGAACTTCAGGGAAACAGGTCAAACAATTAGTGAGATAATATTTCATAAGTTCACCTTTTTTAGCAATATTAACCAAAAATGTCAGACAGAGGATCAATCCTACTTATGCTGATGATCCCCCAACTTTTCCTCTTCAATTCAACATGTAAATGTTTGCAACACGTTAAACTAGAATGATGAACATAGTGAACAGTGGCCTGTTAAACCTGTTAAACACACACATGTAATTATAGCTGTAAAAGCGTCAAGTAGAGCCTCACATAGCTGTGAGACTGTAGACTCTTATGTTTCAGTCCCAACACCGATATGTATAAATAGTTTATCATTACTCTACAACGAAGGCTAAAGACAATTTCTACATTTAAGTGTCCTGGGAAACCCCTCGCCAGATTAGTTTTCTTGGGTCCCGTACCAGCTTTCAGACCACACATTCTGCACAACACACACTGTGTGAAACTCTCGGCTTTCACCAGGAGACATGAGCCTAATGAACAACCCAAACAGGACAAACACACTTTTTCTCCTTTCTCATACTGTATCGATTTGTTCGGTTCATATCATTCTCCCCCCTCTCTCTCTCACCCACACACACACACACAGATGTATACTGGTATGGTCTGTCCCCTCCTCACACATCACCCCTATCGCGTCTACATATCTGAAAGTTTAACAGTTTTAACTGAGACGAATCCTCTTGAATTCCCTGCCTGCTTCTTCGTATCCTCGTCCTGTACATCCTGTTCGTCCCCTGTCCAGATCAATGCTGATGGAATTCCCTGGATGAGACTGCTGCAAGAAAAAATATATATATACATTTTTCCATGAATAATACATTGACCAGGAGCTGCAGAATGACATCAGTGTGTGTGATTGTGTGTGTTTGTCAGGGGAGATTAATGAAAGCCTCTGTGTGTTTTTTCTGTCTTGTTTTTGTCTCAGACTGTGTATCCTATCATCCTGTCATTATTTAAAACTGTCCATTAAATGATTATTCTTTCTTATTATTAGAAACTGCAGGGATTAGAGGCAAATCACACAGAGAATGAAGCAGCTACAATACAAGGAGAGAGGCAAATGTATGAGGGCCGACGAGAGCAAAACCCATATTGCTGTTCATGGCATCACGGCTAACTGGACTGTCCTGAAAGGGCATTAGCCCGGTCGTTTTACATGCATGACTAGTTGGTGCATTTGGACCCCCCAGATGAATTTTTCAACATCACAGGTAGGTTTCTCGAGCCTAGTAAAGAAAAAAAAAAGTGCAGACGCTAACAGAAGCTGAAAGCCCAGGCTTTAGCGTCAGGGCAAACAGATTTCTGAGATATGAATAATGTAAAAACCAGAAGAGAGGAGATACATAAATAGCTGAGAGAAGAAGAGGATATGGCTCCATCTCCTGCTGGTGACAGAATAAAATGATGTGTTGTCCTGGTAGATGGGCCGCGGCACAAAGGCTCTTGTCTCGACATTATGAGTTTGAAAATGGGTCTTGATATTGGCTCCATATCTGTCATGTTCTCCGATGTTTACTTTCATTTAAAACATATAAGACATTGAATTATTTTAAAGAAGACCTTTTATGCTTCCCTTCAAATTTGGGCATGTAAAAGATCTTGGAAGTTGAATAAGCTCAAAGTCAGAAGCTCTGACATTAAACCTGAAACGCCTCGACGGGAGTCCCGCCTTTAATTGCGTGACTTTCTGACATCACACTACATCACAATGTCACACATTGAACAATTTAAGCCAATTTGGCATGAAAATTAATTGAACACAGCTGCTCTGTTGTTGTGAGCGGTGCTGGGTCAGGCATGTGTTTGCTGACCAATCAGAGCAGACTAGGTATTCGGGAGGGGGGTCCTTAAAGAGACGGGAGCTAAAAGAGCCTTTCAGACACAGGGTGAATACAGTGCTGTGTATGTATAAGTATGAGAACACTGATGTGTTCTTTGAGCATTAAAGCATGTAACCCAAAAAATAAAATTATGAACCTGAAAATGAGCATAAGGTCCTGGATTATGAAATATATCTGTTATTGTCAACAAATTCCATACAAATCCCCAAATCAGCAGTGAATCAGTCAATCTCTCAATACTTTCCGAGGTCCCCAGCTTGTCCCAAAGCCATTGATCTAAATCTTTAAAATCAGGTCACAGATATAAGTCTCCATTATGTCGCAAAACAGCTAAGCACTGTAGGTTTCTAGCTAACCGAACTCAAACAGCAGTAATTTGCACATTTTTGGAAACAGACATGGTGCCATAGTGAGTATTTATGGCATTCGCAGCACATCGTATGTCAGATAGACAAATGAGCTACAGTGGCCATATTCATTGTAATGAGGGAATGTGTCACCCAGTGGCAAAAGTGAGGCTCATTTATGTGTGTTCAATAGTTTTTAGACAATGTTTGAGGTCTGTGATAAATGAGGCATGGATAATGACAATACTTAGTAGAGTCAGTTCATTGTGGTCTTTTTCATTGGTTTTGTTGAAAATTAGAAACATGCAGAATGTTATCTGACTCATCCTTGAAAGAAACACACAATGCAGTCGTCTACAACAAGCCTAAGAGGCAGCAGTGCCATCTCTACTCAACTAAGAGTCTTCTTGGTAGGTCTTGCTTTGCCCCCCACGCAGCCACAGAGTGAGTAAATGGTCATCATGATCAATATCTATTTCCTGTGGTGTCATGTTTCAGAATAATGTCCATATTGAACCAATGTTTCAGCAGACTCCCACCACACTTTTTCTCTCCCGGCCGCGCACCGTTTCCGTTGCTGAAGGAGAGAAAATCCCTACAAATCAGATTAAACAAATGATTTTCAGAGAAGCCATTGATCATCCATCCTGCTCCACTGGCCTAACTGGGAGATCCTAACAGCACCGACTGGGCATCTGAGAAGAGAATGTGCCTCTAATCTGGTTTGCAATTCCTGTTTATCCTGCACAGATCAGCAGTGTTAACTTAATAGGTGGAAACTCTTGATCTCACTGCTACTCTGAGCCGGAGAAAATCCACCCTAAAACAAAAACTCAAGTTTTATGCCTGGGATAGAGGCTTTTTGATTTGTGAACACAACTCTGTGGAAAACAGAAACTGTAACCTGTGATCTCAGTAAAACCGGCTTACCTCCCTGACGTTTCAGTGGAAACTAATTTTATGAAATTTACTGTAGGTCAGGTCACTGTTTTGCATCGACAAGCCCCGTAAATCAAGAAGGGGTTCATGATGTGGCTGTTTTTTTGGCGATCTTGTTTCCAACTGTGGGAGAGAGTTCAAGATTGACACCCCAAGATCAAAGAAACACAAAGCATATATATAGAGTGTGTAAAGGTGGATTTTCCCCTTTGAAGGACAGAATTCATCAATAGAAAACCGTCCTGATCGCTCCACTTACCGTGCTGGTTAGTGGAGCGCCCTGTTGCTTCCTCTCTCCACTGGGAATATTTGTAACACTAACAACCAGCTCATGTAAAATACATTTCTACATCAGTAAACTGAGTTATTACTCTTATGGGAAGCAAACAGGCCAGAACCCATGCAAAGCACTGGTAAGCCAATCAATGAACAGTCTGTGCTAAAAGCACTATTTGTGAAAGGGGGTACCTACTTAAAAGCCTGCACTTTTATGCCTTAATCAATTTATGGGTGTGCTGGTCATTTTGTTTAAGCCAATAAACTGGTGGATTACCTTGAAATACTGCTTAGTCCATTGACCAGCTATGTTTATGATGCTGGTTACAGCAAGTTGTGTGTTTGTGTGTGTGTGTTTGTGTTTAGATGAAGGCTTAACATGGTGACTGTGGGAGTTACTCTTGAATGGACTGGATACACTGATGTATCATTAAAGACGTGATACGTTTGCAGATGAAACCAGCTTGGTGCAGTAATTAACGGTCTTGCAGAGAAAGAGATTGACATGTAAGACAAGAGCATATTTAACCTTTCACATCAAGGCAGTTGAACTATGAAGGGAAAAAGCATCTATTCTTAATGCTCGTTCACAATTCAATGAAAGGAAGTGTCAAAACAACACATTTAACACTTTTTTTTCTCAATGTGCTCTTTACCAAGAGTACAAGAGCCCTGCATGAACACACTACATTCTGCCAACATTAGAACCAGACCGTTTTATTCTTGGGTCATTGAAAAGGCTTCCAATGTTTTTCAAGCCTCTTTGTGTCTCATACCGATGCACATCATACCTTTTCATGTCTGTATGAGACAGAACAGGCTTTGATTATCTCCAATGTACACCCATCCATGGCCACATCAGATGCTCAGAGCTAAGTCACTGAGTGTAAAGAGCGACAAAGTCTGCAGGCTGAAGTGTCTGAAGGTCGGAGTGAATGGGTAAAAACATTAGACTTTCATCCAGAAGATGGTGTTTCTGTCCCGTGTGAAACCAAAAGGATCTAAGTAAAGGTTTTCTGGCACAACTCCACATACTTCCAAGGTGCATGGAGAAGGGAAAAAGATTCCAGCAACACGTTAAGTACATAGAACAGCTTTATTATTAGACCAATGTGTTGCGGCTTGTGACCTTTATCAGGATCATTTTAGGATCTGATAATAAAGATGTTCAATTTAATAGTGTTGTAACTTATATAACAAACAAACGTAACCTACATCATGAGGTAATGTAGGTGCTAACTACAAACAAAACTCATCATGAACGAAAACAGTGTTATGTGTTGAAAACTTGTATGTTGAAGTGCTCAGTCACATTGTGTAAGACTCGCTGTCTTTGTTTGTTTTGGGCTGATTTTCTAAATCCCTCTGGACTGATTGCAGTGGATTCAGATCACCTGTGTGCAGGGTGTGGAGAGACTGACTCCTAATTAATGAGTGGAAGCAGCTTGGGGCATTCACCCTCCCAAACAATCAGGGTGTGACGACGCCCTTTTGTGAAGGCTGAAGAGAGATGTGTGCAAGTGTTACTTGCCTTACAAATAGCTGGATGCCTGCAGGTTTTCTTTTGTTTGTTTGACGCTTCCCAATTTAATATTTTATGTCATTGGGGACTTGAGAGCTTGTATAAAGCACATTTCAGTTTGATTATCCCCTGAAGAGGTGTTTTTTTATTACTTATCACTGAAGTTACATAATGCAGAAACAAGTGATAGGGGGGCGGAGTGGCTGAGACACCATTCCCCCTATTACAACACACTGCACCATCAAAATGATTTTGAAGCTGTTATTTTAATGTCAAAAAGTTACATAACGTTGCTCTGACGATGGCCAAAATGCGACAACCAGACCCAGGTTGGGGCAGTCTCAGACTTACGCAGCATAACTGAGCTGCTCACACGTCTCCTTTCTCTCACAGGTTCTGCGCCTGACGTCTAATCCTCGCTCGGTTTCATTTTCAGTCTCTCACACTTTCTCTCTGCCTTCCTGTCCTCCTGTCCTCCCACTCCTCTCTCTTTCTGCTCAGGCAGACAGGAAGTGTCAGGTCAGGCCAGGTTATTTCAGGCCTAATTGGGAGATTGATGTTCCTCCAGAAACCTGGCACCTTGACATGCCTTTCATCCTCCCTCGTGCACTTCCTCCCAAACGGCGAGAGCCAGACATGATGACGGCTCGCTGAAACACAGACAACTGTCCTTTTTTGAGGACTTTTTCAGCCAATCAAAGACACCGGGGTGAAAAAAATCATGGGGGGGGAGAAAGAAACCACAACTGATCAGAAGGACTCTCAAGAAATGACTGCTTGTGCTGACCACCTTTATCTCCCACGATGCCACAGCACCAGAGTTATCTGTTACTGTGGCTATAGAAATGCTGAAAGGAGGAGAGTATACTTGAATGGGCTGGAAGAATAGGGGCATCGGTCCCAGCTAATGGGGCTATTTGTGGGGAATGTCTGAAGGGGAATAGTGGGGGCAGTGGCTCTATCGTGCCACGTCGGAGTGGGTCGTAACCCGAACCTCACATCCAGCACTTCTACAACACAAGCAACAAGCAGCTGGGGCAGACCAGGGCCAGTGGAGCACGACCTGACCAGTGTTCACCGGTTGAATACGATGTGACTCCGAGGTGTCCAGTACACTTTTAAAGGGTTAGGTTGCCCCATTTACAGTCTTTGCAAGTGTTGCAATGGTGATAAATAAACACAATAATACTTAACAATAACCAAATGTATATCCAAAGACATCACACAGGCGATACTGTTTAGTTCACTTAAAGCATTTATCACCAAAGGTGCCGCTGAAACTGATTGTCCAGATTGTAGCTTCACAGGGTCAGAATGTTTCATCCAAAGCTCTTGTTGGTCGATCAAACATTGTCTGAACACACACTCATACACACTTTTCCAGTGTCTGAATTACATTTTACAATATTTTTGTTTCTTTTTTTGGCACTGACAAGCTGATATTCACATCCTCTGCAAACATCTGTCATGAGGTGACAAAGAAAGCAGGGTTTGGACTTCTTTTTCAAGCTCTGTTTTTTAATTCTTCACAATTTTGACAAAAATGTCTTCCAGGAGAGACTGTCCGAAAGTGTGTGTCATTATAACCATTTGAACTGCGACTGCGTTTCTCTTTGATGGCAGGCTTTGTTTCCCACCATCAGGTGTGACCACCAAAGCTACAAACACTGTTTGTTTCGGATAACACATCGTAGCAACTAGTTGATTTTAAGCGTACCCCAGACTTACACTCTGATACTGTATCCAGTCATCTAGCCTTCAGGAGTTTTGGTTTGACTCTAGAATTCCACTGGATGCATGTATAAAACACAGAGTAATGCAGCGGTCAGCTGCCGTGATGGAACAGAACCGGACCGAACACAGATTTTGTGGAATTTAAGGGTAACTCTAAAAGCTAGATTCCACCAGATACGTGTCCAGTTCTGCAAATGAGGTAAATGGAATTTATTTTAAAATGCTCAAGGCATTGAAAAATTAAACAAATTCAACTGCAACATATCTTTTCCGCAAACAATGTCCTTGTTACTTTAGATAAAACTAACCTAGCTGTGTACAGTCTTCATTGGATCAACTGTATGTTCTGTCAGATTGGTCCAGACTGAAATATCCAAACAACTAATGGATTGATTACTGTCAGCAGACCGAGGTTGCAGGGATAAGACACGATTTATTAAGTCAAAAACCTAAGCATCGAGAACATGACATGACAATACATACAATGAACCGACCAAGACTGAACAAAAACCCAGAACTTAAATGACAAGACACAAACGAGGGAACAAGACACAGGTGAGACACAAGAGGACAGGTGCAGGCAATCAAACTGAACAGTGACAGGAAGGACAAGACAAGGAACACATGGACTACAAAATAAAACAGGAAGTGACCTAAAAAAAAAAAAAAAAAAAACATGAAACAGAAACGTGACAATTACCACATTTTGTGCTAACATTTGTAGTCTCCAGAGGATGATCAAAGCCTGCATTGTCATTGCGAGCAAGCTGTGATGCTGATGTTAGCAACTTTAAATCATTTACAATGCGGTCAGTCACAAATTTTAAGTTAGATATTTGAGAAAACACAAAATTGAAATTGTTTTGGTTGCTTGTTAATGTGAGCAAATTGAACACTGGGAACTACCGGGGTCCTCAGTGATTTCAGTAACCCTGTAACAGCACGCTCTTGGCTAAATCCAAAAGGTTTACTTCCTTTGGGCTCAGCTACAGCGAACAAAAGTCTGTCTGAGGGGCTCCCGGTGAGAAAGCACCAGCACCAGTGGCCACAGCGAGATGCCCATCCACGACTAGATGGGCAGCTGAAATTACCAATTAGTTTACCAATTGGCTGCAGCGGATTCGATTGGTTTGTAATTAATTCTAGTTACTGGCCCGTAGAGCAGGACGGATGGCGCCATGCCTTTGTCCTACTGACACACTATCCCACAGAGCCGGGCCTCGGGGGGGAGGCAGCGGACATCAATACAGGGCCCTGCAGCTACTGAGCCCTCCGCCTCCTCCTCGACACACACACACACACGGAAAAAACACAGAGACAGCCCGCTCACGCTCACACACACTTCGACACACTATACCTTACACACACTCACACTCTGGTGCACAAACACGCACAGACGGACCCCCTCGCAGCGCTCGGCTGACTCCGGAGAAGGCGAAACCTCAACCGCCTGAGAAGGTGCTGACGACAAACAAAGACAACAGAAATCTTGTGTTTCGAGACCCTGACCCCCACTGTGTGTGTGTGTGTGTGTGTGTGTGTGTGTGTGTGTGGTGTGTGTGTGCGAGGGTGTGTGTTTGTGTGAAAAGAGAGAGAGAGAAAGGGACGGATACAGTGTGGAGTGGAGAGGGAACTTTACACCTTTTTTATTTTTAGACTTTTTTTTTTCCCAATTATTGCTACCTGTGATACTCTGTACACGCTCACGTTTGCATGTGCAGGCAGGTGTGTGTGACTCTTGGTGTGAGGGAATGGTGGTGCAGCAGTGGCCCAGAGCGGGAGGTCACATGGCTCATTGATACCTCCCACACTGAAGGTCAAGGCTTCTACACCCAGGAGCAGAGGAGGGGAGGTTGAAACAGATCGATGATCCAGATAAAAATACACTGCACCTCAGCTAGTCTCCTTTTATAAACACACAGACACACACACACACACATTCAGCGTATTCACACACCCTCAACAAATGACTTAAATGCCACTACAAATGATCCTGGCCTGCTTTTAATGAAAGCGATATCAAAGCGGGAGCAGCGGCTGCTGGCTTTTAGGATAACGATACAGTAATGGAAGACCATTAAAAGATCATAACAGCTTAAATGATGAGGTCTCTATTGTTGCTCCGACCTAAACCTCCTGCAATCAAACCACCGTTTGCACTCAATAGAAAGGGGGACAGGTTGGGAGGTAAAGTTACTTCTTCCTCTCATAATGGCATCCGCAGAGCACTGCCGGTCAAAAAAAAAAAAAAGCTCCGTGTGGGGCAGAGAAAGTAACTGTAGCGGGAGAGAGAGAGTCGGACAAGAGTGCAGCTCGTGAAAGACGGCGATGTGTGATTTATGTGAGCAGTGAGAGGAGTGGTAATTGGGAGTAAAGCTCCACAATGCTTTTAGTTAATGACAAGTCGACTAGTGAAAGATGCCCGCGCCACCACCGCTCCTTATCATGGAGGCTGGTTAACGGTGGGAAGAGGGCCGTGCCGGTGAGCACTCATCGGGTAATAAATGAAGAGCCGCGCTGAGAAAGGATGGGGGGGCCGTGACAGCTACAGAGCAGGAGACAGGACGGTAGCGATTTCCCATTTGGGCAGCCTTCCTTAACGGACATTAAAGGAAGCTGCCAAAAATAGTTTGATAATGTTGGCAGTGGTTCCCCGACACCGTCCACTCTGAAAACAATTCGATGCCTCAAAGAACGAACGCTCCTCCAACAAACAAGGCGCCGTCTGAGTGACAAAGAGCCCTCGTGTCAGCCGGGTAAATAAACGGCCGCCTCATCCGAGAAAATGAATGAGCAATACATCTGATCTCACCGCACTCCTCATCATCGGCCTTCAGCAGCAGAGACAGATGAGTGAAATCACCACAGGAGAGTCAAAATCAATATTGTTACTATCTTTCACCATGAGACAACTGCTGGCATGATGCTGGATAAGTAAGAACTATGTCCTTCACCAACGAATCTACAGACCAAAGTTCTCCTTATCTGAGAGGGAATATCGCCGAGTTTTGTTCCATTCAGGCTTCGACGTGTTTGGCAACAAATTACACAAATAGCGTTCATTAGCAAGAAAGTCAGAAGTCCTGTAATATATGAATATGACATAAATAAAGACAAGGTAGGAGACGGTGTTTGATCAAAACTAATTACATATCGATGCCACGGGTTAAAGGGGTCTTGGTGTGATTCAAACAAATTCATTAACCATGAATTGAACGTCAGTGGAAGATATACAGAGAGATGCTGATATTTTTGCCAATGTTTGAGGACAAACTCAGAGGACTCGAGACTTAAAGCTAACAGCTCATCTTCTGTTAGTTTGTGGCATCAGGATCATGATGTTAATAGGATTTTTAACAGCAAATACATGAACTTAATACCACTACTCAGATTCTAATGATTTAATCAGAATAGTGGACGTATTGCTGAAGCTTTTATCTGCAGACCTGCAAACAATACCAGTATATTAGCTTAGAATTGCGATCATTCACTCATAGATTCCCCTTTTGACATTAATGTTTGTCCAGCGTGCAAAGTGCTTTTCCAATCCTGTACTTTCATGTAAATTAATTTAGTCACTGGGCTTGGCTTTATGTAAATCAAAGTTAAGACTAAGTTCAAAACCTTCCTTTTGGTTCAGCATCTGTATTCCAGTGAAGCACTCGATCACCAAACACAGCAGCCCAGAGCCAGGATAACATGTTGGAATTAAACGTTTCTGCAAATCACTGATACTTTCACAGCTGCGTCACAGGCCTGCGTTAATAGGATGTTTTTGAACAGTATCTACTGCAACCTTGCACAATCCTGATCAAATGTTTTGCACTACTGGATAAATCTGCACAGTCTTCACCTACTTTGAAATCAGTCACACTCTATTTATATTTTCATATTTCTATTTAAGTATTTTTAGTATTGTTTGCTGTTTTGCACCTACAGACCACAGCAAATTCCTTGTATGTGTAAACTTACTTGGCAATAAAAGCAATTCTGATGAGGGTCCTCAGTGTTTCAACATTTGTAAGCGTCACACTGACAGATATTTGGATACACTTCAGGACAATCTCTAGCTGAGTGTGTGGTGACCAAAACAGGCATTTTAAGCCAAAACATGATCTTTTCCTATCCCTAACACAGTGTGTGTTTTTGTGCCTAAACCTACCCAGATCATTATCACAGTGTTGTCTAAAGACAAAATTGAAACTGAACCAAAAGAAATATAAAGTTCCAAAAAAAAAGACAAAATGTAAAGTTTCAACATGTCTGTGGTTTGCAGAAACATACTGTACATTGCCAACATGTATTCTCTCAGTTGGGTTGAACACAGAGGTGAGTGCACACAGATGTATCCTACATCTTAATCTTGATGTCACAGAGCGGCTGGGCCTCTAGTTTCAGGCATGTTGGCCCAAAAAATTGCCTGCAAAAGTGTAATAACGCTCCCAAAACCACAATCAATAGTTCCAGTGTGTCACGACAAGAGTCAGGCACAGTCAAGGTTAAATACATCGCATGAAACAATCGACCTGATGTTGAATGAGATGTCCCCATTCCACCACGGCTGTATCGGAACTGCTCAAGCTTGCAAAACATACTGAGAGGGGACAGAGAAAGCGGAGGTTCAGGGCGCTCGGAGCATGCCTGTGGCAAACCTCCGTCAGATATTGTTTGTGTTTAGCGCTGCGCCGCATGAAGAATTGATGAAGCTCTCTGGAATGGTGCTATCATCAGGACGGGGAAGAATCAGAGCATGGCATAAACTGCATCTCTGCCTCCCCCCCCACGCAAAGCCGCCGCCATTTATGAGAGCCCTCCATTAGCTCCAGCCACGGGGCCCAACTACTGCACGCATCTGTGGTCACATCCGCGGTGAGAGGGTGAGTGAGTGTGTGTGTGTGCACATGGCAGGAGGGAAAAGGAGAGATTAGGCAAAACAAATAAGAAAATAAGTAAGAGATAACAGGGAGAACAAACAAAGTATCATATATTATGTTTCTCAGTCTGTCAAGCTGTAAGGTGATTGGCTGATAAACATTTTGCTGCATATTAAAGTACGCGCTGACGTAGAGGCTCTCACGCAGTCGGGCCATTAGTGGTGGCTTGTTTTTAAAGCCTAAGGCACTTCCCAAATGCTCAGCGGTAAAAGTGTGTGTGTGTGTGTGTGTGTGTGTGTGTGTGTGTGTGTGTGTGTGTGTGGGGGAAGTGAACAACAGCAGGACAAAAGAAAAATAAAAGCAGAAGGTAAAAAAACTGAAAAAAAAGAAATACTAGACAGACAGACATACAAAAGCATGATGGCACCACAAAAAAGGGCACAATGATAACCCTGTACACACACACACACACACTCTCTCACACACACACACACACACAGCTGATCTTCTTACACAGCCCTGGCTGTCTGTAGGCTAACCACAATCCTGCTCCCTGCAGTGCTGACCGCAAAGCAGTCAACAGAGGCACACTGGGCCTTATCCTGCATGACACGCTGGTCGATAATCATGCACACCACCGCATAGCACAACACCACTGTAACGGCTATACCTGGGCCTGCTGCCTGGCTGCATAAACAAAGGCGCCTGGATGGAGCCACTCTCACACAAACAGTAATTCATTGTGTGGAGATGGAGATTTTATTTATTTTATTATTTTTTTTACACTTATTGAATTTTTGACTTTGTCTTACTGTTATGTATGTATGTACAGTACACGTGTGGCTGTTAACTGCATTTGACTTGACTCAATACAGCAGTAAATCAACAGTATAGGTATGAAAAAAATATAAAGATGCATGATAAGATTTGCTCCTTCCTCTTCATTTAGTCCTGCAGTTGCAAGAATGGTTTGTGAATTGTTGCAGATGTTGAGGCAAAACGTATTTAAATCATGGTGGTGAAGGTAAAGAATAGCTTTGGTGGTGAACACGATCACACACACACATGTGATTGTCACTTTGGTGAAGGCGGTGTAAAAGTTTACAGTGGTTAAACTGGTAGGAAATGACAATGACAACTGGTCCATCACAGCATCATTATTAAAGATACACTGAGATACTCGCTCAAGCAAAACAATGACGTCCTTAGGAATGTCATGTTCAATAAGCATATGTTAAGTTAATGGCAACATAGTCTTATTCATCAGTGGAGTGACCACAGTTCTATATCACCACCAAACATACGTACGTATACTTCCCATATCAGTGTAGTCATACGCACCATATTCATTATTCATTAGATGTTATATTGTTTTGCTTGTGCAACAAACGGAAAGCAGCAAGCCTGCGACGGAGATAAAGAAAAATAACTCTGAGGCAACTTCCTCCGTCTCTCCTTCCTGTAATACTGTAAAATGCAACCTGTGCTGTCCTCAGTTTTACCGTGGCAATAAAGTGTCTGATGGATCACCAGCAACCAACCTTGCGCCGCACACGGCACAACAGCATCAAAGACGAACTGTCACATAAAGCTGCTGACGCGGCCCCTTATAGAAGTCCTACATCATGCACCACCCGATTACTGTTGCACCATCAGCCCATTCCCAGTCTGAAGTCTGTCAACTGAACTTCAGTGTAGTTTTCTTTCTTTTTCTGACATCAGCTGATGCAAGAAATAACGTATGAACCAGAGAACTTGACGAATTGAATTGAATTTGCTTGTCTTAACTAACCAGTCATAGTTATTGTGCCCTTGCTCACCTCTAATAAATGTGCTCTTTGGGATAATCTCTCACTATCATAAAAGAAAAAACTGACAGAAATGCACATGAAATCACAAAAAAAGTGTCCAAAAAAACATGAATTGACAGGATTGTGAAGGGTATTCCAAATCTGGACGCACAGAAGAAGCGTGTTTGATCTGGTTCACTTTCCCAAGGATTTTGGTTAATTTTACGACACACTGTCGACAGCGGTGGAGAAAGGAATGTAAGAATCCTAAACCAGCCGAGTACATCTGGCTCGATGAATTAAATGAGAAACATTCTCCCTTTTTATTTGTTAAAATATTGTGGCAGTGCTCTTGAATAGGAGCATCACTGAAGCCCTGTCATTGTCATATAAAAGCCTCCAGGTGTGAATGAAACAGTGATGCAGGTTTGCTGAGATCTGGCACATATGATCCGATTAAGGTTAGAAAAGCTGCAGTAATTAGAACATAATAAATGGAGTGCATGTACAGTAGCTCTCTGTGAACAGTTTTGACTCTGGGTTGTTAGGTTTCACTCGTAGGCGGTGGACGAGCAGCTGAGCGGCCTGTGAAAGTTCTCTCAGAAGGCCTCGCCGTTCTCCTTGACAGTGAACAGAAAACAAAAGGAATGTGGCCGGAGAGACGTGTGAGGCACAAAACTCAAACAATAAAATCTGGAAACTCGACAGCCCCACCTGCTGTTTCATTGGTGCAACGTGCTCTGGGGTTCAAGTTTATTCACAACCGGAGTCATTTACAAGTGTGCAGCAGAGGGTCACTTTAAAAAGTCCTCAGAACAACTCTGACAAAAGGATTATATAAAATAAACAGGTTTATTCGAGTCTATATTTCAATTCGAGGGCCACTCCACTGATGTTTACACATGTAGATTTGCCCTGTTCAGCCTATGAAAACATGAATAATTCTTCAGTTTTGATGATGTCATCAGTGTTATCTCACCTTGGGCTAAAAACTGAAGGTCAGGGACTTGAAAGATGAGGGTATTTAAGATGCAGGGAGGGTCGAATGAAGGGTACTATCGAGGTGCATTATGACAAATGTAGTTATTTATCCATACTCGAATAAAAGTCAGGATTTTTTGGCGTCTGCCGCTTTTGATTTTGACCGCTCTGTTTCCAAATTGGTCTCTTGTTATTCCACCAACTTAATGGAGGTTCAATACTAAACTGCCGGAGCGCCCCTTTAAAACTCAATTAAGTCATGAAAATAGAGACAGATTTATGCATCCTAATGTCCTCGGGCACATTATTCAAAGTCCGGCAGCCTCTTGCTGCGTGTTGGAGTAGAAATCTACAGCTCTGAAATATAATTCACTCTAACGTACAGCTTGGAGGAGGACCAAATGAGATGGGTAAACGCAGCAGGCTTAAATTTTCACAATACTCCTGAACATGTCAGAAGGGTCCAATGCTCAAACATTGTTTTTACTGCATTCCAGACATTGGAGCTGTGTCTGGTTTTTCACTTTTGAATACAGAAAAACAGTTGTGTTGTATTTTTTTCTTTTTTTCAGATAAATAAAGAATAAATTCTGCTTTATTTTTAAAGTCTTGACAGTTTCTTGGCGTGATTTAATTCAGAAAATGTTGTTGACAGTTGTGTCACAATTTAGTTTTATTTTAAAAAGTTCGTCTTGTACACTGTAAAAAAAAAGTTTGCTGAAAAACCTGTCAAACAACAGTTAAATGCCAAAAAATACAAAGTAATATGTCACCACAGTAGATGCACATTACTTAACTTTAATTTTCACTGTCATCATAGGTAGAAAACACAATTTTACTGTGAATATGTACAATTTAGGTCAAATTCATGGCAAAATACTCACCGAAAGTCTGTAATTAGATAATTAGAGAATATGTTACAATTGTAAACAAGTGTATGTTATAGCTGTTACTTTTACAGCAAATTACTATAAACAGATTTACAATAGATCTGTTTTTTCCATCGTAATTTGCTGTAAATAAAACAGTTTTAAGATTTACAGTTGCCAGTAAAAGCATCTAAATGATCTAAATCTACTTTTTTTTTTTTTGTTCCATCGTAGAGCATGTGACTGAGATAGCGGCTGACACCTTAAGGTGGAGCGTCTCAACAAATCAAAGGGAGTAAACCTGATGCCTTTTAACAGTCAAATCACAGGTCACTTTCCACTTTATAACCCTTTAAACCAAACAAACACACACACACACACACACAAAGAGTATGTGCCAATGTACACACACACACACACACACACACACACACACACACACACACACAGACACACTTTAAAAAAATCCATTTGTACTCTTTGAACAGGAACAACAAAGCGGGGAGGGAGCTGGTCCGGACTGAGTGGCCTGAGTGTGCGTTGGTCTTCATCTGGGCAGACTTGGACTCCCCCTGTGGCCTGGATCAGAGGAGTGAAGCCAAGCAGAATCTCTGCCCTCTGTCAGATGGATGAAACCACTTAGCAAATTAGCAGTCTTCCCTTTCTGGCTTTACAACACACACAATGCAAACACAGACTGTAAAAAGCACACGTAGAGGTACGTGCACAGGTGTACACACACACACACACACACACACGAGCAAAGCGGCGTGAGGTGGTAAAAGGCCAGGTCATGAGAGACCAGCAGGACTGGAAACATGGAGAGGCTGGGGAGGGAAAGAGCGAGAGGAAAAGAGGGGGTGTGAGAAAGAAGAGGAGAGAGGAAGAGATGGTCAAGAGGTGTAAGGAAAGAGAACAAGGGAGAAGGGGAGGACACGGGGGCAGGTGAGGAGGACAGGGTGCGTCCCTGCGGAGAGAGAGAGAGAGTGGCCGCTGGGCAAATTAGCGTAACACCAAAATCCAGTCTGCTGAAAGGGCGGCGCGGGGGAAGGAGAGAGGAGCAGGACGGAGGGGGAATTGCCTGTGGCACGCATCCCTCTTTTTTTTTTTTACAGGGGTCAGCACTGGTACACATCCACTCAAATGTCCGGACACACACTTACATGCGTGCAAGCCCTCACACACAATCCTTTTCCTTTACCAACATTAATGCACGTGCACACACACCAGCATGCACCGCATCTGTTTTTAAAATCAGCATATAAACAGAAACATGGCCATGATCGCTTCATGTGACATCAGTGCTAATTAAATATTTATACAAGGGAGCATCCACACAAACATGCATCCCAGATGTGTGTGTGTGTGTGTCCATGCTGCCTTCATCCCAGCGTCCAGAGAATCACACTGGGGAATAACGGACACATGAGGATCAAATTGATTAAGGCCGGAGTTCTTAGCAGTAAGACTGAGGATTAAGACAGCTAATAAATGTTTCATTCAGAGCCAGGCGTAGATCAAACGTGAGAAAGGCCCCCGGCCTCGCTCTCTGGGGCTGGTGTGATTCTGCTCCTTCCCCTCCGCCACCTCCTCCTCCACCACCACCACCACCACCACCTCCTCCTCCTCCACCGCCTCCCTCAGCTGTTGGTTTTCAGCTGTATTATGACAGCCACTACAGATCGTCTCACTAGCAACTACAGGCCCTGCCCTTGTGCCTACACATCATTAGCTCTCCATCTGTCAGCTTCCTAACAGGTTCCCACTAATGCGGCCAAGGACTCACTTCATTGCATTCCTATCCAACAGGCAGCAGCAGTCGACTACTGGCTCTACGCTCGATTCACAAACTTGACTTGTCCTCCTCTCTCTTTCACTTCTTCTTCTTCCCTCTGATCCTGCGTTCTCTTCCCTCTACCGCCTTCTCTTTGAACTCCTCATCCACTTTTAACCTGTCCCACTCCACTCCTCTCTCTTCAAACCCTCGATTCTTGTCCTGCCAACTTGCTCCCCGAAGTATCTGGCGAGATTCAGGGCTGGTGCCGATGGTCAACAGGGGATTAGCGGGGATGGAGGTTGGAGAATGTGTGAAAACCAGTCACACACTCTGGGGGCCACACACTCTCTCACACACGCACGAGCGAAAAGACAACCCGCACATCTGCACAAGCAGGCGCAAGCTGCGTCTGGCATCACATGTCTATCACTCATGGTGAAGAACCGCCGCTGCTGAGAGCAACATAGGCACCAAAAATAAATGTGAATACTGTATGTAATGTGAAATAAGGATGTAAATATGATATAATGGACAGAAATGTGTGTCAGAAAGCAGAGAAAGATGTAGTGGCGAGCAGCAGCGACGGTGACACTGGTCCTGGCAAATGGGCTTTGTGGCTGCGTGTGTAACTCTATCTGTGGAGGGGGAATACAGCAGTGGTTGGGTAATGGAAAGGTCATTTAGCCAATCCCCCAGGTAGGGGGGCTGGTCTGACACGGCTCGTTTGTCACAGTTCAATAACTGCCACTCCTGGGAGTGTGATGGAGAGAGAGAGAACGAGCGAGAGAGGGGCAGGAAACTTAAGTGTGTGTGTGTGTGTGTGTGTGCACTGCAACCCTGGTGTGTGTGTGTGTGTATGTGTGTGTGATGGTGTGCTGCACAGACCCCGGCAGCACAGCTGATTCCCAGAGCTTGTCCCTCCATTAGAGGCCTCAAACGGGGTCGCAGCGAAGGCCAGGCACCACGGATTCAGGCATCTCGATGTGAAAACTCGTAAGCCGTGGTCTGGAAGGATTATCTTCGCTCTAACTGGTAGATGTTTGCTTTTCCAAGTGGGAAAACTGAATTGTTACACCCTTTTGAACCCAAAAAATGGCCTCTCCAGAAGGATGGCGGGCTGTAATCCAAGACTTTTGATCAAGCAGAATGAGAAATTGTATAGCCTGAATTATGTTTTACTTGGTAAATGGTAGGGAGACATGCAATAGGTTGAAAATCAGGCTGCATACAGCAAAATATACTGTATTTTCTGTATCAACTTTGAATTTGCGTGGTAGTTGCATCTGTATGCCAAGAGGCCTACAACTATATAAAAATCTTCATCAGTTTGAAGTATTTCTTATTGAACCATTAAATCTGTCTGACAAAAATCTTACACATTAGATAATCTGTATACAGTTTATCACTGTCCAATGAAAAACATGTATTTTTTCAAACAAACTGAAGGATAAATACTGATTTCACGTCCTTATCAATGCTGAGCTAAATAAACCATTTAAAGCAAATTGAAAGAAAGTTGAAAACAACCCAGTTTCTTGCATCAATTCATGAAAAGTTTATGTTTTGGAGGTGAATTATTTTCACAGAACAACAACAAAGCTCTTGAATGAATCACCAAAAATAAGATTACTCTGTCCAGTCATATAATAAATCACATATCCATCTGGCCGGTGTTGTATATGCAGAGTTGCAGCTCAAAAAAAGACAAATATAAAAGAAATAAAGAATACTGAGAGACCAGGTTCCATTATTCTCAGTGGGCTGTATTGATTTGTACTGTCCCTTTAACATGTCGTTAGGTGTGTGACAGAACGATCCCCCAGCTTTGTGAGGGAGCCAAAGATTTTCACACATCTCATTGAGCGGCTGGTGAGAGACACCACAGTCTGTCCTTCTCCTCACTTTGAAAATCAATAAGGAGCATCTATGTGCTCATTCACGTGTCTCCATGTCTTCACGGAGAGATGCCCGAGGCACAGATTCGTATTCATCTCAACCGGATTGAGAGATTTCCTGTCCGACCCCCCCGTGGAGATTTAAGATCCACAGGCTCAATGTGATGGGAGGCTTTGATCCCATGTAATACTTAAACACTGGGTTTGTTTGAGATGTTTTAGAAAGGTCTGTGTCTCCCTCTGGTGGTTGTTACAAGAATTATTCAAGATACACAAGAACAGTTGGATTAATGTTTGTGTGTTATAACATACATTTTGTTACAGACGGGGCATATCGAGGGCTGAGAACTGAGGGCTTGAAGGGCCAAGTTCCCCAAAAACATTCAAATTTGGTCATTACTTCCTCGCCCCCATGCCGATGGAAAGTCAGGTGAAGTTTTATACTCCACAAAACATTTCTGGAGCTTCACAACAAAACAGTGTTGCATCATCGGCTAAACAGCTGAAGTAGATCGGGACTCCATACAGCTCGTCTGGGGTAATCCAAGTTCCTGAAAGCCTAGACGTCCCAAATTTATTCGAAAAGACCCTTTTTACACCCTTTTTGAGCAGAAAACCTCTTTGTAGGTGGATGCACCAGCTCGGCTGTGCATCAACAGTGTAAATAAAGTCTTTTTCATATCAATCTGGGATCTGGTAGACACTGGACGAGCTGTATGGAACCATTTTATGTCTTCTTGTTTTGGTTTTTGTTCGTCTCCATCATTGTTGTTTAGGAAAATGCTGTGACCCTGTTTTGCTGTAAAACTCCAGAAAATGTTGTGTGGACTAAGAAACTTCAACTGACTTTCCATCGTCATTGGGGTGAGTAAATCCAGACCGAACTGTCATTTCGGGCTGAACTTATCCTTAAAGTGACATTAGACCCAACTTTACAGGAGGGCCTTAAGAAACAAAATGGCCACTCTTGTTTTAAATTCAGTCTTTAATATTAAAACTTACAATACGTTGGCGTTTACGGTAACTCATTTTCTTCCACAATTTCACTTCCACACCGGGGGTTCTCACCCTCGTTATGAAACCTTTAAACTTCCTTATGTGACCAGCTTTGAGGGTCAGTAAACAAAAAAAAAGATAAATAATAAGTAGGACCAAGAGAAATGGTTGAAATAGTAAGCACCACATTTAGAATATAATCCTTGCTTTACTGAGATTTGTACTGAAATCGCTTACACAGATTTGGACTGTGATCAACCTTTAGTCATCATCGGTTTCAGTATTACTCACACCAGATTGACTGTAACTGTACTCTATGTATTTATGTTAGTGTGTCACTGCAAATGATCACACAACACTGTCTTCAACTGCAGATAAGCGATTTCATCAAACACACACAGAGACATGTATCTGCTAATGTGTTCGGCAAACTAAACATTCAGTCTGAGCCTTCAAATGATAGTGAAAGAGGTGCCGTCTCGCACATGGGCTGAGCTGAGTGTGGTCAGTGACATCATGGGACAGAGGCGCTTCCTCATTCCAGCTCGCTCACTGACACTTGGTCCTCTCACGGTTTCAAACACAGTTGGCTCAGTATCCCTTGACCTTCGACAACTTTACTCGAATCGTTGTTGAGCAATTAAATCCTGCAAGAGAAGCTCAGCACAGCGCCGTGTTCACGTCAAGGAAGTGACAATTGAGATGTCACCTTTGATGTTTAAAGATGCTTTCTGGGTGAGTCTATTTTTGTGGTCTTGTGCTTTTGCTGAAAGTGTCCTTGTCAGACACTGAGAGACTGTTGCTACCTTTACAGCCATGCAATAGTGTATCTTACTGAATTACTGAATTCACAGTGTGAGTAAACTACAATCTAATTGATTTGTTATACAGACAATCTAAAGTACGTGCAAAATAAACCAACACTTACTTTGTATGGCTTGTGACGCAGACTTCTGCTGCTGGTGTATATATACGGTTCACTATATTTGAACTTGAGAGGCAGTCATCTAGAGTTGTATAATTAACCCACATTTGCACCACATTGATGTCACACAGTGTAAACTGCACCGTATCATGCAGGTACAGTACTGCTGCTGTTCACAGAGTTCAAATAAAAACGTTACGTTAAAATCGATACGTCTTGTTTTAGGGAACTGGTGAGTTGTACAGTTGATAAAACTGTCTCTGTGCTACAAGACTCCCCTCTGTGTCTGAGTAACTGTAATGCGTCGAACTAGCACTCTTCAGCTTTTGCCTTATATGACATTGTGCTCCGCTGCTGCGGGCCAGATGAATTAAGCGCTGGGTATGTCACATAGAAACTATTTTTTGCTTAGTGCTACTTCTGCATTTTCTCCACCACATAGTGAGTCCAGGATTGACTAAAGGACGTGTTGCAATACTTGTTGAGCCATTTCAGTGTTTATCGAAGGTTTTTTTTTTTTTGTTGCTGTGTTGTCTCAATACAGGGGTCTGAATTCAACTGTCACGCCGGGTATGACGCTCTGATCCAGAGGTTACGAGATGGACGGCAAATGTGCAAAGATGTGGAGGAGCTTTTAAAGATGAGGTAGCTTCAGTCCGTGGTTCACTGAAAACAAACCTGATCATTTAACTTGATGATTTAGGAAGCTCTAAAAACCACACATGCCTATGCTTTGTGATTGTTGTGTAATTAAAGCCATGACAAAATATGACTAATAGAAAGTTAGTACATTTAGATTTTTCCAGCAATGGCCAGCTCACAGCTGGACGAAACCTCTGTCGAAATCACCTGATTATCATGAGACAGCAAAGGTTAAAATTACACCACTCAACAGAACGAGGCTTGGCTTATAATATCTGTAAAGAACTTCACCCACATATATAATGAATTTTTCTAGGGGTCATTTTGATTTAACAGCACATGTAATCAGTGATCCCTGAACAATTTGGCCATTTTTCTTTAGTTTTTGTTACAGATTTTTTTTTTTTTACTGACTTAAGTTTTAGTTCATTTTATACAAATACACTGACATGGACAGTGGTGGAATGTAACTTAGTACATGTACTCAACAAAAAAACAAGTACCAGTTTTGACAAACAGTATTTGGACTTCACTTGTAGTATTTAATGCTATTTTATACTTTATAAACAACAAAACTTCAGAGGGAAACGTTGTGCTTCTTACACCGCTACAATTATAGTTACACAGCTCTCTAGAACCACTTAGCTAGTAGTCAAGTGTCTGAAATTGGCTCCACATTTATAAATTACAACATAAGGAATGATCTTGCGTGTATTAGTTAGTGATAAAAAACAAAGAATATGATACTGTACCAACAGTTTAATACCGTGAAAGAAGCCAGTCTGCTCAATGATAACAAAATTTCTGACTATTAAATTCAGGATTTGAATCACTTGTACTTACTTTTAACAGAGTATTTCTAGACTATTTCATTAAGTAGAAAGAGTGCTGCACATTGGTACCTAGATGAAGAATATAGTAAATAAGAATAAAAGATTTATGTAAGTTTGATTTAAAGATGTCACCACAACAAAAGATGTGTGAGGCCAATGAGGGACATCTTATCATTATGTTATCACTACCTAATCACTCAGCAACGACATAACACAACAATAAAGAGGTTCTCGTTGTTAAACGATGAAGTTCCGTCATGGAAAAAAAAAAATATATATATATATAAAGGACAGACTTCACGCGAAACTGCATCACCTCTCACTGTGAGCTTCGGTGGCAACGGGGTGGAAGGTGCAAGTGATGTTATCTGCAAGTGAAGACAAAACAGAGCGGTGCATTCCGTCTGCCTTTTGTTTGGACACATAACAGTTCACTTCTAACCACTAAATACTAAAAGACAAATTGTGGGCGTCTGTTTGTGCTGCACAGGGCACTGGCAGAGGAGAAGTATGGAAAGGAACTGGTGACTATCGCTCGCAAAGCTGGAGGACACACAGAGATCAGGTAAACGGCCAAACCGAGGTCAATATTATGGACTGTAAATACATGATACATACAAATACAATACAATACAAATACACAAGATGATGATGATGAGAAGGGCTTAATATGAATTTTGTTGAAAGACAAAGTGAGGAGTTTAAAATTGACCTGCAACATGGATATGAAACATCAGTCAAGTGCCCCTGAGTCACATTGATTTTAGAGGAAACACACATTTATGTTTCTGTGTGTGTGTGTGTGTGTGTGTGTGTGTGTGTGTGTGTGTGGGTATCTCAGTATATAGGTCATTATCTCTCGCCTCTTTCCTGCTCTGTGGTTAAAAAAAAACAAAAAAAACAATTCACAATTGATCTTGATGGTTCTTTTTCCTGTCCAAACTGCTCTATTGTAGCTACTTACTCACCATCAGCAGTCAGACAGAAGACTGAAATGAACTTTGCTCAGCATTATGTGTTTTTTAGATATGCATTACTAAGAAACACATGATGCTGAGCAAAGTTTATTTCAGTCTTCTGCCTGTTTGTGCTGATGGTCACTGAATCACCTCCAGTCTTTTAATGTTACAACTGTTGTTCTCAGCACCTTGAGAGCCTCCTTGGAACAGCTGAAAACACGTAAGTTCGTCCAGTCAACCAAAGCACTAAACACCTGCTGCTATTTTTCTTACTATAAAGTGTAAAATGATTCATTTTGCCGTTTTTCGGACGCAGAAATCGAGAACATCGGGAACTTTCACATCCAAATGTCTGATAAATTGAAAGAGGAGGTGAAAAAGATTGAGACATTCCGAGAGCGGCAGAAAGAGCAGAGGAAGAAGGTACTGGGCAATTTGCGTTGCTTAACAACTGACTTATTGTGCACAAAACAGAGGTGAACATGATGTGTGATTTGGAGATTTGCTTTAACTTGAGACACTTAAAAATAATGTTTTCTTCTCCACCTGTTCCTGTGTCATACAGGTGCACAGGTGTGCCAGTTAAATCAGTGTCATGCAATACAAGAGCGCTGCAATCAGTCCTATTTCTGAACATTACAATGTCTAGTTTTCATAGATGCTGAATTGTAGAAAAGTTGACTCATCCCTGTGATCATTTAGACATAATGATGGTTCTTTACTTCACACTTTTTTAGCTTGAAATCTCTTATTTTTGACCCTTCTGTCTCCCTGTATAGTTTCAAAGCATCATGGATAAAGTTCAGAAGAAAAAGGCTTCATTGTACAAGAAGACCATGGAGGTACAGTCAATTAAGTGTTTTACAATTAACAAAGAGGTCACACGTGAAGCATTTTTCTTATCGTAAAGAAACTTATCTGATGGCACACTGCACACGGACATCACTGGCAGTGGCAGCAAACACTACGCAGCTCTTCCTGTTTTGGGTGGAACACTGTAGTTTCTGTGGTTTCTGTTTCTGTTTCTGACAGTCGAAGAAGAACTACGAGCAGAGATGCAAGGAGGCGGACGAGGCAGAGCAGGGGGCTGAGAAGGCGAGTGTTACATCGAAAAACCCTCACAAGGTGCAATAACCAAATAAGCTTCCAAAATGTAAAAGCAATGCGAGGCTGGTTTGTCCTTTAAAGGGATAGAGATACAAACTTGTGCCTTGCATTGCTCCTCACCTCGCCACAAAAATGACCAGAACATTTCCAGCTGATAGCAGGTCAACATTAGTGGTGTGAGTTTTCTACAGTGATGCACTGATGCAACACCTAGCAAGGAGGAGTTTGAGGGTGTGCCACTGTGGCGTCCGTCATCTCCAGTAATCTTCGGCGACTCCCTCAAATGACGCCAATAAACTCTTGTATTTTCAGGAAAGTAACCTTCCCAGCGTGCCTAACATAGGTTGTTTCTTCTGATGTGACAATGATGATGTTTTAATGTGTTGAAGTCCCACCAGTTTGTGCTCAGAGCCTGTCACACATGTCATAATGAAAGTGTTGTTTCCTGTTTAACATTTCTTTCACAGATTCGCCACAGGGCCAAGCAATGCAGGCAGACAGCCAAGGAAGCAGGTATGACGTTTCCTCTCTTGAATTTCTATTTTTAACCTGCATACAACTGATTATAATGTATTTGTGACATTTCTCAATAAATCAACCACTGATTATCTATGGACTTTATACATAGTCAGCTCTGTACATTTTCTTTTATTTAAACAAATTCAAATGTGTTAATTCCTGCGTGTCACTTCTAACCATAACCATCTTTAATGACACACAGAGAAGCTGTACTACACCAACACCGTTCAGCTGGAAAGTGTTCGCCAGGACTGGGTAGAGACGCACAAAAGCACATGTGAGGTACTGTGGACCTGTCCCGCTCCCTCACACAGTCACAACCAGAACCATGATTTCTATCCACCGACTAAACCTCACACCACATCCCCCTAATCTGTACGAAGTAGAATTCCTCTAACAACACCTTCCTTCTGCTGACCAATGCATTTTATCATCATTTAACACCAAAACCCACAATCGTGATGTACATGATCATGAGTAGTAGTCAGCCGCCGTAATGCATTCAGAGCAGAGTAACAGAAAAGAATCGAGTCTGTGCAGACACAATAGAAACCAGTTGATGTGTGCGTGTTTCTCAGGTGTTCCAGCAGCTAGAGGGCGATCGCATCAGCATGCTCAGGTGTGCTCTCTGGGACCACTGCAATCATTTCTCCATGCAGTGCGTCAAAGACGATGAGGTAAGCCCACTTCCTCTCTCTATTTATAGAGTTTTCGAATAGCAACAACCACAACATCCCTCCGGTGTGTCAAACGCTTGGTTTGAAACCTGTCGCTAGAAACCAGCAGCATAAATGTAGCTGTGAATTGGTTAGGGCATTATCTAGGTCATCACTGAAAAAGACCAACCATGTTTTTGTAATGTCACAGCTTTGACCAGAAAATATGCATTTGAAAGGATAACTTCTTCCAAACATGTAAAATGGTCTATTTTATCATGTTTTTCCGAAATCTAACCAAGTGATTTTGATGGCTAAAATGATGGTGTTCCAGGAAACAGCACCAACAAGTGTCTTTACAACATAACATGATTGGTCAGTTGCAGTGATGGTCCTGGAACAACATTAATTATGAGGGTCTACAGGGCTAATTGGATGTGCTAATCAGCAAAGGTTAGCATGCCTAAACTGAGATGGTAAATATGGTACTTGGTAGTACAACATGGTGTAGCCTACCTGAAACACAAATATTAACATGTTAACATTATCATTGTGAGCGTGCTTAGTTAGCAACATACTAATGCTGATCTTAGCCTTTAGCTCAAAACACAGCTGTAGCAAAGTACTGCATATCTTGTGTCTTTCTTGAAAGGAAGCGAAGGCACTTTGTCACTCATTTAGTGGATGATTTAGTCCAAGCACCTTTCATACAAGCTACCTTCCTCATTTATTGTTTGTAAGACTAACTGCAACTGAAGTGAAAGTCTTCGACTAAAGGAATGTTTGCACACATGACCTTTTGTGTTTTACAGGAACAGTGTACACTTCTGAATTCAAAAGAATTTCCTCCTGATTTCTGACTGTTGTCCTGTTTTTTTTTATTCAGCTCTACGAGGAGGTGAGGAAGCAGCTGGAACAGTGTGACATTGTGGCAGACAACAACTATTTCATAGAGACGAAAAGCACGGGATCGAGGCCTCCAGGTGAGGCTGTCATGGTGGACAGTAATGAAGTTTTAGAGGCTACCCAAGTTGTGAGGTTGAGGAAAACTTGGGAGTGCTACTCAACTTCTAAGCTTTCTCTTTTAGTTGACACACAGGCAGAAAGTGTGATACTTGATCTCACTTCTCAAATGAGCAGCTTCCCTTTTCCCCTCACAGCGCCCATACTGTTTGAGAGCTGTTACCAGGCGGAGACGTCCGGAAACAGCAATGGCCAGGCTCATTTCGCAGGAGGAGAAGATGACGTGATGAGGAGGTCTGACACCACCCACCCTTTGGAGGAGGAATCAGGGGGAGACGGCAATGTTTCTGTACAACCTGCCAGGTTATTGTGGCAGTAAGAAATTGCTCTCTCCTCCTGGCTCATCTGCCTTCAGTATCTTCTTCTTCTTTTACCCAAAAGACAAATCAGAAAGAAACGTGTTTTTTTTGTTGATCAGAATATTTCTGGAAGCCTCTGTGTAAAAAAAAATCTCTCCTTACCTGGATCCCTCAGGTGCTGTGATTCTCTACTAGCAAGTTCGATGACCCTGAGTGCAGAAAGTCTTCACAACTCCCCATCAGTACTGACACCTACTGACGAGTGTGAGTACTGCATTTACTCTGTAGCTCGCTTCAGCCTCTTTGTGCTCCAAGTGGATCTTTTTTAAAATGATTCTTGCATATTCTTATATATGAACTTATAGCAACCAATAGTGCAGCTATATAAATTAAATAACACAATAACATTTTGCATTTGTGACTGCCAGCCATCACTCTGGCTTCAGCTGAGGATTTAGATGGAGGATATGCACCCCTACCAGCCTTCCAGTATGAAGCGCCACTGACCACAGTTTCATCTCATGAAGAAATCTACGCAGTACTTTATGATTACTCTGCACAGGTGACAACTAAAAATCTATTGTGTAAAAAATGCACGTATTTAAATAAGAAATGTTAGTGAAAAAAGGCGTGCTAGTGTCACCTAACATTTGTCTTCATGTTCATATTGACTGGTCAGGAAGCGGATGAGCTGTCTGTCATTAGAGGGGACGTGGTCCAAGTTTTGGTGCGAGGAGAAGATGGCTGGTGGACGGTGGAGAGGAACGGGCTGACTGGATTGGTGCCGGGAAACTATCTGGGCAAAATCTGAACACACGCACACACGCAATCAGGATACACACAGACAAACGACAACACACACCATAGTCACACACAGAAGCACATGCACATGTGCCACTTCACCAACACATTCACACACACATCTTTGTCAGGCTTTACATGAGTCTTGAACCAGAATTGAAAATTGTGCCTGCTTTAGGAGGTGATGATGATCTTATCATTTACAGGAGTTATAAAACATGCTCATCAATCATTTATTCACACAGCAAAGTTTTCCAGAAAGATTTCTTAATCGATCAGTGAGATTATTATTTATTAATGATTTATTAGTCCCGAAAAGATATTGCATTGCAACGCTGCTACCTCATGTGTTGCACAGTCTCATGGGATTGAAGAACTAGAAATCATCTGAATTGTACAAGAGCGACGTAAGCTCTCCATGTTAGCAGTAATATAACTTTTTTTTCATATCAACAATATCAACATCACTTTCAAGTTAGCATGATATTAGTAAGACAGCTTCAGACGAGCACCCAGTTCTACAAGAGATCATGTGTGTCAACATTTCTTTAGACTGTTGCTGTTCAATTATTTTAATAAATTAGACACTATGTGTCTCAAACAAGAGGGCAACTGTGCATGAGGATGATCCAAGAGTTGAGTTGGAAAAAGTGGCTTGTTAAGGTAGTGAGTGGTTTGGTTTTGTATCTCAGGTTCTGCATTTCATTTCATTGTGTTTTTGTTTTTTTGTTTTGTGTGTGTGTGAGAGGGAGCTAGGGATGATAGCGGGTTACATGTTTTGGAATTGATCTGTAATGACAGTACGTCTTGTGTCCATGATGGATTTTGTGTGACCTTGTGTATAGATCATCAGCTACTGTACGGTGGTTGCAGCTAATGTAAAGCAATAACAAAAGATACAACTGCTATGACTGAGGATTTTCAAGAGTGGTATTTGTTCATATTCATTTTTTCCTGCGTCTGATGAAGTATAAAATAATTACCTCTGTATGTATAGTTGACCTGGTAATGTATTTCCTTTGAAAATAAAGAACCATGTGGATGAAATAAAACATTCAAGTTAAAATGAGTTTATTGGTCTCCCGTCTGTTCTCAAGACTATACACGATGTTTGTCATATTTTTTTTGTAGTGGCACTAGCTAAATAACTAAGGGTCAACTTAACAGCTCAAAAATATTAAAACGGTGCACAATTTCACAAAAATGTAGAAAATAATACGTCATGATACTTATAGCAGGTTCATAACTAACAAAGTAAACAGAAGGGATTCTCTAACTGTAACAAACTGAATCTACACATACACAGGTCTTCAGGTAATACTGATAATACTCCTACTAACAGCACTGGAGAGTAAAAGGTTCATTCACAATTTATATATTGGCAATGCCCCACTACTGAAGCCTGATTCAGAGAACATCCACACCCAAAACAGTGTACATTATTCACAACCTGAATATTTGTGAATATGAAGAACTCTTTCCACCAAACATGGCTCTGTGAGAGACCGAACACATAGCTGCTCAACAAACAACAGATAAAAATACTGAATTTGTCCCGTCAACGGTGAAAAGGGTTTTTTCATTTTCACAAAGTCTGGTCAAACCAAGTTTTTGGGGAATAGTGTACATGTTCTTTTTAGCATAGGTTTTCCATTTTAAGAGCCAAGAAATATCTCCAGAGCTCCAGTCGTAGTGCAAACTAGCACACAGGGAAATACATTCCATATACGCTCCCAAGCATAAATTCACACATACTATGCTCCAAAGTACCTCACATCATCCTCACTAGGGATGAGCCCACATTTTTAAGAAGCCACAATTAAAGGAAAAAAAAAGATCTGCATCAACATCAATAATGTCAAATAGCCATATGCAACTTTGGCTCGTGTAAATATTTCAGTATTTGTAAGAAAAAAACATTTAAAGTAACAGTAACTTACAAAGCATGTCGATAAATAACTGGTTTCCCCTTGAAGCCCCCGCCCACCCAAACCACATCTTCAGTGTTCGCTACTTTATCATGAATTGTGCAAGGTGTGCTTGAGCTTATATAACTACAGCTGAAATCTACTGTGGACATGTCCGGTGACGCTCCTTTTTTGATTTTCTGAGTGCTTGGTTTGGCTGGCTGCGTCCTTCATGCATAGCTGTTGGTTGTGACCAGCAGCTCGTACGCTGGGTCGTGACTCCTCCTGCACAGCACCACGCAGGCACAGAGCATGCCCAGCATCTGCAGGCAGACAGCAAAGGGAACAAAATAAACTCGAGTCCTCATAGTGTTTAGTAAATATGGCAGGAAAATAAGGTAAGTGTGTGTAAAAAAGCAACAACTAGCTAAACAGAACTCTAAAACTACAGGAAATCACACTTTATAAGCAAATGATGCGTCGTCTTTTCACACACAAGATGCATGGTGTGTCTTAATGAGTGTGTTTGAATTTAACATCAAGTGATTGGCCATGCTGTCTTTGTCACTGCTTTGGGAGCAGGGGTTTCCTGGTAAACAGCAACCCTGCTGAGCTGTTCGACACAGTAGCAATCCTTTGACACAATTAGGTCAGAGCTTCTGTCAGCTCGGTTTGTGCTGACAGAGATTACTGTAGCTTTGATCATGCTCCCAATGCCCATGATTTTACTTGATTTACATATAGTTATGTAATGGAAGTCTTAAATGAGGTTTTTTTTGTGATGACGTAGCCGTTTGCTGTGAATGAAATAACCTCAGTGTTAACCACTCATAGAGGCTGTCGTCGGTTCTTTGAGTTAGAATTACTGTCACCTTTCCAACTCAAGATACAATCCTTGATTTTGGTTATATCAATCATAGATGAGACTATTTAGGATATAAAATACAGCGTATTTGAGAAACGGACAGATTTGTGCAAGTCAAAGCTCAGCTGTAATGTTTAAACCACTTATGATGAACCAGGAAATAACTCATCTAACAGACCAGATCTACAACAGATAATTTGAGTTTTATCTTTGTATTAAAAGCCAAATAAGTGGCTTGGATGCTTAACTGGGCATTTGTTTAAAACCTGTCTGATCATGTTGCTTGCACTGATGGACAAACTCAAAAAACTTCCCTGCTGACAGAGTCAGTTTTCAGGTGACACTCCTTTTGTTTGTCCTTACCTGTATAGATGCAAAAGTGAGGGCAGCCCATATGACGTACATCATGATCTCCTTTAACTTCTTCACGACAAGAGCTTCACAACCCTACGACAGAAAATAAATGACATTTAAAGAGTTTCACGACATTTCTTCACAAACAAAAACACAGGTAATGATGTGCCATGGAAAAACAATATTTTCATCCATAACTCAAACTTTGTTCCATGGTTTTAGCTTAAATGCCTCTTTGCTTGAGCATCCTGTCTGTACCTCTTGGTAGAGATCTCCTGGTCGAGTGAGAGTGCCGGTACAGTTAGTGATGCTGGGCTGACAGCAGCTGACTGGGACGCTGTTGTTCTTGGACTCTTTAAACCAGCGAGTGTTCCTCCAGTCAGAGTAGTTGTGAATGCCGCAACAGTGAAGCTAACAGAAGGAGAGAGAAGACTGGTGAGGGAAAATCTGCTGGGGCTGTGTTAAGTGAGTTAAGTTCTTAACTGAGTTAAGAGTGCAATGTGTTTCTCAACCTACAATATCCATCCATCAGAACAACATACACACGAAAGAGACGATTTATTAAAACCTAAATGTCTGACACAACAGATTTTTCTCCTCACCTGCCTCTGCACATAGTCAATAGCGCGGCTGGGAGCATCAGTGTTGGTGCCGTTGTATTCGTTGTAAACCTTCTGGATCGAGTGATTCACTTCATCTTCTACCTGAAACACAAACACGAGCAGCTGTTACGGTTCCTGTTCAGCAACTGCACTTTGTTATTATATTTAATCTCTGAGGAACATTTTATCACAGTGTTATACAAACAAATTCAGAATGTAGGCCCTTAGGTAACATTCGTGCCCAAAACAGTTAAATATGAGATAAGCTAAAGAAAAAAAACACCAACAGCAAAGAAGTTTTGACTGTTGTCATTTTTAATGGGGTTAAGGTTAACAGACCGAATGACAAAATTCATAAACATTCATAAAAACGACTTAATGTTCATGATGGTTGTCATGACAGTCAGACTATAAATCCCTTATATTACTTCTATAGTACAAGATAAAAGGGTGATCAGCGCTTAGAATCAGCCTTCAACCCACTTTCATTCAACTCTACTTGTGACACAGTTTACTCATTTAGTGCATGGAGACAGTGTTTACCTTTGCCCTGTATATGTAGCCAAGCACCACCACCACACACTCTGTTACAAACACCAGTAGGAGGATGGCAGCGAACTGAAATGACAAAGACACATTGTTCAGAGGCTCATTAGTAAGATGAGTGAGAAATAAAAAGATTATTTTACACTGCTAATGATTCTCAGTGCCATTAAAGTAACATTTCACCCAAATCTAATGCCGTTTTGTGTAGTTCTTGTGCTCCCATCTAACATAAACTGTTGCATGCATGTTCTGCCTCTGCATTCAGCTGATTTTACGGGTGCAAGTAAAATGTTACTCACAGTTGCAAGACCACAGGAGCTTTCACGTATTGTTGCACAGCAGCCGATCAAGCCAATGATGAAGAGGAGAGTCCCGACTGCTATTATGATGATAGCAGGGATCAAAGTGTACACGTCCTCAAAGAAGTGGTCATAGTCGTCGTATGTGATGAACACATAGGCTCCAATGTAGCATAAAATTCCAGCAGCAGCCTGCAGAGGGAAACAAAGAGAGCTCTTATTTTCATATTATCTGTTTTCTTCAACATGATAATTACATTCAGTTGTTAAAAAAATATAATAATGCACATTATTTTTTAATTTGATATGTTGATTGTGCATAAAGGGGTGAACAGTACAGCATACACTGATCAGACACAACTTTAAAGCCACTGAAACGTGAAGTGAATAACAGGACAATGCAATGTTCTGCTGGGAAACACTGGGTCCTGGCATTCATATGGATGCCACTGCAGACCCAGTTGAGGTCCAGCCATTGATTGGACTTGGCTCTGACTCATCGAGACACGGACACAGGGCTTTTGGGGGTGTCCTGTGGTGTCTGGCACCAGGGCATTGGCAGTGAATCCTTTGAGTTCTGTCGGGCCTGTCACGTTCTTCAGGCCAATCCTGAACAGTTTTTGTTGAGTGGCAGGGCGCTTTGTCCTGCTCGGAGGGCCACAGCCATCAGGTGTGCCGTTGCCATTAGCGAGTGTACTGGATCTGCAATGGTGTTTGGGTGGGTGGTGCATGTCAAGTAGCAGCATTATCAAGAACTACATTTATATTAATAAAACATGTTTATTTGGCAGAGACCCAGAGAAACACCACATCATGATTTTACTAGTTTTTCAATGACAATGAAAATTGTGATGTCAAATTTAATCATCCACAATAATCATGAATTATATCACTGTCGCAACCAAGCTCATCGGTTAGTCCTTTTAATATTCTGCCTGATCAGTGAACACTGTGGTGTTGTGTAGTGTAGGATTGAGAATTATTATACTGGCACTGCACACTCTGTACGCATTTCAACAAGAACCAAAATAGGAGTTCACATCACTCCAGTTCTTAGATCTTTACACTGGCTTCCTGTCTGTCAAAGAACAGATTTCAAAACCCTGCTGTCTATGAACCATCCAGGCGTCTGAGGTCATCAGGTACAGGTTTGCTTTCAGTCCCTAGAGTCAAAACTAAACATGGAGGAGCAGCATTCAGTTATTATGCACCACATATCTGGAACAAACTCCCAGAAAACTGCAGGTCTGCTCCAACTCTCACCTCTTTTAAATCAAGGCTGAAGACCTTTTTGTTCTTGTCTCTTTTAAACCTATTCTATTTTAGCTGATTTTCCAATTACTTAACTTATTTTTTTTAATGTAATTGTTATGCCCCTGGAAAGCACTTTGAGTTGCCTTGTGTCCGAATTGTGCTATGACAAATAACCTTTACTTGCCTTATATTGTCAATAATGTATGTAACTACAGTCCAGCCAATACAAATCTGAATTTAAGATGACAGAAACAATTTTGTATGAAGAGATGAATACCTATATTTTGGTTGGACTATGCTAAATGTCATACATTAACAAATATGCTAATTTAGCTCCAGCTAAAGAATAACAAAGACTGGTGCAATGTGAATCAGGGCCACATGTCTTCTACACCCTTCTCTTTTATGCTAAACCATTTACAGCTCTGCTGTTCATATTCTCTGCATTCAATACATGTTTATGTTAATCCAACTCTGCTAGTCTGTTGAATCACGACACAATCCAGCTCAAGCAGCACTGCAGGTTCACTCAGCAGCAGCAGCAGCTTCAGGACCTGGCAGCTGCTGCATAACGTCATAGCTACAACTTGTGGGCGGCAGCTACCGACACACTCAAGCTAGCTCCCCTCTCGTTATTGCTCCCACAATGTGCATCCCCCTTTACAGTGAACACAAAAGTGACTCTACGTCCGTGAATATGTTGGCTAAAAAAAATAAAAACCCAGCTCGTGTGTCGCTGCAAACCGCAGACTGCAGCGCATCTCTGGCGCAGTTTGCTAGCTTGCTAACGCTCTCCATCCCTGGCCTCACGGGGACGCTGCACATTGTTCGAAACAATCCTTCGTTTTCTTACCCAAAATATGAGATTGAGAAAAACCAGGACGGTTTTGGAGGACGTAATCCCACACTGCCCCATGGTGTCGTGACCTCTAAAAACGAAAACTGCGACTATTATTTAAATAAAAAAAATACTGATGCACCTGCACCTTTGCTGTTAAAATAATAAAATGGCTTCGGTGGTCCTGCCCCCACTGTGCAGATTCTTCTGGGCTCGACCAATCAAATCACCGCAACAACAAAAAAAAAAGCTGTCACGTGCTCCGATGGCGTCACCATTCAAAACAAACTGTGATGGAGGACATTTGAGCACTGAGCCCTGCAGCCTTAGCACAACATATTTAACTAATATGACAAATACTATATATATATAAATGCACCCCAGCACATGTTGCACTAAAATGCACTTAACAATGATTTTTTTGATATTTAAATTGGCCATCCCAGAAAACTACATACACTGTTGACAAAATACAATTTATGCTGGTTCCTTGATGTTTGATTTTTTTTATTTAGCCTTCTTAAATATATTAAATATAGGTTGATGTGATGATGTCATTATACATAATGTATAAAGACAGTATGATTTTTATTTTGTTGTTTGTACAAGAAATTTAAATTGTCCAATGTGAGTTCTTTTGATATTATAAAGTAAAAAAAACAACAGGTAGGTAGGTGGATGGATGGATGGACAGACAGACAGACAGACAGACAGACAGACTTTTTATTGTCCTTTTTACAAGTAAATGTGTTGCCAGAGCCTCCATACACAGATTCATAAATACAGTAAACCTTCATAGCACATATACATGAAAGACATCCATAAATATATTTACAACTTATGCATTAATGGAGTCATCACATACAGTTCACTAAGACTGAAATATTATAAAGCATAAAACATCTTTTTCTATTCCTTCTACTGTCCTTTTTATCCTAACCCATGTTTCCTTGTTGTAATGTGTCCACAGATTTACACTTTAATATGAGCCTCAAGATTTTATTTAGTTTTACTTGGACACCACAGAAGGAATTCAAACAGACTAGACAGAGCGGGATGTGATATGTCAAGCAGACATCAAATGTGCTTAAATGCATCCAGTGTTGCCACCAACATTCAGTGTCTGTTCAGGTGTTTCTGAGGGAAAAGATCAGCTTTAGGCAGGGATTTGATGCTTTTCAGGGCATGAATTTAGGCAGTAGACACTCAATAGCTCTGCTCTGACATCCTGAGTATGAGTGCACAGCTTGTGGTGATGCTGCTTGACTGGATTGTTTCAGGGTTTTATCATTTTCTGCATTCGTAGCACCCTTCTTTAGAACACATAATGTAAGCCTGTTAAAAAAAAAAACACTGACAGGCTGCATCAGCACTGAGCTGTGCTCATGTGTGGTATGGGCTTTTATGCCAGAGGGTGGCAGCGTAGCATTGCTAGTTTTACACTGGCATCAAATGTGTGAGAGGAGGAGGCAGTTGGTAAAAACACCCTACAACCAGACTGTAATCCTCAAGCTGACTCCATACATTTTTTAGATGTTCACTTACAGGTTTGAATAAATGAATAATATACACACAGTCTCTTGGCAAACATGAAGGTAAGAGACACATGTGAAATGCCCCTGTGTCTTTATTTAAACCCATGACACCTGTTTATCTCCCATCAGAGCAGGATTTATTGCTCAATTGAAAATTAGTGCCTTAAAGCCTTGTTTTTATTGGGTTTAAGCCTGACACATTCGTCTGTGTCAGCTTTTGGTGATCAGACTGAGCAAGAGTGAGCACCATATACAAATTCAAGAGGATGCAGAGGCTACTAGTGTTGACACAACATACATTTACACTGTGAATTATGCACCAGGGATACCTGTTGGCTATAAATTGACTCATTGTTTAAAACAAAGCAATAAAAAACAAAGAAAGGGTGATAAAGACAAGATATAGTCCCAAAGGCATAAACATGTGCACACGACTTTGGATTAGATGTTTCGACTCATCACTGAATTTGTCAGCGGCCGTGTTAAAGTGTGTTCATAGCCTTGAAAAATCACATATTTCTGCACCATACGCTATCAAAGAAGACAGCTGGTTGTAAAATATTGTGGTGAATTACATGAGTGAAGTCCAGAATGTGGTTTTACTCGCAGAACTAAGCAAAAGGGCTTTGTTGAGTTTACACATTTCGCTCCTCTCATTCATGTCACATGAAAACATGACATTTGCTTTCGTGCGAGTGAGTTCACATTTCCAGTTCAGTGTGGTAACAAAAATTGCAAATTGAGAGTGATGTCCAGCTGTCTGTTGTGTTTTTGTTCAAATTAAAATGTTCAATTAAAATGCAAATGGCTTGTAAAACACATTTACAACCAAAGCTTTAATTAGCAAAAAGACAAAACTGTACAAGGAACACCCTCGTGGAAACAAATGGTGACCTGTAAACCATGTTTCATGAGTTAATAGAGACGTTGCTGATCCATTACTACCACACACGAGCCATACGGATGTTTTCTTTGAATTATTCTCAGTCACATCATAGCAGAGAGTTAAGTGTCCGTCTATTAATCATACTAATTTCTAATTAAAAGTGAAAAAAACAAGATATTAGACTAATTTGTTAAATAAACATTATTACAATTTCAACCTCAGCGGCCTCAAAGATAAAAGTGTTTCTCTGACTAATATTAACTTCCTCTCATTCGGTCAAATTATAACATTTTTTGACTGGATTCACTTCAACCAACAAAATTAGAGCAAAAAAAAAAATATTGATAAAATCATAAGTGTGTAGGAATTGCATTTCCTCATCCTGGAGAATTTAAATTTATAATGATCTCCTCCTTGGCAAGCATCGAGTCTCCTGTGAATTAAGAGACTCAGAGCTGCTCATTTGTGTGGGCTGACAGAGCGAGGGATTACTAGATAAATCTGAACGTATAATGGGACGGAGCATTTATACGAGCAAACGTTCAAAGTAAGCAGAGGGCGCAGAGGTGCTAAACCGAATCTCTCATTCCCACAGAATCGAGGGAGACTGCTTACGACAGGGGAGTTCTGTGCACGCTCCAACTGTGCAGGAGACATCACCTTCTCATCAGCTAACGCTCTGCAACATGTTTGGATCTGCGGTTTTTAATGCATGAGAGGACGGTCATATTCTCTCTCTCACGCACACACAAATTAATGATCATAGTATCAACACATTGAGCTGCACTGTGCAACAGATTAACACACAGTTGCCTGACATTTCTAATTAATTAACAGAAGACAGTGTGTTTGGAGAGGTTTTTTTTTTTTTTTTGTCAACATTCAAATACAGACTGTCTCTTATCTCATGTATCTGAGCCATCAGAAAATAGATGAGCTATGGCTGATTCATGACCAGACATTACAATGTCCTGAATCTTAGTGCTTAAGAAACTGTCTTTACTGCACTGACCTGGGAACAGTTTGTACTTTTAACCAAATTAGTCTTTTTTAACCAAAAGTAGCACTGAGTGACATGTTTTTCACACTCCTCATCAAACTTTTTGAATGCACATTTGAAGGCTTTTCTTTAGGGTCTTTAGGGAACCTTTTGAGATGGCTTATTTTTACAAATCATACCCAATTTCCCGGCCTACTAACCTACTTGTGTACAATGTTCTGCACCTGAAAGTTCCATGATCCCAAGGCTGTTGTTTGGCAAAATAAAAGCTTGAGACGTGTATTTATGGACAAAAAAAGATGACTGTCCTCCGCTGACCCAGTCTTGGGTCTTTATTGAAAAACTGTGATTGGATTCTTTTTTTGTGTGTGTGTGTTGCATACGCTAAGTTAGTAAAATTACCAAATGCAACAGTGTGACGTTATCACCATAAATGTCTTTTTGTGTGACCCTGTCGATTTAATTTATAATAATAATGGTAGACAAATTATTAGAAACACCTGATGCAATGAAATACAATTCAGCACAAACTACATCCCCCAAAAATGACCAAGAAGTTTTAACAAAAACTGAACTACACTAAAGAGTACTCAGAGTACCTAATGAACTGACAACTGTGTGTCTTCTTTATTCTGAGTCATGTTTTAGGCCACGAGACATCCAGACTACACAACTTTCATCTCCCTCTGGATTATAGTCTGTATGTTTCCACCCACCACTTTGGACCGGGAGCATATTCCCCACCTTGAACATGACGCAAAACCACAGACAAGTGCATTGTGGGAGGGTTATTGAAAATAGACAACACACATAACCTACAAAGGACTTGCCCAAGGCAAAAACAATGGGCCATCTCACTTCACTTCACCGCTATTGATCGGAAAGAACAGATCATCCCTGTATGCAAAAGGACAGGAAGAGTACAAAAGATAAATATCGATTTCATGTAGAAATATTCAGAAAAACTGGAAAATGTGATTTATATAAGCTGCCTACATTTACTTTATATAAGTGTTATTTTGGAAAATGCCCTTTGGCACCAAAGCGAAAAGAAAATCTCAACTCATGCTGACAAATCAGCTGTTTATGTCGAGCCTATAAATAAGGGCTGTGAAGGTCACATGAACCAGACCCCTGTGGAGGGGAAACAGGAGGGGGCCAAACTCCAGGTGAAAGTTTTCACATTGTAAAGCCTCAACCAGCATGAGGCTATAATTATAGAAACTATTCTCTATTTTTCAACCTAAAGCGGTTTTGGAGCTTGCATTTTCTGTTTTTCTCCATAATCATAAACACATTTTTCTGAAACAAACGGAAGAAGCCCAGAGGTGTTTGTCAAGTGGCTGTTCCCTCATGCTGATGTTAGTTGGGACACGATCTTAGTCAATCGAACTGTGATCTGTAACATGTCATCATTAATCTACCCAAGTCAAAGCAGTGCAAATAATTATTTTATTCAATATAAATAACTTTAAACGACATGACAGTGTGAAATATCATCATTAAAACAAATTAATAAGACATTTACGTGTATTGCAGATGGCACATGAGCTGTAGGCTAAGTATGACAGTTACAGTAAATTACAATCATGATGAGCAGGAGACTGTAGGACTAATTTATTTAGTTGAACCCTTGAGGTTTAGATGAGCTCGGATCCGTGTAAGTACAGGCGTTCATCACTTTCTGCTCTGGATGTAGCTTTCTAAAATCTTCATCAACAAGTCCCCCTCCTGAAACAGAGAGTACATGATGTCACAACACAGAACCATCACTTCAGCCACTTTTTGTGTATAAGAAAAAAAAAAAAAAGAAAAGAGACAGGTTCGGTGGTCAGCTCACCTGATTTTTCGAGCGGCTCTCTTGTGTGTCCACCTGCGCTTGCAACGCCACCCGCAGGAACTCTTGGAAAAGCTCCCCGAGCGCGCTCTGCTCCGCAGGTAGGGAGACTTCCAGCGCATCACCGCCCTGTCCCTCGGCTGAGGGCAGCAGAGGGGGGTCCATCACGCTCTTCTTGCCCATGAAGTGTCCTGCCGGATGAAAGAGAAGCCCGTTAATATGGACAGAAGTAGAGGAAAAAGACCTTTCAGGAACGCAACAAATTCAACATCGTTTGAAGGCAGAACATGTGATCATGATAAAAAAATAATAATAATGAATACACGCAGAGAATACATCAGATTAAATTAAATTAATTCGATTTTATCCAATGCAAACACGATTGGTCACAAAGGTTTTAGATCAGATGATGATTCTTACCTGTAGCCCAAAGATTGCCTCTTGGATTCACTTTAATTTTTGCAACTTTATTCCTAAGCTCAGTCAGGTCGAAACTGACTGCGGTGGTGAAAGACATGAAAGAAAAGAAGACGAGAGAAGTAAATAAGCCACACTGGCAGACATTATTCAGCGTAAACCCTCTCATCTCGGCGCGGAGTGGCGAGCTGTCCTCCAGGGCGCAAATGTTCCAAGTGTCTGATGTTGGTCGTGGGTTGCTCAGACGCATCCAGCTTTTATAGGCTCTCCTGAGCGGGGTGGGCTCTGTTTGTGTTGCGTGGACGTTTTATTAAGCCAGCTGCGTACTCGGTCATTGACGAGGGCTTGTTTGGACCGCGCCTCTGGCTGTGCGTCTTTTACGCACCACGCGATTCATCTTTGACTCAGGGCAGAAGCGAATGTTTTTCTGAAAAAACAGTCTTCCCACTCAGTAGATGAGCAGCAATGCATCAGTGCGCCAATGTTCAGTTTAAGGGTTAGTTAGTAACTTCACACTGTTGCATTTGGTAATTTTACTAAGCTTGTACATATAAACTACATTTTAGCAACATACATTTTGATGCAACACACACAAAACAAATAATCCAATCAGAGTTTTTCAATAAAGACCCAAGGCTGGGTCAGCAGAGGACAGTCATCTTTTTCTGTCCATAAATACACGTTTTATGCTTTTATTTTGCATAACAACAGCCTTGAGATCCTGGGACTTTCAGGTGCAGAACACTGTACACAAGTAGGTTAGTAGGCCGGAAAATTAGGTATGATTTGTAAATATAAGCCATCTCAAAATGAAATTTAAGTTCCTAAACTAACCCATTAAGAGTTGGGTTTTAATTCCCCCTGTTAAAGATTTAAAGGATATTCAGAAGTTCTTGGGGAAGGATGTACTACAGGTGCCCCCTTTTTTAATTGAGAAAGAAATCCCTCAAACACATTCGTTCTACAGTTTATTCTAATCCAATCATATCTCATATACTACAGCAGACAGTATATTGTAGCCAATATCAAAAGCTCCATAAATGGCAATTCCCTTGAGGTTGTGAACTGATGTGTAAATTGTGTGACCAGATCAAAATGGCATAGGTGTTTGTTAATGTTCCTTCTCAGGCCAACACACATATAGTAATTTCCTGCCCAGGTCCCTCCACCCTCCCTCCCTCCCTCCCCCTCTCAGGGCCCGCCTGGCCCCCTTACAATGAGCAACATGACATTTGGCCAGTTGCAGCATGCTGCTGTGATCACCATCAGTCCTCTGAGGACAGGAGAACCTGCTGATTCTCTCTGCTAATTTAGAGCTGATAAGACAGACGGCCTCTTTGTCACTTCAGGGTGCTAAAATTGCAAGTTTGGTCGAAGGGCTGCGGCTTGCATCGTGCTCTTTTAATAACCTTTGGCATTCACACACTCTCACAATAGTTGCGATTTCTGCACGGCTGAATGTCAGTCTCATTAGAAGAGTGTCTGACCATCAAGGCATCACACTAAGTTCACAGATTAGATGAACTGGGGTAATACGTGATTTTGTGCAACACTGCAGTTTCCCTCAAAGATGTGATGGATGTTTAAAATCTCAGGCTCAAAATAACTGATTTGTTGATCAAGGGGGCCACAAGTACACCACAATCCTTGGTGCTGCTTTGTTCCCTCTGGGCCTCACCATGTAGAAGTTAATACTCATTCCACAACTGACACTACACCAAAGAAAGTTGATCAGTTTCCATGTTTACATGAGATTTTTTATATTTCATTGTGACCACTGAACCAGATTCTTTTTGTGATAGACCATGGAAACGATCCGAGGTAAAAAGCCCCACCCAACAGGCATCATGGTCAAGGTCTTTGAGGTCTAATGAAGATGGAAGCCAATTTTATTTCGAGTATGTCAATGCAGTTTCGAGTGGATCATTATGACTGTGTGATTACACTCAAGCCAAATTCACCTTGCTTTCAAGAACAATGACGTGTTCTCACATCATATAGAAAACAGCAACTAGGTTAAAGCTTAGAGAGCTGAAGAAAAGCTCAGCTTGCGGCCCACTACACTGACCTTTTATATAAGAAAGTTATCAAACAAGCCACTACCCCATTTAATTTACAAGAAAAAGTGTGGGCACCAATTTATTTCAGGCACAGCTCTGCAAACTCACCAAAATGTGATGCAGGTCGGTTCTGGTTTCATAGAACATTTGGATACACAGTTCAATCTATTCTTCGATCACATACTGTATATTTGAGGGCTTTTTTATAGCTTCAGCAACAATGCTTTGAAGGTCACTTAAATGTAGGTTTCTCTTAAATAAATACAAAAACTTAGTCTCTTACAAAAATGTCTTTCAGAGATTTCTAAGATATTATTTACTCATGAAGACAGATGACATACCTACTTAAATGTGAATTAAACTGATTCTGAGTATTGATTACAGATGTAGACATAATGCTCAGTCCCATTGTGACACGTCTGTTACATTTCCACAACACTTAGACTCTTATTACCTAAGAAATGTTATTAGCTCCATCACTGCAGGGAGGACATCCTCCGCTGTTAATGTAGGAAAGGGACAAAAGAAAACGAGACAAAGAGTTGAAATAATCAAAAGTGGATGGTAACCAGATTTCATATTTAATATCATTCATATTCAGTTGTCATAAAATACTTCACATATCTTTTTCAAAGACAACCATTCAACAGGAAAGAAACAAGACTTAATTTATCTCGACGAATGCTCTTTCACATTCTGAGGATTACAAACAAAGATCGAATTTAACCTAAACCTAGCCTAGATCCCTCACAAAAATACTTTAAAGCTTGGATTTTTTTTTCAAATGTAAACACCCTATCCACATTTCTACAAAATGTTCAAACAAATGGTACAAAAGAGCCAGTTGGGTTCGACAAAGTCTAACTTAATTCGGTTTTGAAAGGCATGACTGAGGTTTCCTGGACGTAGTTTATCCTTCTTGAGTCCTGAAGCTTGGGTGCCTCACTCCCGATGGACCAACACAAAGAGACCCAACATGAAGAGAACAGCATACTGTAAAATGAAAAACATAGGCGTTTTAACAAATCAGACGGCCATGCTGAACATTTAAGTAGATGTCAGCTTGGACTGGGTGCAATGGGTTGAACAAACTTACTTTGAACTTGGGGTAATCATTCATGAGAATGGTGACGATTCCAATGTATGGCACAAACCTGTGGATTGATAAGGGAAATTACAATAATGCATAAAATATTTCAGTTTGTAATTGATAGCATTTCCTATGGCACGCAAAAGGTCTAGACTTATGTCATTGAATTAGAAACTTTCATGATTTTTGCAAGCATCAGGGGTATAACAGTCATCACAGAAAGGAGAAATCAATCTGCCGTAAGCAGTACAATTAGAATTAATGAAACATGCCAAAGAACTTAGATTCCTTCTTGGATCAACATTTGCTCAAAAACAAACCCAAGTGTTCAATGTTTGAGTAACCTGTCACTAAGTTACTGACGGTAATTGGGTACTGTTACAGAGTCATGCTCTTTGTTTGGACAAAGTGAGTCCAACGAGTGTCAGACAGACCTCCCTCTTGTACATCTGGACAAGCACTAAATTTGAGGATGGACTCCCTGAGTATATCAATGATAATGGAACAAGGCCCGAATCTCATGTCTCAAGCCTCTCAAGCCTCATCTGTCCGTCTCAAACCACAGACAAGCTATAGGTCGGTCATACTCGACTCCATTAGATTGTACAAGTGTTGGTTTGATTGTGTCCGCCGCCTCAGAGGCAAGCCTTTGCGGCACATATGGTTTCCTCTAATCCACAGACTACTGAATTTAATGCATATTCTCTGCCAGACTTTTACAACTTTAATTAATTGCAATTCTCCTCCAGTTTTGAGGTGATCTTGCTGACACTTGTGGCATCAACTATAGAGCAGTCCCATTATGTTATTAAGAAATCTGTGCTATTACATTATGGAGAGTACCTACCCTCTAGCTCGTCCCACCACATCTTTTTTCTCCAGCCAGTGTTGGCCCTGCTTGTACAGTCCTCTGTCATCCACTGCATTGTTGTCTCCTTTGGTCAAGAACTTAATGTCTCCATTTTCCCTGCAGACAAAGTGACAGTGTGATTTTAGACCAAGACTTTTTCAATATATCTCTACCTGGTTGAGGATGCATGATAGGTGTGAAATGTCACAGAAGACTCTGACTGGTAATGTCAGGGTTGATAAACAGTCATGGGACTCAGTGACACTGAGAGTACAACATGATCATGGATGGTACAACTAATAAACTATGTGTCATACTTTTCATGGATCTTTAGTACTCTGTGTACTATTGGGATCTCTCTGCCCTCTATCCTGAAGACGACAATCTCTCCGACTCTGATGGGATCCTCTACCCGGTTGGTCAGAAACAGCAGGTCTCCTCTGTGGAAAGCTGGCTCCATACTGCCACTGAAATGACAGATAGATACACACTTTCAAAATGAGTGAATACAATTTAGATATTTTAAAGAGAATTTGAAATAATATGCCATGCCAATTTAATCCTTGTTTCACAGCCTCACCTCAAAATAACTACATGTTTGCAGTGTGGAAACAGGAAACAAACTCAGTCCAAGAGCAAATTGTTATATTTGCAAAGCCACAAGGAAGTATTAACAAAGCCATTACACGAATCTGATTAGGACCAAAAGACCAGCTGCATCAGGACATCTCTACCCACCAGTGGTCAAACTGGTATTGTATTGCTTGAATTGATTACGACTAAAGCCAATATGACATGACAAAGTTAAAAACGTGTTTCAGTCCAAAGAATGAAATGGGAAACTGTCATATAACCAACCAAATAGAATGACTACACTGAAAGATCATCTGGTAGAATAAACATTAATTACAGGGAGTTACAAGCCATAAAATCATTAAAACGGCAGTTTGATCTAACTCGTCCAAACATGATCAATAGGTCAACAATTGATTAACAGCTTGATGTGTGCACATTGTTAATATTTACAACTGACTACTGTAGAATAGTGTTACAATACTGGATTTCTAAGTTTGATAGAATAACTTAAAATATCAAGATATACGTTGTGTATAGAGATATAGTTTAAAAATATTGCTTTACTATATCTTTATTATTATACAAGATCATATCGTCCAGCCCTAGCATAGAGTAAAACTGACTGAACACGTGAAGACATAAATGGGAGAAGGAGAAAATCCATTAGATTTAGTGCCCAAGCCACTTCTCCTGATCGATACGTGTAGCGGTATAATGTAACCTACATGTTCGCAGTCGCACAACCAAAACTCTCAACCTGTTAGTGTCCTCCAATAATAACTTACAGCTGCCTGAGGGAAAATGTGAATAATCGTGTGTACTTTATAAATTGGCTTTAACTGCCCTCTTCTGTGTACGATTGTATGCATATGTCCACGCAGAACTCACCACCCAACACCCAAGGAAGTTGTTATACGGGGGGAAGTAATGTTAACACTAACTCAAATCAACAGAGGTTAGAAATGCCACTTTAAGGCAAAAGGAAGTGTCAAAAACCCAACAACACATGTGAATAACTTACCTGAGAACAACAACAATTGGACTCTCACTGCCAGTGACGACCATCAGTCCTTTCCAGATCATGAGCGCAGAGGAAACAATCATACCAAAGTTCAGCACCTGGTAATAGAGCTGAAAACAAACAACATATTCACATTTTAAAGCTTAATTGTGCTTTTATAACTGTTTATAAAGACCATTTCAGGCAGCTCAAGGCCAACTGAGTGGATAACTCTTTGATTCATGCACCATATGTTTGAGATATTAAACTCACTGATGAGCTTTAGACTGCAGCTAACAGTCCCATGACAATATGGGGACAAAATGAGGACAACAGCTAGCTACACTGAAGTCAGGATTCATGTTTAAAAAGGGCTTCTAATGTTTCTTTAGCGCTGCAAGTATAAAGGGGACCTGCTGGAATGCACGTGTGCACACAACAGTTCACTTTACATGTTGCTAACAAGTGACAGAGAGGCTGCAGCGTTAAAAAGCGGTCGGCGGCTAGTTGTCGTTAGCTCGCAGCTCTCGCACCCGCACAAAGAAGCGGACGTTACGGCGGAGTGAACCAAAGCTCGGGTACGTACCTGCCGCTTATTCATGCGACGCACATCGTCAAGAAAGTCTAAAGATAACATCGTTGCGAATACTAGTGGGGGTAGAAAAAAGCGCCGAAATCACATGAAAACGTCTGGAGTGACGAGCATATGGATGCACGGTCAACCAGCGAAACTTGCATCCGAATCTTCCGGGTGCGCTCAACCGGAAGTCCCGCCCACCCGCGAGCTGCTGTGTTGAGGTGTCAGTTCAGGATACGAGCGAGGCGCTGAGAGCGCGAGGGGGGTTTCCAAAAACCACTGAGTGAGACGTGGTGCTGCTGTTTCTGCTGTGGTGTTACAAGGGGTTTGAAAACTGCTGAAATATTATTTATGAGAGGGAAACAATATTGCAAGAATGACTTTGATTGAAAACAGTAGGAGAGCAAATGTGATTGCTGGACATGTTGATGCAGGTTCTCAGTCATCCGGGTCATGGTTGATTCTAGATGCTGTGTCATAGGCAGCTGGATGTGTGTCAGTTTCAGTTGCTTCTTCAGTTCTAACCAACTGGAGGGGATCTGCAGGCTTTTTTAAAACCCTATGTGGGAGTGTCCTCACAGAGTCGTTAAGGACACCTGTGAGCAGACTTTCTTGTGGGTCGTTGACTTACACGGCCTTCGGCTCACCTAACCCCAGCAACCCAGCACTCTGAAACTCAGAGCTCATGCTTGTCCTTAACAGCTCTGTAAGGACACTCCCACATAGAGTTTAAAAGATTGGTGGGTTGCTAGGGTTTTTTTGTGAAAAAATAAAGATGCATTTCAAGTTTTTTAATGCTAAAAGAGCCCACCCACGTATCTCTCCGCTGCCTTGAACAGGCTGTGTGCTGCATAATTTACTGCAATTCATGGTCCGAATTTCCCACCCAGTCCTGCGGACGTGACGTCAGATGACGCTGAATGCGCATCCTGGACAGCTTGGATACAGGAAAAAAGACAAGTGCGGTGGACCCAAACTAGTGCTTGGGTAGTAATGGATTCTGCTATGGCCAGAAAACGACCCACCACCACACAAAGTCCACTAAAAAGTCATACTAAGAAGAAAACAAAGGTTTTATCAGCGGCAAGTCGTGAGTCGAAATGAAATTACGTACCCGAATAAACATATGGATATGCGTTCGACTCATGGAGGCAGCTTCAACTTGAACTGGGACTGAAAACAGATGCTGACATGGCTCATTTCCTAGTGACCAGGTAAGAAAACATTACAGGTCATGTTTAGAGCTTGATTTGAAAATCATATGAGATCACCGAGGACTCGGAGTGACCTAACGTGCAAAGTAGCGTTAGCTGCTAACATGTAACTGAGTCCACCGCTGTGTAACACTGAATAAGTTACAAACTGCGCATTTTCCACGGTCCTTTAGTCTGAAACCGAATAGTTAGAAAAATGGCCCTTTATGTGGGACCGCTTGGCTGATGGCTGCAGTTACCCTGATGGCTGAAATGGCTGTGGTGTCAGTCTCTCTAAGTCTCTGGATGAATGTAACACAGATTGCACATAGAACTGAAAAGTCTTGTTACAAAATTGAATCAGACCTTTTGTTTTCTGAGATCTGCGCATGGTCGAGTTTGTGCACCCACTTCAGATGGGGCTGGCACTAATGCTTGCTAGCTTAGCATCTACAATGACCTTTCCAGTTTAAAGGAGCACTTTGTAGTTTTGGAGAAGAAATTTAAACTCAGATTTGTAAACTCAGAATTTACAATATTGATGAGAATATCAGAGGAAAGAGTTTGAAGAGTTGGGAAAACCAAAGCGTCAGTTTTAGAGACTGAATTATAACTGCTGATAAACTTTAAAACACTCATGAGTAGAGATGATAGATTACAAGAAGCCTCTCTCAGTTTATACATCATTTAAAGCCATTGTTGTCAGAAAATGTGAAGCTTAGGAAAAGCAGTCACAATACAAACAGAGCAGTCTTTCCTTTTACAATATTAAGACACATGAGACAGGCTTTACAATCAGTGGCATGGTTACAACTCAGTGGATATCGCAAACCAAACAACTAACAATAAAAAAATCACTCCGAAATTCATAATTGATGACATATTAATGGCTTAATTAACAGTGGGTAAACTCTACTCTGCAAATAAAACGGTGCGTAAGTGGTTTACGGTGCGTTTACTTTCCACTACAACCTTGATTTACACCTGGACCGTCTCTTAATCCAAATTTAATAATCTAACTAACAAAGAGAACAAATAAGTGAGAAGCTTTCATCATCAGTAATTATGAACTGCTTTATTTTTATCGTGGGCCACATCCAATTTCCGAGAGGAAGTCAGATTGCCTGAGAAAGTGATAACATTATCAGCGACCACACCCGAAACCCGCAAGCCATTTTTTGGCTTGTTGACCCAGCGTGTGGGGATTATTAGCGGCATAAACTGTATGTCATACATTAATGAGCTGTAATTAAAACATCAGGTTTAATGTTCGCATTTATATGACTCAGACATAATTGTACCCCCCGCAAGCTCATTTTAATTTTACAATATGTTCTGAGACTGTTTGTTGTTCTGCGGTGTGTTGTGTTTTTCCCGATGCGATGTGTTTCGGCAGCACTGTTTGTTTTTCCTAGGAAAGAGTGCAGGGACACATGTGCATCAGTAACGGCAGAGGTTACATCATCCTGCCAGTGTTAAAGAATATCCTGAGAAGTGGTATATTCATTTTTTCCCAATTAATCCAGTCTTTCAAATGAACCAATCAACCAAGGGCTTATGTAACCTCGAATCCTTATAGTGTTATGTTTGTTCAAGTAAAACAAAAAGTCTGATTTCATTTTGCAACAAAACTTTTCAGGTGTATGTGCAGTCTGTGTTGAGTGCACGAATATTCAAGGGCACTTACGAAAGAACGGCAGCTGTCAAGTTCCCACAAGCAGAGTTCAGGTATTCATTCATTTTCATGTTTCACTTGACATGTACATTTACATTCACGTTTACATTTAGGGCATTCAGCAGATACTTTTGTCCAAGGCGACTCACAGTAAGTACATTTGTCAGAAGAAAGAAATTACAACATATTTCCGTCGATAAAGTAAGAATGAAAAAAATAGAAACAATTTTCAAGCACTGCTCTGAGCATAGTAGCTGCTATTTATCAAGGATACCTTAGGTACATAAGTGCTATGGTTTAAGTGCTGAGGATGACATACAAGACATACAACATCTCTTGACAGCTTCTAAACTTGAATTATTATTTGTATTCTATGTTCTTATTCCTTGAAGAGCAATATATGACTCAGCTTTGGCTGCCTGCAATCATACCTTTATAGTGATGATTCGTGTTTAGAGTGTTAATGCTGTATGCAAAACTGAGTCTCACAGTTGGTTGGCTTTACTACATAGCTTCTCAAGCATTTTATTGTAGATAGAATTTTATTGTTTTTTCATATATTGTATATAGTACTTTATTGTTTCTATATTTGCCCTTGTATTTTGATTGTATTTGTACTTGAATGTACCTGCTGCTTTGATAACCTACTTTCCCTTCCGGGATTAATAAAGTTGTCAATCTATCTATCTATCTATCTACACTCCATTAGCTCGTTGTGATCTCTCAACATCTTACATTTGTCATGCTTCATATGCAGAGGATTTTGTGGCTGCTGCATATTCTTTGCTCACATTAATGCAACTCTCATCTGAGCAGGTGATACCACCTTTCCTATAATGATATTAAAGAAGTGTGTGGTTTTTTTTTTTACATCCCACCCTGAATACTGAGCAATTCTGTGAAAACCATAATTAGGTCGCCCACTTAGGAAAAGCCTTTTTAATTTGAATACTCCTACTGAAACTGAATATCTGCTATTTTTGTTGTCTTCTTTTACAAGAACTCTTTAACTCCCACTGCAATATGCATTTTAAACAAGGCAAAATAGACACTACTATTTCAATGTAGCTTTGCACACATGCTTTTATGTGAGTCTCATGGGTATGAATGTTTTTTCATGTTGTTCAAGCTCTAACCGAAGGTTATCTTCTGTCACCATGTGATAGACAATAGTTACAAAAAGTTTCTTGAATCTTGAATCTTGAATTGCAACCTGATGTGAAAAATTAGATGGACCCCGTCTCTGTCTGTTGCCTATACAGACAATTTGTTTAAAGAAGTCCTTTTATGCTTTTTCATTTTTTTCCTTGTTTTATATTTATGTTCTTGTCTGTGTAAAACATCTCAAAAGTTAAAAAAAAGGTTCAAGTCTGACCAACAAGAGCTCCTCTCTCCCACACAAATCACTGCACCTGAAGCACCTCGTCAGTAGTTCTGCCTTTGTTTTGTGACTTCTTGACATCACACATATTACACATTTTCATAAGTTATGCCTGTACTCATGGTACAAGTGAAACTAACTGGAAACTTAAAACATGACAGAGCCGTCTGGAGACATAGTGAGCAGTGCTGTCTCAGGCGTGTGTGAGCGGACCAATCGGAGCAGACTAGGTATTCCAGTGAAATGCCTTAAAGAGACGGGAGCTAAAACAGAGCATTTCAGACAGAGGAGGAATACAGGGCTGCAGCACTGGACAGAATGAGAAACGTATGTGTTTTTAGTAAACCTATTCTAGTAGAAACCCAAAATATAATCATGAACCTGAAAATAAGCTTAATGTGTCTCCTTTAATTTGTTGAATGCTGGACTGTGAACTCTTTGTGTGCAGATTTCTCGTGAAAGTCTAAAAGATGTGAATTTATGGACGTGACTCATCTCAGTGCCTCTCTCAGCTGCGCCCACAGAGAGCAAGCAAACATTAGCTTAGAAATTGAGTCGGCTAACTAATTTGCTAACCAGCTTCCAGCACAACACAGAAGTTCTTCAGAGCCCCAAACATATTACAGATCCCTCTTTAGCCTTCAAATTTTGGTTTCACTCAGCAGCATATGCGATTTCTTCTTCTTCTTCTTTCCTCACCTCCTCTTCCTCTGCAGTATATTTGAGAGGGAGACTGCACAGCCCCATTGGCCAGCGCTACACCATGTGCATATTCATGCATCCAGCATTTAGACAACACTGATTTTATTCAGATGTAGCCTTTAAGGTCGCCGGTGAGAGGAAATAGCGTGAGATATGCATCTGAATGTCATTATTTCATAGTCAGCAAAAGCTTTGCCGCGATACGGCAGATCAACTCAGCACTGACAGTCAACTTAGCGATGGCACAGAGACCAGTGGCAGCCTGCGGCTTTTGGTGGACCGGAGATAAAACTTTTTTCAAATGCCAGCTAGTCTGTGGCATTTACGGATGTGTGATCCTTTTCATATAATCTGCCTAAATGCTCACGACGACCCTGGCCCGCCAATGGTAATTGAGGTCATCCGGGAACAACGATGTGAGGTCAGAATCACAGGCAGCCTTGTGAGAGGATGGATCTTAGCTGCCACACTTGCCAGCCGCTCTTCCTGTTTTACCATTTTATTTCAGGAGATCTTACTCACTGTATAAATTCTCATTGTGCGTCTGATGTTATTGTCTGAATGGAAAGATACTATTCTGTCTACTGGCACTACCTTGTACAGCTTTTGTAGACTGATTTTACCTCTTTCTGTTGCTGTTGCTACTGTTATTTATCGATTTAAATGCAACAAGATTTCCTGTGTGAAGCACATTTTAGCACGTGCTGCCACATAACGAGCGTAATGTGTTTAATGCGCTCGAGACAAGGGCTCCGAGTCCGAGCTCTCCACACTAACTCAACATTATGTCCTGTTAAATGAAACGGCAATTACTTAGACTTAAGTGTACACACAAAATTACTACAGTTGAGGACTAACAATTCGTTCATTTGCCGTGTTTCATCGTGGGTATTAATGCGGGGATTACTGCGAATGATCCGGTGCTCTTTATTGCATTCCGTCAGAGCAGCAGGAAGAGCTGTGCCAGTGCATCTTCTTCTCTGTAATTTCTGCGCTTCGCTCATTATTATTTTTTTTCTGTCATGCCTTGAAGGAAACTCATTTTGATTAAGGTACGTCTCATTGTCTGAAATTATTCCTCTTAGTTCAAATGTGATTTTTCAAATAGAAGGGACACTGACGATGTGGAGAGCTCTCAGTGATTTGGGTTAATTTTCTGAAATAATATACATTTTACGTATTTTTGTACATATTAATTTTGTACTTGTGATGAGTTTCTTTCTTTGGAATAAGATAATCAGGCTTATTATACTGTATCCCCCCTTTTTTTATACCACGTTGCTTGTTTATAACAGCTGATCAGGTGAATATTTGGCTCATGAAACCCTCAAATATATCATTAACTACACATGTGTTAACCATTTAATCAAACATTCACTTCAGTGTTTGACACTGCGAGTAGTCCTTCTACTTGTCTTGTTTTCATCAACGGTACGGTGATTGAACTAACAGTAGGTGGCAGGAGCGTCTTGTTTCCTGACAGGCCCGATCTTCTCCATGTTGCCATCACACCTCAGTTAAACAACATGCAGTCTGCTACCCCTGCAAGTCATCATCTGCATTACCTCCCGTACGGCTGGTCCAAACATACACCCACATCTTCTACATAGAGTAAACGAATAGAGTGAATCAGGTCCATGTGGACACGTGGTGGAAATCAATGAAATAATGAGTTGTTGGACAGATTTAATTTGGTTTTGTTCTTTTTACTGTTAATTAAAGGTTTGCTCTCATTGTTCCACACGATTGGTGAAAATGGTGGCATGTGACAAACAAGGACGCGATGAAAGCATCAGCTACCGCCCACTAAAGACTGTCATCCCGTCCTTCTGTCGACAGCATCAGACCCTCTCACACTAACTGGACAACATCAGGAGTGACACTGAGCAAACTTTTTTTTGTTACAGCGTACATATAGCTTTCCCCGGCTCTGTTCACACTTGTGCGTGAGCTCCCCACTTACATAAACGGTGACTCACTAATGACTGGGAATCACAAATGATTATCATGATGAAGTTAGCCTTTCACCCTGTAAACACACACGCTGGTTGCAGGCAACACTTCACTCTCTTAATATCTGTGAGGAATCTGATTTGCCCCTGAGTGGTAGAGCTGTTCAGCATGCGATGGGTGTCAGAGGGAGTCTTTTTTTACTCTGCCCACGCAAGTCTTCTCTCACGTCAGATATTTATAACATGCTACAGAATGAAGCGATGAATCCTGCAGTGCATTTACTACAAAGGTATGTTATTTTTAATCCTAAAAAACAAAACAATTTATTCTTGATCTGTAACTGAAAGGCTCAAATATCTTAACAACTATCTGATGGATTTCCAATGACGTTTTCTCAAAACATTCATGATCTCCAGAGGATGACTCATGATGACTCTAGCAATCCCCTGACCTTAACATTAGCACCATCGTGAGCCTGATATTTGCAGCTTTTTGTGAATCGTCTCAACCACTGTTGGAGGGCTACAGCGTTGCCAGATGGGAAATGTCGTACCAGAGGCTTACAGTTATTGTATTTGGGGGTAATTATCATACGTGAGTCATAACCAGGCTTACAGGTGTATTCACAACAGCTCAGTTTAAACACAAAATACTTTGGTGAGAGTGTTCAAGCTTCACCTCCAAGCATCATCATAGGCTACACCAAGCTATATATAGATACATTAAATTGCTACATTCGGACTGTTGTTGTGGCTTAACGGTGGTGTTTCTGTGCATGTGTGTGTTTCAGACGTGCTGTGGAGTTGCTGGACATGGTTTCCTGTATGGCCGGAGCTGATGCCCGTCACAAACCTGCAGCGCATTCATGCAATCAGCACCAGGATAAATACCCTGGTCTCCACTCCACCTGCCGAAGATTTCATCAACCAAACTTGTTACCTGGTCTCCTCGTGAAACACTCCTTCTCTCGAGCTTCTCGTGTCTTTTGTTTTTTCGTCTGTGATCCAACTCTGTTTTCCCTCAAACTCCTCCAGTGATCAGTCTCCTCCTGGATTAGCTTCCTGGCCTCACCACGACCCGGGCCTCCCACACCTCTGCCTCCAGCCTGCTCCGCCTGAGATTCCCTGTGTCGCGCTAACACGAACTTTCAGCCCATACAACCGTGAGTCACCTCTCCTCCCCGGCGGAGCCACCAGCCTGAGCCCTATTCCTCCTCTACTGCCAGTCTTGTGGCGTCCAACAAATATACTGAGACAGATCGTAACAGAAATAACACATTAGTCTTCTCATACTGTCCAGTGCTGCAGGATTGTATTCCATCTCTGTCTGAAACGCTCTGTTTTAGCTCCTGTCTCTTTAAGGCCCCCACTTCTGTTGCTGCGGATTTTGACCTTTTTAACTTTCAAGATTTTTTACATGCACACTAACATTTAAAACACGGAAGGAAAGGAAAAAATGAAAAACACTCCTTTAATTTAGATAATTACAGTTCATCTGGCAACGCTGGAGATGAATCTTAGTAACTGAGATCTCTACACTTTTAATCTAGTTTCATCATTAGGCCAGATTTCGGTTTGTCCAGTACTTTGGTTTATGATCAAACACCCCGAAACAGTCTCTCAGAGCTGCTCGCATGGCTGTGGACACCTGGTCTTGTTTTAATCTTCACTTTGCCCTGTTTATTTTATTGTGCACTTTTGTTGCTCACCGTCTGTCTTTTGTCTTTCCAACAAGTCCAGAGTGTTGTCACGTTTTGAATGACCTCGTCCTTGTTCCCAGATGTCTGTGTTGTGTCCACTTCGATGTTACTGGACAGACATATGGGACACTAGAGGATGTTGCTTTGACAGAGTACTACAGCAAAGTACACTACACAAGTACGCTTCACTAATATTGTCTAAAAGAATCAGCCCAAATATGGCAAACCTTTCCGTAGATAAAAAATGAATGCATGTCAGTATGTTGACAGAAAGAAATGTGACGGAGTCAGAGTCCTTTCAGATAAAAGGGGTCACTGAGATAACACGGGTTAGTTATTCTATGTAGACGATATATATGATAAGGAGTGACTGCTGATGGCTTTCATTAAAGTGATTCAGCCCACTCCATAATATGCTAATTTCTATTAAAATGACAGAGTTTTAAAAAGGCACATGTCATGCACATTCACAGCGTCTCCAAAAGGCGTAATCATATCTTTTATTTTACAGCCAGTTGCATTCAAAGGTGCAGTTTTCTAAAAACGCAGTGCAATGTAGAACAGCAAGTAAACATGACAGGTTACAATATAAAAGCACAGCACCGTTAGCCACTGTACAACAGTGTCATGTGAAGCTACAGTCGGCTGGATACATTCCTGAAAAACGGGAGGAAGAAATAAACGTATAAATGTGCTGTACGTCCGCGGGTCTTCTTCTATCATCCTTGTCATGGTTTGACTTCAGTTGACATAACGACGCCCCTACATTCGCACAAAGGTGACAGAAAAAGATACAGGTTCGTGCTTTTACATCTAAAATAACACATAGACTACATACAATGCCACTTCAGTTCAAAAAGGTTCTCTCTTGCACATTCATTTAGTACAAATACACTGACCTGAGATTGGGATTCGCAATCGGTGACCTGCAGTGGTACATGGATTGATAGAATACAAACCCAGGAAAGCTTCTACTCACTACTACGCGGTGATTTCAAGCCTAAGATTTGCTGAATGTAGGACACAATAGATAATCACCACAACATGTGAAGGCATCAATCCACAATAAGTGATAATGACAAGGAATGGTGGCTGTTAAAATTAACTCATCAAGCTGTAATATTTAAAGGGTTGGAGGGTTTTGAACCTCTCCCGAAAAACGCCGTTGTCGTCAGCTTTCTTTCTTCCTTCCAGTTCCTCCTGCACTGTTTTCTGACACGAACCCAACAGTGAACCATTTCTGGTTTAGGACTTCAAAAAAATCAGTAAAATCCTTGATCTTTAAGGAGTAACAATGACTCTATTCCATCTTAACAACTTTGGGAGCGTCAGCAGCTTTTGGTTGAGTGGGGGTCTTTCTGCCTTCCGGCTCAGTCTTCCTTGGCAGTCGGGGGCTGCCAGCAGCTTTCCTGCCGGTCTGAGGGCTGGAGGAGCCGGCGGCCATTTTGCGCTGAAGTAACGGGCTCTTGGAGCCCTTGGGCTTCGCTGGCGACAGTAAAGACTCCATGACCTTCAGTGACCGCAAGCTGAGCAGCCCACAGAAGTAATTACACTGGTGCTGGGAGACAAACTGCTCAAAAACTTTGGGATTCCCTTCAACAGGTAGACCTTGATGCCTGCAGCAACACACGCACGCACAAAAGCAAATGTTACGGCCGTAAACATATAAAAAAGTAAATTACCTGTAAAATTTGGTTTTCACAGTGTAATTTAGAGAAAAAACATAATACAAATGAACTCACCCTGTTGATTTGACTGAGACGCCAACATTGGTGATCTTAGTGTCAACACCTGCAAAACAACACCACGTATTTACTTCTATTTTGTTCAGGTAACATATTCAAACGTGACGGGACACATTCAGTCCAGCACTAAAAAATATAATCGGAGGAAGAAAATTACAAAATTACAATACAAATGCAAATGGTGTTCCCACAACAAAACATACTTAAAATGTTTTTATCAATACAATACTGTGTAACAAATAGTGTGTAATGGACCTGAAGGTGTTAAAGCATCATTAAGTAACTTCTTTTTACCTTGAATTAACAGCTTTAAAATCATTTTGATGGTATAGTGTCTTGTAATAGGGTGAATAGTGTGTCTGTCTCAGCTACTCCACGACCCCCATCATTGGTGACATCAGTGAGAGGGTCGGATCACAGCGTTACATACATGTTTATTTTAAGATACACGTTTTCAACACATGACATTGTTACGAGTTAGCACCTACGTTACGTCTGACAAATTGTTACAGACCTGGGATTTGCATTCACGACAGTGGTGTTGACTCAGAAACTGTGGGGGGCGCCAAATTGCACAAAATGCCTATTTCTACATAATGTTGCTTTAAGGCAGGTTTTTTTTTCAATCCTGGTCTTGTGTTTTGCATGTTTTGGATGTTCTCTGCCTCAGCACACCTGATTCAAATAAATCGTTATCAGGCTTCAGCAGAGCTTGATGACGAGCCGATCATTTAAATCAGGTGTGTTGTATCATCATGTTCTCAAGTCCATTACCCACAAATGAGTGAAATATATAGATTCTACATCGCTCTGTTGAATCAAGGTGTTGGTCTACCTTCTAGCCGTGTGAGTAGCAGATTGCCGTTGGTCCACTGAAAGATCCAGTGCTGCAGGGCGCTGCACTTCTGTCCCACCTCAGTGCCAGTCCTCATATCTATTCTGCCCGTCTGATCCACAGCAGAGTATTTCTGATAGACTCCCGTCAGATCAGCCTCCACTGTGGCGTAAGGAACAGTGTTCGCAGGTCGGTACATCAAGTAGACTGGAACCACCCTGCGTGGCAGAGATTTTCATGATGTGAATGAACTTAAGAGTTGGTTTCATGGTCCGTGTGCGTGAATAATACTCAAGAGGATGTTAACGTTCAACGAGGAGTAAAATGATTGAACTCACTCTAGAGACGGGCCAAAGTTTTCAATCCCTCTTGCCTCTGCAGAGAAGATTTTGCAGTATTCACGAGCCAAGTTCTGAATTTTGCACTCCTGTGAAGAACATTGGAGAATAGCCAGTTAAGATAAGCTCAACCTACACCCGCGTGTTGATTCATTCTCCATTTGATCAGTGACACAGTAATCCTACGTAGGTGGCAGGAATGTCACCTGACTGACTCTCTTTAATGCTGGATGACATATTTAAACTGAAGAAGACACAATAAAACTACAAAATCAAACCTTTTCTTACATACCTGCTTGATAATGTCCAGGTTCCTGTCTATCAGGCCGCTCTCTCCTTTCCCTTCATAGGCGATTGGGTTGCGCGCTTTAATGATACACGTGTTTCCAGACTCGAACACAGGCTCCAGACCATAAATGACTTTTGCCCTCCAGACTTTGTGTGAGCAGCCATTACCGATTTGAGATTCCTGCATCATTATACGGCCAAATAATTTATTGCCCCAAATGCCAGAATCAGCCACACCCTTGTTGAATATCATGGGTGTCATTTCGATCTCTTCCCCAACTGCATGCAGAGGAATGTAAGAATGGCAGTCAGAAAAAACATTTGAGCTCTGACACTGGAAAGTTAGAGCTCTAACGAAGTAAAAATCATCATCTTACCACCGAGGTCCTCGCGGAGGGACATTCCAGCCATAACTGCAACACAGTGAGAGGGAAGATGAGACTTGTCGCGGCCCAGTGATGCAAGTAAAATGTTTATTTTTGCCAAACGTAAAAGGGTACATACTATCTGCACTAAGAAGACAGTCTGTAGAGTCCGTCCCATATTCATTAGTGATTGTGCATCCGTAAACACCCGAGTCTTTGGATGATGCCTGGACAATTGCAAGATTCACCTGAGATTCATCGCCTGCACTGAGAAACAAACGAATAATAAATTACCCAGAATGCAACAGAAAACATGTGGTTAAACTGAGTATTATAAGTGATCAATATTATGTCACATGGAATAAACAATTTTCCTTATGAAGAGTGTATTAATCTAAAAACAACAACATGTAACAGGAGTCATACATCGCTGCAACATTTTCAAATATTAAAGCAGATTTACGTTTGCGTTACTCTGGTGACTTACTTTCTTTTAATCTGAGTAATCCTTTGCTCATTCTTGTACCACTGGATCGTAGAGTCACTGAGAACGTTGAAGAACTGGCACCACAGTTTCAAGTGTCCGGAGGAATCTGCAAAGGTTTCGGCCCTGATCTTGCGAATAACTTGAGGAGCTGAAGGGAAAGAGATGCATCACAGACAACACGATGAAGACACACAACCTTCTATGTTTTAACTATCAAGTAACCTCAGTACATCCAGTGTATTATATACTTTATGAACTATACAGATTACACTTCCCACAAATGATAATGCTGTACCGGAGCAACAGGTCAGCAGATATTAGCCCATTGCACATATCTCAGTATTGATAAGTATTGAGACATTGCAGTACAGAAATGCCAAACCAGGTTTGAGGCCATTTAGAAACATTCACAAATTTGTCCACCAGAGACCACTGACAGGTTGGGAAGCACGAATGCTAAGAAAATCTTATGCTGTGTTCCAGATTGCAAGTCTAGATTTTCATTATCCATTGTCTTTTCAGTTGCTGATCAGTCCGGTGGGTTTTTTTCAGATTCCCTATGTTTACAGGACTTGCAACCTGGAATACGGTAGTTTGACATTTGAGCTTCCCACTCCGAGGAACAAAGCAACAAAGTCTTCACGTAACATATAAAAACACTATTCTGACATAAAGGCCATATTACCTTTGAATGGGTCTTGCTTGTTTTTCTCTGCAGGTTTCTCCTCAGTTTTGGGGCTGTTGATCTCCTCACTGGGCTGTTGGCTTGGTGCTTGAGTCTCAGACGCCATCTTTCTCCTGCTAAAGAGTGGAGAATGCCTTTTTGCAGGAGAGCTTAGCTCACCAGGTGGCTGCAGCAGAGGTGACCGCCGTGACAGGCTCGGGGATGTGGAGAGGGTCGGAGGACTTGGAGACAGCTTGCTGCTTGGAGAGGAAACTTCCCTTTTCTGGGTTTGGTTATCAACAGTTGATGTGGCCTCTGAGGCCTCTTCAGGTTTGGCCTTGGGTATTAGGATTTTGCGTCGGGCTCCCGAGGCTAGCTCTTGTGCAGTAGCAGAAGGAATGGGGGAAACGCAGTTTCTTCTCTTTAACGATGGACTAGCCTCGGGGGCTGGATTCCGTGAAAATACCTCAACCATAGGGCTGTCCTGCTGAGTAAACTGAACATAACTCTCTGTTCCGGGCACACTTTTAGTGGGAAACCTTTGTACACTCTGCAAAGAACTGGGTTTTGAGTTGTCTTCTTCCATTTTCTGTTGATCTAAAAGTGTTTCACTAGTCCCTGTTTTGGCTTTAATTTCTGGAGCTAACTTTTGTATAAATCCCATGTCTTTTCCTCCAACATGTTCGCCCTTGGCATGTTCCAAAACAGTAATATTTGACTCTTGACTTCTGGCCTTTATTGGTGTAACTGTGAGGGGAGTCCCAGATACTTGGCCAACATTTTCGGCTATGTTTGAAGGTGATCTATGGGTCGGTTTATCCTCAGAAGTGGACGGAGTGTTGCGTTTGACATTTTCACTCCAAGTCTTGCCAGTGTCTACAACAGAGATGGGTGGGATTACAAGGGGTTTTTGTAAAGCCTGGACAGGTGGTGAAGTTGCATCTTGAGTCTGAATTTGCTCCTGATCAGTTTTATTGAGTTGATGATAAACCTCCATAAGTGTCTCCTTGATGTTTTTGGGAGGAATTTCATCAATTTTTATGTCATTTTTCCTCGCAGACGTCTTCACTTCTGCTTTGCGTTTGCCGTCATCAGTTTCTGTAGCTGTGGTTGGGTCTTGTACAAGGTCAGCATGGAGCGGTAATGTGGTCAGTGAATTTGCTAGCGTAGAGTCAAGAGCCTTGATTTGGGATCTTAAAAGTTCAGCTATAGATATAACTTTTGTTACAGGTTTTTGAACTTCCTTGAAGTCGGACAGGTTTGTGTTTTCTGGGATTGGGATAGTAGGCTTAGATGTATTTGACTTCGTATCGTGTAATTTTGAAACTCCTTCCTCCACCATTTTTGTCTTCTCAGTTTCTTTAGCACTTGCATCCACATCGATTACATCAGTGCATTTACCTGCTGCATCTTTGGTCTTTTTGGTCTCAGTGTGGGCAGTCACATGTAGATCAGCACTTGTAGTCTCCATCTCAACTATCTTCTCTTTCGGGGCCACACTGTCAGACTGCAATAATAACTCACCTACCTCCTTACCCTCTACCTTCTCATCAACTTGTATTTCCGTCCCTTCAACAGTTTTTATGGCTGTATCAACTTGGCTTCGCAGGGCGCTGGGCGAAACGTTACACCCACCAGGGTTCTCACCACCGTTGGGGCTTTGGATGGATGACTTCTGTGGGTCTGTAAAAAGGGCCGAATGGCTTTCATTTGATCCCTTGGAATGATCCCATGTGTCCTGTGTTATTTTGTCAATGGCTGCTGGAAGACCACGGTGCAACGAAGGGGTCTGGATGTCATCTGTCAGGGTATCTCTCTCTGATGGAGCCCTTTGTGGTGGTCGTGCCTCCGTCACGCAATGGAGTGGAAGCTCAAGGTTGACAGGTGCATCATTCCTGTTCTTCATTGTATGGGCCTGTGTAACCTTGGATAACACAAGCAGAGGTTTCCATGCTGTAAATACTTATTCCTTTATCCCTGAGTATGCTGGACATGGATAAACACATGTAATTTTGAAACCAGCAACAGTGTAACCAGCAACAAACAGTGAACAGAATGGAAAGACCTGAGAGCAAAAGGAAATGTATGAGCCAATGAAAGAAATTGTCAGTGATGGTAACAAGAAACCTTCCTTCACCTGTTCAAATGGTGCCAAATCTTACCTGTAGTGCTGTTCTGATTTGGTGTGAGTTGCCAAGTCTGGCCTTTCTCAAATATAATGTAGTTAGATGCTCAGAGTGCCGAAAAGACATTACATTACGTTGGTGTGAGCAGTTTCATGTAGGAATTATTTTCTATTTTCTGCAGAAGGAAGCGTGCATCTATTCATGGATGAGAGGCTAGCTGACTAAGCTAACTTGGTTAGCTAATGGAGTCGAGTGCCATCTAGTTTCATTATATTGAAGAGGAAGGAGACTCATAAACCAGTAACTCACACCAAAACAACCTAGACGGATAATTAGAACTTACAGGTAAGGACAAAAATAGGTATTTTTGATTTGGGGGTGAACTGTCCCTTTAAATATGTCCCATGCTAATGCTTGCATTCATGTTGAATGATGATTAGTAGATCAGAAAGAGGCTTGTCAACACCTATTTTTTGTCATGTTTATATACAGCATCATCCTCACCCTGGATCCTAATCCAGTACACCAACGTACACTTGTTTGAGACAAGAACGTTAGCTGAGCATCAAAACTCCATTCAGTCAGTTATTGAGCTGAATCCCTGTTTAAATTAGCCCGAGAGGTTCCCTGTGTCATATGCCTTTCCATCATGGATAAGATAACAAAGCACAGGGGTCATTCTCTTTGCCTCATTGTGACATTGTCTGGCCCATTCACATGTAAGGTGGCTATTCTATGTTGAAGCGTGGCCAGAAAGGAATGCGAATCATTCTAAGAGGTGCTTCAGCTGTGCAGTGTTTGGTCTCAGCTCTCAGCGTCGGCAGTATTCAGCCACATATCCGGAGTCGGGGCGATTGCATAAGCAGTGGACAACAAAGGTTCGCAATCCAAATAACAGAATACGTATCTTATTCTAAAACAGGCACATCATTTCTTTATTTCCTGTAATGTCATGTCCTAATATAGTGTATTTATGTTACAGTTACATACACTAACTGTCACAATCACATCACAGATCACAGACTGGCTATTTCTGTATGATTATTATTCTTTATGCCTGACACTGGGTCAGATTCAGACTTATTGCAGAGCACTGAGGATGAATGTGGGTGTCTAACACTACTTTTGTCCAAAGGGGCGCCAGAATCAACAAAACTAAAAGTTCCTTGTAGTCGCTTTAAGCTTCAGCATACATGTCTGCTCTGAGGCAACAGTCAGCAGCTGTTAGCTCAGCCTGGCACAAAGACGTGATACAAGAGGAAACAGCTAGCTCGCTTCTGTGAGACGTCACTTTGTGTTGTTATATCTAATGTGATGAATCCATTCAAAAGCTGAAGAGTAAAGACAATAATTACCATCTGATAGAGAATGTCAGATTCTAAGTATAATTCCAAATGATCAGAAATGCTGCGTTAGTCAACTCTCAGACCTTTGAACTTTCAGTATCATGTGCACTGCATTGATATACCTGTTGCGTCTGGCGACATGTGCGTCATTTAATTCTTGTCACAGAGCGGAGCATACTTGTAAAATCTATAAATACCTGCAGGTTGCTTGTGTTACTGATGAGGCCTGTGTTGGCAGCACAAAGCTCCCATGAGCTCATGTGAAAAGGCTCACTCACCTCACTCGGCAGCGCTGGCCGAGGCACAGACGCACTTTTTTGGCAGGGGCTTGTTTCCCTCTCAGACACCGGATCTCCAGCCTGTTCGCATGGACGCTGGGGTAAATCAGTCCTGCCTTCACACAGTGCGTTCACTGACCCAATGTCTCTGTGTGTTAGGGATGCACCGGTGGAAGTATTTGACTTGTCATCAACATCCATGACTGTAACACGTTCTGTTTTAGAAAAATCCTCCTTAACAATGCGGGGGGATGTCGCTGCAGCACGTGACTGTAGTTGTGTTGAGGTGATGTGTTCTTTATCTTTACGTCCAACTTCCTTCTCGTGCTTTGCGGCTTGTTTGCCTTCACTTCCTGTCACAGAATGACTTGCGAGGGCAGCAGGGAGCTGCCCAGTTACCTCAACACATTTTTTGTCATCCTTCGACGGCCTTTCAATAAGCAACACTTCTGATTTCAGTTGTTCCGTCATGTTTCTGGAGTCTGAATCCACAACTGATGAGCTAATAGTGTTCTCTACTTCCATGACCTCTTCTGAATTCCCCTCAGATTGTACTGAGTCTGTGCAGGCCGGAGCTACAGAGGTGACAACCTCTTCTTTGGCCCTTCTCTCCTCAGATGCCCGTTCTCCTGGTGTGTCTGATTTGGTAACTTTTGCGCTGTTGGAAATTCTGATCTTCTTTTTGACAAAGGGAGTTTTGGGTTGGTGCGCGGTAAAAACTTTCTGAGCGGAGTCATATATATATGTCCCACTCTTGTTACCATTCTCACTGATGGTCTGTCCATTAGTTAGAGCAGACACAGTCACTCCATTAGTGAGGGGAACCGGCTTTTCTTCCACCTTCTCCACAGCTGCCTCCGCCAACCTGGCCTCAGTGTCTGCAGCCACAGCCCGATGGCTCTCCTCATTGCCCTCATCCTCCGTGGAGCTCGGCGCGCTGAGAAAGGCCTCCATCGTGGAGCGGCGTTTCCTCTGTGTGCGGTCAGGACTGATGGTTCGTAGCGGCTCCTGGTTTTCTTTGCCTTCGGCTTCCATGCGTCTGATTTCAGCCCTTTGTTTGAGCTTGGCAAAGTAGCGCTGGTGGATCTTGAACTCGTTCATTTCACCCACCTCCAGAACCCCAGAGCAGGACACGATGCCTTTACAGTTGCTGGCTGAGGCCTGGTATATAGCTGCATCCTCCACAGTGCAACTGCAAAGGAAAGTCAGTGTAAGGTGCCTTAATTAAAATTATATCAAGCAAATTGATTGACATGAACAAAAGTAGGATAAACTGCTATGTTTGCAAAACTCTTTTAATAGGTTGTCTTAATGTTGAGGCACTCTCTCAGTATTTTAGACCACATCACAGCAGACAGATTAAAATGATACACTACACTTCTCTGACCCCCTAATTAAACATTTAAAGGAGACATATTATGCTCATTTTCAGGTTCATGTTTTTATTTTGGGTTCCTACTTGAATACGTTTACATTCTTTAATGCTCAAAAAACACATCAGCTTTCTCATACTGTCCAGTGCTGCACCACTGTATTCCCCCTCTCTTTGAGACGCTCTGTATTAGCTCCTGTCTCTTTAAGGCCCCCCCTCCTGAATACCCAGTCCCCTCTGATTGGTCAGCGCACACACGTCTGACCCAGCACTGCTAACGTCAACAGAGCAGCTGAGCTAAACCAATTCTTACAATGCCAAACTAGCCGCTATAGGCATAAAATATGCAAATGTCACACAAAGTCACAGAATTAATGGTGGAACTACTGATGAGGCGTTTCAGGGGCAGTGTTTTCTGTTGGTGCAGACTTTCAAGATCTTTTACATGCACAAGAACGTGAATGTGAAACACTGAAGGGAAGGGAAAAAAAGAAAAAGCATAATAGGTCTCCTTTAAATGTGGAACTTTTGTACAGCCTGATACGACGGTATTTTCTCGGTAAAAGAAGTGCAGTCAGTCAGTGTTTTCCAACATACGTACTTGTAGATGTGCAGGAAATGGTTTTGTCCATTGTGGAATATTTCATATTTGGGTAGTCCACAGTATCTGTCTAACTGCACATCATCCTTATACCAAGTAAGTTGAGGAGCAGGGTGTCCTGAAAACAAGAAATAAAAAGATCTGTTTCAAAAACAAAGGAAGCAGTTAATATGTTTGTCGTATGTTTCAAATGCTCATGATGCATGACACAGTTTGACACACTGTGAAGCAATGTTTACCTGTAACCACACACGAGAACTTCACGTTGCAGTTCTCGGACACAGCTCTTGACTTGAGGGTTGTTTCGAAGGAGGGCTGAGTGTCCTCAGTCAGCTGTGCCATCATGCTGCAGAGTGTGCTCCTGTGTGACAGAAGGCAGCTGCTCAGTCATGTTGTTAAGTTGTTATTGTCACGTGTAGATGAGCAGTTTTTTGGAAATTGCAGCCTTTAATAATCGAAGATGGGTAAAAGTCAGATTTTCCTATCATTCTAGATGTGTTATTTGTCTCAAGACCTTGCCTCCTTTACTTATAGATGACGTTCTTCACATGAAAGCGCTGGTGATGAAGGTTAATGCATGCAGAGACCATATCTGATTAAAACTCAAGACCTCTACAGAGCTTTAGGGATACATATTGCGAGGCTTCAAAGCACCAACACACGGTTTTAATGATAAATTTGAGAGTACCTCAGGGCAAATTAACATTGAACACCTTAACGCTCCCGATTGTTAGCTGTAGTCCCTCCTGCGTGATATTCAGCTCAGCTATCTTCGCCTTTGCTTTATGTTTACAGGCTGAAAAGTTGTTTTTCTTATAACTCTTATGTCCTGTCTGGCTTTTTGTGGTTGTAATATGTCTTTTTTTTGTTGTCGTTGTTGTTCCATTTTTGCATGTGGGGCGTGTATAGTTTGTTTGTAAGTGTATTTTTTATGTTTGTGTGATGAAAATGAAATAAAATTATATCAAAAAGATTTTAAAAAAGAACAAACAGTGTCTGTAACTGTAGAAAAATGTAGAGACATCCTCCATAGTTTCAATAAAAGGAGGTGAATGAATGTTTTGAGCCAGCTGGAACAAGATGATCCAAATTTGAGTCGTGTTGGGGCTTGTGATTATTGAATGTTAAGAGAAAGAATAAATAGCAAAAGTCTGAAAGCTTATGAAATATTTTGGGGATTTACATCTCCACCATTTTTATTGAACAGTGTGCTGATGTGGTCATCAAACACAGTTTTGTTTGTTCTTTATTAATGCCGACAATCACATCAATACAAACTAAGACTCAGATTTGTCTTTACTTAATGTTTACTAGGTGTCTCTTGAGGCAAATCTTACACAAACAGACCACATGAAAAGTGGCCTGTATGTGTCTTTCTTGCTATCTTTGACTTCCGCAGTTCAGTATGACTGAAATTAGATGCATCCTGAGAGAGGTCTAATAAGTCCACATGACATTAATCATAGAAATGAAAGTAATCACCCGAAATATAATGGGTCAAGAATATTGAACCATGAGGAAATGAGGAAGCAACATCACACACATACACACACATATACTGTAACATGAATGGATGTGGGCTTTATCATGATGCTCACATGATGCTCATATATGTGTGTATATATATATATATATACATTACATGCACTTGATCCATGTCTGGTGTTGACAACACTTCAGTGTTGGTTCAATGCATAGTTAAGGAGTACTGTTACACTTCGCTGCATGTTTCTCATGATTAAGCAAACTAAACAAGACACTAATAGTAAAGGCAGTTGCACTTGATATAACATAACATGATATACTGTGCATGCGACATGGCTTACAGCACGCGCTTTGTACTGCTGTTCATCTCGTTGACATTCAGTGCTGACCTGCTGCAGATATAACACAAAAACACTGCAGTAATTTAAATCTGGTGAGAGAATTTCTGAGCTAAAAATGTTTCAGTTTTGCGGTGAGTTCATTTTCTGTTCATCTGTACCTTGGTTTACAAGTCCTTTTATTTGCTGTTGCCTTTGAAATTTATCTTGAGCAGTTGTTGATGCCATATAACTCAATTTATAGAGTTAATAGACTAATAAGATTAAGAGAATACATATTGATTTTAAAATAGTTTACGTGAAGATGTTAACACTATAGCTGTTACTCTTAAAGCATATTACCGTTAATAGGTTTACTTCTGTTTTGTTTTTTTCATAGTAATGAACTGTTAACTGGTTTACAGCTGCACAGGAGATGACTTTTGTTGTGATTTGGCACTCTGAAAATAAAGATTGATTGATTCATTGAACAAAATAGTTCTCAACTGTGAAATTTACAGTTGGCAAAAGAAGAAAGCGGTGATATCTTTTACATCGTCATCATATTTTTGGTATGTTTTTGCCATAGATTATACAGATTGTATTTACACTTGTTTGTTACAGCGTTTTTCTTTAAGTTTTTTCTCATTATCATCTCCCATAACCATTGCCACGCAGCTATCTGCATTTCGTTTTGCAGTGATAAGCACACAAGCAATGGTCTTAAGGGCCAACAAAGAGTCAAAAGAATCAAAAGTGTAGTTTCCTCAAACTCCTAATTTTAGGGTGGGGTGCAACAAAGAGAGACAGAAAAAAGACAGAGGGGAAAAAACTCGACATCAGGGCAGAATAAAACCATTTCTGAGTCATTCATTGTTACTTTGATATGTTGCTGTAATAGCTGCTCTGTGCTGCCGGCTCGAAGAGAAACATATTAATTAATATCTCAAAAGACTCTTTATCGTGTATTCCTATCACCTGAGGACGAAAAACTGAGGAAGTTGGTCTGAAAGGTCAGCACCTCTCGTTCCATGAACAAATCTTTCCATGCAGAAGCTGTTGTTAGCGTACTGCTCGATGTGAAATGGGGCCCATGCTGCATAACTGAGATGCTGTTCTTAATCAGCAGTTTATTTAAACTCTGGTGACCATGGCAACAAACACAGAAATAACATGCCCCACACGTACACCTCAGGTTAGGAAAATGTAAAAGTATCGACGCTGTTATAGGGCCCATGTTCTGTGGACTGACGTAATCCTGACAGAGGGGCTTCAACAGGTAGCTCAGCACTCTGTACCTGGTTTCTGGTCTCACGTTGGAGAGGTAGCTGCAGCCGCCGGGCCGGCTGCTCCCATTGCTATCATTCCCATTGCTGGATCTTCCGTTGCCAGAAGAGGAGCGTGTCGGTGTCTTCCTCGAGCCCATTCTTCACCAGATAAAGGGAAAAAAAAGTTGCTCCAGAAAAGAAAAAAAGAATATTTGTGCCACCTATTTTGTGTTTCCAGAGAGATCAGTGAGAGCTAAAAGAGAGCAAAGAGTGAGAACATGAACACTGAGAACAACAGAAAGTTATATCACATAAACTGTTTTTCTACAGTGGAGATTACAAACACAAACATTACTGGAGATGCTGTGTTAAAAATACACCTCTGACCTATTCTAAATCGACAGAATAAGTCTGTTTTACACAGTTAACTCACCATTCACCGGTTTCTTGCCCTCCTTTGACAGATACCCCACAGCACTGACTTAAGGCACTGCAATTTCCAATCAAACATGAGCATGCGTAGGCTGCCGGACTATTTATAGTTGGCCTGCAAATAGGCACAAGAGCACATCCAAAACTTGCCTTTGGACCATTTTATAAAAAACAAAAACACCCGAAAAATGGCCAGAATAGTGTGTGTGACGTCAGTACAGAAACAAGAAAATCCTTCTGGAGAAGGTAAAGATCCGCAAGTCAAACACAAGGTCATCCCGGGTTTAGTAGTTCCCCGAATAGGAGGAGAGGATTTAAAAAACAGGGCGAAGGTTTTTTTCTTTCTGTCTGTTACCGATGGATTGCACGCGCTCAGAGAAGAGGGAGGCCACTTGTGTGGTCAGACCTGTGTACAGACTGTAGCAAAGGATCATTTGAGCCTGTCAATCAGGAGAATGACGCATTCACTTTGAGGTACATTCTTCCAGTCATCCACAGTCACTCGAGGTTACTTTCCAAACATAAAAAAAAAGTGTGGGGTTACAATGAGCTCTGTTTACCAAAGGCGCTTGTTGACACAGAGTTAGGAGCAAAACCTTACAAAAAAACAGCACAATTAGACATTTTTTTCCCCCATTTCTGGAGGATGTGAGTACATTTTCTTATCATAATATATTAAATGAGATGGTGAGACCTACCAAGCTCTGTGGCATGCATTGTCCGGAGTGACAATTGCATTGTATCCCCAGAGGAAACACAGTAGGAATAGAACAGCCTTATATAGGCAGATCCCGCTGACTGCCAAAGAGCTCTTATCTCTACACAAGCATGCACACACACACAGTCATCTGCTCTCTCTCTCACACACACACGCAGACAAACACACAAATCAGTGATTAGCACTGTAATTAGTTGTATTTTTGTACTTACTGTATGTGATGTGTTGATTATTTTTAAACATGAGTCACACAAGTGTCTGCGTAGCCTTTTCTCGACAATTTGGTTTCTCGTCAAACAAAATCCTAATGAAGTGCAAATTGAATTAACCTGTGAAGTCGAGAACAAAACAGCTATCGCAGTCATCTTAAAGAGTGTTTTATGGTTGTACCCTTGAACTTCCTTCTCGCCTGGTAAACAAACTGCAAACCCGCCAAATCTCCTTTGAACTGACACCAACTGGCACGAGCGCCGCATTGATTTACAGCTCTTCTGGGCGTTCAAAGGCATCAATCCGAATTTAATCTCACGTTACCGCATGCGCTCGTCGTATTACACATGCCTGTGTAGCCGTCTGATCAGCTATTTTGATTTTTTTGTTCCGTTCATCCATCACAGTCTTCCTGTAACTTGCACACTTTCCATTTTTCTTGCCAGGGAGAAGATGTACTGACTCAACTTAACGAGCAACATTAAAACAAGAGCAACTCTAATAAACTTCCTGTAAATGTAGATGTGAATATGGAAAAAATGACCACGAGGGCCCTTTAAACCTACAAAAGTGGACACGCAATGTGGCGTTCCATGAGTGATTCCCACACAACACACACACACACACACACACACTGTAGTGATAGACATGTTTGGGCTGCAGAGCCTCGTGTGTCTGGCTGCCAGTCCTCTGTGAAGCGGCTGGAGAACACAGTTGCCTCAGCATGGCGAGGATATTCAGGACGGGGTGTGTACCCACAGATCAAAGCATAACAAGCTGCGGAGACACTGCAGAGACTCTGTCGTGTGACTCTGTGTGTCCCCCTTTCAGCATGTTACCCAGCTGCTGGTGGGAGAGGGATTTCCTAACACTGAAACACTGAACCGCATCAAAGAATAAAAAAAGATACCAGCTAATATGTATATAATATTGTAAGGCAGAGGTAAACATCTGTATTCTTCCAATGTTTTTCCATTAAAGGGGCAGTTTGTAGTTTTGGAGAAAGAAATTCTTAAACATTTGCAATATTAGATGCGTCCTGAGAGAGGTCTAAAGTCCACATGACATTAATTACAGAAATGAAAGTAATCACCCGAAGTATAATGGGTCAAGAATATTGAACCATGAGGAAATGAGGAAGCAACATCACACACACACACACACACACGCGCACACACACACACACACACACACACACACACTGTGTTATAACATGAATGGTTGTGGGCTTGCATGCATATTGTAGAAGCTTCATCATAATCAATATTATTAATAAACTCAGAAATATTAACTTTTTACGCAAATGAATGAACAAGCTGTTCTCAGAGGAAAAATAAAGTCCCAGAACACTGTTTGAAGCTAGAAAGGTGGCAGGGTCCGCCACATGTAAACAAAGTAAAATTGTGTTGTCCTTTAAGGTCAGTTTGTTTATTCAGTCATGAAAACAAAGAGAGTTTGTTTATTCAGTTTGTTTATAGGCATCAGTCAGTGAAGCTCTTTCTCCTCTGATGACGTCATACAGCACGTTTTAGTTTAGTTTTACGTATTTCTGCTATCCACGTCAGCTTTGCCCCACACAAACCATTGCGTCAATGTTTTAACAATCCCCTCTCCAAATCTGAATTCAGACGTCGGTGTCCGGTGGGGGCATGATTACAACATTGCATGACCGTTGCCTCATGCTTTGCTATGTATAGCGCTTCTCGAAATCCTGCTGTGGCTTTAGTCTGGCAGATTTATAGATGCTGCTCCCTGAGATCACCGCCTCCGGCTTTGTTGATGCCATTATCTGTCTTTTGCAAACATAATTGTGCGCTATCAGATATAGGTGGAGGTTACCGCTGGGCAAATGTAAATTGTCATAATCAGTCATTAGAAGCACAGTGGTAATGGACAAGCCCGTGGTCTAAATGACTGTTGTGTAAAGGGGTGGGTGGGTGTGTGTGTGTGTGTGTGTGTGTGTGCCGGTGGATTTAGGGATAGACCAAAAAGGTATGGAGCAGGTTGGCCAACTGTCACCTCCTCAGTTTCACTGTGGAGTTTATTTACCAGCTCCATGGCCGCCCAATAAATAGTGACCTTTCAGCGCGTGCTCATGATCCTTTCACTCACGAATTCCTGCTGTCCCTTGCTCTCCTTGTACTAATATCATTTCTGTCTCGCTAAAAGATAAAATTGTGAAGTCTTCGCAGAAAAAAAACAGAATCATTCTTTTTTGTTGTTTGTTTGTTTGCCTTCAGCCTCTTGCAAACCATTCTGCACTCGACTCAGCCAAAAATGACGAATGTCAGTTCAGTTTCATTTTTCTGCGCAATTAAACAATCACACCATTTTTGCCATGAACAGGTGTTGTCTGTAGCTTCTAACCAGGTAAAGTCAGACGGAGATTTGAGTGTGAATTGTTGGCTGACTGATAATCAGAATGAGTAATCAGAGCACGTCCACTGGTGTTGTGGTGATCTCGAGAAAATGTTTAATAAGGTGATGTAAACTAGGACTGATCCACTTTAAGACACTGAAGCCACATCCTGCTTCATGCGAGTGACCACAGGGCAATATAGTGTTTCCTGTTGACTTATTGTGTAGTTGAGTTGCATTCATATTATTTTGCAATGTCAGTTAATGAAATGTATCAGAATCAGAAATGCTTTATTGATCCCAAGGAGGGAAACTGGGCAGCTCCCTCCAGAATACAGCACTACAGTGTGGAGCAGGGCTGCCCACATTGGGGCCCACGGGCTAAAGTTGGTCCTCCAGAAGTTTCTAGAGGGGGAAAAAAAGTATGTTTTCAAAAATAACAATATAAATCATAATTTTTTTGTTCGGTAAAATACTCTTCAAGAATGAGTTCAATGATTATAAATTATTTTTCACAAGCTGAGCATAAGGGACACTTTCCGCAGGGAATTTAGGATCCAAGAACCATTTGGATTTTTAAAATACAATAAGTTAAGGTTTTTGGCCCATCAGTCAGTTTAAGTTTTGGCCCTTGAAGGAAAAAAGTTTAGTCACCTCTGGTTTAGAGGAATTGTGGGTAAAATATAAAATAGAGAATAGTTAATGGGACAAAGCAGCATTGAAATAGATAGTAACTGATAATAATAAATGGTAAAAATAAATGATACAGCAAACCTGAGTATGTTTGTATGTATGTATATCATGTGTAATATATACATAGAACAGAGCAGTTGACTGAGTACACAGAATTTTATGGCATATATTTTTTATAAGACCATTTTTAGTTTATTTATATTTTGTCATTCTGTATGTCTGTGTGAGTAAGCTACACTAACTGGGCTCAAATATCGTCTACACTTGTTAAATAAAGCTGATTCTGCACAAACAATGCTCCTAATCATCTTTGAGACGACACTTGCCAGATCACGGCCACAGAGTTATAAAACCACAATGTCTAAATTGGGAATTCCCTGTTTGATGTTGCTGCCCGCGGAGCAGACAAACTCCTCAGAGAAATCTCTACTGTTAAAGCTGCGTGAGACACCTGCTGCATGGTGAACACGCTGTTCTAATCCAACTGGGATATTACAGCACCCAGATCCAAGATGGTCTGAGCGGGCGAGGTGTCGACACGGGCAGACGGGGAGAGGGGCACGCCCGTGGATAGACAGCGTCAGGGGCAGTTATTATTGGGGTTTTGATTACATATGAATTCATCTATTGGGAGCAGGGGGCCAGTTTAAGATGATTAGAGGACCGAAACTTTTAGATCAGTTTCTCTTGTAAATTCTGGGAAAATATCAAATAATTTGGTGTTTCAGGCTCCTGCCGTGGGAATTTAATGGCCGAGTGGCCCGGTGCAAAGTGTACCCCCAAACACCCTCCCACATGCATGCACAGTTGGACAGCAGATTGTTTTGATGTTTGACAGTCTCTGTGGAAACTGAGCTTGGCTTTGTACGGGGCGTCTGGCCCGCTGCTGAGGCTGTGACATCATCTTCTGGATATTCACACCAGTGTCAGCTCCAAGGAAGCAGAAACAGGAGAAGACTTGACCTCCAAGGACAGCTGTGTACCCCTCACACACACACACACACATACGCACATACATGATGTCTTTAAGTGGCACTGTGCAGCCCACACCGACCAATCACAGGCACGGACTGTAAACATATGCAGTATGTGGTCCTATATTGACTAATGGGGCTTAGTTAATACGGCAGCATGCTCCTGACGAGACAGGAGCTGATGACCGTTATAACGATCGGGATAAATTTGGCCTGTTGCCATTTTTAATTCAACAAATTAGGGATGAAGGCGCCAAAAATAAACTTCATGAAGAAGCAGATATATGATATTTGGTTGGAACTGCTGCACGATGGAGGTAAAAATTTGTATTACTTTTGATTTAATCACACTCTTACCAGCATGTCATGTATTTTTATCTTCCTTTTCTGCACACAATTAAATCATTAAACTCTCACAGCTGCTGTATGTGTGTGTGTAAAATCTTCCAACTCATTTCAACATTTCTTTTCCATTTATGTTTTTTTTGTCGACAAATGCGCAAATGTATTCAGAAATATTCTAAAACTTGACATCCAGCATTAGATTGAAGCCCTAAAAGTCTCTGTAGCGTATCCTCGCTAACTTCATCCATTTAATACATGAATAATGAACATTATAAATTAACGCCCATGTGTCAGATCTTTCTGCAGGTGGAACTACAGCGACCTCTAGTGGTAAAATCGAGTGCTCTACAACACCTCCAGTTCTGGAGGAATTTGGCCGTTTAGTGTTCTAAAGATGCTCTTTAATCACCTCAATGGATAATATCTGGAACATATTTTTTGAGAGAATTTTTATTGAGTTGGATTAAAAACAGAGGTAGTCAATACAGTATATAAGGAGCAAAAAATAAACATTGAATTTCTAGGCTGTGACAGTAAGGCATTCTGCTGCATAAAAAAACCCCTCAAGTAACAATAAATAGATCAACTTGTGAAGCAGACACAACCTGCCTGGATACAAATTCAAATCTTTAGAGAAGTTGAGACCATTAGGCTCCATAAATTCTGATTTAATCCCCATGCAAGAAACATTCTTCAAGTACACGTCTGACAAAACATACAGTATTTACATTTACTTGTAAACAACGAAATGGATCAAATATAAAAAGTTAAAAAAATATAAAGTAGAAAGTCTGCACACCTGGAAGAGAAAAGCTTCTGACTGACCATGTGAGCTTCTGTACTGAAAAGATTGCATTTATATAGAAGGAAACTTGTATATATAAACTTTAATGTACATTATAATGAACAGGTGTAGATTAGCCCAAAAGTCTAGTTGTGCAAGTACTACTTTTTTTTATTTTTCTTCTTCAGCATGTCGACGACAGTCGGTGCTTTGCGCTTTACACCTGAGAGGAAAACAAAATAAAATATTAAACGAGTTGTATTTTCTGTAAACGTGACGAAAATATTAAAGCAGACAATCCCTCATGAAAGTAATCTTTTCTTGCAATACCTTGTTTTTTGCTGGGTGATGCTGCAGGATCTGCCGATCTCTTGGAATAAGCCAACTTCATCCTCTGGATGTTTGTCTTGCTGATGACTTCATGCTGTACAATAGGATGTGGGTAGTCTTTACCCACAATGCATCCTGCTGCCTGCTGGACACTGCGTGGAGCCTTCCAGGGCTCATAGATATACTGGGCTGGGAACTTCTTCAGAAGAGGAAGGTACTTTCTTCAAAGTAGAGAAGAGGAAAGTTAGTTCATAAAAGACATACAAGCTTACTGACAACTAGAGCTTGTTCAGGTTCTGATCTTACTTGATGTAGTCTCCATTTTTGTCTGTCTTCTTGCCGAAGGCGACAGGAGAGTAGACCCTGAAGAACTGGTGGAAGAAGGTGCTCGCTGAGAGCCACTGCCAGTTTCCGGCGTTCAGAGCCCAGTCGCCATCCAATAATAGCTTCTCGAACACCTTCAGGAGCAGCGAACAGAATGTTAAAAGAAAGCGCAACAAGTTTTGTGTCTTGACTTAATCTATGGTAGCATTATATACAGGTTTCGTTCACACACCCTCTGGCCTTCTTCCCAGTTGATCCACAGGTCTCCCCTGGTGAGAAAACAAGCGACGGCATGTCTGGCCAGATGGTGGATCCAGCCCTCCTGCCTCAGCTGAGTCATGATGGCATCGATGAAGGGGAAACCAGTCCGAGCCTGAAGGGAAATAAAGCACACGACACTGAATATTTTATCTCTTACTGTGATGCTACTGGGTTGTCAATGTAAACTACGCCCAAGAGCATAATTTCTCTTCTTTCCATTACTTTCAATGTAAAAATGATTTGAAAGCACTCAGTACCTCTCTCCATGCAGCCAGATATTCAGGGTTTGAGTCCCAGTCCACCTGGGTGCACACAGAGTTGCCCTCCATCTTGTTAAAGTTGGGGATGCCCACACTAGCAGTGTAGAAGAACTCTCTCCACAGCAGCTGGCCATGCAGGGACACCGGAGGATCTGAGTGCTTCTTCTGGAAACACCAAAAACACCCGACAGTCAGGAGAGGTCAGAGTTAGACAACTATCAAATGTGCAGCCTTGTTCACAATAAAACACACTATCTCCGAAAGCTGGACAGTGATGGCGACACTCACCCCCTGATAGACGTCCGTCAGCCTCCACCAGAAGGTGCGTGCAGACAGGCAGCCGAAAGTGACATACGGACTGAGAACCGTGGTGCTGGGGCTCAGAGAGTTTGGGGATGTCTGGGGCTTCTCGAAGCCACACACCCATCCCTGAAGTAAGGAAACAGTCCAAAACCAAAAATCAGTCAGAATTCCTTCTCTCTGCATGAGTGAAGAGTGAGAACCAAGTGTGTGAAGCTGACATACCTTTCTTTCCATATGTTCATCTAGTCTCCTCAGAGCCTCCTGCTCTCCTCCTGGGAACTTGTCCTCTCCGAGAGCTGCAGTATCCTGGTCGAGCTCCTCCAGCGTGGGGATCCCGTATTTCTTCTCGTGGTCTTCTGAACAAGGGGTCTCCACATCTTGGACAAAAGAGACACACATCAATCACTTACATTTAATTAGCTAGTTTTAGGGCTCTACGACCACACTTTGCATTATCTAGTGCTGTTTGTATTACCTTTCATGTCCTCCATGGTGGGGGCAGGAATCGGTTTCTTAGGGGGACCAAGAGTCTTCACTATCGCCTGCATACGGTTATAAGTGAGAGGAGGCTTCCCATTGTTCTCCTCAATGATCCTGTTAACGTGACAGACAACATCTAAGAACTACAATAAAATATTAAAGAGGAATCAATTGCATATGAAGTAAGAGTTTAAAAGCTACCTGTCTATGTCATAAAGAGTGTGTGAGATTTTGTAGATGACTTCCACTCCATGTTCTTTGGCCAGTGCGGTCACGGTTTTGTCCCGGCTCACGCTGTAGGGCTCTGTGTCGTACTCATAGGTCAGCTTTGTTACTTTCCACTTGTTGAACAGCGTGGGGAACACATCCTCCGGCTTTCCTCTCACAACAAAGAGCCTGAAGGAGTCCAACACACCACTGACTTATAATGTGCACATGATAACAGCAGCACAACACCAGTCTAATAATTAAACACAAGACCTTAAAATGGCAATCAGGACTGTTTTTCCACAGTTGTAAACGTTCCTAATGCCGCCCCTGCGTGTCTACCTGGAGTTGAGCTTCCTGAGGCTGCAGTCCAGGTCTTTGAGGGCTCCGATGAGGAACCTCCAGCGGTTGATGCCCACACAGGTGTTGTTATGGAGGTTTGGGTCCAGAATGAAGACTGGGTAGAGCTCCTTACAGTCCCTCAGAGCAGCCATCAGCGCTGGGTTGTCATGCAGCCTGAGTCCCTTGCGGAACCAGTGAACACATGTTTGAGCCATGCCTGAGAAATCTGGGAACACATCACAGACAATTCTTTAGACTTAAAGACTATATTTATGTTATTTTCACTATTATTTTACTATATGTGCAGGGTTGGACAGACATTATATGCTGAATGTGATCTGGGCTGGAAGGAGTCGATCAAGAATCACACAAAGTGTAGTCTGCATGTTCAGTGGCAGAAATGACAATATGAGCTTCGACCTTTTCACTGAAATGTTTGAAATGGCCACATCTGGAGGCTCTGGGCTTAGAGTAAAACTCACAGACCCACAAGATGCCTTGCAGTCTTTGAAAAACTAGTAAAATCATGATGATGTGGTGTTTCTCCTGGTCTCTGCAGCACTACAATATTTCTGTAAAACACTGTTTTATGACTCATTTGCTGATCGTGCTTGCAATTTCGATTATTTTGCCATTCATTGTGCAGCCTTACTTTGCAGAAACAATGTGCATCCTACAGATTCGTCAACAAAGTGAGATTACAAAGAAGCAACGCGACAATAGATCCGAGTCACCTTCTTAAATCAAACCCAAATGTGAGGAGAAGCTTTACCTTGTTTTTCCCTTAAAGTAGCGACAAATCCTGCTCTGTGTCTGTGAGCTGTGTGTTTACTATAAAAACTTGTGTTTGGTAACAACCACATTGAATGTGTTACAAAACCGGATGCTGTGCTACGTCAGCGTCGAAATCAGCCAATCAGACTCGAGCTGGTGAAGCCCTCAACGTGCAGCACCCGCAGTTCGCCTCTCTGACCACCAGGTGTCACCGTCGTGCAAACAATACTCCAGATATATCCGTTAATATTAATAATTAAAACATTTTCACGATAAACTCACGTTGCTTGATCTGTGTTTTCAGACAGAGAATGATTTACTGTGTGTCCGCGGTGCTTCCGGTGTACAGTTTAGGAGATTTTCACCCAGATGTCATAAAACACGTTCATCGGCATATTGTTGAATACAAATGTTGAATAAAACACGTTGTTTTCTCTTTCACGCCACAAAAACACCAAGCGGTTCTGATACTGAGCTTATTCCCCCCGCAGACTGACGGCTCCTCATGCAACATGCACACCGAGGTCTCGTTCCACTAATCACACTGTTTTTTGCCTCTCTATGAACCATCAGCTCATCGTAGCTCGCCGTGATCGTATAGTGGTTAGTACTCTGCGTTGTGGCCGCAGCAACCCCGGTTCGAATCCGGGTCACGGCATTGTGGGACAATGTCACGGCAGATGAGCTGTCTTTTGACGTTTTGTATATTGTTCATAGAAAATTGTGTTACATAGAAAAATTAGTTTAATACATCTATTTTTAACAGGACGAAGACCGGACGAGATGCCACGTTTTCACCTTTAAGACACTCACATACTGGAGGCGAGTTAGTTTCAAAATGCAATAGTCCTATTTTACATATTACAAGTTACCTTCATTTTAAAGTAATGTATTACGTTATAATATGACTGTCTGCGTAGAGTAACTTTTGCTTATTGCAGCTACTTTAATAAAATGTTCAGATATTCTTTACGAACAAATAATCGGCCTAAATAACTATTAGAACAATTGAACACAGGCAGACAAACGATCACAGTCTGAAATATTATGAGGTAGGAATAAATATTTTTAATTGTAGGCTCAGTCATATGAAACACAATAGACTTATACCTTTTATTATGTAGCCTATAATGACAGGACAATACAAAAATTATCTTTATCTATGCCTTTTAATATTTTAAGTTAATTTTAAGGAATGTGTGATTCAGGCTCATTTCAGTCACACAGAGGCTGAACAAACAACTTACAGGCTCGGCTACATTAAACACACAGAGCCTGTATTAATATGGTCATGTTGGTGTGGATGGATTCTTTAAAAAAAACAACAGTAAAGCTTCACTTCGGTCGGTAACGCGGATTGTAACGCGTTACGTGACATAACTGTCGTAATATGTCACTGAAATTATATTAGCAACACGTTAGCCTATATTTACTCCGTTACCGCTAAAAAGAACTATATTACTGTAGCACGTTGCTTTTGTAACGCGTTACCCACCGACACTGGTGGTGGCAGACGTATTTTTAAAGTTTGGAAGCAATAAGAGGAACATTCAGGCACAAAATACAACCGAAAGTATAAGTAGGCCTGAGGTTTTTCCTCCTCAAGCACCACTAGAGGGAGACAGAGTCAAGGAAACAGGGAGGTGAAGCAGGTAAGAGTCAAACAATCGATCAGGATGTTCAGGATTTTCATGGCTGCAGCTGCCTTCAGAAACTGTGAAGGTGGGCTCTGTGAGGGTATTTAAAGGGTAGGTTCGCCCAAAAATGAAAATATATTGAAAAACCTCAATTAAAATGGCTTCATACTGGAGTAATCCAAGTCTCCAGAAGCCCCAAGATCCCAAATTGATTTGAAAAGACATTAAGATCCTTTTTTAAGCAGAAATCTTCATTCTAGATGCTAAGCTAAAAGCGTTAGAACGCAGGTCGACCTCATGTTGATGGTGTCGAGCTGTATGGAGACATTTTTGTTGTTGTGGTTTTACATTTATAACAAGTCCCCATCTACTTCAGTTGTCTTGGAGAAATGTTGCTTTGCTGTGGAAATGTTTTGTGGATGACGAAACCTCACCCGACTTTCAAAAATTAAGACTGAATTTTCATTTTTGGGTGAATTTATCCTTTAATCCCGCTTGGTTACAGTAGAGCTCAGTCAGTGCATTCTGAATTTCATAAATGTGAATGAGACTGGTGCTAGAAAACTGCTTTTTGTTGTTTTACAACAATGTTAGATTAAAGCTGGAAGAGATGCATCTGGAATTTATGCTTCCAGAGGACTACTGCAGCCTATCTATTCATTTGTTTTTATTTGTTTGTTTAGGGCCTACTTAGGCCTACTTTCTTGATCAAACCGATTGAAGTTAGGCTACACCAGGCATAAATATCAGAACAACCTGTGGAGCAGAAGAAATTGTAGAATATGGGGAAAAAGTGTGCTGCTGCCTTTAAGTTCTGTCGGAAATATCGCGACTGCACACAAATCGCGAGCCAAAAAATTGGTGAATGGGGAAATGTGTCTCATGCTTGAACACTGAGGTGTGTCAGTGAGTGTATAAACTGTTTGAAGAATATTTAGGTGATGCTTTTTTATGATAAATCACATTCACATGACACTGCATCAGTTAAGAGTGTCTTTTTTTAGTGTAGGCTACATTTATTCGTCTCATGGCTCCACAGACACACACAGAAATAAATGTCCACCAGCTCCTGCAGCTCCATAAAGAGCCGGTGACACTTCAGCCCCCCCTGCTGTGTTATTATTCCCAACCATGTGGCTTTAGTCACGACCAGCAGCAGCCTATCGGAATGTCGTCTCCGCTCGTCCCCTCTGTGAAGGCAGCACCTCGCGCACAGCTCCGTTGGCTCGCGGACTCGCCACTCACCCGCCTTCAGCCCGCCCAGCGGCGTTAGAGCGGCATGGCAACGGCGAGGAGACGAGGGGGGGGAAGGTGTGGTGAGGGGCGGCAGTCTAACCGGACCAGAGAGGGAGCAGCAGCGCAGGCAGTAGCACTATTTTCCAAAAACCCCTCGCCCCAGTGAAGACACGCACCCAAACCCCCCTCCTGCCCCACACCCACCACCCCTCCGGCGCTCACACGCGGATGAGACAAACGATGCACCACCGCCGCCGCCGCTCCGCACACTCGCTGCCGCTGACCAGGTGTTGGACCGGAGAGCAGAGGCAGGCGCGTCGTTAACGTGACAGCAGAGCCAAACTTGTATGTATGTGCGCTGCGGTCCCGTACGCAGACCACCGAGAAGATGCTGAGCCGACTGATGAGCAGCAGCATCAGGAGTCTGGACAGGGAATGCAACTGCACGGTGAGGCTGCTGGACGACTCGGAGTACACCTGCACGATACAGGTCAGTCACCGGGGGCCGTTTCCTGTTTGTCTTCTGGTCACCTTTTGTGGTTTGTGGACGTGCTGTTTGGTGGAGAGCAGGTACAAAAAACATAGAAAGGGGGGAACGCATCTCCTCCGCTGCTTACTGAGAGAAAAAAACAGATTACCATTCATATCTCAGCAGAATGTCGCTCAGCAGACGTCTGTCAGCTTCAATGGGCTGCAGACGTTTACCTGTGAGGACGTCATGACCGCCTGTGGTGTGCATTGCGTAGCACACTCAAGGATAATTAAATAAGCCAGGCAAACCAAAGCAAAAAAAAAAATCTCCTCACAAGCTGCTGTCAGTCTGCAGCTCCATGCATGCATTGAACGCATTGTGAAATACAAAATCTGGATAATCTGATCTTGAACGATTTCAGCGGAGGGGCTCAGGGAGGATTTCTGGATCCTCCACATCACGAGACAGGCCGGAGGCACAAGGGCTTTTTTGCTGTGTAAAGAGAAGAGGTTTGAATTGGTGTAAATACAGGATGAGCACCTTCATTTGTCACAACAGAGCAGGTGTCAGACCCTTCAGTTGTCCATTTGCCCTTCAGACCGACCCTGGGGGTTGACCGGGGAGTATCGCTCAGGCTTCTGCTTTAAAATGCAATGTTTTCGATCAAGAAGGCAAAATCACAGAAAAAAACGGTGTGTGCAACAAGAGCTGATCAAACTTTCTTGGGATCATAAAGCTGTGAAGCAGTTTCATAGATATATAGATTGATCTGTGCTTCCTTTGCCCTATCGGCTGCATCTTCTTATCAGTTTGGTAGGAATTAGTCGTCGACACACAGTCTGCATCAGCTTCTTCCTTATCTCAGGCCCGCGGACGTAGTGCTGCTCCTCCAGAATGCATCTATTAAAGCTGATTGTTGGGGATGTTTGAGTAGTTTAAGAGCCTTTGGTCTGATTCCACTGATTCATACTTCCTTCATTCAGACTTTGTGGTTGTGGGTGTTTGTTTCAGCTGGTCCATCATTGGTTTTTATTTGTTGTTAATACAGTGGCATTGATTCACGGCCACCTCTGAGACTTGTATTGTTGTTGTAAAACACGGGCCGAGGTTCAATTTGTTATATTTCTGTTTTGTTGCATCGCAAATGTGTCTCTGTTTCCTGGTTACCTGGTGTAGATCAGCGTCCCTCGCTCCCGTGACAGGTTCACTGATAGTTCTTCCATTTAATCTGCCGTCATCGATTCATTCCGCACATCGGATTAGTCACTTGGTGGCTCCCTTGCAGACTTGTTTGAATCGTTTCTCTTTATTTCTCACACTCAAAAATCAATTGTTCTATTGACACGGACGCAGGCGAGACATGACCAGAGTCAATAAACAGACAGTGTGTTTGTGAGCGTCAGAGCAGAGCAGTAAGCGACTGATTAATGTCTACGACCCGCTTTGTAAATCAAATGTGTGTTTTGTGTGGGTCCCTGTTGTTTTTTTTTTACGTCTTTTAGTGCGGCTGCATCGCTGAGAAGCCTGTCGTGCGCATGTCTAGCCTGGTCCTTTGAGTTGCCGGAGCTGCGTTTGATGCTCGTTACTTGAAGGGATTCCATTCGCTGCTGTATCAGAGATGACAGCACACAAAGGCCGTCACCACCTGTTCACTTCTCGGATGTGACGGCGAAGGCAAAGCAAGCCTTTCAACGTCTAACAAGTTAAAGTGGCGGCGCTCAGGGGACAGATGAAACGAGGACTCCACATCAGTCTGTGCTGGGGTTGTCCTCTCCATCCTGTCTGGAACTGAGGGCAACAAGTGGGAGCGCCATGATTGTTTTCATGAGATTACACACATGTGATCAGGTTTTTTATGCAACACATTCCTGTGTTTAGCTTTCTATCAATTCCATCTGATAAAAAATAAGAAAGGATATGTTGTTGATGGAACTTTCACCCACTTTCTCTTCATTTTTGATGTTTTACAAGCAAAACACTGCGTTTTTTACCTTCTGACCGGTGAGAGGAAGACAGTGTGTGATCAGTTGTGTTTACCAAAGTACAGCCTGCCCTTGTTCCCCCTTGACTCCTGAGCAGCTCCTTCGCCCGGCCATCATTCAAAGTGTTTGGCTGTCAAGATATGCTGATCCCACCCTTCTCGCATCTGAAAGCACGCGGCGGGGACTGAATGCTCAATTTTGTAGTGGAGCTTCTGTTGAGAGGGATTAGCTCTCTATTGGAATATTTTATTCATTTCCCATGGTGGGAAATAATAAAATATGCCGTTAATTCCCACCATGGGGCCCTTGATGAAGCACAACTGATCGAAATGGAAACATGAATAGGATCATCGGCTTAATCAATCGTCTTTTGTTTAGTACAACAGCACCACCATCCGTTCGCTGGCGCGAGGATGTACGAACACAGTGTTTAGGGAGCCGTATTAATTATGTTTTACACAAAGCGTCTGTAAAAGCTGAATAAGAACAGGTGAACGTGTCATTTTTCATCTCCGTAAAGGACATTGCAGTGGTCTTACGGGAGCATGACAACAGCGTTGGCAGACCGAAAATGGGAGCTTCCGTCCTGTCCTACACACCTTGGAGATGTGGCCCAGAATAAGGGCCTCTCGTGGGGCTCAACAACGGTCACGCTCTCCATTTAGCTCAATTAGCCTTCACCTTGAAGTGCTGCTCTTATACTGAAGTCACATCATAGAGGAATGATGTTAGATATGACCTTCACAAATGGCAAAAAAAAATCATCTCAGCGTTACGGCAGCGTGGAGTGGAATACGAAGGCAGCCAGGTAAAGATGAAGCAAACGAGCCTCCGTCCGCTCCCCGCGCTCACCTGCTGCTCCAGCCTCTTCACATTCCACTGCCACCACCCGTCTGCCTCACCCTCGCTGTGCGTCCGTCCACATCAGATAGTGCTGCTGATTGCATCTTGACCCTGGAAGAATGGGGGAGACTCATGCTCATTGATTTCCCACTTTTCTTTCAACACCATTCAGCCCTCCAGGATATCGCAGGCTTCTCTCAGACACAGGTCACGAAACAATCTCTTAAAGCCTCAGTCCAGGATTGATGCACCGCGCTGTGCTTCTTCCAGCAGAGAATTCAGCAGAGGGTTAATTAATGGGGAAGAAAGTGGAGAGTTAGCATGCTGTGAAGATAGTTGGGCTGATGTGGAAAAACGCTGAAAGGTTCAGCGCCATGATCAGAGAAGCCCCAGACAGGTAAGCCAGCCGCAGTGCAACGGAGGGTGCTGTCTCACCAGACATGGGCTTGGTAATGTGATACCTGTGAACACCTCAAGTAAAGTGTGGATTTTCCAACTGAACATGGTTGGAGCAGAACCTGCATTCATCCATACTGCTTGACTGAGCTAAGCAGAGCTAAAGCTGCAATTATGTAAGAATTTCAGCTGGAAACAATACAAAATTATCAACAGAATGTGAAGAAATAACAGTTTTGACATTGTGACATCTAAGTATCGTGTTGCAGAGATATCATCTGGAGTTAGCATGCTAACTAGCTTGCCCCGGCCCATCCTGCTCCAAAGCTCCTGTGCTAGCGGTGTAAACACAACAACACTCCCCTGGGCTCCCAGCCAGGACTGCTAGCTGCATGAGCTAACTAGCTAATGGTAGTGATAGTTAGCATCAGTTAGTTGCTCTGGTGATATGCTACCCACTATTTGTTTTTATAGTATGATTTCAACAGGATATCAATTCCTACAGATTGCACCTTTAAGTACAACAGCATCTAAGTTACTTTACTTCTGAAGAAGGCGGGCCTATGGGGGCACTACAGCAGAGCAAAAAACTAAAACAAAAGGGTGTTGTTGTTACTATTTCAAATATTCAAAATTGATATGTATCGATCTTGGATGTTTTGACAACACTATAACAGCAATATTGTGATACATCATACAATATATCATCCTTATCGCCCACCCCGAGCTCCATGATTGGATGTTTTCTTTTTGTCATCAGATTCCATCAAAAAAAGACCCTGACCAACAAGTTATTGATCCTTGATTCTGCTGTACTTTTTGTTTGACGATAGACCCTTTTCATGGTACACATTTTGACAAGCACAGGTGTAATTTCTCACGTCAGTGATGGCTTCATTCCATTTAGTTGAGCTTGCTCCAGGGCTCACTGACCTGACTTACTTGGATACTTAATGGTTTGGAGACGTCGTTAACGTCATTGGTCGGACCTATGTTGTTCCTGCTTTGACGAGCCAAAATGTCTGCCTTGAGAAAGGACTATTATACCCCGGACGGCTTTGAGTGGTGTAGTCATGGAGTGCGGTTAAACATCTGGTCCAATCAACAGTATTTCCCTACATACTGCCCCACATCCTGTACAGTTTAATGTAATGATTTTGTTGTAGAAACATGCAAGCTAGTTGATTTAACTCAACATTCATAACCTGAAACAGAATATGTAGCTCACATATTAAACATTTAGGAGAACAAAGTTTACCATCAGGGTAAAAGACAGATGTTTACCACTCATAGCTCAACATCAGAAACTGTTCTGTGACCTCTGAGGCAGCAGCCAGTCCAGCAGTAATATTTCCGTTGAGGCTACTGTGGACCATTTGCTGTGCATTAATATTCCTACCGAGAACCAAAAGATGTATCTCAGAGATTGAAAGCGAGATTAATGATAGAAATAGCATTGATCCAGAAAGACGTACCCCGTGACTGTGAGTAAGTGCTTCAGTCACCTGGCACCAGCTCAGATCCTTTATAGTCCTCTAATGAAATTAGGGCCCTTCTATTGAAGCCAAATGCAGAACTTGGAAGGAGCTCCTCTTGTTTAGCGAATGCATTATTGAAATAGGTTGCTCTTGTCTCCTAAGTGGACTCTCTGCATATCTCATATTGTTTTTCTTCTTCGTGCGTGGCTGCTAAATTTGGAATGGAGGCTGTAACATATTTTGTTTTCATACGTGCAAGGGTTTGCTCTTCACCTGCCGTTTCTTTCCCTCCTCACTAAAATAATGATAATGGATAAATCTTGCAACATTTTACCACTAAATCAGAGCATAGGTTTTATAATCTTGATCAGTACTCAGCCAAACACTAATGTGCAAATGCCTTTTTCATTTAACATAGTAATGTAATGCATTAATATAATGTTTCTTCCCCTAGTGAGTATTGAAATGAGTCTAATGTATTGAACTACAAGAATCCTGACTGATATAATGCAGCCCATTTATCAGAGAGGATTATAGCTGCTGAAATGGTTTTGAATGAACGTTGAGGACTTTGATGACTAAATCTTATAAGCCAGGGGCTGTGATCACCTGCAGTATGAATTTTGTTTTTGTTTTGTGCTAATTAGTTAGCTGATCAATCAACAGAAAATGACATTGTGATAATCAGTAAATCATTTATAGGTCTAGCATGTACGATTTAGCGGCACCTGGCCAACTGCACACCCCTCGTGTCACCCTTTCCCACAGTAAAAACGTGAAACGCTTTCTCCGGAGTCGGTGTTTGGTTTGTCCATTCCGGGCCACTGTAGAAACAAGGCGATGCAATATGGCAGAATCCATGGGAGACCCACTGTAGATATAAGAGGCTCAGTCTTGGGTAACTAAAGCACAACAGGTGGGGGTGTCATTCAGAGAGGCCGTGCAAAACAAGTTGATGGTATTTTGGTTGAAATGAGGTCTTAGACTTTGCTGAGAATAGACGTCTCAGAATCAAGTCTGTGTCTGACACAACATCACTCCATCTGCCACTTTGGGGATTTTATGAAACGAGCAAATGCTCAGCAATAACAGAACGACACTAGACATTTAAATAAACTATCTTACTTGAATCACTCTTCACCTGGAGATGTGTTTCAATTAACATCATTTCTTTTTAATTGTGTTAAAAGCAGGAACGTTCATAAATCAGTCCGCATTTATCAAACAATTAGTTAGATTAGAGTGTTTCCTACAGTATCTGTTGTCAGCAGCTGCTCAGAATCTCCTTTGGTTCGTAAGAATCCCTCCAGCCATATGAAAGCAGCAGGACAGATATGCTAATAAATCTGCTGCCTCTGATTGAGAAGTGCTCTGCTGTGGCACAGTGCCACCGTATGTGGCTGCTAACTGTGTCTACCTTGATTGAATTATCTGCAAATAACACCAAGCTGCCACAGAAAATGCAAGATGCAGCTGCCAACGGTTCAAATTCAAAACGATTCTCCATGCATCTCAGCGTATGGCATCCTCAATAATCTATTTTACTGCACACGGCTACTTTTTCATCATTTAGATTCCCCTTTAATTCTGAAGGTCCTTCAAATAATCACACTGCAGCGGTCTACAAAATAAAAGCTGCAAGCCGAAACATTTATCCATCTGCAGTGCCTCACACATTTGTTGTAAGCGACAATAATATTGTTTTCACATAGCAGATTTAAGATAAGGCATTTATTGACTCTGCTGCACACACCTCTCTCAGATTTGGACGGCAAAGTTGACAGCGCCTCCTCAGATCTTGGCTGATCAGCTGGGCTTGATGTAATTATTTATGGCTGCAGACGTGATGCATCTTATAATCGAGAGAATTTCCACACCTCTAATTTCTATCCTGTAACTGGCAGAGCGATTGACAGCAGATATGATGGGCTGCGAGTGTATTTATTAATCACCACAGAGTTTCTGTTCTAAAAAGTGAAGTTAGTGCCTTAAACGTGCGTTCGTTCTGACGGGATGAGTGCTGCATGTATTTGTCATAAAACCAAAGTACTGGACAAATTAAAGATTCGATCACATAATGGTGCTAGATGAAAAGTCACCAAAGTAATTACACTTGGTCCTGAGGCGACCGTGAATGAATGTACCAATCGAATGCATTTCATCCAATAAGTGTCATAATATTTCACTCCAACTAAACAAATGTTGTAGAGGAAAACTCAGAGGATCGCCAACTTCATTAGGATCTGGAAACCGTTAATATATGTTCAAAACGCTGTGGCAATCAATACGTCGGTTGCTGAGATATCAGTACCTGTTGGGTAAATGTGTAATCAGTCAAACAAAGACATAATCAATAAGTGACTCAGTGTGACAGCTTTGGGAAGCAGGAAGCCAAAATGTTGAAACCCGATTCAGTCGATGGACAACAACTGGAGCTGTGGCCGTGCATTGTGCGCGCGTGTTTGAATGTGGGATACTCTGGGACGCGCGCGAACGCTCTCACTTCACTCAGAACCTGCTGACAGAATGTCTTTGATCAGGCCTCTTAGTCTCAGCTGCGGTGGATCTGCTCAGCAGCTGATAACACAAATCTGCTTGGATTGGGAAAAGGAGCTGAAGGAGCTAAATGGGAAATATGATGAGGTGTTCTGTCTGATTATTTTTAGTCATCTAAATAATAAGTTCATCACCGAGACAGTGGATAGCCTCTCTCACGCCGCAGCTATAGGTGCACCACATAGCACCCTGAATGAATAGCCAGACACTCAGCCTGTGACTTACATGCATTTCTGCTCATAATAATCCACAGACTGGGAACGCTGGTCCTCTAAGCAGATTTTTTCCGAACCTGTAAGGGCTTAATATAGAATAAAAGTAGGATGTGCTGCAGACGGAGCTCCTGCTTATCAGCCTCGCTGCCAGCTCTGCTGAAATCTGCCGGAGACACGTCTTCCTGATGTGAAGGCACCCTGCTTAATAACATGTTAATCCATAATGTGGAGAAATGGTGCGATAAGCCCTCGAGGCTTTGGTGTGCTCTTAGATTAGGACATTCGCCTGTTGGCCATGACAGTTATATCCACGGCTCCTGTGATGTCACGGCCTCGACTCCCGCTCGATTGTTTTAATCAGCACATACAGTATATTACCACCGCGGAGCCGGACAGGGAGATGGGAACCAACTGATTGAATCCAAACCCCGAATACCCTGCTGTCAACGTCGATGTTAGAGGTTCACAGAGAACAGAAGACATTACAGAGTAATGGCTCCTTCACGGTAATGAGCAGTCAGTGAGGATCATTTTCAGTCCATACCAATTTCTATTAATGTTCACTATTGATTGTTCCAAAGCAATTACACACTGGAGCTTCTTTGTCTCTACTGACACACATTTTTGCAATGTAAATCTTCAAAGTTATGAGTTTCCCATAAGAATATGTATTTACTCTGCAAAAGCAAAGAAGTTTGATAGTTGACACACCTGAACCAGGTAGTTCATTGTGTGTTTCACACTTAACAGATTCTCTTTGGATGGAGTATCACTGGACCTTGAGTCATTTTCTTCCAAAATGTGCTGTTAAGATTTGCACGACTTTTCTCAGAGAATGCAAACCTTTTGGTGAATAATACAGTATGTTTAAGTGTGATTGGCGTCCGTTTTGGGAGTCACAGATCGGTGCTTGTGGGGTTTGTTCAGCTGTCTGTCAAAGGCTTTCATTCAGAAATCAAGCCAGCGACGATCGTGGTTTCCTCGTTGCTGGCTTTCCAAACGTGTGTGTGTGTGAGTGTAGAAGTCTGCTGCGTGTCTCTGGAGGAGATTGATGAGGTCACAGTGGTGCAGGAGCAGCATTGACGTGAGCATCTGCCCGTGCTCTCGGAGCATTTGGCTGCTTCATAATGATGTCACTTTGCTGTATAGCAGCATCAGAAGGAGCCACACTTTAGAGTGAAGCAGAGCTAATTCTGCAGACTCTCACTCTCTGTTGTGTTCTCACTCTTCTTCTCTGTCTCTCTCTTTCTCTCCCGGTCGAAGCCTCCTTTATACGCCTCTTTTTTGTGCTTTTTCCCTCCCGCTGGCCACCGAATTCCACAAAATCCCCCCTTTGTTCCTTTTTCACTTTCATTTCTCCTCTTCTCGCTCTCTGGCTTTGTCTCCCTCCTCTCTCAGCCGGTAGCACTGCAGCTGAACAGATTAATGAGCTTGCCCCGACTGAACCCGACACCGGTAGATGACACTGCAAAGACATGCTATACGTGACACAGCAATAAGGACGCGAGAGTCATTTCACTGAAGGGTATAAGTATCGCGGACATTGTTAGCCACATAAAAAGGCTTTTGAGGTACGTCCACGAGTCAGAACTTTGCAGATATACATCAATGCTAGCGGCACATGGCTCAAGGGACGGCAATGTTAACGTTGTAGAAGGAGCCCACTGGTGTGTATTGTTTCTTCCCGTCACATTTAGATCCACTTCCGTACGGTGAAAGCGTTGATGGCTGTTTTTTCATGGGTCCCTGGAAATACGACAACTTGGAAAATAGTAATATGTTATGGGGATCTGAATTTGATACGTTCACTGTTTATCAGACAATAAATGAGACAGAAATCAGCGAGAGTGCTTTTACCTGTCTGTGTGTTCACAGGCCGTTTGGTGTTGATTGATTCTGATTCTGAGGAACTTCGAGTTCACATTTTGAGGATCAGGTTTAGGCTGTGTTATGTAGTTTGGTCGCCCCGAGAAATCTTTCACAAACTTTGGTTGGCAGTCTGAACAGGCCATGGTGCAATTTCATGAACAGGTCCCGATGTCCCAGCTGTGATGTAAAACTGATCTTCAGTGTGAAACAGCCTGTAGTCTCCTCCAGACATCTGCAGCTCCATATTCTTTTTCTCCTTCTACTTTCAGTTCATGATAGAAGTGCACAAAGTAGTACACAAAATATGATTTACATTTTTAATTACGTTTATATCTGTACCGCCTTGGGATAAAGATATAACTCTATATCTTTCTTTGAATGTTCTTTCAGTACTTTCTATACTATTGTAATGTAGGGCTGCGCAATAGTCCCATCGCAGGACGTGCAATGTCAAGTAAGGAACTTTAACGAGTCCCTCTACAACTTTTTTGCTGCTTGATACAAAGCAAAACTTGCACAGATCTTTTTCTCTTTGCCATGAATAATCCACAAAAGAAAAGAAGTCTGTCTATAAGATCATTTAGTTCGCTTTATGGGTTCTTGGATACGTACATGGGAGTTTGTTGCTTGCGAGTGACGTGCAGGATCTGCATACAGAGCAAACCACAATCATTCTAGATCAATTTATCAGATGAAGCATTTCATCATAATCCTAGAATCATTCGTTCTTCAGCTAATCAAGTTATCTGGATTATAAAGTTTAGAAGTATATTGTCCAGTCTCAGTGTCTGCCTAGTTTTGGTTCTCATTTCTAGCATTTTTAATAGACATCTGCTAGTTTATAAAATACAGTCTGTGTCTCTCACTTCCCTCCAGTATTGCTTTAACCAGGCCAGCCTTATGTTTCTCACGACCCAAAGTTTCATAGCAAGCAAATGAACGGGGAGCCGGCAAGTAACGTTCACTGCTGTATATTCATCCTCTGCCTCATTTTCTCAGCAATGAGTTACATCTCTCTGGGATGCGGCGCGTCTCCGCAGCTGCCTTTGATGCTTTCAGTAATAAAAATGGGAGGAAGGAGTGAAGAAAACCGCTCGGCGTCGGAAGGCGACGAGGAATCTGACTCACCGGGGTGCTCGCACGTCCAAACAAACACGTAAGGAAATGAAGAAGCGAGCGCACGGGGGAGAAGGTCAAGAGCGCATCGAGTCAACTCGAACTTCATCAATTTAATTAAAATGGAAACGATCAGTGCTTAAAGATTTTCTGCACCGCGTAGTGTGAATGGAAGCACCCTGTATGACTCCATTTCATTTAGTAGCTGGAACATAATTAAGTAATTTCGCTGTCATATTTGGGAGGCATCAAGGAGGTTGTGGTTTAGTGAGGGGAACCAGACTGTAACCAGCTAAACTGAATCACCCCTGCTGCATGTATGGCACGAATGCAGCAAGGGGATTATGTAGTAGTGCCACCATGGGGCTGGTTAGAAAGGTCTGGAAGAGGATGTTCCTCAGTTTTTTGTCTGTCCTTTTTTTAATATCTTCTCATAGATGTCTCAATTAGTACATTCTGTCACTCCTCCATCCACAACATTTGGCCCAGCTGCAGCGAGGCGTTAAAGGTACACCGTGTCTTCAGAGAGCTGCAGCGAGGCTCCGGAGATTAGCAGAATGAATGTGTATTAGCCCCTCAACACTGGTTGATATTCTCACCCGAGCACGGGCTTTACAGCGGGGAAATCTTAGAGGCTTTACGGAAATAAGAGAGCGGGTTCGTGTTCGCGCTGGAGCGCTGCTCCTCTTCCCTCTTTTCTCTCTTCTCCCTCCTTTTATGTCACACTTGAAAGGGGAGACGGGGCTTATTTGGGAAAAGGCAGCGGCTTGCTGCGGAGTTGAGGACGTCAGGAGGAGTTGGGGCGCAGCGGTGATTCTGTGTCGACACTGATGTCGGCCGCGCTCAACTTGGAAATCATTCTGTTGTGATTTTTTTTGCCCAGACGTGGGCCTCATGTGTTATTCATGATCCACTTCCTTCTGGCTCCAAAGGTTGCCATTTAATCACCATACTAATGATGTTTCCACCGAGGTGCTCTTAATTGTTAGCGTGTGTGTGTACGTCTCTTGTTTGCGCGTGAACTTGTGTGTGCGTCGGCGCCGGAGAGAGAGTTCACTTTCATATCTGATTTTCCTGCGTGCGATATTTGTGAGAATTCATGCATAAATAAAAGATGGCACCAAAAAGAAATGCTGCTGGTGTCATGTGTCCGCTGGGGGTGTGTGCAGGGTGCTTTGTAAAGAAAAAGGCAAAAAGCTTTAATTACGCACGGATGCTGACGTCCTGCAGGGCTGCCTGCTGGCTCGGCACATTACAGACAGTATCCTCTGAGTGTGCATGTGTGTGGATGTGTGTGTGTGTGTGTGTGTGTGTGTGTGTGTGTGCCTGCAGGTGCTTGAGGAAGAAAAGGTTTACATTGGATGAGAGGAAACGGAGATATTACACCATAAAGATGACTGTAATGACTAAAGAGAATCTCACAAGGGTGACACACTGTGTCTGCTAATTACTCTGCAGCAGTGATAAAAACGCGCTAATGTTTAGAGACGAGCATCAGCAGAAACCTCCCAATGCAGCAACATAAAGATTTTATAGATCACATTATGTAGAAAGTGAGATAGCTTTGTTTTCGTTTGAATGATAAACCAGAACACTCAGTCAGACCGTAGCAACCGTCTTCTTAAATGAGCTGTGGAGATTTTCCATGAAGTTGTGATGTCACAGCGATACAGTGTGTGTCTTCAAAAACACCAGCAGAGTTGATGCGGAAAAACTGTGGGGGCGTTACCTGCTCAGGCCCGTGAAAGCTGACCAATCAGAGCAGACTGGGCCTTAAAGAGACAGGAGCGAATAGAGGTGCTGCAGTACTGGACAGAATGAGACAAATAATGTGTAATTTCAACATCAAAGTGTGAAAATGTTTTCTTGTAGACACCACAAATAAGGGTATGAACTTGAAAACAAGCATAATATGGGACCTTGAAAAGATATCAGTTTGATATTTTTTAAGATTTTAAGTATTGCTATCCTGCTCTTTTTCCACTTTGACATGTTGTTGTATTGTGAGCAGTGTAAACACAACCATATGTGCCGTGATATCTGCCATCGCTCCACCAATAAGTCCACTGTTATGTATTTCTGTTGATGGTGTGTATGCATGTGTAGTTCAGAAGGCTAATGGAGAGCACCTCTGTCTGTGTGGTCAGTGGAGTTTGCGGTCTGCGGTGTGCAAGTGTTTGTCTTGTTTGTCGTCTCGGGGGAGTGTGCAGGCTGTCTGCGCCGGGATGAAGCTGCGCTCTTCCTGCTGCACTCCACAGAGGCAGGTTAAGAGTAGAGAGGTGGAGGCCATGTTAGCTGAGCTCGTTTGTTTGTTCGAAGCTCGTTGTTTCAGTGCACTGTTAAATATCCTGCATTCATTACATATATATCTTTTCTTACTACATTTGATGGATCATTGCAAGAAAAAAAATGTGTTTATGTGAATATTCTGTGTATATCAGGGCTGCAACTAACAACAACTGATACACTAGCTTTATTTAATGTGCAAGAATGACTATGCAGGACAAGGTGCAGAGCTCCACACTAACTTTTTAACACTGGTTACACTGGTGCGCTTAACTTTTTTATTTATGAGCACACGGTACAACGCATTTCAAATTAAGTGCTTAACAAATTATGCAACTTATTGTCAACTGGAATAAATCATAGCACACACAACAAGACATTTCACTAACAAAAGTGTTGCACCGGTGCGACCCAGGAAAACTTTTAGTCGCACTTGACAGCATTTTTTGGAGCATGTGCGACCAAAATAGTCTCACCATGGAGCCCTGACATGGTATGTTTACATGTTCTTAAAAAAAAAAAAATGCTGTACAGGTGCTTCTCAGAATGTGATTTGTCTAAGCTTAAATTTATTTCACTGGGTTGATGCGAGACAGAAAACAGAAATGGTGCCTGTTTCAGAGAGGTGTGGATCGGAGGCTGTAGTTTGTGGTGCTGTTGAATTGTATGACAACATACAGGGAGGTGTTTCCAATTTTTTGTCCAGAATACATATCACCAAAACAGTATTAACAAAAACATTCTAACATTATGAAGGTAGGATTTATCACAGGACTCCCTTAATCTTAGTTACATGATACAGCAGGACAGACAGACACAGATACCACGAGGCACTGCTTCATGTTTTGCTGTTCTGTTGTTCTGTTCATGTGCAAAACTATGATTTGGTTAAGAAATTCAACACAGCGGGTGTGAAATGAGTGTGAGATCACGTTAATTTGTTCAGGCACACTGTCCTGAGAGTCCAGCTTCAAGGTAACAGACACAAAAGGGGAATGAATCAGCAGATTGGTGCACTCGCCCAGATGATACACACTGCACTTTCAGTGCAATTTTAGTCAATTTTGGCTCAGTTTTCCCTCGGATTTAAAAAGTAAAATCATTTGAATTTAATCATGGTTCTCTTCCAGATGATGTTCTATAATAGGCTCCCTTTATATCCCCGAAAGGTTTCTCTTTCAGCTTTTTACTGCAGCCAAATATAAACACAACAACCCCACAGTTTATTGGTGACAGAGAGCTAAACAATAAGAACAGGCGATAACACCACACACACACACACACACACACACACATACACATAAGTCACCGCCCTGTGCAGTAGTCAGCAAGTTCAGAGCTTACACACACACACACATACACAGACGCACACTGTCTTTTTCAAACTCACATTCAGCAGTTTTTCCTTTTCTGTTTTCATTGCAGCTAAAATGCTGATATTTATTTGAGTGTATTCCATTGTATGATTTAAGGTTATTTTTTTTCATATGATTTTCTTCAGTTTATTTTGAACGACACAAACATGATGAGATCTGGAGATGGTACCATCCAACCACCTACCTACTATGGAGACACAAACCCGGGCCTCTCAGAGTTCCCCATCAATAATTAGCCAGCGTGGCACATACTGCTGCTCTTACTTTTACACAACATTTCTTATTTACCAGGCTCACTGTTCATATTTTCCCACCGTCTCTCATGAAAAAAATATCTTACACCTGAAGGCTTTTATTGTGAAGCAGCTACAGTACATACAGCCGAAGTGACTCAAGCTAAGTAAGTCGATTAAAACGCTCCATTGATGGATCGATAGACAGATGTGACTGTTGTTGAGTCCTTCTTGTTGGAAAAAACACATAATTCTGTCTTCGTCGTCGCCACACAATGAAAACTGCGTCTCTTTCTGTCTTTCAGAATCTTTAATGAAGTGAGACGGACCCAGATATCTTGTAGCTCCATTTTTTCCAGAGTGACAACAACCTTTTAACTCAATTTCACCTCATCTGCCAGGACGCGTCGGCTGAATTACTGTGAATGTCAGCGGTCTTCTCCCGGGAAAATATCGGAACAGGAGTTAAACAAATCTCTCTAGTCCTTCCGACGACTGCAATCGGATTTCCATTCAAGAGTTCAGCCGGGAAAAAGAGCAAAACTCTGGCTGATAAAAAAATTGCGTCCTGGGCTTATCAGTTTTTCACAGGGGCTCCAGAAGAGAGGCGCCGTTCATCTGCAGCCTTTGTTAAATCTCTCCGGCCGCGTGTGGTAGATAAATCTGCGGTATGAAACACTTCAGATGATTTTTTTTATACTTGTTTGAATGTAGATTTCTTGGGCGGCTCATGAGAAGAAAAATTGTAAGGTAGTTTCTTTGCCCTTAGAATCACATTGTTGGATATGTTGACAACAAGGTCTCAGCCACCTTGTTGTATCTCCTGTTCTAGTACTTAGTATGAATTCGACAGGTGGCCAGTTCTTACATATTTTAAGAGGTTTTGGTGGACAGATTGTTACCTTTTGACAGACCCAAGCTAGCTTTTCCCCTTGTGTGCAGTCCTACATAACCAGCTGTGGACATGAGATGGTCGTTGGTTATCTGAACTAACGCACAGAAAGAACACGAATAAGACTTTTTCCCATAATGTAGCATTTTTTCTCTGGTATTTCATCTATGGATGATTGTTTAAAGAGCTTAGTGAAGTAAATCTTGTGTTCATTCTGTAGTTGCAGAGATGTGAGATTATTCAGGGTCACATGGGAAGTAAACACAGCGCTACACATTTATATCTCTTGTGCATTTATTTCCCTTTTAAGTAGTGTGAAGTGTTTTTTTGCAGTCTTCCCACCAGCACAAAGAATGCATACTGACTCAGGTGGTGGTGAATCAGAGCAGATGCTGTCCTGTTTTTACTATATTTTACTGAAGCTCTGTGTTAAACAGTCAATAATTACTATTCCAAAGGGGGAAAAAGTCATCCATCTTCCTCCCCTTCACATCATCCGGACCGGTCTGGATCCCCGTCGTCGTCATCGCACGCCGCTGCACTCTCTCTCCAGCTCGGCTCTTCAGTCCACAAGTCTGCCTCCGTCTATTTTTAAACTCTTGCTATAGCGGAGCAACTGTATGTGCGTTGAATACTAAGCACTCTAACCCTCTCTCGCTCATCCCCTCTCTAACCGTGGGTAACTGCAGTCATCATTGGCTCACTTCCATACGCAGAACAGTGCACACTTCAGTCAAGTGCCAGCCAGAGAGCCCCCTCGCTCATTCTGCTGCTTCTTCTTCTTCCTCCTCGCTCTCTCGCTTTCCCTCGCACACTCTTCTGTCAGTCTGCTGTCATTTCCTCCATCTACTGTATCTCTCGCTCATTTTCTCTCGCCGCCTTTCATCAGCCCTCTAATATTCTCTTTGTGTCTTTGCTGAGCTTTATTTCTTCAACCTCTCCCGGCTGGTAAGCAGTGGGGATCAGTGAGCTGAATGGCTAACAGACTACTTTGCAATCTCATGACGTCTCCGAGAGAGCCACTGTTGCGGTGCGCTGCACTGCCTTTTCGCTGAGAGTGTGTGTTTGTGTGTGTGTGTGTGTGTGTGTGTGTTAAAACTGGGAGAAGAGGCAGCTCTGGTCTTTACGTGACCCGTTGGAGCGCTTTCTTCTCCTCTCCGTCTCTCCTCAGAGGTGTCCATGACTCACTGAGAGGGATTGATCTCCCCATGCCTGATACACTCCTTGATATCCGCGTATACTACATATAGCTGCTGACATTTTGTGTATCATGTTGTTCTATGTTAAAATTAAATGGCTATTTTTGATGTTTATGGACCGAGCTCTCCATGGTTTGTGTTGTGGCATCAAGGCCTCGAGGTTTGATGGTCTCACAGGCAGACAGCGAGTCTTCCTTGTCAAAAATCATTGCGGAAAAACATTTAATTGAATTAAAAAAAACATGCCAAGTACCGTGTATGAATGTATGAGTAGCAAATCCAGAGAATTACATGGTATGTCAAGTTGAATCAAGCAATACTGATCGCACTATTTGACATTTCTCGCATACATGAATGCCACACAAACTGATCTGTAGACTTCTTTACGTGCCGTGCCCCCGTTTCACTGAATAATAGAAAGACCTCACCTCACAGTCGGCCTCACGCCTTCTGTCATCAGCGCCGAGGCAGGCAGTGAATCTATTCCAGACACGTTTTTCATCCATCACCGTAGCTCCGATGGTCACAGTATGAAGAATAATTTCACGTCCACACAAAATTGGTTAGTGTGGCACCCGATGAGAGTTTCTAGATGCGAATCAACAAAGAAGGGAGCCAGAAGGCGCCTCTAAGGTTTGAGGGTCACCTTTCTATTTAGCAGCTATAACTCGTTTTATCACAATTTGAAGGTTTTAATCTCCCTGAGAGAAAATATGCTGCTTTATCCAAAAAGTCAGCAGACAGCCTTTGTTGGTAATTTTTTCCATCTATTTCTTTCTCCCACTGTGCTCCCCCATTGGTCATTTCTCCCATAATCTCCCCACTTCAGAGTGATACAAATCAAATGGGAGTGACTCAGTTTTTTTTTTTTTGTGGGACGTGTTATGGGCACCTGGCAACCCAAGGCCAGAGGCAGAGGTGAGGGTACGCAGATGACCTGACATGTGTGACTCATCCCTGCACTTCACTCTGCTTGATGCAAGACTTTGCTCTTTATTGACATTCTCTCCTTGCCTCACCTGCCTCCCTCAAGATCTATCCTCTACCTGGAAATGATGGCTCCTCAACACACACACATACACACTCTCTCACACATGTGCACTTGTTTTGTGATGTAAATTTTAGATGTTGGAATTTGTTTGCGGGGATGGGTGGGCCTTTGGCCAACACCTCCCGAAAAAGTCCCTCTTTTTCACAACCTACTGTTGGCAGGTATGCTACAGTACTTCCACTCCTTACTTCTCTGATGCTTCAGATGTGTCGGGATCAGCTTTGCTCAAGTGTCTTCCAATACATTTTTGAAGCTTTAAATGATTAATGGGACAAGCAATAGTTCAAACTGACATAAACTATTCCAAACTGCAGCTGGTACAGACACCAAATTTGTTATCCGAATAGGAAAATTACATTTTTCCCACTTTAAAATTAATTGCAAAAAAGAAAGTGGCTGCCGTTCTATTACGCCTACCTTGCTCACATGAGCTCATTTGTGCTCAGAACTAGCTGAACTAAACACCTGGAACATTTTTATTAACTACTTTTTAATTTCATCGTAACTTTGAGATTCCTCAAAATAACTTTGCGTCTTCTTCTATGGTATTTTTGTCAAAACGGATGAGGATGAATTTATTGTTGTGAGAGAGAAATACCCCGACCTCTGTGTCCCACCTTCCAGGCAAAGAAAAAAATATCATCCAGCAAATAAAATCTGTCATTCCGGGTCCTGAATCCAGGGCAGCAGTTAAACTTCTCTTGCTCCTGTGTATTATATACTCTGTATGCTTTGCCGACCTGTTGATGTGCTCCTATTTGTGTCAGGACATGGCTCAGATGTTTCAGGTTGTGTGAATGTAAATGAAAATGTGTAAGAATTACAGTTATACCTGCAGTCATTTATATGCAATTTCTATATATTGTTTAGCCCTTAAAGCTTTTTTGGTCATCTGAAATGTTTTCCCGTTGTACTTATCTCTAATACAAACAGACATCGACAGTAATTAGGTTCCCGAGCTTGGTTCGCGCTCCTCAGACATCAAGGCAAGGGCACCACTTCATTTCCATGTTGTGAAACAATCCCGAGGCGTTAACTGATGATTAGATGCAGGCTACTGCAAGCCCTTTTTTCTCCCCCTTCCTTTGTTTCCCGGCGCCGACTCCCACCGTCTCAGCCAATATTTGAGTCCTCTATTTCTCTGTCTCTTCCCAGATCTCGAGTCATCCATATCAAAAGAACAGGAGGTGCTCTGCCTCAATTAGGGCTGAAAACTGGCACATGGACGGGTTGTTGTTGTGGGTTTACAGTGAAACTTCCCTCCATTTAGATTTGCTCTACATGACTAATGTGATGAAAGTAAAGCAGAGACTCATCTGAAATGTTTTTATTTTTCCTGACCACTCTCCCCTAACTGAACTCCAGGCAGCTGTTTGATCGGAAGATTTACTTACTGACGACTCTGACTGAGGATTTGGGCGATCCCAGTCACAGCTGCTTTGACAAGGTCATGGGGATTTAGCTTGAAGGGCTAACTTTCTTGTTTTTGTGCCTCTCTTGTTAACCAGAGGTCTTCTTTTACCACTACGCCAGAACAGCAGGACTGTATTCCATCACATCTATCAAAACCAGGTTTTGTGCAGTGTAACAAGCGACCGTTAACTCAGTCCTGCACACATTAGCTTGATGAGCGCAGTCAGTGCGTTTGGCCGTGCATCATCTTGTCACAGCAGTGCTCCGTCCCAGCCAACCAGCCCAGTGACTTTCCACCGCCCTTGGATTTTTTGGAGATGCCGGGGAAGCACGGGTCTCCATGGCAACAAGATTATTACATCACTACTCTCCAGCTGCTGTCGTCAAGCTGGTGTTTGGCCAAGCGCTGCGGCAGCCCAACAGTGACTCCACACACTCATCACTCCACACACACACACACTGCTGCGCATGCCAGAAAGCCTCAAGCTGAACTCTTCCAACGAGGAAGAGCGTGACCATATGTTCAAACATTGCAAGGTTTTGATGTGAGGTGGTTACTTCCATTTAGGATTTCTGGTAGTTACTTTGAGCTCAAGAGTGTGTGTGTGTGTGTAAAGGGCAGAGCGCCACCTGCCTTAAGCGTCCTGTATTAGTGTGTTTGAGCCATCGACCTGCAGTAAGATTTTAAAAGAGATTCATGCATTTTTAACGGTGTTAATAAGAGCAAAGATGGGAAACATTTGATGGTTTGCTGCTTTTCTTTGTCTTGAGCATATTTTGGATTTTGGATATTTTCTGATGTTTTACAGATCGAATGATTGATTCATTGAGGTGCTGAAGAAAAAAACAGAGGATCATTGAAATTAAAAACATTTTTACATGTTAACTGATTAATTTCAATGAGGGAGCTATTAAAGGAGACATATTATGCTCATTTTCAGGTTCATCATTTTATTTTGGGTTACTACTAGAGCAGGTTTACGTGCTTTAATGCTCAAAAAACACATTGGTTTTCTCATACTGTCCAGTGTTGCAGGACTACTTTTGAAATGCTCTGTTTAAGCTCCTGTCTCTTTAAGAACCCTGTCCCGAATACCCGGTCTGCTCTGATTGGCCTGCTCACACTCACCTGAGCCAGCAACGCTCATGGCGTCTCCAGTTGGCTTTGTCGTGTGTTCAGCTTCCAGGTAGCTTCACCTCTACATTGAAAAATAGGCTTAAATCATGCAAATGTGTGACAGTGTGATGTCACGAAGTCACGGAATTAAAGGGCACTTCAGGAGCAGTGTTTTCTGTGGGAGAGAGGAGCTCCTGTTGGCCTTTTTAACTTTCAAGACCTTTTACATGCACAAGAACTTACAGTATAAAACACACTGAGGGAAATGAAAAAGCATAATAGTTTCCTTTAATGCTACGACCATATGATCATAAATTGGGATCTTCCTGCTCTGTGTCAGACTCTGTAGCTGTCGTCTCCACTTGTAGCCTTCGTTACCCCAGTTTGGTTTTTCGCCTTGGGGAAGGTTAGTTCTTAAAAGGTTTGGCACTATTTAAATGGGGTTAACGGTCTCTGTTAGCCCAATTTTCAGTGGGCTGGGTCCCTGTGGATGCCCGTGATGGATGGCCACATGAAAGCAACTTTTACCTAGAGCCGGCTGCGATGTGCACATGCAGAGGTGGGGGGGTTGTCATTGGTACAAAAAGGTCCTACAGCACCACGCCTGGCATTTGTGTAGCTTCAACACAGCTCCCTCCCCTTTCTTGACCCCCTGTCTGTGCCAGCCAGGTTGTTCCAAGTGCAAGAGGGCTGAAAAATCCACCGTGTCCCTCAGCTACGTTGTTCATCAAGTTGACATTACCGCCGCAGACAGGACAGTGTATCCCAGAAGGCCTTGTGTACTTCCTGCTTCAGCGGAGGTCAGCGTGACCTTGCCGCCTGACTGAACCCTCTCCGCTCTGACTGTGGTCCCTCAGCCTCCGAACATTTATGTGTGCACGGCGCGCTGTGGACCCTGGAGTCTCACTAAGAGGAGAGAGTCGAGGATAGATGAATGTCAGGTGAGCTTTGACTGGAACGAGAGGAGTGAAGAAGGAGGAAGGGAGGATGAAAGAAATAGAGAGCAGAAGAGACCCACCTGTCCGGCTGTGGTGATATAACTACAGTAATTTAATTTATACTTAAAAATACTATGTTATCCTCTCATTTCGTTCACGCGCGCTACAGTACACTTTATCCTCTTGCCCTTGCTCGTCCAGTTCTTGCGTAAATTAAACATTTTAGCGCAAATCTAAAATAAGAATTATGATGTCAGCACATATATCTGCAGAACAGTCATGGTGGTGGTGGGGATTAAACATTCATGAATTGTCAGAAGGTGGAGGATAATGCAGCAGAATGAGAGGTGAGGTCCAGGCAGTTAAGCATTGGGCGAGAGAGCAGAAGGAAGAAAAAGACAGGTAGGGAGTGGAAGCATGAAATAACTACACGATATGCTTGTTTAAAAAAGTCGTTGGCCTGTTCCCTGTTGAGCAGTTCTAGTGCTTTACTGGGAGTTTTTCCTGCATATAGCATAAATTAAGAGAAGATGTCGGCGAGCGCCTCCATACCCAACAGTCAATTCTTCGAGCAGGATACTTATTTCTCTCGCCTTTGCCTATAAAGATCCGAGTGAGGAGGGCGGCTCAGTGTGTGAAGAGGAATCACACACAGCTGGACTTAACTGCTCAGTCTAGCAGGAGCTTCAAGGCAAAGGGGCTTTATTTATATGGCACATTTCAAACACAGAGGCAAACCAAGGTGCTTTTACACATGGGCAAAGAAAGGCAGTGGGACATTTCAAGACAACAAGCAAAAAAGAACCATAATGAAATCAATTAAGATAGAATAATATTAGTTTATTTGATAAGTTTTTCTGAGGAATAGATAAAACAAAATAAAAATGCAAATAGACTTTACCAGAAATACAGTTACAGGGCAGTAATCAGTTGAAAGTTCTGCCAAATGCAACAGAGGAAATAAAAATGCAGCACAGAACTAATTACTAAAAGGCACAAGAGAACAGCAGAGTTTTTAATTTAGATTCGAAAGTAGCTGGAGTCGAGCTCATCAGGGATTCGGTTCCATCTGTGTGTTTCAGCTTGTTTTGGGTCTGACTCAAGGTAACAGTTGACTGCTTCCCAGAGATCTGAGAGACCCGCTGAGTTTATATTCTTCAAGAAGATCAGAAATGTGTTTTGGCCCGAGATTATTGAATGATTTGCAAACAAGCAGGATCTCTGAATGTTTTCTTCCTGATGCCAGTGTCAACACAGGAGTGATGTGCTCAGTTGTCTTATAGAAGTATTCTGAATGAGCTGAGTTTCTCTTTGGGAAGACCACCCTGCTGAAAACGAGGGTATGAATGAGTTTGAATGTCCGGACATGAGACCTCTAATTCTTGCTCTTTCTTTGAGATAATAGAATGCTGATTTAGTCATTGCCTTGATGTGGCTGCTTAGGCTCAGATCTAACTGTCATTCTTCTTCCTTCCTAACCCTAACCCTAACCCTATACAATAAGATTTCTGTCTTTTATTGCATCCAGCTGTTTACTTGCTCCGAGCATTGGTAGACTTAGTCTAAGGAGGATCCGTAGCCACTTGTTGAGAGGGCTAAGTTAACAGTACCTGTCTGTGTTGTCTACATACTGCAAGTGCGATAAGCAATGTTGACTTAATTTATGATTTGCCCTGTAGGGAGCATGTACAGGTTAAATGATAGTGGTACAAGAATTGAACCCTGGGGGACTCCACATGACGCGATGAATACGGCAACAACGTATCCTCTGCCTGATGTATCATCTGAACAAAAAGTCCATGCCAGACTCCTCTTTTCCAGTCTGTCAAGAAGTATTTTATGTTCTGTAGTCGTTTCAAGCAACACCAAAACAGATGTTTTACCTAAATTAGAATTCAGACAGATGTCATATAACACCTTTGTCAGTGCAGTCTCTGCTCTGATAAAGGTGTTATATGGCTGATGTTATAGGACTGAAGCAAGATTGACCCAAATTACTGAGTTGAAACAAAACAGCTTTCTCAATATTTTTTCCAGCAAAGGGAAGATTAGAGATGGCTCTGTAATTAATTACTACCAAAGGCTGCAGGATGCCTTTCTTTAAAAGGGGCTTACTGCAGTGTTGAGTGATTTTGGAAAAATGCCAGACTGTAGTGAGCCATCAACAGTTTTCAGCACATGCATTTCCACGCTACTGAAAAAACCTGGTTGGCAGGGTGTCAGAGCAGCAGGTGGATGAATTAAGATGCTTCGCCGCATCCTTCAAGTCTAAAAGGCGTTCAAAAGAGTTCCTCTTCTGGTGCACAATTCTGTTGAGTCATTTCTTGATTTGAAGTGCATTTATCCAATATTTGTGTTTTTGCTCGTGTGTGTGTTTTGTCCTCAGGGGGCCACCGTAGTCCTCCAGTGTAATGAGTCACAATCTTGCCATGGTACCCAGTTAATCCAGAGAAGCACTGTCCCACTGCTGTATATCTCTGCCACTGAAAAGCACTCTGAGCATGATTTTCTGATAATGTATGTTCTGAGTGACGCTTCCAATTCAAGCAACCATCACTGGAAAGACAAAAACATACAAAACTGATCGGAATCTTTGAAATAAAGTGCCATTTATAAAAAAAAAGATAAAATAGCTCTCTACTTTCCTGTAGATTGTAAATGCGTTGACGTTCAGCCATAGCACCTCCAGCTTTTCACTTGAGTCGCCTTAGTTTAACCCTGGAAAATGAGCAATCCGTCCACACTTCCCCCACAGCCAGAAGGGACGTAAAAGAGGTGTTAAACAGGGCGAGAGGTGACTTCTATTCAATTAATGAAATGTCGCCCGTTTGACATCAATTTACAAAGACATTCATCTTAGAACAGATAAATGAGCAGTGATGTCAGAATCCAGGATGACTCAGTTAATATTCTTAAATTAAATATATAGTCTATTAATTAATATTTACACTGGAGCACCTATTTTTGGGCAGATCGGGGAAGATTAGACAGCCAGTGTGTAAAATCCTATGAAATAAGGGGAAAAGGAAGTGAAAAAAGCTGTTTAAAGCTGTGATTCATCTTTGTTATGATAAATATTTAATTGTTTGCTGTGTGATTTTGACTGGCAGGCGTCACATTTGACTGACGTTAGACTGGATCTTTATAGAAGAGTGTATTTTGATGGTAATGTCTACGTTTCAGAAGAGGCTTACTGGAGGCGGGCACCTAAAAGCATCTTTCCTGTTAACATCAGTAATCAGTCTGCCTCTCCGGGCTGAATCGCTGAAGTTACAGCGAATTAAAGGCGCTTCAGATTTCAAATTCACCCAGACTTTGTATATTTTTGGAGTAATTAGCATTTCCCATCAAGCTCCCTGCTGAAACAGGATCTCGTACCTGCAGGTGAGGTGTTCAAATTAGTTTGTTGTCTGAAAAGAGGCGTCTCTGTCTGATGACTCGACAGAAGCTACCGTACCGAAGCCCTTGACTTGTACATCATTTACATTCTCCCTGCACTCTCCCCTGTAGTGTATATGTGTGGCTCAGCTGGTGCCACTTATTAATTAGTCAGTGAGTTCTGACGCTGCAGAAACGCCTGACCTCAGTTTTCCTACGGGCCTACCTGGATACTTGGACGGATTATTAATTTGCTCTTGTGGGGGATAAACCACTGCGAAAGTTCTTATCATGAATCGTTTGAGAAGATTGTTTTCTTTGTAATTACTCCGCGGCAATATTTTCATCCAAGGAGAGTAAACTCCTTTGGGGATGATTCATCAAAGTGCTAATTTTGTCCCCCTTCTTTACCGTTTCGGTCTGATTTACTCATTAAAATTAGTATTCTCTCACTGTCAAACTGCCGAAATCCAGATGAGAGAAGCACTTTCAGAAGTTTTATTGACCTGGATTTCAGATCTCAGGCTACAAAGGCCTGCAGGCTGATTGGAAAGCCTCTGCTGCATGAAAATAATGGTTGAGATTGTCGGGGCTTCATGCAGCTTGAGAAGAAGACCTGCAGACAAATGATGTAATCTTTTCATGATTGTTACAAAATTGTTTAAAATATTCTAACCATCAAACACTAGGATTGAATATCAAATGTAAAGAAACACAACATTTTTCACAACAAAGTGTAATTAGCACAATTTCACTTCCAGTCCCAGATCTTTTACGTTTCCTTTTTCTATTCAGACACTCTGTATGTCAGTCATGCTACCTCTCTCCTCCCCGGCAGCCAGGCTAACGACATTTAGAAAGCATCTAAAAGTCAATTACCAACACGGGGGATCAATAATTGCTCTGTTTTTCTTAGAAAATTGAGTCAAATAATGATACCGGGACCTCAAAACCCAATTTATTCTAAATGAATCTATTTTTTAAACAGACTTGCTTCCAGTCCGGTGGACTTTTTCACTCCAAACATCACGTCATTTGTTCACCTGACATTTTGCTCAATATTGAAGCAGTGGCACAATGATGAATGTTTATCAAGCCTGTCTGGTACTGAGAAACACTGCAGCTCTGCCTCAAAGACCTCAAAGTATATCTGAGTGCACTCAGTTAACAGGATGCACGTGATGGACCGCTCAGACCTGCACACATGAACTGTCCTCCTTGAGATGAAACCTCAGCGCTCGTGCAGACATTGATGTTATGGACGTCTGGCTTCTTCTTTATGTGTCAGTCAGGCTGTTGTGTTAGAGGCTTGGCAGCACGTGATCATATAGACCTCAGCAGTCAGCTGCCAGTTAAGCCTCCCTCTGCTCCTGCTTGGTGTACAGTGAGAGTGATGCAACTGTCAGAGGTACTGGAGCTTTTAATCGAAAGACTTCTACTGCAAGTAACCGTCCTAAATGAAGTGCTGTCTCGGTGGGATGTTCACTCTTCCTCCTTAACCAAGGACATGTGCTCAGCTGCAGCTCCTCCTCTACTCTCTGTAGATGTTTAATTGTCACACAGCCATGTGAAATAAGCATGGAAGACAATCATGAAAATAGTGAACTCATTTTCATTCACTGCAGTGCTCTCATGGCATATCAAAAGACGAAGAGGAAGTAATCCCACTCGCGGAGACCCCTGGGACGCCTTTCTTCAATGCGGAGTGATCGCCTCGTGAGGCAGGGGTCTTTACCTTGCCGACAGCAGCTCCGTCAAGGAAGTGAAGCTGATGTATCCATCGACGCTCATTTCAAAGCCACCACGATCCTTTGACAAAAACCATAATTATACCTCGCAGAACACAGTAGCTGCTGGTCAACCACTGCCTCGATCGGTCACTTTGTTTGTGTTATTGTGTGACACAGAAAGGTTTTTTTGGCCACTAGGGGGCAGCAGAAATAATCCAGTAAACTTAATTAAGTTAATGTTGCAAACTTGTTAGCAAACAGTTGCTTATTTACACATGCAGCAGATATGAAGCAACATTAGCATTCATTTGGTAATTTATGGAAAATTAAGTTGCTAAATACTCCACTAGTGTCTAACTTTGTCTGCTGCTTGGTGCTGAGCGTGAAATGTATAAAACTGATGTGAACCGAACAGTAAAGATGCCAAAACGGTCTGTGGGGCTGAAGCAAAGTTGGATGATAATTGCCTGTAGGTTTATCACGTTCACGTAGCCATTTGGTCCATTTTGAAAATAAATGTATTGATTTTTGTAGCTTTAAAGAAAGATATCACATAGAAGCAACCTGTAGATATAAGATATGGTTGTTGTGGAGTTGAAATGTGACCATAGCAACAGGCATCATTGGGGGGGCCCCAGCCAAAGAGGTGTCTGGGTCTCATGGCCAACCGTTTTCTTACTTCATGCTCTAAAAATCCTCCAAATCAAACGACTAAAAAATGACTCTCTGCTCTATTTTTAAAGGTCCAAAGGCCACAGCTATAAAGCCCAGATGGTCTGTGGTCATGGTGTGCGTGTGTGATACAGAACTAAATCCACCTCTGCCTCTTTTAAATCCCCTTCAAATTCTATGTTTCGTCTGTTCTTATATCCTCATTTTACCTCCTGCCTCAGTAGAGACAAACTCAGGGGAATGGACTCCGCTCTGGTTTGTTGGACATCAGTGTTGGCTGAGGTTGCCTTTGCTGTGCTGTTTGCCCATGTTAGCACCGCTTACAGTGTCCTACGAGAGGAAGCTGGCGTGGCTGCTGGGTTTAGCTGGGCATTTGCCCTGAGAGGGGGCTTAACCCACATTGGGGCAGGGGGGTGGGGGGCTGAGCCCTGTGAAATGAGCCAGCCTGGCCCTGTGTGTGTCTTTAAATGCTGCCCCCAACATGAAACATCCAGCTCCGTCTGACTTGCAGTTCTCATTAGACTTACCTCCTGCATCAATCAAGCTGCGCTTTCAGGCTTCAGAGTCACTCCAGCAGTCTTGTAAATTGTCAGTCAATGCTAGTTGGAGGGCATCTAAAACTTTACAAGGTTAGGGGCTAAACTATAACAGCCGGATGACAGGTAACAACATCAATCAGACAAACAGACAGAAAACCTCTAATGCCGCTGCGGCCCTGTAAGGCACCGTCTTCCTTGACCTGTCTGTCTTGTCGGACGTCATGTCGGGCCCAAACATAAACAGTCTGAATCCCGGCGCAGGCTTTTTGTCCATCCCGACAGTGTGGTTTATATGTGAGGAGTGTGTTGTTGAGCCGAGCGCTGTGTGACAGGAATAAGAACGACTCCCGGTCGTCCTCTCAGGGGCTCAGTGAATCTCTGCAGCTCTGCAGCTAATTGTCTCCTCCTCTGTGTGTCTGCATTTCCAGCGCTGCTGCAGCTTTGTTCCTGTCACAGGCTGCTGTTTTTCTGGTATTAATTGAGACGGTGCCGCCTCACCTGTGCAGACTTTGAGGTCACATTATAAAATGCAATTACTTTTAGGAATTGAAACGTTAATATTCTTCTAACGGTGCTTTTTCTTCATATCTGTGAAATGAAACCAGCAACGTCCCAACAACTGTCAAGCATCAGGATTACTTGTTATCTTCCTCAGGACTTTTTCTCATAACTGTCAGTGTACCTGATGTGTCTGCTCATTTGCATCATCGGTGTTTGCCTTTGAGTCAGTGCATGCATGTATTTCTCTCTCTCTCTCTCTCTCTCTCTCTCTCTCTCTCTCTCTCTCTCTCTCTCTCTCTCTCTCTCTCTCTCTCTCTCTCTCTCTCTCTCTCTCTCTCTCTCTCTCTCTCTCTCTCTCTCTCTTTGAGTGTGTGTTTGTGTATGTGCTTGTCCCAGAGGGCTCTCCATCTCCACTGTCATTAAAAGAGAGCTTCTTTATCCTTGCTACCCTTGCACCCGGGAACTGACCAGCCCCAGGGAGTACCATGCTGATTGGGGTAAAAGAATCCATCTCTTGACCTCTTGTCAGCCTAGTTTGGCATTTTTTTTGCCTGCAGTGATTAACTCTTACCTTGAATGGAGATGAGAGATGACATAAAAGGGGATTCAGCAATTCTTTCAGGCTACTTTCCACCATATCTAGTTGTTATTGCAAGTCTTGTTACATTTATGGCTGGACATACGTTTGTGTCGTTTCTAGCAGACAAGCAAGTGGCGCCGCTCGTCAGCTGATATGATTACATGCATCCACCTACCTACGCACACATTTCTGCAGAAGTCTGGTGGGAAAACATCGGTGCATCTTTTCATCAATCACTTCCATCGTCTCTCTCGTTGCATTTTGATTTGAAGTCCAACCGAGATTTCATTAACATGGAATTCAGCCCCATCTGAACCAAACTGTCGAAGTAAATTGATTCAAGTTTCAATTTTCTCAACGTCGCCTTTAGCTTTCATTAGCTTAGTGATGCACAGCATTGAAAAATTAGCTCAGTGAATGGATGTTTTCGTGACAAAATGCACCTTGGGAGTGTAGTTTTTGTGTACGCAAGCTTGTACCTTTGACATTTTTTCCAAAGAACCAGATATTTTCTTACGCAGTTCTTAATGTTTTGTTCTAAAAACAAAAAAATATCCAACTTCGCAACTTTTGTATATGCAAATGTACATGGCACCCTCATAAAACCAAAAAATATAAAGTATACATTTCTTCCTTTCTTACTCCTTCTCCTTTCCTTTTATACTTACTCACAGAGCAGATTCAGTGAAGCAGACAAAAACTTGCAATTTATTTTAATTGGACATAAGCTCACCATCTATTAGCAGATGGCGTGTCAGTCTGAATTGCAGTCAGTACTTTGTTTGACTGACAGGTGTAATGTGCTGGCTTTTCTTAGTATGCATTGCCATGAGTCAGCTGAACTCTGATGAATACATACTGCATGTGCTGGTTCTGTTCTGGCACACTTGCTGTGTTGCATTATAACGATTCAGCAAAACCAATTTCCCTCCTGGCTGCCTTTGGGTCATTCTCGGGATTTGCAGGTGTTGGAGGTTGTTGTTGACATGGACTCCAGCTGTGCGTTAACCAGTGCGCTGTCCATGACGGCTGTGGCTCAGGGGCAGAGCCAGCGTCTTAGTTGTTGACCAAATTCTCTCACTGTGTATCTGTTTTATTCTTTCATGAATGCAGCCTTGACGCATTTATGTCTCTTTTCATGCATTTTTTTTTGTTAAAGCGGCCTGGTTCTCTTTGGTACATTTCAATGCCTTCCCTCTGCATTAATAGATAAAACTTTTCAGAAGTGTCACTTCCTGAATTTCGTCTCGATGGAGTCGCAGAAAACAGCATGTCATTCTTCATTTAGATTTTAGCTCATTTCGGGCTCACAGGTCTTTAAAAGTTTAGTGAAATTCGAAACTCGTGCTAATTTCCTACTTTTAGCGAGGCAGGCACGGTGAGTGCTCCTCAAAGAGCTCTTCCTCTAATGGGATCCAACAGGCCTGAATATATTGACATGATGTGACTGGACTGTCATCTAGTCACATGAGTTGGTTCGCAGTAACTCTTGTCATCGGAGATCTTTGATTCCGACGCCGGAGATGTGATGTGACAGAGCTGGGGGGACGACTAGAGCGGCAAAGAAAGGCAACGAAAGAGTACTGAACTCATCTCAGGGCGCTGGTGCAAATCCAGGGGAAATGAATGTGCTCTGCAGTCAATTCGAGTCAGTTAATGTTGATGTTGTGCTCCCGAAAAAAATTAGCAGCGCCCGTGTCTGCACCTGCTTACACTTAACGCTATGGGCTTTAATGTGATGGCTTCCATATAACTCTGCACCGGAGGATGTGATTGTACCAGGAGGTTTTGGACAAAAGACAGCTGGCTGGGTCCCTGTTGGGTTGATTTGATTAAGTAGGAAAAGCATAAAAATTGTGCGCCAATTTGCTCTAAAGTAAATAAAACGGCTGTTTTTTTTCATGTAAAGAAGAAGCTGTATACTTCTACATCCACTGATCCTGCTGTCTGCCGTGTTCATGCCCCAGTCTGCCATCGCTTTGATCCTCAGACAAAACTTCTTCACATATTGCCATTTTTGTCCTCTTCATGCCACTGTTGAACGATTCAGAGACCAAAGGAGCAATCTGGGTATGACAATATCCTTTGGTGTGTCCAATTACAGGAATAAATCCAGCGCTTCACAAGGGGAACCTACACATTTCATTTTAAAATAGATTATTTGACAAACTCTAAAAGCCTAGTTGAAGAGGTTATACTTTCAGAGTGCGGCCCCGAGGCAGACGGCGCTGACTTTACAGACCAGAGGTTGTGGATAACAGCCCAATAAGAGGGGGAGAGAGCCTTTGATAGTGCTTCGTTATCCTGCAGGTAGCTGCCTTGACACAGGAGCCTTTCTTGTTCTTTTAGTTTCGACCAGAAATCAAGTTTCCAAGAGTCCCTTCATCTCCCAGCGCGGCAGTAACGCGAGTTGTTCACGGCTCATGAAGCAATGTCCAGAATTCAATCACGAAGACCACTCGTCTTATCTACGCGCACACTCTCTCGTCGTAGAGGAAAAACTTGCTCTCAACTTTGCGTCACTGTCAGCTGTCATTTTATCATTTCTGCTGTTTGAACTGAAACCGTCAGATCTCTCTACCCAGCAACAGCGCCGATAATCACCACTGCTACTGTACATAAAAAGATCTTCTTCAAAGGATTGACTCGCCAAAGCCTGCTTTCTGTTTAATCAGTCGTGCGACTGAAATGGCATTCATTGTGAATTCTCATGTCACAAGCAGCGCATGAACTGCGCTTTGAGCGTGTGCAGCGCATGTTGAACCTGATGGAACGAGGTGAGAGGCCCATGCAGATGTAGTGGCGCAAGGTGGGATGTTGGTATTTTGCAAAGAGTTGGGTTCTCTGACATTGCGTTGTGAAAAATGTCAAGCAACGAAGCCTGATTTCAGATGATAATCAGACCGATCCAGTCGATCGTCTCAGCTGGCTGCAGCGTAATCCATCGGAGCAACGACAACCATCAAAATGTCTGGTAAAAGTGCTTGTTTTTGCTACTGACGGTTGAGGTCGTTATTTCAAGTTTCTGACAATGTTACGAAAACGTTTCGGAGATACAGACCCTTTCGTTGAACAGTAAGATCCATCATTTTACCATAAAACACTTCATCATCACACACACTGATTGATATTCGTCTATGCTAATGGTGTGTAGTGTGAATGAATTAAAACATCTTGTGCGTTTGACCTTTCATTGATCTTTCCAATGTTGAAGGAGCAGAGCTTTCTCTGTTGATTTGCTATGAGCTTGTTGTTCTCTCATCACTTGTTAAACACTTTTTTTTTCTTATTTCTGCCGCCTCCTGAGGTTCATAATTTCACAGTGAACGATCGTCTTCCACGCTGGGTTTCCACATTTGAGCGTATCCGGTGTTGAAGGTCCTGTGTGGGTGGCTAATCGCTGCTCATGTGTCGAGGTTGTATGGAAGAGATGAATACAACAGAGGGCTGTGCATGCCTGCAGGTTACAGCGCAGGAAAGTACAGTAGGGTAGTATTGTTTGTAGAGCTGGGTTACGAAAAGGAGACCTTCTCCACGCATTTTTAAAAAGAAGAGAGTTGATGTGAATGATAGAAAGAAGAGCGTTTCATGTGAATGTATAGTAAAAGGTTTGATCTGTAATTAAGCTAGTATACCATCTGCTTCTGGCATCTCTAATGTAAACAAGTGTGTTCAAATAGAGGTGGTTTGCAGGCAAGGTGGCTTTTCCCTCTGTGGATAAATGCTGAAATCGTGTGTGGGCAATTATGCCACTGAGGAAATTACTCTCAGCAGGCATTTAAAAAACTAAAAAATTAGCTTATGAACAGTAGAAATAATCCCTTTAACTCAGTCTGAATGAGTATCCAGGGAGGTCGAAAGCCACCAGAGTAAACAAATCAATTCATTGACAATAAATGGTTGGCGTGTGTTGTCCTCTAGTTTGATTTTAGCAGAAGAGGATCACAGTAAAGTAGTTTAAACAAAGAGAACAGGGTGCAGAGTAAACCGTTCACACTCCACTGCTCAGGAATATTGTTTGAAACAGTTTTCTTTATGGCATCTAGCTGCTGAATAGCATGATACCTGGGCGAGTGTACGCTGAGCTCACAGCGGCATCTCACAGCGTAGTGTAATCACACACACACTGTAAGAAACACTCTCATCTTAGCAGGCAGTATTATTCACACATTTCTTTTCTCCACGTTTTGTAGTGAAGAAGTATGGGTTCAAGACTTTTTCCTGACACAATGCACCATCCTCTCAGTCGGTGTCGAGGGTTCTGTCCTCTGGCCTTTTTTCTCTTCACATCCACCCACAACAATGACAATGACTGCAGGGGAAACAGCTCAGACGGCTCAGCGTGACTTCAGCTGGTATCATATCCGCCTGGAAAAGTGGTATCCTCTCGTTTTTTTTCTTAAGTATTGCTAGTTTAGATACAGGATCCTGGCTGTTCAGAACAGCTGTGTTTTCTCTTGCTGCGAAAGAAGCACAGCTACTTTGGTTTTTCGGAGGTTTCGCGGCTCTCTTTCTCAGCGGATCGGTACAAGGGGGAAGCTGTTTTACCGCTGCTCTGGCTCAGTTTTCCATTCACAAAACCATTCTGGCAGCATCCTGACTGTTATGACTGCACACTGACGGTCACATTGTCCCCAAAGGAAATAAACCAATTCATCCGATGAACAAGTGTGCTCATGGTGCATTCTGGGGGAGCTTGAGGAAGGATAATGAAAAACCCTTTGTGTGGAGGATACATTGCCTCTCTATTGTCTGAGGGCATGTCTGTCTGTGTGTGCACACCATCTGGTACCGTGATCAGAGAAGATAATGATAAACCCTGTGCATGCGTGCTTGTTTGTGTGCGAGTGTGAGCGATAGCTGAGCCTAAGTGCCCGGTGTGTGTGTGTGTGTGTGTGTGTGTGTGTGTGAGCTCTGGAACAGCACGGTGTCCTTCTGAATCCTTGTCTGGATGCAAGCGCAGCAGATGCAGGGCGCCTGCTTCCATCATGGACCGTGATCAGTAACACGTTTGACCTGCTGTCTGCTCGGTCAGGGCAACAGTATCGGCGAACCGTTGTCTGCGGTGTCAGAGCTCCAAGTCTTTTGTTACAGCCTTTGGTTAAGGCGCCGCTTACAGCGCGCAGCAGAGATGCTTCCAGAGAGAAGTGTGTGTAAAACATACTTTTGCAGGAGATTCTCTCCGCTCTACGTGTCACATTTTTTTTGTCGATGTTTTTTTCTCTGCGTGTCGTTTAAATGACGTTTTACCGGGTTGTTCGCTCGCTAATTCGATCACAATCTCACGCGCTGAATCGTGTCGCTCACCTCTGCACGCTGACTCGAAAGGTTGCTCAGCCAAATAATAACATCAGTTAATCTGGTAAATGGACCGCTATTATAGGGTCCAGGAAGCTGGGTAGCTGTTGGGTAAAGTGACCTCTGGGCATTTGCTGCAGTTAGCCTCTCAGTACTTAAACTACTTATTCGTGCCACTTTGCGTGAAGGAAAAACATAGAAGGCACCGCAATAGAGACCATTTTCCCCCTTACTGTGGTGAGTGTGTGTGTGTGTGCAGCACATGTGTTTCAGAAAGAGATTTATGTTTCCATCAGCTGTACATAACAAGGCCTAATCCCGTTTCCAAGTTTTACCCCCACCCCTCATTCTCGAGGGAACCCCTTGCCCATCAGATCAGAGTTAAACCAGGTAGTGGCTGAAATGTTCCCCTATGAAATGGGACAACCTTTCAAGACCCTCATATGCCACCAGTTGACGTCGATGGTGTTTACGCTACGACTGAACATTTCCAACATGGCGTCTTTCACTGTGATGATTTCCCTTGATTAACTGCGACAATCCTGGTATAATCAGTGATGGATTCTAAAAGCATGGACGTTCGCAATTCGATCCCAATTTCACGCTATCAATCGAGCCGTCAAATAAAAAAGAACACTGCTTCGTTACTGGCCGCATCAGAGTTGCTGCAGTGGCAAACTGTGCTCATCTCCTGCGAGTCAGCACTGATGCCTAAGTGGACTACTGGACTCATACACAAATCAGCAACAACAATGTTACGTGTCAGTTAGCTACCTAGATCGTTATTGTTTCATGCTTGTTATAAAGAAAAAGACCCTAATACATCCAAACGACAGAGTTCTCAGAACCCTACGTTTGAAGTGTACTTCTAAAAAATCTCAGTTTAGAGGACCATGTAGCCGCAACACTTTGCTCCACCCCTCTATCCCAACAAGCATCCGGACACCTAAGTCACAAGGGCAAGGGGTGTATTGGAGTTGGGCCAAGTGTCTAGTAAACGCATGTCAAGTAGACATCTGAATACAGACGACCTCGTAACATCTGAGGAATCAAGCAGTGGATAGCACTTGTAATGTAATATTTTCGAAAAAGAACACTGACTGGTGTTATTCATCTTGGCATAGTTTTTGTAAACATGGATTGCAAAGTACAGAAGCCCAGAGGGACAAGCGAGAAAAAAGTTCTGGTGATCCATTTTCATTTTTTTTTTTAAAGTTATTCCAGGATTTTGTCAGGAAGAACTGGAACTGAAATGGATCATCAGAATCTCTCACTTGCCTCTCAGGCCTTTTATAGTGAATTCAGTCATTTATCAGACTTTGTGAGCAGCACTGCCCCGTACAGATTTTGAGTTGTCTAATTATTTTCCTTTTTCTCACATAGCAGCTAGTTTTGCTCCATTTATGAGAGGGTTTTTTTAATTGGTCGGAGTTCTTCATGGTTGGTGACTTCCAGAGAAACTGCTCGACAGTTGCTGCGCTGTGAGCTGTTATTCGGTACAGCAAGCTTCCTCTCACTGATCCTGCTGGTCTGGGTCAAGTTTGTGTGGACGTGACTGGGTTAAAATTAATCTGGACCTTGTCTGAAGGTTTTGGTTTAACAAAGATCAGAGGTTTTCTGGAAACCTTTCTGCTGTCTACTATTTCCACCTGACTTGTTCCTCTTTGGTGTCATTCTCGCTGCTCCCAGACAAGTTGTTGTCGCTTTCAATAACGGGTAGAACAGTAACACCTGGCAGCCGGACCTTTGTACTGTCAGTGTCTTTGATTGTGCGATCAGGTCACAAAAGAGGAATTTCCTCCTGGTAATGCCCCGACAAATTCATGACCAGAAACATTTAAATCCACGGCATGGCTCTGTTGGTGTCAGTCTGTCTGTTGGTTTAGCAGTTTGGTCCCAACTTAAATATCTAAACTATCAATCCATCTGATAGTTGTTCACAGATGCAGATGAAATGTGGTCCAGACGTTCATGGTGCTCAGAGGGTGAAGCCTGCTGACTTTGGTGATCCCCTCATGTTTCCTCTAGTGCCACCATGACATTTCTGGTTTAGCTGGTTTAACGTGAAATTTGGTTCAGAAACTAGCGTCCCTTCATGTTACAACTTTGGTTTATTTGGCACTATTACCTGGTCAGAAATTGCAATGCTTTGGTTTATGACCAAACACCTGCAAAACTCAAGACAATCCCTTTCATCCTTAGTGCTGTTAGTGTTTAGTTCTTTGAGCTAAGATCGTAAATATAAAGGCATCAGCATGTTAGCATTGTCATCATGAGCGTTTAGCTTGCCGATGTTAGCCTATTACACAAAGAACCAGGGTTCCTCAAGGAGTTGAAAATGAAATATAACTGTATTGTTCATAGTAGAACTACATATTTTGGAGAACTAATAAGCCTAATTCCATCTGGATGAAACATTACTTCTCAAGCAAGAGTAATCCAAAGGTTTTAATAAACCCATGCCAGTTTTTTCTCCCTGTCCTTTAACACTTGGGAGACTGTTATTTTGCTGATTCATCATCCACCTTTTCTTCCTGATGTTTGCGAAAAATCTGAAAAGTCTATTTTTCCGAGAGGTCAGAGGAAAACGCCAAGCAGAGTAATGCAGCTGTCCCTAGGTGTAAAGATGATACAGTAACTACATAAACCATACGAGCACACACCCGAAGCTGAAGCTGCAAAGTTCAGATCAGTTTGTTCAGCTGTGAGCACTTCTGGTCTCATCATAGTCACAATGACAATGAGACATTATTTGAGTGTAAGCTCTAAACATGCTCTGCTGTAATGAGCTTTGTACTGAAGAGACGTCTGTGAGTTTACACCCTGACAGGCGGCAGATGACACAGGTATGTAGGAGTGTGTTTGCAGTGATGCTTCAACTGCATCTGAAGGAACACAGTTGGTACAATGATGGCACGTGGTATGCTTTTATATTATTCTATCATACCTTAAATTAAATTTGGTCGGACATGTATATGCTCATCTTGGTTCTACAGCCAGCTAAATTAGGTTTGTAATTGCAGCTAATTGTCTAAATAAGCCCAGCAGAGACTCAAGTAAGGTTTTGTGCAGAAAAAAACCTGAGACTGATAAATGAAAGTGTGGAGAATATTACATTTCTATTTGCAGAAAGTCTCCTGTGATCAGCAGCAATGTTCCAGATTTTTGGCACAGTTTAGTGGATCCAATTTAGTGTCCCCTCATTTCTTAAAAGGCTCAGTTCAGGATGACAGCACTAGCTTAATGTGTGAAAAATTATACGTCAGTGATGTCTTGAGGCCAGAGTCGACTTCTTTGCTGTTTTGAACTGAAAATGACATCACTGTTGAACTTTGATACATGAAATTATACTGGATATACATTCAATACATCCGAACAAGACTTTACTAGTATCTCTGCCTTTGTTGGTCTCATTTTGATGGATATAATAAAACAAATGTACGTTCATAGATATAACAACTTGACTTTTCAAAATGTACTTTAAAATCCCCTTTTCATGTATTTTCAGATGACCTGCTTTGATCGCTGTTAGCTAAAAAAGCATGAAATAACACGCTTTGCCTACATAACTGACACAAAAAGGAAGAAACTGTAATTTCTCAGCTGCTACCAGAACGTTTCCAGTTCATGTGTGTTATTTCTGCTGGAGAAAAGGGCATTATGAAGATGCCTCGGTTTAATTGATTCCATATATTCTGTATTTTATGTATCTATTAATGTCATGCTAGTCACGTATTACTGATCAAGAGGAGCAGGACGTTTTTTAGACAAAAACAGCACTGTCAAATACAGCTGCCAGCACATCTGTTAAAACCAGTGGACGGGATATAATCCATGTAATGCATCAAGCTGAATGAGTGGACCACATCAGTCCAGTTGTCAGGTCTTTGCACTGGGCTCCTGTTGATTTTAAAAGACTTTTGTTGCTTTATGAAGCACTGAATGGTTCGGGGTCCAGATACAGTCCTTGATCCAATGCTTCATTATGAACCGTCAAGACCTCTCAGATGGTCGAGGACGGCTCTGCTTACAGTCCCCAGAATTAAAGCTAAACGTGGAGAACCAACATTTGGTCTAAATTAACCACATGTCTGCAGCACATTGAAAGAAAAGTCTGCTTCGGTTCTTAGTTCTTGTAAATCAGGGCCCAAGAATTTTTCCTCTTCTTATTAAATTAGATCCGGGACTATTAGTCAAATCTTTCACTGCGCTGCAGCTGAACTGTAATTTTTCATTCTCCTGTGGTTCTATTTTAGTTATTTTATCCTCTATTTAATTTGACCCAATACAATCCCATTTTAATGTCCTTTTTATGTGCCCTTGTGTTTCTTTCCTTAATGCCTTTTATGTCTTTAAAAGGGCACTTTAAATTGCCTTGCTGTTGAAAGGTGCTATGCAAATACATTTGCTCTGCCTTTTTTTGAATCGCTGTGGTTAGACTGTGAGCCTACAGTGAAAATGTTGACAGAGCATACTGTACAATGCTGCAGAGCTCGTTTAAATGCCAGACACGGCACCAGCTCTTACCTCTTCTCTACAGAGAGCAAGCATTCAGCTGCACTCCCACTTGACTTTGAAACAGCTCCCCGGTCTGAATTTCATTTTTTTTTTAAAACTTGCCAGTTTGTTTTTCTGTTTCAGGGCCGCAGTCTATTGATGTAGCAATAAAAGATGCTTGCTAACTTCTCATTGTTTGCTCGTAGCTGCTTGCTCAAGATTTGAACACATCATAATCTCCATACTTTTTGCTATGATACCTTGATAACGAGCTTTGGATCTTTGTTGGTCTGCTGTCAGAGGGTTTTGATGTACTCTCACAGTTACATGAGCAATGCCAATAGTCAACATTAGAAGTCTGTTCATACAATTATGCGAACTAGCTGCAACGATTAGTCGACTGAAGGATTAGTCAACTGAAGGTAAATGAAACGCCAACTGTTTTGATAAAAGAATAATCGTTTCAGCTATTTTTGTAAAAATGTTCTCCTTCAATGTCAGGATTTGTTGCTTTTCTTTGTCATTTACAATTATAAGTGAAGACTCATTGGGTCCTGGGCAGATGGTTGGACAAAAGAAGCAATGTGAAGATTTCGCTTTGGACACTTTTTGATATTTTATAGACTAAACCAGGGCTCCAGGGTGCAACTATTTTGATCGCACATGCACTAAAAAACATTTTCATTAGTCGCACCCGTGCACCTGAACTGAGGTTACTGCCATTTCTAGTTGAGTGTGATGTGATTTTAATGAAGAAAAACGTGTATTTCCAACTTTATTCCTGATTACAATCATTAATAATGTGTTAAGACATTAGATTAAAATGTATTATTGGGTGCACCTGAATGAAAATATTAGCTGCACCAGTGCAACCAGTGTAAAAAGTGCTCATGTTCTGTTTGTACACTGCTACAGAGCCGATAAGTTGTCCAAAAAATCAACCACAAAAGCATCTAAAGTATGTTTATTTTCTACATATTGACCATCACCCTAATCAAAAATAGCTCTGGTGTGATGCGATTGGAAAAAATCCAGAGTAATAATACGTAGAAAATAGGATCCAGATAAAAAAAAATGCCAGTTTTATACCTAAGATTTAAGATTCTGCAAGGACTCCTTGTAAGAGCACTGCTCAGTCCCTCAAGCTGGAGGGTTAACGGAAGGACAGAGAGAACAGGTGCTCAGTGGTTTGTCTGCTTTAATGTCGTGCACATCACTGCCTGCTGCCCTGAGATACTGGTCAACTGGGGCAACAAGACACATTTCTTTCTTTTTACCTTTGCTTTTCCCTCTACTTGATTTGTCCACCTTTCCTTTGGTCATTTTCCTCTTCCATTTCCCTTCAATCAACTACAATCAGCTGCCTGCCCTCTATCCAGTGCCTCTCTCTTCTCTTGTTGCCTTGCGAGTACATTCAGGCAGTGGTGAGCACTCAGAGTACGGATGCCCCTATAACTCTCGTGGGTTTCCTGCTCTCACAGCCACTTCTCCACTGTCACATGTCTGCAATGGAGCTCCTGGGAGCCCGGGCCTCTATCTCAACGAAACGATTTGCACAAGTGAGCACTGATTGGGAACGCAGTCCCAGCATCACTGAGTACAAGGTCGGTAAGATGGCAGCCTGCTGACAGTGAACATCTTTTTAAGAGGATCTCCGTCTTTCAGTCTTGCAGTGTAGGGGTTTTTAGAGGCATGTGAGCATAAAAAAGCTGTGTCTGAGGTGTATTACACTATAGTCAGGTAATGTGATCAAAGCAGGATGTTGTCTCACATGTTGGTATGGCATTGAACATCAGGAAGCTCTTTTGTTTGAAGAATTCTTTTCTGAAGGAGATTCTGTCTTTGAGGGTGTTGAATAGTGAACAATTTCAACAAGAGAAGAAATCCACAATACACACTGATACAACTGTTGTTGTGTTGTGTTTCTCAGTACAGATCATACCCATAGCAATGTTGTGCTTGATTGTTTGTTGGCATCATTATTGTGTCACATGCCAGAAAGGGTGGAGGTTTGGTTTATCTACATTAAGTTTTTAAACCTTACTGTTTTCTAACATCGCCATACTAAAGTGTCGGCCTACTCTTTGCTTGTATTTTTTAGTTACTTTGTTGTCAGGCATATTGTCAGTGCTAGCATTTAGAATTTTCAGGTTCATAATTTTATTTTGGGTTACTACTTGCATGCTTTAATACTCAAAAAAACGCATCAGTTTTCTCAAACTGTATTCCCCCTCTGTATGAAACGTTCTGCTTAAGCTCCTGTCTCTTTGAGGCCCTCCTCCTGAATACCTTCTGATTGGTCAGCTCACCTATGCCTGACCTAGCACCTCTAACAACAGCAGTGAAGCTGTTGAGCTAAATCAATTTGTACGTGCCAAACTAATCACTGGGCATAAATGGTGATGTAGTGTGATGTTTCAAAGTCACACAATTGAATTCAGAACTAATAATGTGGGAGAGAGTAGCTTCTGTCGGTGCCGACTTTGACCTTTTTAACTTTAAAGATCTTTTACATGCACAGGAACAGATATAAAATGCTGAAGGAAAGGAAAAAAGCTAGGTCTCCTTTAAAGTCATGGTTCAACCTGGTGGTAAACACAAATGTTTGAGAGTTAGATTAAAGGATCGACGTGACTTATGTGCACTAAGTTTGCACCCAGAGCCAGAAGGAGATTAGCCCTGCTTGGCAGTAAGACTGAAGCAGGGGAAAGCCAGCCTGGCTCTTTTTGAGGTTCAGAAATATGTCTTCCAACACTTCTAAAGCTCACAGATGATTGCAATTATAGTTACTTTGTTTGTTCTGTGATTCTCTGGTGTTAATAGGTTGTGTCCTGAGGTTGGTTTAGATGGCCAGTTGCAAAGCTGACTCAGCAGGTTGTGAACTGTAGTTTCCCCAGTAAATACCCCGACTTCCTCGACTGTCACAGCTGCAGTGTTTCTGGGCTAGTTAATCAGAGCGGACAGGATAGGTGTCTCCCGAGTGGAGCAGCAGCAGACTGGGAGGCCAAAAATGTTGGTATGTTTACTGGAGAAAATACAACTCGTAAACTGCTGTATCAGAACTGCAAAGACTGGCATTGTAGTTACTTTGTTTGATCTGTACACAAAGAAACACGTAAGATCAAGTTATGTGCTGTACCTATTCCTTGCCTAAGGGCAGTGACTTCCATGGTTGCAAGATGTTGCTCCTTATAAATTTTACATTTCTATTTGTAAATGGATTTTAAAAAAGTAATTAGTAAATTGATTCATGAGCTTTAAAAGAGCTGGAAGGCATATTTTTGATCACTGGATAGAGTCAGGCTCGCCATTTACTGCTGCCTTCAATCTTTATGCTAAACTAAGCTGAGTAAATCAACTTCTTGCTCTTGCTCCATACTTAAAGCACAAACATGGGTGTGGTATCAATCCTGTCATTTAACTCTCAGCAAAAAAGTTGATGAAAGCATCCCCCCAAAAAAGAAAACACTAAAATTTCTAAAAGGAACTAACTTCAACTAAGTTTTGAGAAAAACCTTGATTGTCAGAGCTGGAATCAAATCACATCACATCAAATGTGACTGAAAGTTAATGCAGTCTAAAGTATAAAAGAAAACATTTTATTAAAATATTCATAGAAATTCTGTTGAAGAAGATTCAAAATGCTTCAATTGAAAGTGAAATAAAATGTTAAGGCAATCACACTGTGAAAGCACAGGCACATAAAACAGACATTCTTCCAGCCCTATTTCACACACAGCGTTGTTTCTTGAGTTAGGTCGAGGTTAAAATCCAGGGACGTGTGATTTAGCCGGAGCAATTTAAATAAGTGCCGCTGTGCTGTGCAGAATGAATCACCATCATACTGCCAAATGTAAAGTAATGGTTGTTCAGACGAATAACGTTCCAATCTTATACAGTTTTGGGGAATTTCATGGAGAGGATGGAGTGAGTCTAATCTATAAGCAGTGGTATGAGTCATCCACAAAGGATTACCAGTTAGTAAGGGTTTTTTATTCACCTTTTTCGCCACAGTCAGCATTTTGTACTGGTATGTGGCCTTACATTTTTAGATGGGTTGGACTGAATTGCTGCGGCTTGTGAAATAACAGCTTATCCCATGCTTTTCTTGATCAGGGTACTGAAACAAAACTCTCCCACTTGGTGTTTTTTCAGTCTTACCTTTTGGTTCATGGGGTGGTGAGATGCATTCTTGGCAATTATTTTATTTGTTTGAACAAAACAAACAATATATGACATGGTAATTGCTGAGCTTTATTTTCTGTGAAGTGTTTTGACATTATTATGGATTCCACTGGTTTTCTTGCAAGGCACACCCTGCTCTCACCTCTGATTGGCTTGCAGATATTGTTGAATGACGATGGCTTTGACTGCTTTGTAGTCCTGTTACTCCATGCTAAATACATCCATGATATATTCAGTGGGGAGGCCCAAGGCCGAGTCATCCCATGTCCACACATCAGTAGGTGCCCTGGTAGTCTGCTTGACAACCAGAGGGACTGAGGGAGGTCAAAGGGCCATGGTAAATTCAATGTTTAGGATATACTAGCTAGTGTGTTATTTCTTAACTGTATGTTCAGTGGTTCTCTGCTGTTAATAGGTTGTGTCTGTGTTTTTCCTGAGGTTAGTAGAAAATAAACAACCAGTTGCGAAGATGACACAGCGGGTTGTGAGCTGTTGTTTCCCCAGTAAATACCCCCACATCTTCAGCAGTCACAGCTGCAGTGTTTTGAGCTAGTTAGGCAGAATGGACAGGATGGTTTTCTCCGAAATGGAGCAGCAGCAGACTGGGAGGCCAAAGAGGTCTGTGTGTTTACTTGGGAAAGTACAGCTCCTAAACTGCTGTAAAAGAACCGCAAAGACTGGCGTAACCTGAGTTACACCATAAGTTTATAGGTTGAGTGAAGTGTAGAGCATGCAACAATAGTAACCAATCAGAGGCGGAATAGGGCAGATATTGCAAGATAAGTTGTGGGATCCATAATAACGCATTTTTAACCATTCTTTGTTAGAAAGAGCCAGGCTAGGCTGTTCCAGTCTAAGCTAAGCTAACAAACTGCCAGCTGTAGTTTTGTACTTTACATGCATGAGTAGCCATTCTTCTTATTTAATTCTCAGCAACAGAGCTGATGAGTATGATTTCCCAAAAATGTTGAAATATACCTTTATATTCCAAGCACTGCATTAGAGGCATTTTAGTTGCAGGATTAAACAGGATCACTAACCAATTCCCCTTTCAATGGCACTGTGATTCAAACTGATTTGTTTTTCTTGATTTGAGAACATTACAATTCACTGATCAACAGCATCACCTTGCATAGTCTGCTAGTGTTTGTTCATTTCAGCTCTACTATGTAAAAATTGTGAGAGACGCAATTACATCTGCTTTAACCTACAGTGCACATCACAAGGTTATTTGAATTTACGATGCCACTATTACATCGCGGAAGTGCTGGTACCTGCTGTTGATTACGAAGTGACTCAAATGTCTACAAAATAAACATGAATAGCTACTCGACCTGTCTGCAGATGGCATTGTAATAAAACTGATTTGTTCCTTCCATTAGATTGTCAAGGAAGGCATGTTGAGTGTAAATCTGAACACCATTCAGCTGCTGACTGACAGGAACAGCCACCACAGTCTGTCACTTCTTTGCCTGCTCTCCGGAGTATGAAAAGTACACATTACCATTTCATAAGATTATAGTAAGCCATTTACGGGCTTTGCTGCTCACGGTCTTGGAGGCTGCAACTTTAAGAACAGTGAAAATCAGCATAAAGATCATTCTCTGAAATATTCTCCCTGTCAACGCTGCAGCTGAGCCACAATGAGGCGAGTGTTGTTTAAGACCACCATAAACCGTTCTCAGACTTAATCACCTGCTACCCGTGAGCTCAGAACGATATGTGACTGCAAAACTAAAGCAAAACATCATCAAGCACCAGATGCTCCCCTCGAGCAGTAACCTTTCAGGACCATTTGCTCAGTTGTTGCAATTTCCATCCCATAGCTTAAAGTGACACCATCATTTATTGATGTGGTGTTTCCCAAGCTGATATGGAACCCATCTCAATAATTAATCTGACGCAAGCCTGGGCCAGGCCGAGGGAGCGGCGTGCTGCTGCTCCTGCTCTGCTGAGGACCACAGTGATCATTTGGCCCCAGTCTGGGTTATTTCCATCTCTCCGTTTATCACTTTTATTATAGCTGTGATGAAACACTGCGCGTGCTTCCATAAAGCACTTACGGGCCTCTGCTTGTTTAATACATTCCTCTCCCACTGACAGGCCAGCACTAATCTCATTTAGCCATGACTCACCGTGGCTAATATCACGGCTGCACGCTGCACACACCCCCCCCCATACTATTACTACTCTTATCACTAGTGTGTCATATTTCTTATAAGGAACATATTATTTACATGACCACTGGCTCATGCAGGTGCTACCACTACACAGCTGCTATTCCTTCCAGCAGTTACCTTTCCTACTACTACTGCTGCCACAACAACTCATTTCTACCATCCAGCTTTCTTCAATTTGACAAATCCATTGATGCCAGAATCCATTTCCTTCTGCTTAACTGAGTACAAATTACATTGGCAAATGTCTTTCATGTTATTTTTTTCCCTGGTTCTGTCACCACAAACATGGTTGGAAACTGTTCTGATGTTTTGTGAAAATGGACAGCTTTGGCCCAGGAGGTATGGCAGTCATCCACCAATCGGAGGGTCATTGGTTAGATTCCTGGCCCCTGCAGTCATATGTTGAAGTGTCCTTGGGCAAGAACCTAATTTGAGCCTGGTGGCTCTTCCATCCTTGTGTGAGTGTGCCTATGAATGGTTATTGCTCCATCGTTCCTGATGAGCAGGTGACATCTTGCATGGTAGCCTCTGCTGCAAGTGTATGAATGTCTGTGTGAATGCTGATTTGTGTTTTTAAGCACTTTGAGTTGTAAATACTAGAAAAGCGCTATATGAACACAGTCCATTTACCATTTAAAAATAACCAGTAGCTTCACGCTTACAGATGTTCAAACACCACCTTGAACAGTGGTCACTCGCTTGGCAGCGCCTCACGCAGCTGTTACATCAACACCACCCACTCCAGCTCCTGACATGACAGTCCAGAGTCAGTCATGTACATGTAATGTTAACATGATATGACACTTATTGTGGAAATGTTGATATGTCACGTACAAATTTAATCTGTGGTCAACAGAAGTGCCGACATTTTATTCTGGCAACTGGGAAGTTCAGTCACCACCTAAAGCTGATGACATGGTGAGAGTTGGTCTGTCAATTGACTGTTGCACAGAGATCTGTTCGTGCATAACTGGAGGAATTTGCTAATTCGTGTCACACTTCATCTTACCCTCACATATGAACAGTAATTTATTATACTTAAATACCATCTGGCAGGACTATCGTGGCCACTCGACTTTGAGGTTCTCACCCTCATTCTGTTTGCTGAGAACCACTCAAGCTTGGTGAAGAGATCTAATCTTGAGTACCCCACTGAGAATGTGTTTGATTTACTGCAGATAATGTGGACACAACTTGGTCTCTGGTTCCAAGCAGCCGATGGCTTGTGGCATTGGCCCCCCCTCCCTTTATTCCCACAGATACTCCTCAACTAGACACCCCAGTGGATCCTGCATTAGTAAAGTCCACAAAAGCATGTGTTCAAGGCACCAAGGGCAATCCTGGAGAGGGAAAGTTGGTCCCAGCAGAGACTGTGTGTATCACTTTACTTATCACCTATTTGTAAATTAACATTACATCACAGCATGCATATTTAAAACATTTTCTAATTGGTGTTTGTTTACTGTGATAATTATGATGGTGCTGCTAAGAGTAGGACTCTTATCATATGGCAGAAATGCTAATCAGGGTTTTAGTGGTTGATGTACATTATAACTCATTTGATGGCTCAAAGAGGACTTTTGGTTATTTTGGGTGATAACAAAAGATCAACCTCAGTCGTATGTTATATTTTCTGTTAGACATTTGACCACATTGGGAAAGAGCAATCCTCTTTACACGCTGGTGGAAGCTGTACTCAGTTTGGAAAGCAGTTGATGATAGAGTTTAGTTTGTTGGTTTGGGTCACTGTCTTTGATTAAAGGAAACGCCTTTTTTCATAACTACTTTAAATATGCTGCACAGAAATTTTCACAGAACTTACCCTCACTAATCTAATCAGCCAGCCTGTAATGGAAAAAAATATTTCAAACATACGGTTGAATCAGGATGTCATGAAAACCCCACAGTCATTAAGAGACTTCAGCAGATTAAGAGATCTTAGACTTGTAGAGAAACATGAAAACTCTATATTCAGCATAATAATTGCAGGAAAATAAACAGATTTCCGATGTCTACTCAGCTTCTTTATTTAAACACTGAAGTCTGTTAGTCAGTACGGACTAATTCCAAATGAGCCCATAGAAAAACAGACCGACATTAAGCTCATTAATAGTTCCAATTCTCTACAACATGAAGTGATGAGATGGCAGTAAAACCATGCTTTCTATAGCTACTGAATTGTGATGTAGCATTACTGAAACTCAGCTCAATGAATCAGTTTTAAAAGCCTGATCACAACAATCTTACTGCAGTAACCAGCTGCCAAACTGAAAACATGACTTTTAAAATAGATTTCCTTGACGTCTTGTTGTCGTCATTGTCATTTTCTGCCAGCCATGAGTACTTTACACAATGCGGTGCATCCTAAAGAATGAATGCACAAACATCCCAACCTTTAGTAGGAAACAAAAAAATCAATCCCACTGCAAAGCCTATTGTATAAGTCCTGAAGCCTATAGCCATTTATCTCACTAGCGGATGATTTTATTTCCCAATGTTTTGGCAATAAAAGGGGGTTTAATCCGAAAATAGCATGAATCTAATTATTCCCCCCACAGCAATAAAACTTTAGGGAGTGAAAATTGTTAGAGAAGCAATTCCCACACTGAAATCACATGATCACAAACCACATGAAGGAGGTGCAATTTATCTACTCAAAAGCAATAAAACAGAGCCTTAACTGGCAACATATAGTATTTCCTCGATGTAGCCGCCAGTGTGTTGCAGCTCGGCTCTGGGTTTAAATCTCATAAGGATGTTGAAGAACACTTAACTTCAGATCGATAATGCTTCTGCCTCAGAGCACTGCCTTTGTGTCCCAGCGGAGCCCCGGTCAGCTCCCTGAAGTTCAGTGTGTCTCATCAGTATGCAACACAACACCACATATACATTACGAGTGTGTGGTCAGCTGCCTATGGGCGAGAGAGAGAGAGAGAGTCTGCAGCCTTATTCTATGGTGTTTAATCGAGCCAGACAATGAGAGCGTGGAGCAAAGTTAGAGCGCGCTTCGATCTCATCGTTGCAAACTGCTTCAGAGTGCAGAGTCAGGTAAATTACCGGGAACAATAGGATTACCTGCGCCCGCTGTAACGCACAATAGACGACCTGAGATCAGCGGCTCTTTATTAAGTCCGACCATTTAGAATCTGGTGTAACATCTGATAAACCCTTTGCAGAAACTCTGTCTACAAGCGTGCTGCTGCTATAAAAAGCACTCCAGCAGGACGTTCTTACCGAGGAGTTAAGAATAATTCATGAATGGCTTCTTCCACTAATACATTTTGTTCTTTTTCATTTATTTGCTGAAGTGTTACACTGAGATTAATCATCCTGCCTCTCTGTTGTTGTTTCATAACTACTAATTTCGGACATGGATCATCACTAATTCCTCTCTGTCTCACACACACACACGCACACACACTTAGGCGTGACATACACAAACACACTGGTGCACACGTAGAAGGACACAAGCAAGTAACAACAAGATTAATTGGGAAGGCTTTTTTTGGCCACCGCTGTAGTTTACACTACAGTGCGCAGCAGATGGAGGGAGTGGGAGGTACACGCTCTGAAAATGTTGTGGTTCTTGAGGTTTCACAGGTGTACAAAAGACATTTATAATAGAGGAAGAGGCACTGAGGCTCCTTGTGTGTGCATGTGTGAGACTGCGCATGAAGTGTGTGTGGGTTTCTATTTTTGCCGCCGGGCCAGTCAGCAGGCCTGTCTGGGTGAGTCAGGGCGTGTGTGGTGACAGTGACATACAGACACACTGACAGAGGAGATGGAGGGTCAGCCCAGCGCATCCTGGGAAAGGTCTGGCAAGTGCATCGCTTGACACAAGCGGACCTGAAAGGTTTAGGGCGGGGTTGTGCTTTGGCGTGCGTTAAGATTTGAATGATAAAACACCACAAACTGACATTTATGATTAATGAATTGCATCTCCTGACACAACTCATGCATATACTTCCATAAAACTTTGGTGGTAGCTACTGTGATGTAATATATTACCTCTCACTCTTCAGATGATGGATGTATAATGAAAACTGGATACCGTGTTGGAAAGGGCATTGCTCATTCCTAGTAAAAGAGCTGCTCAATGGCGCGTGAAGCCAAAAAAGCTTGACGTCCGGGTATAATATTACCCAAATGTTCTGGCTTCCACATTGTGCGGCCCATAGAGCATGCACACAAGAGACTTTAACCAGCCCACAAGCTAACTTCCGCTTTATCCCTCTGCTAACCTGAATAGGGATAACATGATTTAATCACGCAGCTCTTCTTCACTTTCTAAACACAGTCAGACTGAATTAAAGAAAGTTCTGATAGTGAAACAAATATTTCCTCAGCCATTTTACAGCCACATCTTGCACAAATGTAAGCTCATTAGCTCATGGGAAGAAGAATTGTTGGGCACCTCTGCCGTCACACGATGTTGTAATTAGACGGTTTGACCACTTTGTCCAATTAGCTTCAAAGCCTGGCGCTCTTCCTGGGGTCTCGCTCCACATCGTTGGCAGGTTTTTACAAACATATGTTGTGCAGACGGGTATTTTTTCCTACAAGGACTTAGTTTTAATTTTAGTCACATCTTGGTTTGATTATTGTATTCAGTATGTGTGTTGATTCAGTCAATTCAGTGCTGATTATGTGCTGCACAAGCACATAAAACATTTGTGATGTTGTCAACAGGATTGAAACAAGTTTTGAATGTGGCAGTTGCACAGGCTACGAATTCAATGAAAAGGCATGATTAGTCATTAATTTGCCAGGGTGGTGTGAATTTACACAAAGATTGTGGATATCCTGGAGAATTATAATCATAATCTGCTTCAAAAAACGTACAGACATCAGAGGAAAAAAGGTGACACATGGTCTTGCATCCATTGCTAGCTAGCTAACAGCAAGTTTTCAGGTCTACATTGGTCATTTTGGACAAACTAAATCAGTCGAATGAGTGTGGATGAACATCTGAACACACCTTAAGGGTGTGCGTTATTTACATGAATTTGACTTGAAGTGTTTCAGTTTACCAGCTGTATGTTAGCTGTTAGCATGCTAGCAACGGATCCACTGACCATGTCTGTGTGAATGTGCCTGTTTTATTGCTCAGCTGAGCCTATGAAATTTCCAGAGACTCCCAAAAGTCAGACAAAATGTTCGCTGAAGTTACATTTTTAATCAGTGCAGACTAAAGGCAATTCACAATGAGCTACAGACCAATCCAACTGCCACACGTTGCCTTTCAAGGCTCATGCTGCTAGCTTGGCTAGTTTTTAACTTTGAAGCGTCTTTAAGGGAACTTTGAGGGAATGGACAAATGATTCATGATCACACTTGATTGATTGTTGTTTATGCACATTGGTGACAGCCAGTTTGGTTATGAGAAGAATGCAAGGAGTGAAGATTTATCATCATTTAATTTACTGATTTTAATTTTAAAATATGAACATCTTTACAACACGGCTCATTTGTCATGAATGACAATAAATGCAGCTTGGCTTTGTCGGGAGCACAATGCAAAGAGTAGCAATACCTCTAACCTCAGTGTGCCCTGATAATGTTGAGCCACGTGCCACCTCAGGGGTATTTGTTGTGCCCTTTGATCTGATATTGAGTGGAACAGAAGTGTGAACAGGCGTCATCACATTGTCTTAAATAAAGTGTCTCGTCAGGGATCGTATCTGAACATTGTTCGTACATGGAACAGTCCTTCAGCGCACCTATTCCCCTGTCCTCTGGGTTTAATTGCTGTGCTGTGGCATGCTGTGTTGGGACAGATTCATCAGTGTCAACTGGCCTTTCTTCCTCTCTCAGTCTCTCACTCCTCTGTTTTCTCCCTCTCCGTTTGGTTTTGTCTTTCTTCTCTCTTTTCCGCCTTCCGTTCTCATGTGTCTGCCTTTGAGTTTCTCTGACTATGCAGTTTTATGTGGTGTATGTGAATGCAGTGTCTCTTTTCAACGGGAACTGTAGGATATTTTATATGTCCTTTGCCTCAGACGGATGAAAGGCTATAGCCTATGTGTACAATGTGCATAGTACGGTTAAACTTGCACTGTATAGATGCATTCACTATGCAGGCATGTAAGTCTGCAGGGTTGGTGTCAACCTGACCATGAATTCACCCACTTCCATTTACAGCTTGTGCAGGATTACACCGCTGCCGCTTTGAAGTTTAGTATTTATTTAAGTATCTCTAAAGCATCAGCATGTAACCTTCAAAAGTTCAAAAGTTGGGAAATATTATTTGCTTTCTTGCTGAGTGTGATCATGAGAAGAATGATCCAACTCTGATTTATTTTCTGTAGGTTACAGACAGTTAGCTTATCTTAGAAAGAAGGCTGGAAAAAGGCGGGAAATGGCTCCTGTCCAAAAAATATACAGACTAAAGGTGCAATTTGTAAGAATTTGCCAACATAATGTGAAGGAATAACAGTTTTGACTTGACAACATCTACAGATTGTGTTGCAGAGATATCTCCTGAGGTTAGCATGTTAACTAGCTAGCCCCGGCCCATCTCCGTCTAAAGCTCCTGTGTCAGTGGTGTGAACAGCAATACTCCCCAGGTGCTCTGAGCTCTCATTCTAGGCCACTAGCTGCATGGCTAACTCAGCTAACTAGCTAAAGGCAGCTCTGCAGTTTGCAGCAGTTAGCATCACTCTGGTGATACGCTGCCCTGTAGCAGCCATTTCTTACATGTTGCACCTTTAAATAAAGAATTTATATTGTGTCAATTAGTGAGTTTTAGCGATGCTGGTAGATTGATTTTATTCCCTTTCGCCATAGCCAGACTAGCCAGTCTTTGTGTAAGGTAAGCTAACCAGTTATTGACTGTCGTTTCAAATGTAATATATAGACATGAGAGTTATGTATCAATTTTTTGCTCATTAAAATCCTCTGCAAGAAAGCAAATAACCTGTATATTTCCCCAAATTCACCATTCCTTTAAACCAGCTCAGTTGTTTTGGAGAAGGCTGAGAGGGAGCTGAACTAGCTAACTTGAAGATTGTCATTTTAACCATTTTTACATGAGCTTCCAGTGATGTCGTGTTAATGATGTTTACTGGAGTTTACCTTCATTATAAATCATCTCCTGATTCATCTGCCCAGCTTGCTTTGCAGCCTGTTTGACACAGTGTTTGGCTTTTATGACTCATCGTTGTGCAAACTGAGTCTGTGCATACTCACCTATGAGGGGGCTATAACATTTCTACCCAGTAGCCTAATTCAAAGTTGAATTTTGCTTGTTGCAAAGCCCCAATTACTGGCTCATGTTTTCCAATGTATTCAGTGGCAGCCTTGTTGCCACGTACCTTATTGTTGCAGTTAAATCTAAATAAAGATTTCATTAAAACAGGTTTGTAATGAGTCTTTTGGGGGCAGGTGCAGCTTTATGCAAGCGCCCTGCTTATTATGAATTAAACTGCCACTGCCAGGACAGCTGGCTGCTTTCCTCAGTGTTACACTTAATCAAGACATTACATTCAGATTTGTTTTGCGGAGGAATTTAGCTCATCTTCGTGGTGTATTAATAACCTGAAAATGGTGTAGTGTAGTCAAAGTGTATCTCCAGGTTCTTTCATGACACATTAGGGGATATGTTTTTGTACTGCATTGCATGTCAAGGGCTTCCGTTCGTCGTTTCAGCCTGCCCTTTCCTTTCCCCACACCTCGTCTCAGTGCGTTTCCAGGTCGTTTTCTGCCGCAGAAATTTCTCAAAGCTTTCACAGGTGGCTGCTGCCTCGATATGAATATTTGATAACCCTCATATAGCTCCCTCGAGGGCCGTGAAATATTAAAACTCTTTCTGGTGGCCGTTTGGACTTCTCAGGGGCTCTAAAAAATGGACTCCCCGATGAGAGGAGAAAATAATCATCTCGATGTGACACTATCAACACTATTCATTTTATAATGTGTGATGTTTGCTGCTCTGCCTGGACAGAGTGTAGACTTTGCATGAGAGCGTTTGTGTACGCACCATTGATCTGCTGGGGGTTCATTAACTAAGTCAGTGAATATGCAAATATTGAGTTGGAGAGGATTTTTTTTCTCCTTCCTTCACTCTTGAACGTCCCTCAGTAGCACATATATTTACCTTATTTTTTCTCTTTCAGCGGGATGCCAAGGGACAGTACCTGTTTGACCTTATCTGCCACCATCTCAACCTGCTGGAGAAAGACTACTTCGGCATTAGATATGTTGACCCAGACAAGCAGAGGGTGAGTATTAGTTTATTTAATAATGAACCCACCTAGATTTCAGTTAGATTTAGTTCAAGTGAATCCAGTGGTGTCGCTGTGTTTCACCACGACTCATGATTTGGTCTCTTTTTCGTCTCTTCTCTCCTTTCCATCATTCAGTTCACACAAACTACATAACTGATGTTGAATTTGGTTGATCATTTGTGCCCCCGAAGTTCACAGAGCAAATCTCTTATCCCGTAAAAGTTGTAAAAACAGCGCTGCGTTTAATAAGCCAGAGTTGATTTTGACCGTGATAACACTATTCAAATGTAAATCTTAAAAGATCCAAGAAAACCCTGTGAAGCTGATGCAAGAATAAGAAACCATCTGTCTCCACTCTTACAGAAGAAGGAAGCTTCGTAGCTGCTCTGCACATCAGTCAGTCTTCACCATCTTCACACTGTTAGAGTCTGTAGATCACCAGGTAGAACAGATTATCAGTTATGTCTCGAATACTTTTAAAAGTGTTGTTAGATTTTTTTTTCCTCTACACAAATATTCAGGACAGGTAGGTATGTCTGAAGATCAATGATACAAGCTGTCAAAAGGCCGAACCCCTTTGATTGAGATGAATATCAATCAAAGAAATTAACTCATTCCTTGGTGAATTTTCAGGGCTTTGACTTGTTGATCACCTTTAAAATATCATTTTAAGAAAATGTGAGCACAGGTGTAAAAAAAGAAAAAGAAGAAAAGCAATAATTAAAAGCATGCAGCATCATTGTGTTTCACACTTTCCTGAATTGTGAGCGCCTCATTATTGTCAGCATGTCATCATCTCACTGATTAGACCCAGTATCACTCCATGACGCTTAGCACGCTGACAGAGAACGGCACACTCCTGATTATCCCCCGAACAGCTTTCTCTCATCTCCTCTCTGCATGGTGGACTGTGTTAGAGAGGGTCTGAACACACAGAAAACAAGCAGATAGGAGTAATTCTTCTGTGCCTTCCAGCTATAGATTACTGCTGCTGAGCAGTCCGACCGCAGAGCGACAGTTCAGCGGCTAAAGACTCCGATATGCAAGTCTCATTTGTCTCTCTCTCTCTCTCTCTTTCAGCATTGGTTGGAGTTTACAAAGTCAATTGCCAAACAAATGAAAAGTAAGTAAATCAGTATTTCAGTTAACATGGCTGAGTAACTGGTTAAGCTACAAAGAAGAAGACAAACACACAAATCATGCCAATCACAGTAGAATCAGTCGATGTTAAACGTGCGTCTCTCTTCCCCAGCCCAGCCTCCGTTCACCATGTGTTTGCGTGTCAAGTTTTATCCACCTGACCCTGCCGCCCTGAAAGAGGAAATCACCAGGTAAGAGACATCTTACTCCACACGCTTACATTACCCACAATGCCATTTGAGCATCGACAGTTTGGTCACAGATTCAGGTGTGTTCTGCCACCAGCGGCTGATGTGGCCTTGAGCGTCAGGCATCGAGCAGAGATGAGGAGCAGGCTACAGAGGTCGGGTAAACTCACATCTCTCTGACTCCAAACACACATTTCTATTTATTTTTTTCGTTACCAAGCTTGAAGTCTGCAGACCCAACCCGCCGCTGACTCGAGTGAGATCGCTTGAGGCAGCTTGTCAGACTTCTGCAGCTCAATCTGGAGCCACAAAAGGCTGGTACAGCTCTATCCACATATGTAGTGGTCCTCGCCTTCATGAAAAGGGCTTGCTGTTGTGAATGAATGACTTTCAGATACATTTTGAAGGGCTGGAGGGCTCTCGTACACTCCTGCATGGGTCACAACAAGTACTGTGTTTGTTTTGATCACTGAAACAGAAGAGGAAATGATCTCGTGTTAGGATATCACGGCTTTCATGATGCAAATTTGGCAAACACCAATGTTTCCGCAATAAACGGTTTTCCGCATCAAGAGGTAATAACAAACCTCAACGCAGACGAGCAGAATATCCTGAGAAACCCTTCTGATTAGTTTTTCCTCTGTTGTTGTAGCTCCAGGGATTCATATCGGCTTCCTGTTGGTTTATTTGACCACTCACTGGTGGTTTCAAAATGTAATTCGTAAAAAATAATGTCTATTTTAAAACAGAAATACAACTCAGATGACTCATTTAATACTTTCTTATGCTCAACAAGGGACAATAACATCACACATTTCAATTTTTGGAAAGTCATAAAACAAAAAAAATGCTGACAGAGAGTAAAACCAGAATAGAATAAAAATCTCCACAGCTTTTGGAAGCTGCTTTTAATGAACCAAGGGGGATGTCTCTATCTTCTGTCTTACTATTAACTTTCTTGTCTCTTAAAATCCAACTGAAACATTCTCATAATTTACTTTTTTCATTTGATGTCCAACAGGCTAGCTGTTGCATAATTGATAAAAAGGACGGGCACTGCAGCGTAGCTTTCAAGAGTAATGTTTGCTTTTGTCTGAACTGATAATCAGTTCACTTCATAGCCTACATGTTCAGGCTAACTTCACTGAGTAAAAAAAACTGGGAAATGAAGTAGTTTTGCGACAGTTCTTCACGATGAAGCTGAGAGACGAGATGTTTTCAGCTTCTTTATAACTGAGTGTGTGCATCTCGAGTACAATATTTTAAATCTTAATGAGTCTTTTGAAAAAGGCATGCGGTGGCGCAGGCACAGAGGGAAACTCCACAGTGTGCGGGAGTAATTGAGTATTCTCCTTTTTTTATATAAGCTGCAGTGTCATGAAGCGCCTCGCCGCCGCTGTGGTGTGTGCGGCGTCCTTGACAGCTGAACAAACTGCTGTGAGGAGTGAGAGCCGGAGAGCCGCCGAGCGCACGGATCCCTGTAAATCACATCACTCGACTGGTTGCCATGCAGTGAAATCTCTTATTGGCAATCCGGCTCCCCTTCTTGATGGAGCCGAGCCCCGGCGAGGGAGCGCTCCTCCATCCGCCGCCATCTGCTCCGAGCTGGAAGCTTACGCAAATATACATAGTGGATCAGCAGCAGCATGAAATGTAACAACATTCTGCAGATTTACGTAGCTTTTTATTTCTTTTTATATATAATTTAACAACAAGGTGGTGGAAGGATGTGTAACTTACATTAAATTTACAGTACAGACATCAGTTAATATCATTAGATTACAGGAGCTCATCTCTACCCTGACATCCCTCATAGCAATGCTTAGCGCTGCTATACTATTTATTGCTCTGCTGCTCAGAGAGGAGACGACTCAACGGCCGTTTGAAATGAATGCCGGGCGGGAAAATTGGCACATAGGTGATCTGTGGATGGTTATGGACGAGACCAGTAGGTTGAGCTGCTCCCAGTGGACTTGAGAGAGAACCGGTAGTCATATTTTAAATCAAGGGCAATTCTCAGAAAGATTATGCTTTGGTTCAACCTCCTGTCTCGAGGGGCCGGCTACATGTCCCATGTCTAATAATCCAGTGGAAAACTTTGGATTGCCAATCATGCATTCGTTATTTTTCTTTCTATATTGTAATTATAGATTAGTTATGAATGGGTCGCAAAAGGGCCCAGGGGTAATGAAGTTGTCGTTAGCTTCATTTCTTTTACACTTCACCATGTAGAGATAGCAGGTACCACAGCTTATCTGTAATAACCACAAACGTGCTGTTGCATCTAAAGCAGACGAGTCAACACAGCGGCTCTGTCTAATGAATGCCGAAGTCCCGCCTCTGTCCGATGGACCCAATGTGACCTTATTTCGGAAAAACTTTGTATGGTAGTAAACGGGGGAAAGACAAGTCATTTTTTTACCCCACTTGAATTGTGCCATGAAGTAAAATGTCATCGAGTTTTGTGTTAAACCGCTCAGTGAACTCATATTGACAGCTGCAGCTATGTGGAAGGGTAGTTTGTCAGTTTTGTGAGCTGCTGATATTCAGGAGCAGCTCTACGATGTTTGAGTTTCGGGTTTTGGTGACTGTTCAACGAGACGACGTCAGTAATGCGACTGTCGGCTGTGTAGGTTTTATAATTGCGTATTTTCACAGTGTTACATTTCATCAGTTTTATGACAAACTGAGACTTTCTCAAGATGAAAAAATGGTCTTTTCAACTGACAGATATAATATGTGTGATTCACATTACTTGTCTCTCTCCGTTCACTGCCATACAAAGTTTTTTGAATTAAGGTCCCATGGAGAAAACCAGAAGAGGCGTGACTTTGGCTCTCTACAAGCTTTGCTCGTGACTTTGGCATCGTATTTTTAGCCGTGCTAGCTCGGGACGGCAATGTCAGTCCGTCCGTGTTCCCAAAGGATCAAGCGTACTAACGTTGGGTATGCCCTGACTTTTAGTTCTCACATATCCTTTGGAATATCTCAATGTCTTCTAGATGGAATGGCAAGATATTTGGTACACACATACGCCAGCAAGTCATTTTAATTTGTCCAAGACTTTTATTTATGACTAAATACTTAAAGAGCTGATACCAGTCCATCAGCCACAGCTGTACTTTGTACAACATGGTGAACATTTGCTGGTTCCATCCTCTTAAATGTAAGGATTTGTTTTGGTTTTTATTTGTAATTTATGACAGTAAATGAGTAAATGATGAGTAAAAGACATGGGTTTTGGGAAATTGTTATGAGGATTTTTCACATTTTCTCAACATTTTATCGATAAATAATTAAAGAATTAATCATGAAACACAATCTGCAGATTAATCGACTGTATGAAGTACCACAGGTTGGCTGCAGGTTCAGCAACAGCAACACAAAAACATGTAGTAGCACACACACATACATTAACACAACCTCCATCTCTCCACAGTCAGCATCAGGCCCTAATTTACTTTAGTATCTTAAAATGTCTTTCTCTAACAATCTCTTCAGCCTCAGGGGACATCTCACCTCCACACTGTAAACATTGACCATGTGTGTTGCCAAGAATGGGAACGCCGATATCGATCCTATCTAAATAATGACCCGAGTCAGTTTCTCTGTGTTCCACTCCGCAGATATCTCGTCTTCCTGCAGGTCAAGAGGGATCTCTACCACGGTCGCCTCCTGTGCAAGACTTCAGATGCTGCTCTGCTGGCTGCCTACATATTACAAGGTACGGCCAAATGGGGGGGGTCGTCATTTATACATTACAAATGCTGCAGAGCCTTCAAGCAGACTATGGTACCTTCATGTTTCATTTCATCTCTCACACAAAAGGCATTGAAGTTGTGACTTTGAACAAAAAGTCAAGTTTAATTCGGGCTGATTACACGTTTAACATGACTACCCGTGTTTCCAATCATGTCGGTATCATCACCCCACTACACCCGGAGATAAGTGACTGTGTTTTCTCTGACAGAGCTGTTTCTGCTACATGTGACTGTATATGATATCCAGTATGTATGTGACCTTCTGTAGACTCTTTATAATTTCCATATGACCCTCGGCTTGTTCATAAACACTCGCCAGCTGTGTTCCACGTTTATGTTTGTGCGCTCACATTACACCATATGCACTTTACTGTGTGGGTGTGTCGATGTGAGCATGCTCAGAGGCTGAAGCTCATAGTGCTCTCATGTGTGTTTGTTGGGGACCTTGAGAATCAGAATTTATCTTGATTTGAAAAAAATCAAGTTTAAGCACCATGAAAATAACATTTACACACGAGCAGCAGTTAAAGAATATCAATCTGACAGTTTTGTAAAAAAAAAAAGCGTTGATCATTTTGGACGATGCCGGGTTTTCATTCGACAGGCTGCTTCGGGTGTCAGGCTCATCAACATGCTGAGAGGTAAGATGCATGGAGGAACAGTTTCCTTGTCACACACTGTGCCAAGCAGCTCCCCTGCCAGTTCCTTCTCAGCCAATCCCTGAATGGAAATGTTTCTTGGGTGTCTCCGTTTGGCCCTTAACACCATGAGACAGCGCATCAATATATTGGAGGACATCGGCTGATACTAGCTTGCTTATTCTGCCTCTCTATGCAGGGTTATATCTATCCACTTATCCAACACCACACAATCATTTGGTGATAATTTCAGCCATGTGTATTTTATTGTATTATAGATTATATACTTATAAATCAGTGGCTGCCTGTGTCTTCCCTTACTGTAAAGCACTTCATCACCAGGTGTCTCTGGCTCATGAGCACTATTGCTGACAACATGTGAATCCATAATATTCTTAGAAGCTGGGGATGTTTTTCACCGTCTGAAATGAATTTTTCAGCAGCGATGGCTGCCTGAGCAGCAGCGTGCTCCCCAGAGAGCCGACGAGTAGCCAAACCCCTCTATATGTTCCTCCGCTGTCTGCAATCTGATGTCAGTGGTTAGTAAACGAAAGGCTGTTAAAGATGATTGCAATGGTGCAGAGAAAGTGTTCCTCATATTACAGACATACTACGCGGATGACTAATGCAGACGCTTTTTTGGTCCGTACACATAATTGATGGAAAAGTATAAAATATAAGTCTGCATTCCTTCGGTTTTTACAGATGTTTCATCCTATCGTGCAAAAAAAAAGTAAAATTCCAACACCATCAGCTGGTATTTCAGCTCAGCTCCTGGACTATTCAGTATTCAGTGTGCACATCACCTTGACTTCTCGGTCTTTGCTTTGTGTATTTTCTGCAAGTTTTTTCTTTTCTTTTCTTTTCGGTGTCTTTATACCGAAGCTTTGACCATCATGCACCGCAGCACAGACTCTGTTTTAATCAGCGTGGCCGCGTACAAAGAAGTGTCAAAATGCCCTTGGTACAACAAAAGACATAATTTAATAAATCCGAAAATAAAAAGGGTACAGAGTAGTTTTTCATATTAAGAGGCGTTATTTGAATAAGATATGACTTTCATGAGTCATGATACCTTTTACTCAACGTATGAATCATCAATCATGAATCATCACACTTCTTTCCTTCGTACCTGCTACCAGTGACATCTGTGCTGTTTGGAATGGTAATGACATTAAGCAGACTTAAAGAACTCTTCCACCTTTTCTCCTATTTTCCAGCTGAAATCGGTGACTACGACCCCGGGAAACACCCCGAGGGCTACAGCTCCAAGTTCCAGTTCTTCCCCAAGCACTCAGAGAAGCTGGAGCGGAGGATCGCCGATATCCACAAGACTGAGCTAATGTAAGGTGACACCTGTCCATGTCCCTGTGTACCTGTGTTTCTCCTTCACCGCCACAGTGCGTGCGGGCATCACAGACGCACATCTAACTGTTGGTCCCACATACTGAATAGTGCATCTTAAACTCGTCGGTCAGTCATGAGGAAACTGACAGGAACAGCTGCTGCGATGGGTTTAGGTCTCCGTGCGGCAACTGTGCTTTAAGATATCGCAGCAGGAACACTTGAGGGGACATTTTAACTCACATTATGGTTTGAGTTGTGCTCTTAACTTTCCAATTTAGTGGGAGGGAGAGCCTTGAATCAGAGGCAGCGATAAAGAGGAGCATGCTTTATACTGAGATCGAAAGACTTCCACCACTGAGATATTTTTTAATTCTAACCAGAAGAGGATATCTCACATTCAGAACACATCTCCGAGTATATAATCCGATATGATGAGATATGCACAGCTCTAGGTTTGAAATTTCAGATCTACTTAATGTGCTGACTTCTCACTTCTGTTGAGTTGATTCGTGTGTGGTTTCTACACGATGCAGCGTCGACTCCCCAACTCTGCAAAACAAAGCACTGAAATGTTCATGTACTCCCTCCAGTTCGTCAGTTCTGGAGCGGTCTGCCTCTGGCAAACAATGGCCTGAGGCCAGTGAGCGGACGGCCATTTATGGCCTGGTGCATGTTTGTTTGTTCCCCCTGGTGGTGCAGGCAGTTCAAGAGTCCTGGCAGAGTTCACACAACTTGTTTCTTTTTCACACATTTTCTCGCGAGTCTGCTTCTGAAACCTTTTCCAAGTTTGTGCTCGCTGTGAGGACTTTGGACGTTTGGGAAAACTGGGTCTGCTGGGGTGACGCATGTTCCATCTTTTGGCAGTAAAAGGTCAGGTGTAATGGTGGTGGGGGTGAATGTTATCTCCATCCCACATACAGACAGTAGCGACCAGTGTGAAGGACAGGTCCGAGGGGGGCGATGTCACCGACTTCTCAGGCTTAAAGGAGACCTATTGTGCTTGTTTCCCCTTTCCTTCAGTGTTTTATATGTTATTGTGCATGTAGAAGATGTTGAAAGTTAAAAAGGTAGAAGTCTGTACCAAAGGAATCTCTCTGACAGAAAACACTGCTCCTAAAACTCCTTGTCAGTAGTCCCGCCTTTAATTATGTGATTTTGTGACATCACACTACATCACAATGTCACACATTTGCATAATTTATGCCGAGCAGCTAGTTTGGCATGCAAGAACTGATTTACCACAGCTGCTCTGTTGTTGTAAGTGGTGCTGGCTCAGGCATGTGTGAGCTGACCAATCAGAAGCGTTCAAGTCAGGCAGTCTGTCCCTGGAGTGCCTTTGCCATGAAAGGAAAGTGAATTGTCACAAATTACTGTCCTATTCCTTTTTATACCATTTTGGGTCCTTGCAGTCTCTCACATTACAAGCATTTTGATGCCAGTTAAATTGGTGGGGGTTCAGTGTTCAAGGCTTCAGGGAGGACATCGCGATTGGGCCAGCAGCCATGTGTCACAGCAGGTGGTGTAAGCAAACATAAACCTCCAACCTTGTTATCCTGCTGCTCCTCCAGTTGATGACTTCATGGTTGATGGGGTTGGGCACAGCAGCCAATATGCGACAGGAGGTTGGCAGGACTTTTTTTTTAATTGGCCGAACCTTTGTGTGCAATCTGCAGTGCGCCGATCAACCTTGCTCTGAAGTTGTACCTGTGCTCATAGATCTAAAGTTATGACTTGAATCAACCTCCAGTCAGTTTTATAAATATAGCCCAAAATCACACATCATATTGCCTAAGGGGTTTTCTCTCTCTCTCTCTCACACACACACACACACACACACACACACAGATACCTATACACAGCTACACGACCCAGGTGGAGACAGACATTGGTTAGAGATCCTACACTGCCCTCTATGGCTTATTTCCACCTGGCAGCAGTTTTGAACAAACACATGCATCTCATCATCAGCACAGGAAGAAAGCTGCGCCTGAAATCATTTTAGGGGGGGAAAAAAATCACAATACTGGCAGAATTAAACGCTGTGTGGTGGGTGGCAGGGAAACATTTGCTCCTGCTTGCATAAATTTACGGTTATGTTCAACAGAGAGTCATTTGCGAGCACTCGAGGCCTCTGGATGTGACAAAGGGATCATGGGAGGAGATCAGGGTCCTCTGCAACACCAGAGTGGAGGCAAAGAGCTACAGTAAATTCTCTACTTGAGTCTGAGCCTGTTTGTTTAACACTAATTCGACTCACGCACAAGTTTCGGTTTGCTGCGTGAATACCTAAAACAGCAGGCCCGATCTTTAATCCTTCAGTTCTTCTGATCGGTTTCCAAGCTTACAGCAGCTGCACCGGCTCTAGTCCTTGACCCGGGACAAAAAGGATCAGCCAGTTCCAGCTTTGATATTTGAAACAGTGACTATATTTGATCGTGAGAAGAAGATAACCTGCTCAATTTTTTATTGGCAGCTAAACACTCTCTGCTGGTGAAGCTCTACTGGCTGAAGTCATTTAGCTATAATAAAAATGCATCGTGACATTTTTAGGTTACCTAAATGAGCACTGATGCGCTCAGTAAGTGGATGGTCCCAGGCTTTTTTCTTCTGAAGGTCCACTCATTATTCATTTCACACAGTTGTACCTCAATCATCTCTGCGGGTCACTCGGCATTTTATTGACAAAAACATGACAGATGGGCTGTATTTACAAACTGCATTAAATCTTTTGGACGCGCCAATCAACAAGCCATATGTCTTGGTGCTTGTTAAGTCAAGGGTACAACGTCCAAAATCCTGATTTCCCTCTTAAACTCTTCAGTTCCAGGACGTCTGAGTACAAACTTTATAAATGACATCCTCTAAGTTGACAGATGGTCGTGACAGATGCCATTTAACTGACTTGTTTATTTTTATTTCTCTCTCTTTCTCTTTCAGAGGTCAGAGTCCTGAAACGTCGGAGCTCAACTTCCTCCAGAAGGCTCAGATGCTGGAGACGTACGGCGTGGACCCTCATCCCTGCAAGGTGGTCTTTACAAAAGCAGATATTCTGTCGGTTTGTGCTCCGTGTGTGTTTGTTGAGTGGTCTTTGCTGATACAAAATTTGACTCCACAGTAAGAATAAACATGGGTTTGTGTGCCTCTCAGGATGTGTCTGGCAACCCGGCTTTTCTGGCGTTTACTCCTTTTGGATTCACTGTGCTGCAAGGGAACAGGAGGGTCCATTTCCTCAAATGGTGAGAGAGCGGATGAACAGTTAAAACTCACACATGATGCTGAATAGCAAACATATTTAAATTTGTGGTCACAGCATGTGAACGTGACTTTGTTATTTGTGTAGAAAAAGAAAATGCGAAAAGCTTCATATTGAAACTACCAAGCAGACCACCTGGAACAACATTTTGACCAGTAATTAGACAGAGAAAGCATTCATGAAACACATCCTCCCTTAATTAACAGTTTGTACAAGGAAAGTGCCAGCAAACGCAACACGCTGCTGAAGGTGCCAGGAAAGAAAAAACTAAATATTACTCCAAAGAGCTTGCATGGGAAAACGAATGCATTGTTCCAAACATGTGTTTCTTTGTCTTCTAGATTTAGGCTCGACTCTTAATAATACAGGGATCAAATGTAATAAAACACGACACCTGATCAGGTGTTAAAGTGCTTCCATTATCAGGCTTTGTAGGAAAACAATAAAAGACATAGTGTTTGCATACAATTGAAACTGTCAAATGATTCCGAAATAGTTGTAAACTGTACATGTTTAATGAATTTGTCTTGAGAAAATTCATTTGATTGGTGGATTCTGACACTGAGCCATATGGTTCAGTCCACCAGGAGCGGCGCTGAGCTCTGGCTAGTTTTGGCCTTATGTGCAGTGACAGCAGGTCCTATGATGTCTTAAGAAAATGTCTGGATCAACACATACATTCAGAACTCCTTCAGATGTGATCATATGAGCTACTAGGTCCAATTTAATGATTATTCGTATTCGCTCTGTAGGCAAATCTCACTGGAAATGTTGGGCTGCCATTTGTGGACGCCGTCATAGTTTAAAACATCTATGCTATGGATGTGTATTAGGAACAACTTGTTCATTTATCTGCACATTCAGTGAAATGTGAGGCAACAAGAAACAAAAAGAAAGCAGTGATCCGTACAAGAGGACGTTAATAACCTTTTGAAGACAGCTGAGTCAACCAGCTGTGAAGCTGCACGCTCAGAAGCCTTCACACAGAGTTTTTTGTTGTTGTACAGTTCTGTCGTTTCACTTCTTGCAGCTTATTCTTATTTTCGTCTGTGACTGGAATCAATGTGTCTAGACTTTTTCAACACAGAAATGAAACACTGTTGGCCTTATTAATCTGCCTCTGGCCACAATTAATATTTTAACACCTTTATCCATCTCTGTCTCCGTCTATCTGCCTTCATCTCTCTCTTTTCTTTATTATTTGTTCATTTCTCTCTCATTATTCTTTCTCGCTCTGTCTTCTGTCTGTATGTCTCATCGTTTCCCTCTCTGTCTGTCTGTCCTTTGTTATGTCTCTCTGTGTCTCAAACTCAGGGACGAGGTGACCAAACTCAAGTTCGAAGCAAAGACATTCCATATATATGCAAATCAGAAGGAGGTATGTGTATACATTATTCAAACGCTGCCTTTTCTAGCCGCCGGAGCTCAGGAAGTTAAATGAGGGGTGGCCTTGTTTTATGCATGGAGACACTACCAATGTAATCTATCCCTGACAGTGAAGTAAGCTGGAAATGATTGGGCAGAAATGTGTATTAGCAGAGAAAATAGCAAAGTAAAGCCAGAGTCGTACTGGCCTATAGCCCAGTTTGTAGTAAAAACCCACAGCAAATGTCCTCTTTACATGATGAGAATGTCAGAATCATATGACGTGTGTCTGAGTTACTGCGCTGGACTTTACGTTACAGGATAAGAAGATCATACTGACATACTTTGCACCTACACCTGAGGCCTGTAAGCATCTGTGGAAGTGTGGAGTCGAGAATCAGGCCTTCTACAAGTGAGTCACAAGACCTGAAACACAAAACTGCACAAGGGACATCAGTACGTACACCGATCAGGCAGAACATGATGACCACCTGCCTAATATTGTGAAGGTTCCCCTTGTGCAGCCAAAACAGCTCTGACCTGTTAAGACATGGACTTCAGACCTCTGAGGGTGTCCTGTGGTGTCTGGCACCAGGGCGTTTTATAGTGGATCCTCTGGGTCCTGTATGTTGGGGGGTGGGGCCTCCATGGATCAGACCTGCTCAGCACGTCTTACAGATGCTCCATCAGTTTGGGATCTGGGGAATTTGGAGGCCCGGTCAACACCTTGGGCCCTTTATTGTGTTCCTGAGCAGTGTTTGCAGTGTGTCAGGGCACATTGTCCTGCTGGGGGGCCACTGCCATCAGGTAGTGTTGTTGTGATGAGGGGGTGTACTTGGTCCACAACAGTGTTTGTATGGTTGGCGTGTGTGTCAAGTGGCATTTACATGAATGCCAGCACCCAAGGTTTCCCAGCAGAACATCGCATTGTGATGAGATGATCATTGTTATTCACGTCACCTGTCAGTGGTTTTAACGTTGTGGCTGATCGGTGTATATGTTAATGGCCGTTTCCTCTTCCGTTTTACTCACAGGTTGGAGAAGTCGAGTCAAGTCCGCACTGTGTCCAGTAGTAATCTCTTCTTCAAGGGTAGTCGCTTTAGATACAGGTATGTGTAAAGATTTATAGCTGAACGGCGAAAAATGACAGTTATTTGAATAGTGCTAACAGTTAAAATACATTTCACATAACAGATTGTCTTTGTTTCTATGTTTTCTTAGTGGAAAAGTTGCAAAAGAGGTAATGGAACAAAGTGCCAAAATTAAGAGAGACCCCCCGGAGATACACAGGTCAGAAGTCTTATCAAGTATTATTACTAAAAATGATATGAAATGTTGTTTAACAATGATTAATGTAATGTCATATGGGTGTGTGTATGTGTGTCTTTGTCCAGGGCTGGCATGGTGCCAAGTAGGAGCTGTCCATCCATCACCCACGGCCCTCGTTTGACCAGTGTGCCCAGGACCCGACGGAGAGCCGTGCACATCTCCATCATGGAGGGTAAAACACACTAAATACTGAAATACTGTAAATCAAACCGGTGTGAGTTCTCTGACAACATCTGGGATGAACAACTCTCTTCAGGTCTCTTCATCAAGTTTCTGAGACCATTTGTTTTAAGACGTGTCCCCCAAAAGCCCTGTCAGATGAACCTCACAACATTTATCCAGTAAGCTACTTTTAGCTAACTATTTTAACCATTTATCAATTACTTTTACTGCTATTTAAACCACTTATCCAACTTTAGGCTGACTATTTTAACCCTCTACTCAACACCTAGCCTACAGCTTGAATCAATATGAGGATTTCTTTTATTTACTTTCTGTTTTTCAAAGAGCTACTCCTAAATCTTCAACTTGGCAACTGCATTTGTGCCACGGTGTGGGAAACGCACCTTTTTAATACCCAAAAGGAGCCTTTCCTCTGTGAACAAACCCCTGACAAATCCCCCCGGTGAGTGCTCCGATCAGCCAGCGGCCGCGGACATTATTGTGACATAAGAACGTCCTCCTGACAGTTTATAAAGGGCACTTACTGTCCACTCTTTCCTCCAGCAGGCTATTAACCTTTACCAATGCTGTCAACTTGAGTAAGTTTGCTCTCAGTTGACCAGTCTGGCTAAGCTAAATAAACTTATCGTAGTGTGTTGCCAACAGAAAACAAGTCTTTTGTCAAACCAGCCCCCCCCAACTTGTCATTGAAATGGAGATCAGGCTTTGACATTGCACCCCGCTGTCGCAACACTGAAACAAACCCCCCTGTGTTTTGTCCTGGTGCTCTGTCTGCGCTGGTATTTCCACTGGTAATAATATCACAGCCTGAAAATAGCCCCTGCTGTCAGCGGCCATGCCGTGTGTGTCACTGCAGACAGCAGGGAGGGACGAGGTGAACTGTGGCACAAGTGGACCACATTCCTGGGCCTTGTCTTTCACTCTCTGGCTGTCTTTCCATTTATCTACCACTGTCAGCCTGCCTGCCAGCATGTGGGGAGCTCGCTGCAGAGAAGAGAGGGCTGTTTAGTGAGCGAGCCGCTGTCGGAGACAAAGACGGACAGCAGGAAGATAGAAAGAGGAGAGGCCGCTTCCAGAAAGACATCTACAAAGAAGAAATAGAGCAGCAGAAGTCTGTTGGAACATAGTTTGGCTTAAACGGGTGTTATTTGCTCTCCTTCAACCATGGTGAAGTGTCTGATCCGGATCAAGACCAAGGTGAACGTTCACCTGCGCATGATTAATCACTGCTATCGAGATGTGACGGTGCGCGTGCTGTCTTTGGGGCCCAGGCTCATGGGCAAGGCTCTGGGGATCCTACCGCTCTTCCCCGCCCTCCCTGAGGGTTCCTCCAGCTCAGACTCTGCTTCAGGGTCGGGACAGAGCTCCAGGACTCCCTCCAGGACTCCCTCCAGGCTAGCTGTCCCACCCCAGATCCATGGCTGCGGCCCACCAGCCAACCGTGCAGGTAAAAACTGGGGCTGGTTGCTTCATGCAGGACTTCATGGAAGGGCGATGGAGACAGCAGTTTAAAGTTGGACAACTTTCTCTTGAAGAATAGTGTGAGCTGAGAGGACGTTGTTCTTATGTTTTATGGTTACTTTAAGGTTAGAGTTGCCACTTGCAAGTATTTCATTTTCGACATAGGGTCCATGAAGGGAGGACAGAGTCAGTTTCCTATGACAAACTGACCATTGAAAACGCATCAGAGTAATTAACCTTGTACGGTATCCAGCCGAGGACCATGTGCTTTAATGATCTGGCAACCCACCAAGCCAGGCTCAAAATCAAAGAAGCTGAACATAATTTCCCCGTGAATCTTTTCTTTAAAATCAGGGACATGTCCTATATAGTCACACATTTGCATCGATGACTTGTAGACATGTTAACAAGCTCTTTTTCTACACTTGTCAAAAGTTTAGAGAACAGAAAGCAAACTGAAGCAGTAAACTGTGATGGAGTCTGATGTGCCCAGGAAGAGTCTAATCTCTGACTAATTAGGAAACACGCTGTGAAAAATTCGTTCAAGCAGTGACACGGACAAACTTAAAATCTTGAGAGATTGTTTTCATCCGTGACATTTTAATTATCCGTCAAACTGTGCTTCTCGACAGTATTTCCTTGTACTCCTAACATGTTTTTGGTGTCACTGGAAGAACATTGTAATAAATAGCTGATGAAATACTTTTGAGGCGCAATCGAACATGTACTTTCTTGGAATCCTACATTTCCCGTGAGACATAAAAGGTCTAAAGTAAAAGAAAGTTGTGTCAGAATTGTCTTTAAATGTCATCAATATCTCCCAGGTGTTAAATCTACAGTATATCCCTTATTTTCTTTGCTGTGTGTTGTCAGGTCTGGAGTCCCTTCGAGACAGTGCCCACTCCACGCCCGTGCGCTCCGTCTCCCACGGCGACTCCTTCATGTCCTCCAGGGGCCACATGGTAGACGGCAGCGAGGCGAGCACGTCAGCGGTCATCTCCGACGAGGCCTACAGCCCCTCAGACAGCGTGCTGCCTACGCCCGTGGCCGAGCACGGGATGGAGATGCCTTTGGCCCGTCACCTCAATGGTGCTCCCTGCAGCATCGATGAGGAGAAGGATTCGGAGGCGGGCGCATCGAAGGAGGGGCAGTTGGCGGATTACGCTTCTGGTAAAAGAGGGATGCGTATGGTCAGGAGCAGGCAGTCACCAGCGAGCGACGTGGAGGAGCTGAACAAGTTCGTCCTGAGCGTGTTGCGTTTGTTCCTGGTTACCATCGGACTGCTGTTCGCCCTGCTGCTGCTCCTCATCATGCTGACAGAGTCGGACCTGGACATTGCCTTCCTGAGAGACATCCGCAAGACACCTGAATTCCAGCAGTTCCACTTTGAATACTTCTGCCCTCTGCGGCGCTGGTTCGCCTGTAAGTTACGGTGGATGGGAGGTTTCCTCATCAGCAAGTGAGGCTGAGTGAACAATGGACTGAACGACACAACACAGGCTTCTCCTTTGACGGAGGTGGGACACTCAACACAGACTGGTCAGCAGAGCGAGTGGGGGGAGAGACAAGGAAAAGGATGGCAGCCCTATTCCCAATATCAGCTCAGCCTCTCCAAGTAAGGAGTTCCTGTCACAAGCCACGGACTGTCCCCTGAAGAGCCTAGTTTATCATGTTCAACCATCATCAGGAAAAAGGAAGTCGCGTTTTACTTTGGAAATTCAGGTCATTTCAAGGTATTTTATTTTTACACAAAGTCACAGTAACAGGGTTTTAATTTAAACACTGACAGGGACGAGCAAGTCTGACGGACTTCACATATTCAACCACAGATAACAGTTGCCTTTATTTTTGTATTAAATTATATGTTGCCACATTACTGTCGAGACAGAATGGCCTGATGTGCGCTGGGCTGTGTGTTGTGTGACCTGAGAGTTTGAGTCAAGTTTGGAGAGACGGTGAGATGGGATGGGCCATTCTAGCTCATCTAATTTTTCATATTTCAAAGCCAACCACAATATTCATCATTCAAGATTATATTATGGTCGCCGCTATGAGATTGAAAAACTGCTTTTTTGAGTTGGACCAGTATCTGGGGGTTAATAGAGAAAGTGTAAAATGGAATACCGGGCAGCACTAACCGAATGTAATCAGTCCTGAGTCAAATAATATTTGCAAATATTACAGTTTTATAAAAATGTTTTAGGCATGTATGGAATTTGCCATGTATAGTGACACACGTGAGTATTAAATAGTCACAGGAAAGAATAGGAAAATTAATTTAGCATACTTTTAACTGTTGACGGTTCCCTGCTTGGTGTACAAGCCAACATCAGGTATACTGAATTTAAAGGCATGATGTGCAGTATCAACACTGGACACTGGTGTGTAGCCCCCAGCCAACCACAGCGCACAAAGGTCGGGACTCTATGAAAACATAGCGACCAGGTTACATCGTTGTCGCCGTCTGTCTCTTCTGCTCTCGGTCTGTTATGAATGTATAAAGAGCTGCAGGTCCGTGTGTCTGCATGGCCGAGGGTGGGGCCGAGCTACACACACACAGAGCAAAGAGGCAAACAGCAGACAGGACGTAGCTACACTCTAGCTGTGTTCACACCAAAATCTGGAGGGTTGTGCGGAGGTGCGGCCGTGTTTATTTGTCTGACTCGCTGCTTTGTTCTCGCTAAACTCCGCTCCCTCTCCTCATTCACTCTCTTGCTCGCTCGTCCACAGCTGCTCTTTATTTCTCCATCTACCAACAGCAGCTGGCAAATCCTGCAAATTATGCCTTTAATCAAGCGCAAAGGAATTGTTTGCTGTAGCTATTTGACCCAGGAGTGATGTTGATGCTGCCCTGAAAGATGGCTTGAATGATTATTTTTTGTAATAAGTGTGGTCAAACGTCCATTAACGGTGTTAACGTCCAGCCATGAGAGCACCACTTCAGTTGTATCGTCCACTGACTATAAATTAAGGATAAACTGTAAGGACATAAGTAAGTAATGGAGGTGGTAGATTTACTGGTTTTATAACATAGCAGCCAAATAATGCTAATAGCTACAATCAACTTCTGTGTGTAGGGGAACAGTTGTCACGTTGCCGTAGTTACTTTTCCAGTAGTTGTAAAGGCGATGGGACTATGTGAGCTAGCCTTTTAGAGTTAGTCAAGTGTTTGGTTAGCTCTCTGACACCCACACTCTGTAGAGGTTTATCTTGATGTGCAATACTGTTAATATATAAAAAAAGATCCTTTCCATCAAGGGAAATTTGACCTTGTTTTACCTTTGTAAAGTGCGAAAACTAGTGCTGTCTGCCCACAGCATACGGTTAAGAGGGCTTGTTTTTAGTTCATGTTGAGTGAAGGTCATTTAACTTCGTTTAAGCCCTGCTGTGTTCGAAATTGATGCATTCATCTGTAAAGGCTGAACATGTTTAGATCACGTTTCCATTTTTGTACAAACTGATGTCTCATTAACACAAGGAGATTTTCCTCACAGTGGCTTTTAAAAATGGACTTGAAACATTATTTTTTACAGTGGATGTATAGTTCTCGGCCTCCCGCTTACAAGAGCGCCTAAGATAAGTCATGTTTACGTCCTACTGCGATCTTCATTATCACACCTACCAAAGAAACCTCTGTTGTCTGATATTTGTCAGTTTACGTCAACAGATGGAAACTCTGATAGTCTGCTGTCCTTCTCCGGCCTTATTATACATGTAAGTTATTTCACAGTTAGCCTGCAGTGCGTCTTTACAGCCCAGAGCAATCAACAGCAACATTTAACACCATAAAGTCAGTGTGTGACAATTAACTGTCGGTCCTCCTAATGAGCCTGCGAATCGTTTAATCAGGTAGGTTTCTGAAGGTCCCCAGAGGCAGGTTGGAAAATGTACGGTGTTAATATTATAATATAGGAAAAAATGAACAGGCTAAGTGTTAACACAAGAGTTTGAGTTGGGGCTGTGCGATATGACAATATAAAATATCCATCTTTTAACATATTCAGCTTTCTCAAACTCTTTACGCCAATGTGTTTTGTCATTCGGACGACACTTTTGAGTTCTTCCGCACGGATGCAGGCAGAGAAATTTGTTGAAGTGAATGGAGTATTTCCAAACAAGAGGACTTGCGTGGAGATGGTTTGGGTAGAAATGGCCAGAAAATGGTTCTTTGCCAGTTTGCACAAAGGTTATAAATAGAAAGGACACAAATAATTCAATATGAGTTAAGTACCTCTAATTTGACCACATGGAAAGGCCTATTTTTTTATTGAGATCACAGAAAATGTTAGATCTTGTTCATATCGCACAGCCTTGCTTTGAGAATCCCTTTAGTATTAAATACCTAGGCTTTAAATGTTGATTTTTATTTTTGTAGAGTGTTTTCGAAAATACAGAAACCTGCATATTATATTTTGCAGTTGGGTTTTAAGACTTGATATGTTACTGATGTTTTTGCTTTAACTCGGATGGTTTTAGATTGACGTGTTAGGTGAAAGGTGGATTGTGTGTTTGAAAAAAAAACGATGGCCAGTCGAGGCAGAAAGTCGACTTTCACTTCCAATGATTTGTACTTTAAAAGTCTCATTTTATGTTCACGTGTATGACAAATTTAACATAATTTGAGCAATAAATATGACGGATAATGTGATGAATATTAATAACCATTAACTCCAAACCGTTTGTCTCTTTCTGCTGGACATGCAAAATGTCTTAAATCCCCTCAGATGGTAAAACAGACTGTAGATGCATGTGTGAAGGGAACATTGCCCACTGTTACCAATTACCCAGTGTCAAAAATACTTCTCCAAAATATCTAACGTCAAAAAAATGTTTTTCATGTAAATCCTGTTTGATTGTTGCCTAATCCTAGACTGCTCTTCCTTGACCCAATTTATAGAAACAATAAGTTTTCTTGTGCAAGTACATGTAACGGAACTGAACACATCTATTTATTCACTTGACTCTGAACAGGTTTTACCACAATGAAAGTGAAGCGGTTTGTACTTAAAAGCCAATTTTAACAGCAGAAGTAGCATTTTCAACTACCTGAGTCTTTCTTTTTGCAATGCAGTTCAATATATAGATTTCTTTTGTTTGTTTCTTTGTTTTGCTAAAATCTGTTTCAGATCACTTGAACTGTCGGTGATAGAGAGAGTTGACGGCTCCATTGGCACTTGGTCATCTTGCTGAATAATGTAAGCAGGAATAAGGCCTCACATGGGGTCTTACTGTAAGCTTCCTTCCTGTACTATGGAAATGTCTCTGTAAGCATGTGTTCTGCATTTATTACCTCCAAACAAGACTGCTTATTTCCAATCACTGAGGACTGGTGTAATCTATTTATGAATAAATATCATCTATTCTTGACATCTGGTAGCTAGTCTGGCTACAAGTTTAATCCTGAATTCACAGAAGAAGAAAAAAACAGCAGCATCTCAAGTTATGTTTCAACATAGATCACTCACAATCCTTTACGTCACAATGCTGCCATCTTAAGGTGAAAATAATACTGCACCTCTAGAAAATAACATGTAAAACAACATTTCTGGTATAAAAATGGTTCTGTATTTATTTTTTATGTTTCAGGTACCAAAAATAAAAAAAACATTATACTATACATTTTATAACAGCCATGTTTTATAACTCAAATGGTTTTGCCGTTTAAACTCACTGTGCCACAAACAAACAATACAAAAGGAAGAAGACTTAAGACTTTAGAAATTGCTTCACCACTGTAAACATCTGTAGTACAGCAAACTATAAATGGAAGAACAAAGAAGCAAACGGCAGAAACAACACAAATGTATCAACACTCACATTCAATTATTTGCTCCGTACAGCGCCTGTATATTTGCGGGATGTATTCAGGACCTTAATTGGAAAAAAAAACAACGTTCTTATATGTCTATGTAAAGAAGTCTAACAACGTTTGAAACTTTACTTTGGTCCAAGTATGTGATCAATTCCTGTTTAAAAAGATCACAGAGGTCGAATGCAAAAGTGACTATCACACAAGGTTATTGAAAAGTTTGAATTGGGGCAAGTTAATCTGCAAGGTCAGTAAGGTCAATCAGTAGTGAGAGGAAAACACAGGTTTGTAATGCTGTGCATGGTGAATGCCAAGCACCGCACATGAAGAAACACGCCATCTCTACCATGAAGACTGGAAGTGGCAGCATCACACTGTGGGGATGCAACCCCCTCAGCTTGGAGAGAGAGATGGGGAAAAACAAAAATCAATGCAGCAGAACGCAGATAAATCCCTGAACGAAACCTACTGCCAATCTCAGGAGAACTCAGCAAGGCAACAAAACAAAAACATGAAGCCAAATCTACACAGAAGTGGTTTCAAAACAACACAGTCTGTTCCTGGAGTCCAGAATTTGTGTCCGGACGCTGCTGCTCACTCTGTCTCCATGCAACCCGACAGAGTTTCAGCAGTTTTGCATAATTTGGAGAAGAGTGCAGTGTCATCATGTGCTTACCCCCCTTATTTTTTTTTTTTATAGACACTGCATTGCATTCTGAGACTGAGACGCATTTCACTGCATCTCTGCAGCAAGAGCAGGATGCAACACAGCTGATCGGTCTTTGTTTTGGCGCTGCCTGGCTAATGCATCATTAAATATGTATTTGGTTGTAAACATATGGAAGAAAATGACTATTTAGTTAAAGATACTGTGTTACTTCATCAATGTTCAGGCTGTATATATAACATGTCTATGAACATAGTGACCAAATGAATGTAAAGTTGATTGTTTCATTACAAGTATGTTACTTAGCTACAGTGTGAAAATTATGACAATATTGTATTAAAGCTTAAAGCGATCCAGAGGGTACAACAAGAAAGCAGGGAGACATCCATCTAATAGGGATGCACCAGTTCTGATCAGATTCAAATACCTGATTTTGGATAACGGCTGACTCAGAGTGCTGATCCAATGCCAGCGTTTTATTAAGAGGCACTATGCCTCACTGTGTGTAAGAAACTTGCTCAAACACATACATAGATATACATTTACTAAATTATTTAATATTAATATAATAACAAATCACAATGAAGTCAGACAAGCCTGAGTGTCTTGTTAAAAACAAAACTATTTGTGACCACACAGATGTGAACATAGAATTAAACTGAATAGATCAGCCACCCAATCTGTTTCAGAGATCCGATCTAACCAAATCTGTATCAGATCGGTGCGTCCCTCCCTCAACAGTGATAAATGTGTTTACTAACTTGTTCCTTCCATCCTATTGAAAGCCATCAGGAGGTTTATGGTCATCATCTCAGTCGGAGAAGACATGTAAGCGCCCCGATGCATTGCCGCCCAGTAAGGCGTTCCTTGTGGGATGGAAGGCTGTGACGGACAGCACTGTGTTAAGGTTCTCATCATCCATGAAGGAGTGCTGCAACTGGCCGTTTTCGTGGAACACCTGCATCCTCCGGGGCCTCGCCATGCTCCCAATCACAAAACAGTCTTCCCGTTTGGGGTCCCACACTGCTGACAGTTTGCTCAGCCAGCGGCCGGTGCGCATGTCATGTCTGAAAATGAAGATTGATAAGGCAGTCTGTGAGTAAGTTCAGTCTCAGAGCACAGGGAGGAGAAGTTGGTGAGACAAGTGGATGTACCTGATTGATTTCATCAAGGGACATTTTGAGGTCACTGCAGATGTGTCATATATCCTGTCAAAAGAGTTGAGAATAGACATTGAGCTAAGTTTGAAAAATGAAAGCAAGTTTAAGAAACATTGAAAGTGCTGGGTCAGCTTCACCTTATGTGGTCATCCATACAGGTGGTGAGAACTCTGTTTCCCGTATGAGGGGAGAAATAAGCACTGGATATGCTTTTAGAGTGGCCGTGCAGCTGAGAGACTGCCTGGCTTTGCTTCTTATTTAGACATCTGCTGTCATAAATACTGACGACACTGCAGACAGGATTAACAGTCCCTTTAGTGCAATAAACAGCTGACACAGGATAGAGAAATATGGCTCAAAATTGTATTGAAAAGTTAAATTTGATCAATAATCAGACATACTGGTTTTCTGCCACAGCAAAGTACTGCTTCTGTAAAGGGTGGACGTTAACACAACGCAGAGTCTTGGGGTCCAATGAGTGGAGAGACTCATGAGAGTTCCTGAAGAGAAATTAAGTGCTACATGTTAACAAAATGTTAATCATTCATTATCAGTTCATCCACACTGTTATTCTTCAAAACCATGAACAGAATAAAATCAACTACTCCTTATCAACAGTAATACATTACCCTGGAGTGCGCCTGTCGACGATGGCAACTTCTCCATACCAGTTCCCAACCACAAGTGTCGAACAGTCATGTGACAGGAAGTCAAATGTTTTGAGGCCATCATCAATGTCATACACCTACAACAGTGTACAAACAGACCGACGTCAACAGGTGAAACATGATGCCGCTTTAAAGTCAAATTTAAAACTCTGGATTCAGGCAACTTAACTCACAATCTTAATATTATACATTTTGTAAAGTATATTAAATAGAACAAAAGGTATCTCACATCATCAAAGACGGCCTTCTCTACATCCATGCAGCGCAGAGATCCGTCATAGCTGAGGCTCAGCAGGTGGGTGGGATGAGCCCTGGAGAACGCCATGCAGCCCACCGGACGAGTGTGAGGCTGAAACAGCAGCACGCCATCATCGTCCCAATCACCACTCTAAGGGGAATATACACAAAAATAACTGAGTGTGTTTTCTTAACGTAGAGTAATGTAATCAGAATCAGAATCTCCTTTATTTGTCCCGCAAACGGGGAAATTTCTTCATCACAGCAGCCGAAGGACAGTGGAATTGTAATAAACAATAATAAATAATGTTTTACACTGTTAACAGTGTGATTGTAGCAGATATGGGTATGTGAAATTGTCCAGTTAGTGCAAAAAACAGAGAATGGGTTCTTTAATGACATAGTGCATATGCTAGGTCTATTGGGAGCAGTGCAGGTTGCAGTAAGTAAGAGTAAGAGCTCCGAGTTTAAGTTGTGGCTTTTTTCTGTAGCTTGTTTTCGGAGCTCACTTCCTGCTCTCAGTTGGTCACATCTCAATTTACAGCATCATCATTAGAACAGAGCGAAGAACACAAACCATGTTCCAGAGTCCAACTTTCCCCCACTTGTCTCCTGCGGCCATCAGCAGGCTGCTGGTGCAGGGGTGGAAGGCAGCAGAGAAGATGCGGTCCTTTACCACCTTGGCCACTTGTTCCTCAGTTATCCTCATGTTCTTAAGGGCTGATTGGTACCTGAGTAGAAACATCAGTGTAGATTTGTTTTATCAGTCTCTTCCACACTTGACTGCTACACCCTCAGAGGTGGAGCAGTCACCTGTATATAAGCTGAACAATGAAACTTAAAAACGTACCCTTTCAGACTAAGGTCCATCTTTTTCTCTTCTATTAAATCCTATTAAAACACATTTAAAGATTTTCAGATTGACTCAGAAGCAGCAAAAGTAAACAAAAAATATCAACCAGTCTACAAATCTCAAGGTTAATCCTCTCCAAATTATATTTGGCTTTACATATGTTATGGCACCACAGCCTACCAGCTCTGAATTCAATTACAGTTTTGAGGGAAAAATCATTTTCAGTAAAAACAGAAAAAGTAACTGACTACGATGTAATGAGGAGATTAAACATGGAAGGTGAGTCCTACCTCGGAGCAGAGCTCAAGAAGTTGTGAAGGCAGCTTGCTTCCCTCTTCTGTGTTGATTGGCTCCATGGGCAGAGAGCCAGGAGGCTTTTTCAGTGGTGTAGACTTTAAAATAATTTGGATAACTACCATGAGTAAAAGCCAGAAATAATGAAAAAACAGCAGCAAGAAAAATGAAGTAATAGAGAGACGGACAGCAGTGGAGTGGCAAGACATTTGTATCATAAGTTTATTCAAATAAAACTACCTGATCATAGATCAGATTCCCTCTTGGTTCAGGGGGAAGTGTCAAGACCGTTGCCTCTTTATTTTGAAGACGAAGGGATTTGCGAGCTGGCAGCACTTCTTTTGGAGCTGCCTGGGACCTGCCACCAAAGAAACTGATTATTAGAGTGACACCAAAAAAATACACTGGTCTGTTGGACTTTTGAAATCTTATTCTGAATATATTAACAAGTGATCTAAAGTGAAGTCTATTGACATCTTGTTTTTTTTTGTGGTATGACATTGAGAAAACAAAGAAAATCCTCATATTTGAAAAGAGGAAAATGTATTGGATTCAAACAACTATCAAATAAACAAATGTAAAGACATAAAAAAACAGCATGATGTACATGCAATGAACTCCAGTTTTACAGTTCACCAGTCACACCAGATGTCGTGCACCCCCCAATCATTTTACTAAAACATTATGGATACGCATAATTGAGAGCTCATTTGTAACAGCTGGTGGCTGACTGTACCTCATGAGACCCCTCTGCGATGGTCTTGGCCGGGTCAGCTCCTTCAGCTCCTCGGTCGCCTTGTGACAAGGAAACAAAAATGAATACCCATCCCATCTGTGCCACCACAGCAAAAGGACACAAGATCACAATCAGACGATGGCCATGTTGAGCCAAGTTGTGCCTCATACACACCAACAATTCTGACCTGCATTTTCATTTCATTCATGCATGAGCCTGACCTCATCAGACAAAAAAACATATAGGTCGAAAATGAAAACAGGTTATTACAACCATATGATTCCACTCTAAATAGTGAAGGCTTTTAATTACTCATCAGAGGATTGATATTAGAGGCTGAGCTAAGGCCGACAGCAACATGACCTTAATTATATATTGACACAGAGTCTCCCATTAATCTAGATATGATGGATCCAATGATTTGTTGCTGCTGTTTAGATTAATCAGTACATGATGCGTCACTCCTTGTGCTGTTTGTGTCTGGAGAAGGTTAAATGTTTGGTCAGATGTCACTGGTCAGTGGATGTATTTTCAGTGTAATCAGATGGGAGTAAACTGTGATGAAAAATATGTTTAGGTCTCCAAGACTATCAATGTCTTACCTGGCTCTGAAGCCAAGAGTCCCTGGATGTGAACCTGTCTACCTACCTGGAATATGTTGATAGATGTCAGGAACTCTTGGTTCTTTCTGATGTTCTCCAGTCGCTCCAGTTCATACACAGAGAGTCCTCCATATCCACTCTGAAGAAACATTCAATAACAGTTGAAAATACTTGTTTGGTTGACACTACTGAGTAAAAAGCACAATGTCAATGAGTCCAAGTCATTCAGGGTTTATATTCACTTACAGATGTTGGCTCCACATCACTGTTGTCATCCTCGTCCTCCTCCTCCTTCTTGACGTCCTTTATGTTATTCTGGCTGTTTCTATCCTCTTCCGTTTTAGCTCTCTATCAACAAATATGGGCGTATTAACAAACAAATGTTGTACCACTGTTGTTGTCTGTGTGTTTGTGAAGTGTCTCTCACCCTTCTCTTCTGGGGTGTGGGGTTTCCAGGAGAATACTTGAGGCGTTTAGGCGCCAGGGAGTTTCGTGATGATCGTCGGGTTGCTGCCCCGAGGTCCACAGGGGTCATTTCCTACAAGGTGTGCATTATTAACATAATGAGCAGAAACATGGCTTCACTCAATTTCTTCTACAGAAGCACAAGTTGTTGCGTAACTCTTAAAACACTCTCCTTCCGCCTGAAATAATGCATGCGTTACCCTGGTAACTACATGCCCTCACTTTAGCTCCCAAAACTAGCTAATGTTGACGTTATTCAACAGCTAGCTAGCTTAAATAGCAAAAACAAGATGCGAAACTTCCACAACTCACCAGCTTCACGACCTCCACAGCAGCAGTGCGTTTTGACCGTCTCGTCGCCATTTCAATACACTTACAACAATACGTGTGAATTATTCCTTCGACAGAGTTGTCAGAAAGCAATAAACTCTCTCTTCCCTCTCACTCTGCTCTCTATGGAAACACTTGAAAAACTACAAGGAGTTGGATAATTCGCGCCACACGTTGGAAATGTTTTGTAACAAGCCCCTCCCTTCCGTGTTGCGAAACAGAATCCTGGCCGCTCATTGGTTCGTCTGCAGAATAAGGGGCTGTTCCTTGCCGTTAACAGCCAATGAGCGCCTTACAATGCGGTGACGTCTCGTCTCCTGCTCCTGGTTCAACCTCCAGAGAGGCAGCGATAATGTCGCCACCTTCTGGCAGATGTGGGCAACAGCAGTGACAGGAAGCTGAAACATTTTGATTTTGTTGCAAATTCTTGGTTATTTATATAAGTAGTGTGTTTTTCTCCACACAAATCCACGCAAACACACAAATAATCAATTCAATTAAGACAATAACAAAATGAAAAGCCCAAAAGTGTAGTGGTAAAATTGTTTATTTAAAAAATGGAAAATGATTAGTTGACATCTGAGCTCCTGAATGGACCTTTTGTGCATGGCTCCAAAGTTTTGGTAAATTCGAGGAGGAGAACTGTCAGAAAAACAGCTTGTCCTTGTCTTTGCAGACATCAAGAATATTTCTCACACTTGATTTTGTCTCGAATGAAGCCACAAAGAGGCCACTCAGTGAAAGATGAAGTCGGTGACCAATTGATGATCCACTAAAACTCGAACTCATCGGACTCAGCGTAACACTTAACATGTCAGATGATTAAATGAACAATGTCGATTATGTGGCTGTTTCTCCTGTTTTGTACCAATGCTGTTACACTTTTTACCTTAAAAAAAGGACAACACAGTCCTGCATTTTCTTTATGTAGCCATTAATAACAGTAATTGCATTGAAGAGCTCCAAAACACCCACGTTATGAATTAAAAGAAACTCAAATAATAAATGAAAACTACAAAAAAAAGGGGGAAAGAATGCATAAAACAGGTATATTTCATGTTTTTTCCAAGTTGTAACTCACACTGTATACAAAACAATAAACCCAGTGATTGCACTTGGAAAACTATCCAGATTTGTGATTCATCGGTTACCATTATTTATATTCCAGGTTTTAAGTTCTGAAAATCATGAAAAACGATTGAACGAATGCCACACTTTCATTTGGAAAATACCCCCTAAAATGCACCCGATATGTCGCCTGATGAGTCCGCTTTGCTTCAGTGAGTCTGTTTACTGAACAACAAACACTGGGGAGAGGTTATATATCATAATGAAACGGACCAAATGGAAAAAGCGTATCCATGGAATAAAACAAAATCCTCAGGAAACACACAATGATTAAATCATTCATCATACTATAACAGCTTGACTGTTTGGCCTCGCATACTTTGGCACCTTAAAATGTTGAACGGAAAAGTTATTTAAAATCCTAGTAAAATGTTCTCTTCAGACATGTTTGTACATGCACATGATCCCGTGGAGATGCACCGCAGCTAAATGGACAAGAATGTGGTTACTGTGTAGCTCTGAGCTTGTAACGCTGTATCAGCTACATCGTCTGATGATACGCTTGTGTTCATGACATTCTGCTGTGAAATAAAATTTTAAGATAAAACACTTCGGGGAACATGAAAGCACAAACGTCCCATGGCTGACACTTTCCTGAGTTTGATCAGTCTTCCACCTTGTTGCGATGTTATGTCACTCCTCAGACTAAAGGTAGAGGGTAGGAAGAGCATGCAGCCAGTCCGCACATGTTTTGTCCTCGCTCAATCATAAAATATCTGATGGAACAGAGAGGAAAGGTGTCAATGAACCCTGAAAACTAGAACAAGTCATAACAGTAAATCACACACACACACACACACACACACACACACACACACACACACACACACACACACACACACACACACACACACACACACACACACACAGGCTATATTTACCCGTCAACACCCCAGGCCGGGCCCCAAGAGTTCTTCACAATCCAATATGGCGTGCCGTTCTCTTCGGCGCCGTAACCCACAGCCAGGACTGCGTGATTCACCTTGTCTGCTGTGTTCTCACACTTGGTGCTAAACAGACAACAGCGATGCTTTTAGATCAATAGAGAACATGTCTCTTGTTGGGTGAGTGGGCTGCTTTACTCCGTCAATATCACGCTACATCCTGCCGATGCAAAGACGTGTAGGTGCTTCTGTAGGTATTTTTATGACAGTTCCAGACAGACACAGGCTGACCAAAATAATTACCATTGTTTTGTTGTAATAAAAACCATTACATGTGGCTAAACTGTTGTAGTCTTCTCAAGTAATAAAAGTTACAGCTAACAACATATAACAAATGAGCCATCACGGCAGGCCGTACGCTGTACGGTAACTAGTTCCCAGTGATGGAATGTAACTAAGTACATTTACTCAAGTATTGTACTTTAGTAAAAAAAAATTCAGGCAATCTGCTTTGTATTTCCATTTCCTGCAACTGTACACATCCACTCCACTGCATGTTAGAGGCAAATGTTGCTGAATATAAGACCTGATAATCAACCAAGACAATAATCAGCTGACCTCTACTTTACAGCGTATACATACATACACACATACATGCATGCATACATACATACATACATACATACATACATACATACATACATACATACATACATACATACATACATACATACATACATACATGTAAACATATGTATCATTTACTTTCACTTGTACTTTTGATAAGTAAGTACAATCATTGCCAGAAAATTACTTTCCATACTTACATACAGTTAGAATCAGACACTTTTAGTCAAGTACCACCATTTGGGTGACTTTCAATTTTACCAAAGTAACATTCTTAGACAATTTCTTTACTTTTACTCAAGCATGTCTTCTGGGTACTTTATACAACACAAAAACAATCTAGCAGAGTCAACAATGCCTTTCAATTGTGGTGGAGTAGAAGTGCGTTTATTTCAAAATTGTAATTAAGTACAGTACTTGAGTTAATGTATTTTCTTACTTTACACCACTGAGAATACTTTAACTCTGGTCACCACACTGCACTGTTCCAACAGCAATGTTGATGTAAACACTTCTGCAAAGCAGTGCCACAGCACTAAATCTGACAGACTTTTGCAATTTAAAAAGCAACACGATGTACAAAGTTGTGCAATCAAAAGTCTGCAACACTGCCTGTGTTTCTGTCACATCCCACCGACAGCCATCAGCTCAGATCTAGGTCACTGCAGATGTCACGGAGTAGCCCCGTTATGCTCATAATCCTCTTCCAAGACTAAATAACTTCTGCGCCAGTGGATTACTACCCAAGGAAATCCCATTATTGTAGTGCAAATGTTTCTGTAGTGTGACAGAAACAAGGTGGTCCTCTGAACAGTTCTAACCTCATGTTATTTGTGGACAACAGTAAATACATAAATGTTTGTTGAGTTTTAGAGGTCCGCAGCTCACCTGGTGTAAACTCCTTCTTTGTAGTGCATGAAGTCAGACACGACCTCGAAGGCGAAGGACACTGGGTTGAGCCTGGCCACAGCATCAACCATGGCTTTTTCATCATACTGTGGACAGACCAAAGAAACAGGAATTAAACAGTCAAATAAAGAAATAATCTAATTTGCCTCTACCAAAAATAGCTGCCACTTGGCTCTTCCTCTTTGGAGTTTACCCCGAAAGAGACGGTTAACTGCACCTGACTCGGGACTTTTTGTACGATTACAACTTGTTCACTCACACTTGATATGTTGACAACATCGTGGACAAAAGCAGCTGCGAGCGCAGGTTCAAACTGGCAAGAGTCATCCTAAAACAAGAAGGAAGAAAAGTTAATCTGTTTATTTTACATCAGAAATAATCACACTGAGACGTTATTTGAGAAACGTCATACAATGCCTTTGTAGGGATAGTCCTCCTCTGTCATCAGACCGTTGTTGTATTTGATGTACTCGAACGCCTGACTGGGGAGCCCGCTGAAACAAACCAAGCAATGTTCAGCTGGTTGAGGCCTTTAACACAAGTATTACTATAAGTTATAACGTCATACAATATCAAATCCATGCTACTTACCCAAAGCATCCATGATTGTTGAAGTCTTTGGCACAGTCTATCAGCTGCTGCTCAGACTGATACAGAAAACAAACTGCATCATGCATTTATACAAGCAATCGCACTGTACTACAGTCCGTACTGGTTACAAAAGCGCATCTTCTAAATGATCCTTGTGATCAAGTGGATCCCTACAAGTTTCTTAGCCCAGATGTAAAAAGGTGCTGACGTGTGAGATCTATGAGATGGATGAGGTGAGTAAATCATTACGGGACAGATCTCACCAGAGGTATCAGCTTCCCGGTAGCGATAGCAGTCACCGACTCCAAACAGCCGGTGGTAGAGAAGGTCCAGCAGCTGCCGCAGTGACCCTGAAGACACAAACACAACTAAACTCAATCGGCTGATAATTCACTTACGTTTAATTCAACTGATTTTACACATCAAGGTACATCGTTTAGGAAAACTGTTGACAAAGGTTAGCCTGTGTTACGAACCAGGTGTATAAAGGTAAAAAATATACTGTCTTTCACAATACTATTTTTTTGCATCATGGGAAATGTAGTATATTTAATTTGATCTATCTCACACACACACTAGTACTTAATTGCTGAGCACTCCTTTAAATTAATAATCCAACTTCTATTAATGAATAAAACAAAGTGACAATAACAGCTGTTGTTTTCACTGTTGTCTTTGATACTTACTCTCCAATTAGTCAGGCCACATGCATAAATAATTTATCTAAATGTTTAATAAATGCAACCAAATGAATTTTAAATGAAAAAACAGAATATTTTACTGATTCAACTGTGCTCACATTTAAATCTAACTAGTTTAAATAGGAAACATGAGTGTTCCTCTCCTGCATCATGCAGCCGTTACCACTCTCTGCTTACCTACACGTCACTCAAAGAATAATGTAATTAACCGATTAATTTACATTCACATTTATTCATTTGTCCAAAGCAATGTACAAATAAGGGATGAGCCTTCGAGAGGAAGTCAAGCGACACTCAGCTCCGTGTTGAACATTAATTATCAGGGAGGTTCATTATGTATCCTGTGATTCATGTCTCTGTCCTACTTCTTGATGCTCCCGTTTACATTGTGATGTTACTTTAGTGGTCGTTCAGCACCATTTTAAGATACCTGGTTCTTCACAGGAGTCACATAGTTGCCTTTCATCCTCCAGTCTATAAACTCGGGGTAAGCACCGGCGCTGCTGACATGACCTCCTTCAGTGGCCGAGCAGTTCTGCAAGCGACCAGAATCATAGCATTGTAACAAAAAGTGGCACATTTACAAAAGCTCCAGTGGCGCCGAGTGTGTTGTATTATAAGATGTATCATACCTGAGGCTCCGTCAGGAGAAATGATTTCCTGAACTCTTCAAATGTCATGTCTGAAAACTGATTCAGGCCCACTAGGTTGGAAAAGGAGAGACTCTGTGAGAACAATCACCCTCCTGAGTAAAAATCTATTCAATACATGTGAGGAGAGAGGAGTCAGTGCAGAGCTGTACTGTACTTGTGAAAGAGTGATTTCCAGCATTATGATGATCGATTGTCCTCTTGTTCTCAGCGAATATGTGGAGCCGGTGGTAAAACTCCAGAGTGTCGTAAACTCTGTTGTGCTGCACGTTAAAAAAAAACGAAATGTAACATCACACAGAAGAAATAGGTCCTGTTTAAAAATCTTGTTATGGAAACATTCACAATAAAAACAACTCATAATACTGTGATAATGTAAACATACCTGTGACATCCACTGTTTGAACTGATATTCCTCTGACAGGACACAGAATGAAGCAGTCAGTTATTAATAAAGAAGCCTGATAATCAACATTTAAAATTTACACCTGAAGGGAAATGTAATTAAGTACTATCACAAAAAGTACAAATTTTAAGTACTATCTCCATTTAATGCTGCCTCTACTTCACAAGGGGACATTTGTGTATTTTGTTTCTCTACAGATTGAGTCTAAGACCCAAGTCCAAGAAATAGCTCCAGTAAAAGACATTGTAAAACAGTAAAATGATACTTAACACACAAAAATCCTCAAAAGTTTTTCCTTATCAGTTATTGGTGTAAACAGATTGAATGTGGAGTTGTTTCTCTATTCCTTGTTCATTTATTTATTTATGTATTTATTTTTGTTTGTTTGCAGAAAGTAAAGAGGGCATATATATATATTTACACACACACACACATATTTATGTATATATAAATATGTGTGTGTGTGTAAATATGTAGATATGTATGATGAGGGAATTATGGGAAATAGTACATGTTTATAGAAGACAAAAAAATTTCAATATATAAGCTCTCATACATAAGATAATGGTTGATAAATTAAATTATATTTTGCAGGACATATTTGGTTATAAATTATATATATTTGTGTGTTTAAATATTTGTATATGTGTGTATATAAATATATAACATATTTATTTATTTATATATTCATGAATTATGGTTAAATAAGGATTCGATAAATAAAATAACTTATTAATTTTCCTCTTCCCACTCCTACATGTAATTAGAATTGCCTGTTTTCATATGCACTACTCTTTTATTAGTTTGTTTGATTATGGACTGAAAAATTAAAAATGTACACGTTCAAAATAAAGATTTCATTCAATCCATCAATCACTTTCCTCCATTATGAGTACTATTAGCCTACTTTAAAATACTTTATGTACATTTTCCAATAGGTTTCCTTGTAATAGAAGAGTGTTTTTAAATGGCTGAGTACTTCTACCACTGTTTGTAATATAAAATATATATCTTTATGTGTCCCTTATATCCTGACTGCTGTCTGTACTGGAGCTGCACACACGGTGTCAACACCTGTTGCTGTTGAACTGACTACATTCAACTCGCTGTAAGACGACAGCGACTGTGACGAACAGAAATAAACGCTTCTAATAAAAGTGCCGAGCTGTGAGTGAACTTACCTGCGAGTGAAACCAGCGGTGTCAGATGAACCGAAGTGAAAACGGTGGCGGTGATGAAACAGAGGACACGCAGCGCCATTCTGTCCCCCTGCAGACTCCTACAGGCTGTGAGTCACGTGACCCAGCAGCTCCCTTTCATAATAAAATACTCGACACACCCCCTTTTCCTACGTCACTCCTCTCACCTTCCCCCCAACTAACATTATGGGCTAACACCAGCCAGAAACTGTTTTGCACCTCTTTTGATATTGTTTACACGTGGCATTGTTTTTGCTTTTATAGAAGTCAAAGTAAAGAAAATATGTACTTCATTATAAATTTATTAATTCTGTTGGCAAAATTCCACATTCATAAATGTAGTAAATTCAACAGTAAAAACCTAATTTTGTCCCTTTTCTCAGTGAAGTTGTACATTATATTAATTTGTTTTCTGGCTCCAACAGCAAAAAGGCGATAAAAACTGTCAACATATGGTCCTCTTTCTCTTTTTAATAACATACAAGCTTCCTCTGGCAAAGCTTTTTTTCTCCTTGTTTGTATTTTATGTGTTCATTCACTATATATTTCTGTAAGTCACATCTGAATTGTAAACCCCTTTTTGCAATAAAAATGACTTTGAAATTTAAAAAAAAAAAAAAAAAAATTATTATGGGCTAACACAAGTCATTAACACAGTGTAAAACAAACATGACAGCCTTCTCCCCCTGAGAAAGAATAGATTTATTAACAAGAGGTAATCAGGAAAGAATACACTTTTATACAAAACTGGAAATACTACTCAAGCTGTTGAAATAGACTGAAAGATAATTCTCATACCACTGGGTATTGCTCACTGCAAACATCTGATGTGCCTGTTAGAAGGGGTAAAGATCCATGTGCAAGGGTGGGGTTTAAATACAGTACACATACTGTTTCTAGATATAGATTTGATTTGAACACGTGGAAGTGGTACATGCCTGCCACTTAAGCTTTAGGTTGTTTTTTTTTTTCTATACAAAGCCTGTAAAAAATACCTATAAATATTCCAAGAATCAGCACGATATTACTACTGTATAGCTCCTGCTAACACGCCGTGAATAGACAGGATACAGAATGTGTTACACTTATAAGTTGCTTTCAACGTTTGTTTTTAAAGTATCATACACAGCAAAAAGTTATTACAGAGTTGAACGATCATAAGGATAACACATTTCGAGGGATATGTTTTTTTAAACACATTGCACGTTAGGAAATGCATCAGACTGCCTGTACACGGTACTGTACACAGCAAATAGTTTTCTGCTTCATTGGCAAATCGTAGAACAAAATAGTTTACATACTTTTTGTGGTATATAATCCATTTCATGGTTAAGGCAAACCCATAATGCACTGGCCAAAGAGGATTAACCGTAAAAACTATGCTCTTAGTGTCTGAGTGTAGAAGCTGGGAATTTAAACTTCCTGAAGTGGCTCAACATTGGTTACATCTGCTACATACACTGCCCGGTGCTGATACTGTATATACATCATGTCGCCCACCAGGGGAGTAAGGTGATAATAAGCGTAAAAACCCATTTCTCCGAACTGAAAACATGAATCCCAGCTCAGTCAGAAATCAGCAGGTAGTCTCTTATCAGTTCGCCTCCGTCCTTTGTCAGCAAGTGGCTACATAAAACATCAGAGCACATGATTCAACTTTAGCCACAACAGCAGTCCCACTTTTCACCTCCTGAATTTCTAAAGTTGAAAGAAATTGGTCTAAATGTTCAAATCTTAAAGGTATACTATCCAGGATTTTTCAAAATAAAGGAAAAAAAGTATAGACTCAAACAAAGTTAATCTCCTCACAATCATCATTTATGACCCACTAGAAGTTAGAGGTGTAACGATACATCGATCCGGATCGTTATTTCGATTCAATGATCAAAGTGACAAACATCGATTTATATCGCCGCCATCCTTAAGATACGCCCTTTATTTTGAAATTCCCATGACACGTCTCCTTTCTAAACAGTGCTAGCTAGTCCAGGAAAAAGACGATGAGAGTGTTATGTCAGCAGTGTGAAAATATTTTGGATTTCAGAGAAATCGGTATCGGTCTGTATCTGCAGGTTTTTTAAATCCTGCATAGTATACCTTTAAGTTTAAATCCTTAAGATTTTCATGAAGTCAAACTCAATTTTTGATGCTATTACTGAATACATTTTTCTGCAATAACCGTTCACTGTATGAACCTTCAGAAATGTGTAGTCTTCAGCGACTCAGTGTCCGCCATTCACCCCATTGTATTCAAATCAACTCGTCCTGAAATCTTCAGGATTACAGCTTTAAATTCATGCAGCTAGCTGATTAGCAGATATTAGTATTCACTTTTAAGACGCTACACTTGAGGACAAACAGGCTGACGTGCTAATCAGGCAGGATGTTTGTACGGGGACTTGTTGTTTGCGGTTAGGTGCAGATCTCACTGTGACTTTGACATCTGAGCAGAAAAGTGGGAGTTGATCATCATGTGTCCAATGTGACCACCGTCGCTCATGAACGAGTCTTCTTCCTACTGCACATGCCCATCAGGATACGACTAAACCTCACGTCTGTATACTCTCTCATCTGTTTATTCTGTGGTTGAAAATAACTTTGTCGTAAAATGTTGTTTAAGACAATAGATAACATATAAATACTCTGTAACTATATAAATTAAACCTCTCTGGGCTTCTACTCAGTCTCTAATAACAATTATACACAACAAGTCCATTGGGGAGCACAAACTAGAAGGGCACAGCCTACTGTGTCTAATACAAATAATAGTGTATGTACATTATGATATATTGTTCCTGTACACTCCGTGTGAGGGTTGAGAGAGAGAGAGATCCTCTTCATGATGACATTTTGGGCTCGATTCTCAGAGAGGCTTCGTACAGGCTCTCCTCATCCAGCGCTGAACTGCAGTCCAGCAAGTACTTTGCAACCTAAAGCGATGATGAACACAGACAGAGCGGTTCCTTTAAGGCTTCTTTCTCATTTTAAGACTCAACATTTAGAATAGGAGTCTACTGCATGTATACCAGTCCATGTATATCACTTCTGTTGACCTCTGGAAATTAGCTTTTATTCACTCCTTCTTGTTGAGAAATGGCATATTTTTGCTTTTGTGATTTTTTGCTAAATATGGTTTGAAATGGTCTTAAAATGATTTAAAAATCTGGAACAACTTGTAGAAATGTTGTTAATATTGTGAATAACCTACTAATGTCATCAGAATAACATCCACTGAGAAAACATTATATCGTTCTTCCTCGAGGCGATCACTGTCTAGTTATCAAAGAAACACATTACTCCCCATTTTAATCTTACTTGCTTCCTGCAGGCACTTTATACAGGTTAATAGATACAATAAATATGATATTTCTTATGATTTAAACTTGAAAAAATTCACATTCAGCCAATATTGAGTAACAGTAAGAAAAATACCTTTTTACTAAACAACAGATCATTAGAAAAACTAGTCAAATATAAAACACACAATAAATGACAAACCTGAAACATTCTCACCTTTGGTTGATAATCAATCTTGTAAGCCGTTTGCTGAAACTGACGTATCTCTCTGATAATGTGAGATATCTGCGGACAAAGTCAACAAAATCATATCAAATTGGTTTGTCCACAGTACTTGATGCAGATGCAATACTTGATTTTTTCATCTAACTAAAATAACAAACTACATTAAAGGTGCAAAAGGAAAACATTTTGGTTGAAACAGTTTTGAAGTCTGTGAACAGACATCAACTGAAGTGAGCCTGCTAACCAGTTAGCCCCAGCACGGCCCGGTCCAAAGCTCCTGTGCTTGGGGTGTAAACACCAACCTTAACCTGATGCACCAAGCTCCCAGTCTGGACCAATAGAGGCTAGAAGTTACTCTGGTGACAAGCATATTGTTTTTGCGTATTAAATGGACAGCTAGCCAATTCTTAAATCTTGCACCTTTCTTGCATCTCTCGACCAGAAACAATATAATGTGCATGTTGTTAAATGTACATCAGCACGCTGGTGTTCGTTACCATTCTCATCTTGGAGAAGTTGACCAGATTGTCCTCGGTGTAGTTGGGTGTCCCCTCCTCGATGAAGGCCAGGTCAGTCAGGTACATTCCCAGGTAGGGAACACAGGGAGGGTCGCAGCTGACAGAAAGGCAGGTCAGATAAAGAGAGACACATCACACAAACAGAAAGGAAAATATATATATACAACTCCTCCATCACAACGTGTGAGAACAGCAAAGTGACAAGAGATACTGACTTCTTCAGAGCTTCTCTCAGGTTTTTGAATCGTCCCTCTGATGACACCAGCTTCTGTAACTTGTCGATCACAGTCTTGGTCTGGAAAATGTAGCAAGGCCAAACTGTTATTGCCAGCAACAATAAATCTGATTGAAACCGTCAGCACCTACATTACCCACAATGCAACGGAGCCACAAGACCTTTAAACATACTTGTGTACCACCATGTGTAAAATTGGTTGAGTTACCCCTAAGAGATGTTAAGGTGCCTGAGACAGCTGAACTTTAGTGATTCCTTGAAATAAAACCTGAACATCTTCTATCTACATGTCCGAAGAGACTGATACCTGCTTGGAGACTTTGAGCCAGGTCTTCTTGAGGCGGAAGATGGAGCTGCGGTTGAGAGAGGACGTGATTTCCAGCATGGCGTTGTAGTTGTGGAGGCAGCGGCAGATGTCGGCCACCGCCACCCACTTCTCGATCACCCCTACCCGCATGTTGACATCGTCCCAGTGCAGGATCTCTGTGGCGATTCTGTTGCTGATCTGACAGAAGGAGAGAAAATAACATAATTATCTATCTATCTATCTATCTATCTATCTATCTATCTATCTATCTATCTATCTATCTATCTATCTATCTATCTATCTATCTATCTATCTATCTATCTATCTATCTATCTATCTATCTATCTTTTTACATACATCGTTGAAATGCTTGGTTGTCTTCATGATGTACGGAGTTCTCTCGTTCTTGTCGTTCTTCATCCAGCCTTGACCAAAGAACTCCCTGCAGAAATAAACATGTTTTTCAAACGATCAATGAGAAAAAACACACCAACATCCGGTGCCTGCCTGCGTGTGTGTGTGTGTTTGCACACATGCATGTACATGTGTGTACTCACTCGTATGGGATGACCTTGAAGACCAGGTGGTCCAGCAGTGTGAGTTGCTCGGCTATCTCCAGGGCAGAGTGGCTCTCGAACGGCTCAGTCTTACAGTCCTCCATGGCCTGACCCACACACACACACACACACACACACACACACACACACACACACACACACACACACACACACACAATGAAAAGCGTTTTAACAGCTGAAGCGCAAATCGTTTCTACAGGACCACAAATAATTTGAAGAAAGAGTTTTTCTTTTAATACTGAAATAGGCTTTTGTAGTCCGTCTCTCACCGTCTGTATGATCTCTTCCAGGGTGACCTGGTTGTCTCCAGGGTCCTCCTGAGTGAGAGTCCTACATGCAGAAAGAGAAAAGTGCCGTTATTTGACAGTTTTGTCCACAATTACCACGACCTTAATAGATACAGAAGAGTGCCAAGCCTGACCCAGTACACTGGGTATTCATTTTTCTTTTTGGTTCATTTTAGGTTAAGGACACATTTGACGTCATCTCCACAGGCTGATCATCTTCATCAGAAAGCTGCTAGGTTGTTAGATCACCCTCAGCAAATCTCCATTTCAATTAAAGTTATCTATTTTGCTCAAAAAGAAGTGAAGTGTGTTTTCTTTCTGTAGCTCCTCTGCCAGCCTCCACCAGAGTGTACATTTAGGCCAGAACAGAACAGAGGTCTGTGTACTGTACCTCCAGTTCTCCAGTTGTCATTAACCATGGCTACAATTGTTAGCGTCATAAATACAGTTGCAGAAACTTTTTTTTCGACAGGGTGCTGACAAATACATTTGTCATATGACTGTATGTGCGATCAAGCGATGGTGACAGGAAAACCCGACCTGATAATATTCGCAGCTGCCTTTCTTTCCTGTGTCAGAAGCTCTGGGTCATGCATCACCTCCTCCAGGAAGCCAATTACCCGCATCTTCAGCTCTGTGTTCAGCTCAAAGTCCTGAGGAACAACAAGCAGAGTCATTACAGAAGTTTGTTTTTTTTTCTTCTGAAAAGACACAGAAAGATGGAAAGAAACGACAAATAGCGGGAAAAGGTTGAAGTGTACCTGCGAGTGTTTGGAGACCCAGTGACGCAGCACATTCAGGACTCTGTTGGTGGCAGCTCTTCTGATGACAAACTCTTTGTCTCCATTCCTCTGGTCTGTGGGAAAACCTGGAGGCAGGTTTAACAAAGTCACACTCAGAGTGAGGTCCAACATCACAGAGCACCCGGATATGTGATACTGTTATCTTAACCTGCAGACTCATGTTGTTATTTTGCGTCTTTTAGATATGAATCTACATTTATTGAGTGTTGCTGAGGTCCTTACCAGAATCATATCTGTATTCCCCTCATTCGTTCTTTAATATTTCAAGTATAAACTTGGCAATCAAGAAATTTAAGTCAGGGAATGTTTTTTTCAAGACATGTGGTTAAAAAAATGAAAGTTAATCATCATATATTGCTTTAATAAAGGCATTAAATGGACAGAGGACTTCTAATTTATAATTTGTTTGGACGCCCCCTGGTGGACATGCAGTACTCCACTGTTTCAGCTCTGGACCAGTGATGACTTCACTTGATTTATGTCACAATCTTTTCTCAGAAGGGTGTCTTGATAATCCAAATAGCCAAAAATCATCAACAGTCAATGAATTTAAATTGCGATCATGCTAGATTTTAGCCCCTGTTTCTGTATTCAGATTCCCTTTGATTTCCAGCTTCCAGATAGTCCCCCAAAAGCCTCTCTGTTGGTCAACAGAAGCACTATCCCCTCATGCGACTGACCTGTGCTGGCGAGCGACATGCGACGGTACTTCTCCTTGGTCGGAGTGCCTTCATTGGCACCGGCGGTGGCGATGGCGAAGGCTGAGGCGGCAGAAAGGGCACTGCGGTTATTGTCCAGCTCCCGGCAAGATGACACCACCATGCCATTGTTGAAGGAGAACAGGGAAAACTCTGCAGGGGAAGGGAAACATAACAGAGAGATTTAAAGATTATAATCCATAATCACTCTCTATTGAATGAATCGAGAACATGTCTTATTTTCTGACATACACAAATATTACAACCCTTTTTCGGCGTGCAGGATTAGGCTGAAAGGGGAATCAGTTCGGTGATTAAATACATGGTTGGACTATCTGTGCATAATCAAAGTTGTTGACCAGCGGAGGGCAACGGAGAGCTAAAACCGAGCGAGCACAGTGTGTCCTGCAGCTCGTGCAGTGACGGTGTACACTCCACTGTCTCTGCCTCCCTCCCTTCCTCCCTGCCTTCCTCCGTTCAGCCGGGGGCGGTATAGAAGAACATGCACATCGTTGCTAAGGTACAAGGTTTCCTTCCACCTACTCACACAAGGCACTGGCTTCCCTTGTATCCAGCACCGTGGGAAGAGAGCACACTGGGGATGAATTGTGCCTGACTACCTACGGGGTGGATGCTCCCTCTCTGTGCAGTACGGGGAGGGCCGGGAGGCTGTGGGTGGTTTTTATCAAGACCTTATTTGGCTACAGTTACGCTTGTCATTTTCTGAAAAAAAAAAAAAAAAGTTTTCTATACAGTCCACTGTAGCAGGGTTTAATTAGCTCTGTGATGTACTCTTCTCATCTCAACGTCTTTGCACTTCTCACATGCACAATCTGACGCTGCTGGATGGTAAAAATGGATCTGATGGTTGAAATCACACTAATGTCTGAAACACTGATACTATTGATTCAAACCGAAAACTATGATTTGTCCCTGATGCGTACCTACATCTATTCTGAGACAGCAGCCAGTGTCCCCTGCTTTCTACACATTAAGTAATGACGGAGAGTAGAAGATGTGAATACCACTCTCATGCCTGTACTGTAAATATTTACCTGCAGCCAGTAGCCAGTAAGCTGAGCTGAGCACAAAGATTGGAAAAACGGGGAAAACGGTCTGACTGAAATGTGATAAAAATCTGCCTACCAGCACCTTTTGCAAGTTAAAGACTGAACAATACTGTGTGGTTTCACGGCGGGGGTTTGTGCCAAACCTTTTCCTGGCAGTGCACAATACCTTCCTTGAGTCACTGTTGGTGGCACCCTGACAAGAAATAGTCCACATAACCCCCATAAAACCAACATTTCTCATTTTAAAACTTTGTTTTGTGGACAAATGAAACAAATGCAATCAAAATTTTAATTTGTGGGCTTTAGACATGCTAGTATGTGGATTTTGTTACCTTTAAAAAGAGCTAGGCTAGCTTTTTACCCTGTTTCCAGTCCAGGCACTGTGTCCTACAAGGGCCAACAAGGGCCCAAACGGCTCCTCTAACCCTTAAAGTAATCTGCTGGGGGGCCCTTTGGCGACCAATAGTCTAACCCACGGGCTAGACTATTGGTCGCCGTGCTCATGAATAAGAGTATTTCCCAAAATGTCTAATGATTATTTTTAGCCCAATTGTTCTTTGTAGCCACTGCTGACTCAGTCAGGAAATATCCCGGTGTCCGTCGATCTGAAGTCCAGCTGGTCTTTCACTGGACAATTCATCTCTTAAAATCCGCTTTAATTTCAGTTTAACTGCTCATTTCATATTCCCTGGTTTTCTGACAAGTGAAGTCATGAAATCTGCCAGTTGGAATGATTCATTCAAGTGCTCACAGAGGGTGTAACACAAGAAAAGCAGGCCTGTTAAATGTGCTTCATGTTACCAATAGCTTTTGTTAGTGACATGATCTATTATTATTGATTTTATTTTGTCATGTTCGCCTGCGCCAAGACGCCCCGCTGGCAAGTACTGTATGTCACTCGCAGCGAGCGCTAAGCTGCTGCAGTTTGCCAACTCTTCCATTCTCGCCAATTACTTAACAATCCTGCCAACTCATTTGTTTTTATAACTGGTGGACTGGGATTCAAAAGTAGCTCACAAGATGTTCTAAAAGGGGCCCAGATATAAAACAGCTTAAAGAGGACAACGCCGGGTCCAAACACAATAACGGAGAGACAAATTCAGACCCTACCAGAGTTTTTCGACTTGACGTTCTTGGGTGTCGATGGTGACTTGGGAGGAGACATTTCTGCCTCTGTTTCGTCACTCTGACCCGGGTCCTCATCACCTTCCTCTCTCACCGACAGATCTGGATTAAAAAAGAAAAAGTGTTGGGTTGAGCAAGCTGGGAAATGGATGGCGAGGGCAACAAAAGGTTTATGTGTTTATAGCTGAAAATCTTGGTCGGTTGAAATTTACAACATTATTAAACAAATTAATAGGATTTTAAAGGATAAGTTCACCCAAAAATGAACACTTGATCATTATCTTGTCACCCCCTTGCGAATGGAAAGTTGGGTAAAATGTCGTGATCTATAAAATACTTAAAAAGGTAAAATAAAACAACCAAATGAAATATTAAATGGCTCCACACAACCTGTACAATATGATACAACTGATTCGAAAAGATGTTTATGCTCTCAAACTTCAAACTTGAGGGTGAGTAGATAGTGACTGAATATTCATTTTTGGGTGAACTTATCCTTTAAGTATCCTTTAAAAAACCACACCACATGTTCACTTGGTTGTGTTGTTGATCATTTCTGTTTAAAGGAGCTGATGCAAATTCCCCCGGACAGTGATTCTGACCTTGCTTGTTGGAGGCAGACTCCTCGGTCTTGCCTTCAGATTTGGCCTCTCCGTCGTCGGAGATCTTGCTGGCCATGGTGCTGGACACGTAGAGCTTGTTGATGTCGAGGGTGGTCTTGCTGAAGGGCGACATGGTGGAGTGCATGCTTGCATAGCCATTGGGAGAGCAGCTGAGCGCGGCCAGGTCCAGGGCTTTGCCCCCCGTGATGATGGGGATGTTGAGCGAGAGCTTGCGGCGGCGGTTGGGCGAGGACGTCTTGGTGATGGAGAGGGGAGGAGGGGAGGAGAACTTGCGGCTGGCACGCGGCGACGTGGGCGGATCGCCGTAGAGGAGTTTGTTGTTCTGGCTGCTGGCGAAGAAGAGCTCCAAAGAACTGCAGGAGAGGAGAAGGATGAAAGAGAGGAGAAAACAGAGGGACGAGTGAGGAAGACAGAAGAGCATCTTTCACTGCTATAACCAACACTTTTTGGGGGGATTTGGGGTAATTATTCCCCGTGACCTGAATAGGAGAGAGTGCAGAGGGGAGAAACGGAGATAATGGGTGTTCATGGTGCACTTGGTGTCTGTACACAGAAGCAGAGAGGGAACACATTAACCACAGGGCTCTTCGGGAGCTCCTGCCTCTTTTATTTAAGCTACATTGTTTAAGACAGCATCCTCCTTGCACTGAGAGCCACCCCCTCTGAAGGCCTATAAATAGCATGTCAAGTGACAGTGTGGGAGGCACGGGTGCTGCCAACAGCAACCAGCCCAGGGGAGGCCCATAGAGACACGGGGAGAGAGAAACAGAGAGAAAAGGGGAGCCAGATAGAAACGGAGAGGGAAAGTGGGAGAAAGAGACAGAGGTGCAGTGCAGAAAAAAGAAGAAAAAAAAAAAAAAAAGCAGGGGCACAAACAGCAAGACTGAGAGGGAGGGGGCGAGAGAGGAGCAACATAGTGGATATGGATTCCACCACAGCGAAGGCTGCTGGCTGGGAGTGGGCGAATGGGAAGCCTCCAGCCCTCTGTGGTGTTATAGCTGCAGCCATGTTGTGTCTCCTCGCCTAAATTTGCAAAACAGCAGAAGAAAGGAGAGATGAGGGGAGCAAAGATGCGAAAGAGGGAAGGAAGTGTAGAGGAAAAAGGGGAGGCAGAGAGGGGTGAGTCAAAAACAAAAATGAAAAAGACAGAGCGAAGCGAAGAGGAAAAGTGGAGAGTCAAGAGAGGACACGAGTGAAGCAGGAAAGAGGAATGACAAGAGGAGGTAATTTAGCAGGAGAAGAGAGAGGAGTAAGACAAAAAAGAAGGGAGGGAGGCAGAGGAGAGGAGAGGAGAGGAGAGGAGAGGAGAGGAGAGGAGAGGAGAGGAGAGGAGAGCAGGGTCTGGGTGCAAAACACCACCATCAATATTTAATACCGTAGAGTCGCTGCAGATGATGGGAGAAAGGGAGAGAAAGAGGGAGGGAGGGAGGGAGGGAGGGAGGGAGGAGATGAGGAGAGAGGGAGAGGGTGGGGTCCTGCAGCAGAGTGAAGGGTTGCCATGGTGACAGCGCAGCGGAGAGAAGAACGGTCAGACTTGTGGAAAGAAAAATAAAAGTGAGAGAACGGAAAAGGGTAAAGGGAGGAAGGAGAGAGAGGAGGAGGGGTTAGGGAGAGGTGGGCGGACGCAGGACCCAATTAACCGTGATGGCGGACAGAAGACAGAGGGGTGGACGTGTCGGCGTGACCTCTCGCTGCCTCTCCTCCCGGTCCCCCTCTCACCTGGACGAGGCCATGATAGCATGATGGGCTGCTTACAAGACAGTCCACGTGAGAGCAAAGACGAATCCAGACACCGGGGAAGTCCCACCTTTTCACTGCACCATTACAGCGCTGTTGCTGCATCCTCAGGAGAAAATGTGTGAAAATGATCAAACTTTGTTCCCCTTCCAGTCGTCACAACACGCAGAGATCTGCCTCGGAGAGATTAATGCAATAAACTATTTTAGCTCTGCTGTTTGAAGTCGTCCACTTTGACTTCAACAGGAAATATGAAGGGACAGATGAAATTATAAAGTAAAAGCACACTCCAAAATAACTTAATCACAGTTTCCCTCTGAAGTCGTCATTTGCATTTCAGGTCTATTCTCATTATTGGCCTTGTTGCTTGAAAGGTGCAATACAAATAAACTCGCCATCTATGGCTTCACAATATCCAATACTTATGCAGTTGTTGACTGATGCACCCAGAGTGTGATCACATTTCATTTATCCTCTGTGCTCAGATAGTTATCCGATGTTGGTGTACTGTAACAAGACTATGAGGATGTTCCGACCCGGTGTTACCATCCGTCCTGACTGATCTGATCGTAAGCTGAAAGCTCAAAGTCTGTAACTTGACATCACATCTTTTTGTTATGCAAAGAGAGAAAGAACTTAATGTATAGCATTAGCCGAATTTACCAGAAGGCGCAAATACTTAGGAATTTGTCAAAGACAGCATTTCACAATGTTTATAAATTTTCTCTGAACTCAAAAACTCACAAAATTTAGTGATTTTTTAATGGAACCTGGAGAATTGTTGTTGAAACAGTGTGATAAAACAGGTGCTACATGTTGGCAGGTAAGACGCTCGTTGACTGGTACAGAAAGCTAAGGCCGATTGAAATGTCTCTAGTTTTTGGTAGGAACCAGAGGTTATTCACATTTTTTTCTAAAACATGGTGCTCAATGAAAATTTCATCTGGGGACCATGCATGCAGGAGAAAAGATATTTAATTCTGGATGAAGGTGGTGGACCGACTACCTGAGCCACTAGCATGAAAACACAAGTCACATATCAAAGTACAAATGCTGCTGACTGGCTTAAGACAAACATGACCCATTTTGAACTACAGCTGCAGACATTCCCAGAATCCACAGGAGTGGAATCAAAATAACTATTGCCATAAGTATGAGGGGAAGAAATTGCATCTCGGTGCAATAAATAACCAAACAAATAAAACAATGTGCACACAGGAGTCAGCAGAACAAGACATGAAATGTTAGATTCACAACAGCTACTTGACATCTTCAACCGCTCTCTGTTAACCTCAACTTCAACCTTAACCTCAATCTGGTTAATACGGACAATTTCGTACCAGTGAGCTCTTAAAATCCCTGATTAAACCTGTTGGATCAGCTAACCCAGGTCATCACTCACCGAGCAGGGATGGCACTGATGGGCTTCTTGTAGATGGTGATGAGCTTGTCCAGAACCACGTCTGCACTGGTGAAGACGCGGTAAGAGTGGAGGAAGGTGTTCAGGAAGTCGATGGAGAGGAAGCGCAGGTCGGTCAGCCTCTCCAGCAGGCGCTCCACGCTGGCGTAGCGGATCTGCAGCACCTTGCAGGAGTTCATCATCTTGCTGAAGCGAATGTCGACATCGTCGCAGTACAAGCTGGTGTCCGACCTGCGTTGGAGTTCAAATGAGGTTAGGAATGTTCGCCGCAGGGATTTAACTCCCAGTACTTATGCAGCCTTCCAGTTTCTATGCTGCTGTGGTCATGTGTGGGGTAGTGAGCAGAGCATTAAGGCTTCTGTAGGCAGGTCACCAGAATACAAATGTGAAATATGTAAACTCCGATAATGCTCTGCAAAACACGACAGCGGCCTCGCGTAGGGCTTTACTAAAAACCGATGCAGACTCTCTGGTAAGTCTTCTCACCGGCCTCTACAGGCTGTAATTGAATCAGGGAATCTCCAGGCTGGAGAGAGAACACTGAATCATTCAGAGCTCCTGAACAATGCAGAAGATTGTAGACATATGTTGTGTGAGGGTCGCTGTTGAGTTACAGTCAGGGGGCAAAGATTTTCTAGTGAAGGAGTATACACTCATGCAGAAGGAGACGTTTAATTTCTTGTGCTACAACTCTAATATTTGGGTTTGTGTGTGATCTTATTTCTTTAAAGGGCTGTGCAAGGGTTGCTAAGACGTTGGTTTAAGGGCTACAGGTCGAATTAGGCCATAGTGTCATCGAGGGTCTTGAAGTGAACACACGTGTGAGTTTTCATGTATTTTCAATGCATTAATCATATATTTATAAGGGGTGGAAACAAAATTGATTCACTTTTTAGTTTTTTTTTACCATATCCTGGATCGAATCTTTTATTTCTGAATCGATTTTATATAATTTATATCTATATTTGCTAACAGATAAAAGGATTTACCATTAATCACACAAAATCACAATAAATCATAATACTGAATCCCAAAACTTGGATAATATCATATTGAGAGATCAGTCTATCGTCAATACCAGTTATGCATGTATACTGTACGTGTATTCCTGCACGGTGTCCAACTCACTTGATCATCTGTGGCACAGAGACTTTACTGTTTTCCTCGAAGGCGTTCATCATCAGACCATTGCAGCGGATGTTGTCAATGCACTGAAAGGTAAAGGTAAGCAGAGAAAAGGTCAGTGTGACAAACCATCGTTTCTACTCCTGATGGTCAGAAGCCACAGTGTTTTTCTGTTCTAATCATTCAAATGGCTACGTCCTGTCCTACAGTAGATGTTGATTAGATGTTTCAGTGCAACATTACCTGGCTGATGTCGCTCGTCCACGCTGATTTCTCCTGTCGGGATGAAGCCACCAGGATGACCGTGTAAGGCTGGACATCTTTGGGCTCCACCATCACTTTGAAGTCCAGGTGCTCCGTGTCCTGGCCGCTCCGCTCCCCTTTGGCTGCAGGGCACAAATTCAACAAACCTTCAGTTTACAGTGACAGGGAAAAACAGATTCACTGAGAGAAAACACTAGAATAAAAACGAGGAGCGAACAAGAAAAACTGAAATGACAAATGTCATTTTGAGTAATATTTATCAAATAAAACACATAATTTTTTATTGATTCATACAGTTGGAAACATTAACCAATCGGAAGGGCCTCAAAATTGATAAAAATCCCATCTCATGAGAGTCTTGCCTGATGAGTTACTGTAGAACGAAGGAAAAATCATCAAGGAGTTGTGTAACCGGGAGTCCTGCTGTGCTTTTTCAGATGGTGTTGCCAATATTGAGACACATTCTAGATATTACCCAACCAGCTCAACATTAAAAATAAAAGTGTTGTGATCGGTAAAGCCTTCCATACTGAGCCAAAGCTGACTGATTCGTACCAGTATCTGCTACAAAAAAACAAAAAAAAAACACCCTGCCTTTACGTATTTTGTATAAAAGCCTTCTGAAGATTAAATCCCTACATTCATCTGAAGGCAGCGGCAGATATGTGTTTTCCATCTGCAGCCTCTTGTTTGTAAAGTGTGGCACGAAAGCACAGCAGTATCGTCCGTTTTGGTTAAATTCAGTGGTGGCGAGTCGAGAAACAACATCTGCCGTGTTAACGGGCAAATGAACTGAAAAATGTCGTGTTACAACTTTTTTGCTGCGTAATACAAAACTAATTTCAATGACTAATCGACTGTACAAGAGAAGTCTGTCTGATATTACATAATTTAAGTCTGATACAGAGTATTTGATACAAGGGGAGTTTGTTGCTTTTAAGTGACGTGCAGGCTCTGCATACACAGTGAACCACCAATCACCAAATAACCCCAATAATTTTAAAATAATCAAATATTTCCCAAAACAGCTATTTGAGTTATCTGTTTTTCATATTGCAATTTATATTTAGCCATCGTCAGGTAAGAAAACATTTGAATATACCGTTTATAGTTACTTACACTCGTCATCTGTCCCCTCTGGCTCCTCCATCAGTGTGCTGTCTATGAGAGAGACCACTCCGTTCTGTGATGGGGGTGAAAGGTCACATACAGCTTGTTACCAGCTAGTAGACAGTGCAGGCTTCTGGATAGTTTTAATAAAATCTTGCGCAGAAAACCTGGGTCAATGTTACAATTAGCAGTTGCTAAACACACACAATGTAATCACTGTCATGTTCTGGAGAAAGGAAAACAAACTAAATGACAAGACTACCTGCTTCTTTGGAGATAGATATTAATAAGTCTTAATTGAACTATTGGTTTAATTAGTTATTATCAGGTTTAAAGTTTATTATAAATCACTGTGTTGTAATTTTTTAATATCAGGTCCTCTTGATTAGAATCCTGCTGTACCTTAGTGATGTGAAGCTTTCCCCCGGAGCCGCGGGTGCAGATGATGAGATGTTTGGAGAAGAGGAAGCACTGTCTCTCGCCTTCTTTCTTCAGAGACAGAGAGCCCAGTCGGCCTCTCGTGATCTTCCCTTTCTCGCTCATAGGCACCTGGATCAGGGAACCTGTGGAATGTCAGTAACACACACACATCACAGATGAGGTGTGCAAACACCTGGAATCCGCTCTCAACTTCTGACACTGACACTGACCTTCATCTTACGTTTGGTGCCTTTCATGGGAATAAGTTAATAGCAATCCCTCATTGTGTGTGTTAAAACTGTATCTGTACATTTTGAAAGTACATTTTTCTGTGTAAATTTTCAAGCTTCTGTTCAGAATCAGAAGCCAAAGTAAGTAATATTGCAATAAACAATAACAATAGTAAAAAATAAACAATATAATAAAAAGGTAAGAAATAGAAATAGACTCATAAACACTGTATATACGTAATATATTACACTGTGAGCAGTGTAATTGTAAGCAGTGTGGCAGTGTGTTGTTGTTAATAAATAATAAATATGGGTAAAAAGCTAAGAAATGGGTTATCTGTTGAGTTTTTTATGACATAGTGCACATGTGAGGTCTACTGGGAGCAGTGCTGGTTGTACAGTCTGACAGCAGCAGGAAGGAAGGACCTGCGATACCTCTCCTTCACACACTTGGGGTCTATCAGTCTGTCACTGATGGAGCTGCCCTGTGCTGTGATAGTGTCCTCCAGACTACTCCATAAAAAATGGCTGATGCCACCACAGAGTCATAGAAAGTCCTCAGTTGTTTTGTAGATTTGCAGTAAAATATATAACAGGCGTGTGTTTGCGTGTCAGTAATCAACTGTTTTGTGTTGTTACCGTCGGTGTTTTAATGTGACCACGAAAAACAAACTTACCTTGCCTAACGAATGTCTGACTGGTGTCCAGCAGCACTTCACAACCCTCCACAATCATCCGCTCGATAGCCAAGTTCTTCCTGATGTTCTCAGTCTCACTCACCTCGTCATGCATGATTCTGGAAGGACAACAAAATACTCACACATGAATTCAGATGCTTCACAGACTCACAGAACATGTTTAGATGTCAGTCAGAGTTTCTTTGAGTTGTGGCAAATACTGTAGTAAAACATATTACACATTTTCAGCTGCTTGGTTGGCTGATTGATCTACCTGGAAAGTTCCTCCAGTTTTGACTTGGCGTAGTCCAAACTGTTTCTCTCCACATGCTCATGTGGGGTGTGAGCCAGCAGCTCGTGCAACGTCAGGATGTAACGAGGAATCTGAGGGAGAAACAGAGAGAGACGTTTGAACCACTTATTGAAATGAGTATCTTCAGACCTTTTGTGTTAATACACACACATACACTTGAAAGTTTGAAAGGTCGAGAGATTTAAAGCTGTTTAGAGAGCAGGGTCAAGCATCGAACGGCTCAAACGGCCTTTGACTGGCAATGACTCGGACAGTCATGAAGCCTGTCCACAGTTTGTCTGAGAAGTATAAAGATCAAATGTGTCTTTTGTTCACTTTCACTTGAAACATTCAACATATACAATAAATATTCCATGACACACTACTGTGCATTTCCTTTATCACCTGTAACATCCACTTTTATGTCTTCGCTTCAAGCGTATCGGCATCATTGTTCTGTTGTTGAAGGGGCTTTGACAACCTCCGTCCAATCAAATGTGTTTAACAGGTAAAACCAGATTGTTGTAAAAAAAAAAAAAAAAAAAAGTGTGACTTTTACAGTTCTACACTATAATATCAGAGGAAACATCTAAGTAACGCGATCAACAGTCGTCATTTTTTTTACTTATATGCCCTTTTCCGGAAATCATTGGTCGACTTTAGACCAAACCAGAATGAATGTGTCTAACTTTGAAAGATCCTAAACCCTGCTGCATAAAAACAACAAACAAACACAGATGAAATTAAAGTCTAATTCACAGGTGACATATGACAGGCGACACGTCGTGAGTTTAACTTATAATTCCACTATAGAGTTTTGGCACTTTTCAATTTTACATGACATTACATTACACTTGTTGGTTAAACTGTGACACTGTCTCTTTAATGCCCCCCCCCTTCCTGAATACCCAGTCTGCTCTGATTGGTCGTCTCACACACGCCTGTGCCAGCAACAGAGCAGCTGTGCCAAATGAGTTCCTACGTGCCAAACTAGCCCCTCGGCATTAATTATGCAAATGTTAAACTCTGTGACGTAGCGTAGCGTGATGTCACAAAGTCACAGGACTAAACTTTCAAGATCTTTGACATACATTAGAACATATATAAGACACTGTAGGGGAAAAGTTAATTCAACAACGCCTATGAACATATTTTGTCACAGTGTTTTTGTAATACCGAGACTTGGAGCATTTAAAATCCAAACATTTTTGGGAATTTAAAAAACTAAAAAAAGAAGGTAGTTTATGGATACGCGCTGAAAAACACGTACTTTACAGGCTGAACAAAATCTACAGACTAGGTTATAAAAACTATGTGTGAATTATATAATAACACTCGAGTCCTCTCCACTGTTACCGTGTTGCTTTACCTGAAACATGGGGTAAGTGAGAAATGTCTCCAGCGTCCTCTCCTCACAGTCGGGCTTGGCCTCATACTGCTTGAGCAGCTTGTCGAAGTCTCGGTTCTGTTTGCAGTGAGCCAGGATCTGCAGGCTGTACTGGTGGTTCCGTACAAACTCCTGGTAGATGTTCAGCATTGGCAGCAGGATGTCGAACAGGTCAGCTGTGAAGGGAGGAAGACATTTTCAGGCATATCTACGTTTCATTAAATCTGTTCAAACAGTATTTCCTGAGCATTAATCTTAAAATATTCTATCTCATAAATATAACGAAGGAGCATGAGGTAATACAGGGGTCCCCAAACATTTTCTGTATGTACTGTATTGAACTTTATGGGTGACTGAGGCATCACACTCTCTCTTACCCAGCACCAGTGTCGGCCAACTGGCTATCCTGGCCTTGAGTCCCTGGTAGAAGATCTGATGGAGGAACATGATGGTCTCACTAATAAAACAAATAAGCAAAATGGCGGTCATGAGCGATTGTCTCTCTCTCTCTCTCCTGTTCACAAGTGTTGGCTGCCCCCACTGTGCCGAGTCACACCACTATCACAACCAGTCTCCAGTCTCACCACCAGCCACCTGTTAAGAAAGATGCTGCTGACATCATCGTGCGTGATGGGCGGCTTCTTGGAGCTGGCGGCCATGCGGAGCGGCCGCAGGAAGTTGTTGACCAGGATGTGGAGCTGCTGGACGTACTCGGCCTCGGCCTCCAGCATGCTGAACACCACCTGGTTCCTCTTCCGCATGCTTTCGGCGTGAGGGGAACGGATGTAGTCCTGGATGATGGTTTTCCACTTCCTGCGGCAAATCCAGCCTCGCAGGAAACTCTGGACCTGTGGTTACAAAGGTGAGCACACAAAAGTTAAACTAACAAAGCTATAGTATGTTTATGTGTGTGTTAGCATGCTTGCATATTTACTGAGGTAATCCAGTGGGTTTCAGAAGGTTTTTACTAGCATGACAAGTGGGAAAAATAAAAGTATTTAGTCCTTCAGTTAAACCTACAACTACAAACATTTCAAGCTAAAACAACATATTTGATGGCCCATTATCTACGTTTATTTACAGCTTTCCTATTGTATCATGTAACGCTATCAAACAGTAATGTTAGCGAGGAAGTGGTTAAATGCTAACATTAGCTGTTGTCTAACAGGGGCTAATAGGTTATCAAATATGCTGTTTTACCTTGAAAAATGCCTCTAGATTTTCACTATCCATTGTCTATTCAGTTACTGATCAATCGCGGAGCTGAGAATTGATAAAGATTTGTCATATTCTCTCCATTTATACAACTTGCAACCTGTTATACGGCCATACAACTGTTTCGGCTTCCCACCACGAATGCAACAACAGAAGAAAACGGCAGCCACATGAAGCACTATTGTCATCATTTACAGGGCGCATTTTTAGATAGCGGCAACCTGTCACTGTCACATTTCAGTAAGTTGTCACATATTGTTAACCAAAGCTACTTGTGAGACAGAGCTAAACTTTAATGCTAGTAAACATAAAGTTTTCAAGTCAGAAGCTAATGTTTGTCACCGCTACAAAGCCAAGCTAAAGCTAGCTCAGGTAACTGTCCAGTAGCCTGTTAACTCTCCTTTAAGCTCTGTTTTGGTCTCCAACAACCCTCTCCCTCTTTAACTAATAAATGTTGTAGCTAATTGCTAACCTTGATGCTGTTTATTAGTGAAAAAAGCTAATGGCAAAAAAAAACAACAACAACAAACCCCTATCACAGCAGACATTTTGACTTAAAGCAGAAAAAAGCACAGGTGTAATTTATAACATTATGTTTGTTAATTCCAGAGCTCTGGTATTATTGTATAAATCAAAATGTCTGTCAAGTAAAAGGGTCTATTACTGATGAGAGCGATAAGAGTGAACCGAAGCAAGAAAGTTATGAGCCAGAAAAACCTGAACACTGACCTCAAAGACACTAAAATGCATGAATCTGTTGATAATTATCTGTTGTGTCATCGCCACAGCCTTAAATTAAGGGGCTTTCCAAAACTTCCCAAACTCCAGGCATTATTAATGAGGCAGCAGCTTCAGTAGAGCTGAAGACAGAGCACGCTGGTGGATGAGGAGCGCCCTGCTATATATGCAAGCGTGAGCTTCCCCGAATAAATGAAGGTTAAAAATAAAACCTGCAGGTGCCCAGAGATGATGTAGTGTTTAAAAAAGCTGTTTCAGGAACTATACGTATCCCTGCTGGAGCAGATCAAACTCTTCCTATACCATTTTTTTTACTTCTTGACAAGAAAAGTCCGGCTTTTTCCTCTAAAACAGCACCCAAGCTGTCAGATCTCACCTTCTTGATCTTCTTGATCTCTGTGTCATCTTCACTGGGAGGTACCTCTGGATTCGACTGGATCTTCTCATTGTCCTTGAGCAGTCCAGCGATCTGAAATTCAACACAAATCAGACATTGCATCGGCTGAGTGGGCTCATACCGTACGCAGCTAAAATCCTACTCATGAACTTGGTCACATCATATTCTCTCTGTGTGTGTTTTATTATGATTATGAATGTCTTACTCAATGTTTTTATTTGGTTTCTTCGTTACCATCCATTAGCTGGTTCCAAAGACTTTGTGAACAAACTGTACCAGCTGCATCAAAATGTTTTCTTTCAGTGCTGTTTCATTTTCATCATGAAACGACGTATGAATAAGCATAGACGCCTTTTAATAAAGCACTTACATTTAATAAAACGACCCAAAATCCATTACTACGACACGTTTTAGCCATGAAAAGTGAGACGGTTGATTATCATTTTTGGTGCAGACTGCAGCCTCCCCTACAATAGAAGCCGATTCATGCATATTGAAAACGTCCAATTGAAATGGAGCTATCCATTAGCACATTAAAGAGAAATGCATTTGATCTAGTTTAGACTGAATAATGAGAATACAAAACACTCGACAGTGCTGCAGAGTCTCTAACAAGGACATCCCGGGGGCGCTGCAAGCTGCGACGCTCGCCATGAACTCACAGAACTGTGGTTTGTAATCTGGGTCGTGACCTTTGTCCTATGCCCCCATTCCTGTCTCTCAACAATGTGTCCGACCACTTTCACTTCCATGATTCCAGTCTCTGTCTCCACTGAGTGCCGTGCAGTAAGACAAAACACACACACAGGTATTACTAGAATGAAATTTCATGGCGAGTTACCTCTGATTTTAGCCGCTCTATCTCGATCTCCCCATCCTCTATCTGTTGTCGAAGTTGCTTGGCAACCGTTTTCTCCGTCTCCACTATTTGGAGTAGATGGAGATACTTCTGCATGAGGGTCTCATGCTCTGTAGCCAGGTTCCTGTAACTAAACACACACACGGACACTGTAAGGACCTCATTAACGCATGTTTCATGGGCTCTCCATGGATTTATCAAAGCACAAGCAGACCTCTGTTCAGCATGTGTTTGAACCGCGGACCCTACGTCCGCGCAGAGCGCAGGCACTTACGCAACAGATCCTTCAAATACTTTGCAGGCTTAGCAAACCACGTGTAAAGGTTGTTTCTGCATGAGCAGTAATTCTGTACGTTGTCCAGTTCAACAAAGGGTTTTAGTCGGATTTGATTCAACAAAGCAAAACAGCTTGTTACACTGGAATCGTTCTGACAGGAATAAGTGCTGAAAAAGAAAATCAAAGCGTCAGAATATCAAAAGAAAGCAATATGATTATATGTAAATACAGATTTTCATTGCCCTGCTGTGTATTACATGCTCACAGGTCAACTTACCCCTGTACAGTAAGTGCTGCTGCCTCAACTGAGCACTAATCAATGTAATCTTCAATGAGTCTAATCAATTGACCTTTCGCCATACAAATGCACACTGCTGACATTTACAGTGATTGTATTGCTCGGCCTTCATGACCCTCTTTTGTCTCTGAATCTTAAAGGGGCATTTCACTCATTATAAATCTCAGGCCTCCATGAATCAAGTCTAATAATAGCACTTTATTCTATGATAGCTTTCTAAACTTTAACAACAATTGAAGGGAATCTACACAATAATCCAGTGGAGGGAATCTTAAGGTCTAACAGGGCTTTCACACCGAAAAGGGCAAGTTCGACATTAAACAGAGCAAGGCCATTATTTCCGATGAGAAGAGCATCTGCACTCTCTCAGGAAGCTGCACAAGCCGTAGGACATTCATTTTCCATCAGGTTGTGCGGCGAAGGATTCAATTAAGCTAAACCTTGACCCCAAATACACTGACCTCCACATCGTGCATTCAAGGGAATTCTGGCATTGACAGAAAGTGGAAATGTTGACAGTGATTTACAGTCGAGGAGAATGTCGGAAAGGTTCAGTTTGTGAATCTCTGAATTGTCAAATTTCAGTTACTCCAGCAGAATACATCAGCAAGGAAAGGGATACCAGATAATCAAATTAATATTGTGATTCTGATGTAGCCTTAAGCTTAAAACCAGCCTACTTGTTCTCACTTCTTTGGTCTGAAACCACCATTAATGAGTGTATTAGATTTAATGAGACTTTTCAAGCAACACAAATGCCTTTGAGTCACACTAGCAGAGGGGTTCTCTCGACCACAGAAGAAAATATCTTGACAAATGGCAGGAAATTCTGTCCAACATCGTGGTCTGATGACTTTGTCCAATACTGTTACAAAATACAACCGTACTTTTAAAAGTGCCTCTTGCTAGCATGCTTAACATTTTCGTACGCAGCGTGCAAACATGCTAAACTAAGATTGTGACCATGATAAACATTACAGCTAAAAATCAGCACGTTAGCTTTGTGATTTGCGAGCATGTTACACGCTAATGTTAGCATTTAGCTTGTCCAACTAAAAATCACATTTAGTCATTCCGTTTTGGAGTCACAAATATTGTTTTACATGCTGTTTAGCTTAGCAGCAAATTAGCTAGCTAGCCTGCAAAAACGCTGGTTAGCTGGTTAACATGCTAACTTCAGTAGATTTCTATGCAACACACATAGACATAATATCACACCTGTTATTTATTCACATTCTGTTGATCATTTTAGTTACTTTTCAAATGTTTTCAACTAGAATTCTTACATATAGCCCCTTTAAAAGTACTGTTAATCCATTGGTTGGCACAAATTTTAACCTGATAAGCTCCAAAAACATTTTCGGTTCACTTTTCTTCGTTCCTGAAAGCCTGCAGGTTTAATTTTTTTATAGCTCTGATGTTAGGTGAAGCAGATTAAGACTGGGTTATGCTTATCTTTCACTGATTGATCAAACCGATTAACACTACATCACAGCATTCGCACAGACACAAACACAAATATTCTCTCACAATCTCCCTCCTCAGAACGTCCTCATCTGAATGTGTGTATGTAGGTGACAGGTCATGTGTTAGAGGTACCTGGCCTGTGTGATGGCAGCCACCCACTCGTCACAGTCCTTGACGTCCTCTGTGCGCAGCTCCAGAGCCTTCTGGTTGTCATGGTTGAACGTGACGGTGAAGTAATACTGGAAAACGACACCATAGAAAGAGTCAAATATTTGTTCAGCATGTAATGACAATTTTAGAATATATTTAAAGGTTTCACAGTAAAAGATGGAGACGGTTTCCTTTGTAACCTATCAAAGGGGAAACCTCAAATGATTCGTCATCATCGACTGGCTTTTTCTCAAATCTACATTTCGCTGAAAACTGAAGATGTACGTAGACACACATGCGTGTCCATGTGTGCACGAGAGGAAGCGAGAGAGATCCTGAGGGAAAGGTCTTGAGAGATTCATTATAAAGCCTCTGTGCATTCAGCCTGTAACCTGGCAACTCACCTCTGAATTGGTGGAAGCCTCTCGACTGACGCCATGTTTTGTTTAGTTTTGTTTTGCCTTTGTCCTGGTGATTCGGCTGCGTTTCAGTGACACGAGCACCTCTGGGTCCTCACCCCTTTTTACTCCCTCACCAATTATCTCCAGTGGCCCCAACAGCCTTAAAGGCTCCGTTGTGGCAATTATGGCAAAATGCGAGTGGAATTGTTTTCTAATAGGCTTATCAGATAAAAATCCTCAAATCAACAAAGTGGTGGTCATTGTGATAATAGCACAGAGAGCTTGTTTGTGGTAGAAAGGCATCGAATTATATAACACTGATGCATTGTAAATAGACCCCCACAAATCCAATATATTGGATTTTTTATCCCTCCCAAATGCCAAGAGCAAATCATTTGTGAAGGGGAGTAATGTTCCATATTTCCTGATGAGCAGCAGAATGGGCCTTTGTCAATAATGTGCTTCCCATCTCCCGCTTCCTGTGATCTGGTGTGTCAAGCCTTTTAGGCGGCTATATTTAGCTCCACGTCACTACATTTTTTGCCACAGAGACATTATCTCTCGGTAAGCGAGACAACGTAGCCCGTAGTAAATCCTTGTTTAAACTCTACAGACCAAAAAAAAAACATTGAAATTCATCAGGAATACAGAATAAAGATTAAACATGTTTACTTATGTAATAATGATGATGAGGATGGCTTCTAATAACTAAACGTCTGATCACATTTATCTCTAAAAAACCTGTTTTGATCCAGTTTTATTTTTACAGATATACATTTTCAAGGACATTTTTAATAGCACAGCATTGTAAAAAAAAATCTTATACTTGTTTGCTATTACATATTGACTATAAACAGCCATTTGCAGCCACCTCATTGTTCTGTTTCTGATCACAGAGACCTGAGGTTTTACAACTCCGAAACCTTCTTGGTTTGGTTGACCCCGATGGAACCACTTAAGTACTGTCTGTTCACCGCTCTAAATGAATGCGCTATAGCCTGTATCTAATCTAAACACTCGATACTCCTTCAGCGCATCACCCTCTGAACACCAGAGGGGAAAGCCCGCAACACACCAGCTGCAAGAAGTAGCCGACACTGTCCCTCTTAACACAAGCGATCGTCTCACATCCCATTCCGTATTTAACTGACTGCTTCAGACTGCAGCTGACGATACACACGGACCATCACTGTTTGTGGAAAATCTTGATATTGATTTGGGGAAATGACGTGGCTTGCAAGCTACAGCTAGTCTTGTTGATGAAGATACAGTGAAATTATATTTACTGTTTATCAACTGTACACAACGTTATTGACTTTGAACCCTGTTAGAATAATGTTAGCTTTCTGGCTTTCTAAGTCGTCTCTAAGGTCCGTCCTATTTACTGGAGTAATGAACATTTCCGAACCATAACAACCTATAATCCTCGGACGGTAATGATGCTCCAGATATTAGTCAAACTCTCAGTTGTTGCCATGGAGTTATTTATTGTGAAAACGTCATATTTTGATTGCAAAACGAATGAAAATAGGCATAAATCAATTGTCTTACTCTTTTTTTCTAAGGTATAAGCGGGAAAAATGCCCTCTGAGGTGTCCATAATCAGGAATTAGTGGAATCCGTGGAGGCAACCGTCGTCCATTCCTGCTAAGGGACACTTCGTCAAGCATTATCTCTTACATGTTTGAGAGTCTGCAACAAAAAGGGTACGCTTGCCTTCTAATAAGTGTAAAACACTCTGTACCTCTGAATTAGTGCTGACAGTACTTGTTCTCCAGCACTGCCCTCCTACATCCAGTCTATTTGGATATCTGTCATTGGAGTTTTATAACAGTTGGTTCATCAGAGGCGAAGGTCTAAAAAATAAAAAGACTGTATATTTCTGTCTTTGTGAATGATTTCTGAACGACCCCGTATAACATATAAAACATGTTTTGTTTGTCTTTCTTATTTGGAGTAATAGAAATGCTTCACGGTCATTTCTATATTAGCATCTTCACTTGAAATGTGCAAATCCACTTGAAGCAAAAGGAAACACTTGTACATCACCACTTCAGTTCTTTTCTACGTATACGGCAGAGAAGAAAAGATGTTGCCGAACGTTGAAATTGAACTCAATAAACGACAACAGACACTCTTTCAAAACAACTGGAAATACATTAGGCATATTGACACTCTGCAGTGCAAAAGCTATAATAGACCGCTGGATGCACGGAAGCGTTCGTGCAATCAATACACGTCTTTGATCCACTTGTGTTGTGCTTTAGTGCCTCTGTTGTGGTCGCAGGTATTGTTAAAAAACGATCACTTGAAACTGGCCACAGTCCTGCTGATTATATAAAGAAACCGTTTGCTGTATAACCAACACTGCACGATACTATACAGTCATGAACTGCAGATTCAGAGAAAAAAAAAAACGTGTTCGCGTAAATAAAACAAATAAAACTTCACCCCCACCTCCGCCACCACCCAAGACGACCCACATCGCATCCCTCGCACGGCCCGTATCTGCCGCGCTCGCCGAGTGAGGCACAGTGCCGAGGCATGTTGTTGCACATTTCGTTGGCCCCCTTCAAACGCACTTTTTCAGATGCAAATAGGGGTTGCCATAGTAACTGTGGGCTTAAACGTAACTCGCCTTCTAAATGGGGAATAAGAACATTTAAAAAGTAGAACACTCCACAGAATACAATGAGAGCGCGGAGACAGACGGGCGCGGGGAGGGGAGAGGGAGAAGATCTTCTGCCTTTTTTGACGAGCGAGGGCTATAAAAAGCGCCGTAGCCCTGCAAGGTGGCAGTTGGCATGGCATCTATTCGCTGCATTGTCCCTCTCCCTGTCACACACAGATAAGATCCAGCACTCGCCCCGGCCATTCCTCCCGCAGCTCTGTCACACACACACACACACACACACACACACAAGAACGGCACCGACACCCGCAACAGAAATGCGGAATTTGCGCTAATCTGCGTACGTAACGGGTTTTAATGTCAGAAAAATCTACAGTAGCGTCGCCTCAGATGACCTCTGCGGTCTGCTCATCGACTCAAGTGTCGCTCTTTGTTTTGCCGGAGTGGGGGAAAGTGAAAAAGGAAATCTGTATGCCCTCAGACACCTGGAGCATTGATTACTCTTTCTGTCCTCATTTCACCTTTTATAGATTGACATCGGCGCATGCAGGAGGACGCAGAAGAGGCAAATATAGACCTCGAGCCTGCGCGCACAAGAGTCCCGCAACACGCACGGACGCACACAGGATTCACAGCGAGCGCACACTTTGTCACACAAGTCCAAATTTTTATTTACGTACGTGTGTGCACATCTGATACAATGAAATCTGACGCCCCCGCACACAAACACCAGAAAACAGAGAGAATTTATTCCTGACACATATTATGTAAAGCAACACGTGCTGAACAGAAGACTGTGTTATGCTAATTGAAGGCTTTTCAAATTCATTTAATTCACTGTTGAAATAAATTCACCGGAGCAGCCTGCACGAACAGCTGTCACCGGAGATGTCACTCAGTCCACATTTCATCCCCCGAACAAAGCGCGTCTCTTGTCCTGACGTGGTTTTTAAAGGAGACGGGCTTTGCAGCGAGCAAAGTTTAACAGTTCAGCCCGCCGAAAACAGGCCATATGGCTCATATGAAGCTTTTTCTGATCTGCTACATAAAGTTAAACTCTGGTTAATGTCAGGTAACTAAAACTACTTGGTGATAAAAGAAGAAAAACTCTCCGTAGCTACTTTAGTGGACAGTAAAAGTTCACATGGCTGCAAGATATCGCATGTCATGAAACAAGTTCTTTGTCCTGCTGAGGAAGGTAACTCCAACAGTCGTCAACATTTACTTAATCAGAGTTATCTACATTCTGCTGGTCCGTCTCGGTGACACTGATGAGAATCCCGACAGCTCTGCCGACAGAGAGCAGAGGGCAACAGTGTGAGAAACATGACGTGACAGCAGAGTTCAGCACCACGGACAGCGACATCAGGTACGGCTGATGGGAACAGCCACATAGCTGCAGGAACCAGAGCACAACAGTCACTCATCATGAATGTACACTGCAGCGATCCTTTATTTGTCTGAAGACGACTGTTCCCCAGAGGTTAGACAGTAAAATATCAATATCATAACTCAGGATTGTGATTCTTAAGAGAACCAAACCGATACTCGATTTTTGGGGCTTATGCTCGATCCCTCGCAGCGATCCCTCAAATGTTGTTATCAAACACTTGTGATGGAGGCTGGATATTTTAGAGTTTAACAACAAACTCTAAAATGACATCAGTGCGCTAGAAAGGTCGAACTTGCTGGGAATTTGAGACTTACAAATGATCCCAAGCATCTTTATCTGTATAATTTTTTTAAAGAGTTTTCATATCTGCACAATATATCGCTTCAGCATCGACATCGCAATGTGAGCATGCAGGATGTGCAATGTAGGAAAAAACTCAACCGGTTCTCATTTTCCACATCTCTAATCTAAAGAGAAGTCGGCCTATTATAGAATAATTTCGCTGATTCTGAGGGATAAAATACACTCCCCTTACAAAATCACCCCAATCATTCTAAAACCATTGATTATTTCCAAAAAGGGGCTGTTCAAGTTATCTGGTGAATATTCCTGAAATTTGTCATATCGCAAAACGCGATGTCAGTTTTTTCCGATATCGTTCAGCCCCGATCTGCACTTATTGGTCAGCCTTTACACCGATACAGACATCTGTGATAGGCCAATAACAGAGGATAATATCGACCGACCGAGCTAACTTACAACCATACAACCCAACGTGAGATCCATGTTCATCAACAGATGATCTGGAGGTAGTTCTGTACAGCTTTTCTTCTGGTAGAGTAAAGAATTTAAGTTTTCCTGTAGAGAGTTCTCCTAGCTGTACCTGCGAGCACCCATATTGGGTTTTTTTCTCAGTTGTGATGTGAAAAACACTCCTAGCGGCACCAGGGTTAAAGGGTTAGAGCCCTGATCATGAACCATATCATCCCTTGTTCCAGTACGACCAGGGAACTTTGTAAAAAAGCCCCAAAATATATCTTTCAAAAGAGACAAAGTAAATGTTGTTGCCTGTCATTTGTTGCATCAGTCCTGCCGCTGTATTGTGAAAGCGAAACAGTCTGCGAGGCCTAAAGTCCAACGACAACTTTCATATAAATGCTTCGAAAGTGCTCTAATCCGGCGAGTGGAGAGAAAAAAACCTGACCACCTGTTTGCCTCATAAACAAAGATTACGATGAGCGAACAGATAAAATGACCCGCCGCTGTGACTTTCTGACTTCAGCTCTTTTATGAGCTGTGCTGCAGGGTGAGGAGGGGGGTGAGGAGGGGGGGGAGGCAGAAGCAACTGCAGCTGGCGGAGCAGATTTTCAGAAGGTGACTGCAGTCATGGCTCACTCGCAGCAGCTTGACCACTTCTCTGCCTCTTTTCATGCTTTTTACGCCACAAGGTTTATTTCTTCCAGCAGCAGCAGCAGCCTCCCCAACCCCTCCAGACTGAGGCAGGAAGGCTTTCACTGAGATTATTTCTGACTGTGTCACACTGGCATAACAGAAAACACACACACACACACACACACACACACACACACACACACACATAACAAGAGTGGAAATTGTTAATCCATGGCCCAGGGAATTAAAAACGAATGGAGGGGCTGAACTGAGAAACAAAAAGCAAACGCTGGGACATTTTAATTTATTTACTTATTTGGGTTTTTCATTCATGGCTGTCGTTAACAACCCCGCGGTAATGAGACGAGCCGCTGTGAACCGGTGGAGACGCAGTTGCCAAGGTAGGGTGCTATTAATATCAAGACAAGGAATTAAATCAATACGTCAAAAAAAAAAAAAAAAAAAACACAAGGAAGGGGGCAGCTCTCCTCCGCAAGATGGCAACCTGCAAAGTTTTTGGGATGCTGCTTTTTTAAGTTTGCTCCCCACAACATGAAAAAATCTAAAAATACAGCCTCTTACATAAAACACACACACACACACACACACACACACACACACAACGCGCTGCAACAAATGTCCTGATGGGAAAAAAAAGGAACTAGTTCGCGTCTCTCTCTTTTTTTTTTTTTTTTTTTGGCAAAGTTTTGCGCAGAGAATCGCGCGACACTTGAGCGTGCGTTGTCTGCGGTTTTGGCTGCGTTTTGACGCGTTTAGCCTCCGATGCGGGCTCGCGCTGCTATTTTAGTGCAGAATCGAGACAATCAATCAGTTGGGGATGACGCCATTACGTAACAACACCGAGCGTCAAGTGAACATCTCCGGGACATTGTTTGCGTGATAAATAGGGGATAAAAACGGCAACCGTGTCGTTTGGAGCGCATCTGCGCCGCGTTCCACAGAAACACCTCCTGCTCGCGAATGCGAGACAAAAAAAGAACAAGTTTGACGAGTGTGTGCGTGTGTGTGTTTGTGTGTGTGTGTGTGACCGCCTCGACTCCACGGGAGCTTGTGTTCACATCTTACCTGCTTCTCTAAGCATTCCTTCGCTGACAGAGACGGTTTCGGTGACGGCGCCCTGTCGCACACGCATCCCTCCAACAGGTACAGTCCGGAGGGGCGTGAGCTGGAGTCGTTCTCGAAATAAAACAGCATGTTCTGCAACAAAGCGAACCACTTTGAATGCCATTTTGTGTTGTCCGAGCTCTTCTTGCTCAGGCAGCCTCGCCTCGTCCCGTCCTTCTTCGCCAGGAGAGCCAGATAGGTGATGTGGCCGTCATTGAGTCGCATCCCTTTCTGCATGTTGTTGCGCGGCGGCGGCGGCGAGGAGGAGAGGGAATCTGCGGGGATCGCCTGCGGGATTCTTACATGTTCTTCTCCTCAGCGCCTCCGGAACACAGTGAGACTTGGTGGGCAGCAGCCCACTCCTGAGTGCCCATCCACAGTTGCCACACTAATGTCGTAGGAAAAGAAGAAGAAGAAGAAGAAGAAGGAAGAGGATGAAGAAGAAGGAGAAGAGGAAGAGGATGCGCGTAAAGAGGGAAAGTTACGCATTCAGCCGCGCAGATCCCGGGCTGCGGACCTGTGCCACAGCGAACCCCGCCGCCGTCTCAGAGAAGCCTCCTGTTCCTCATGAGCTCGAGCCGCTCATGATGAGGACTGAGGTGACCCCGTGCACAGCCTACACACGCGCACACACAGCATCCTGCTCTCACAGAGGGAGGAAGCGCAGTCACGTGACCCATCCCCCCCCCCCCCTCAGCACCTTGGACAGAAACTCACAGGGAGAGAGAGGACCCCCCCCCCCACACACACACACACACACACACCTGAGTTTTCTTTCTCAGCACCTCCGCACACCATATGTTCATTTCTTGTTTAGTTTGTACTCAGTATTAAATCATTTTAATACCTTTCTTGAGCAGGGGATCAATAAAGTCTTATCTTATTCCCACAGGGAGCAAAGGTTGACTTAATGTATGAACCTTAAAGCTGTTAGACTCACGATTAAACAAGAGAAATAAAAGACATTTACTATATTCAGTGCACCAGTCTGCACTGCTGCGTTAGATCCTGTTGCTGAGTGAGGCTGCAACATGTTGAAAGGTGCACTGTGTCGTTTGGGGAAAATACATTTATTATTCATTTCTGATTTTTGTGCCTAAACACACTAGATAAATACACCCTCTTTGTTTCGATGAGTGAATAAACCGAATAAACAAACTGACCTTAAAGGACAACGCGGTTTCATGCTGTTTTGCTTTGTTTATGTGTGGCGGACCCTGCCACCTTTCCAGCTCCACACAGTGCTCTGGGGACAGTATTTTCCTCTGTGAACAGCTGGTTTATTCAGTTATGGAAAAAATAAATATTTCAGAGTTTGTGTTATCAGCTCACAGCTGCTGCACAGAGCCTGAGTTGAGTGTGAGCAGTAGTACCTTCCTACTGTTACTGGTTACTGGATTTTAAGATACTTAAACACATCATAAGCTTATATAATGTATTCGTTTTTCTTTTTTTTTTTCTTTTTTTACATGTGAGCATTACACAACACAGTGTCTAGTTGGGACTACATATTCTGTTTCAGATGTCCATGAATTGTTGGTATAGTTCAACCAAAGAGTCATTTATTCCCTGATTATTAGTATTTTTCAACTTAAAGGGTGAGTTCACCCAAAAGTGAAAATGTAATCATTATCTATTTGCCCCCATGTCAGTGGAAAGTCAGGTGAAGTGTTGTTGTCGGCAAAACATTTCTGGAGCTTCACAGCAAAAGAAAAGCATTGCAGCTCCTAAACAACTGAGATAGATGGGGACTCTTAAAGTTGCTTCATACAGTCCAGAATTCTCCGGAAGCAGGAGATCCCAAAACTGACTTGAATAGATGTTACATAGACCCTATTTAAAGCCGAAATCTTAACTGTAGCTGCAGAGAGGAAAGTAATAGCATGCACCCTTCTGAAATGGGTGCACAAGCTCGACCACGCGGTGACGGTGTAAATAATGTCTTTTCAAATTCCAGAGACTTGGAATACACCGGTGAGCTGTGTGGAGCCATGTTTTCTTTGGTTATTATTTTACTTTTACAACAAGTCCTCAGCCGCTTCAGTTGTTTAGGAGAATGCTGCAACGCTGTTTTCACCATGAAGCTCCAGAAAACCTCACCAGACAGTAGTTAATGACTGAATTTTCATTTATGGGTTAACTTATCTTTTAAATTAGGAACCATCCCCTGGGTCGAAAGTCCAAGCTGTAGAGAAAGTAGTTAAAGCTGGCTCCACCTGGGCCTGCTGCGACCGATCCAAAATAAAGAACACACATTGATGCATCAGCACCAGTCAGTTATCATGTATTGTTTTTGATACTTTAAGTACATTTTGTGCTGATAGTTCGGTACTGATGACGATGGCGGGCTGTGCGTTGTTGAGCATCCATAATGACCCCTTTTAAAGTCTGACGTTTGTGCCACCATGTCCTGATCTTGAGACAGCATGTTTTCTTCTTCTTCTCTCTCTCTCTCTCTCTCTGTTCTCTCTCCTCGTCTCTTACCCGTCAAGTGAAGATGATGAGGGTGAAAGTGCCACAAGAGCACACTTCCTCTGGCTCTGCCCATCTTCACACTTCCTGTGTAATTAATGGGCTGAAAAAAAACAATTCCCCACCAGGGAGACAGGTAGCCACTGATGGAGAACAGCCGTATCAAACAGGTCTGCGTCGGTTTGTGTTTATGTAACTTGCACAGTTTGTCTTAAATTGTTCGATTGAAATTCGACAGGTGCAACCTTTACTGTACCTTTGCACTGATTTCCTGGCATCACTTCACCTGTGCTCCCTTGACCCAAAGGGAGTGAGACTTTTCAGACGTTTTTACTTGAGCGATGATATAATCCGCAATAATCTATAGCCACTACACCTTTGTCCTCATCTCTTTCTGTCCTGTCCTGCCTTTTTTTTTAATGGAACACAGAGAGCGCAGCGTTAACAAAAGCCTCTAAACGCTGTCCACCGCTGGTACATTTACATATCTAAGGGGGCAAGGGAGATACTCATTAGGGTTGGCCCATAATTAATCCTGGATTAGCATATTGGGGCTAGGACACACACAATGGTCTAGTTCATCACAGGGTGTTTCACAGTGGGATCACAGTGCTTTGTCTGTGTGGGATCATTAAAAGGATCCAGGGAGGTAATTGAGTGAGATTCGACTGCTCTCGTCGCTCGATTCAACCGGCTTTTTGGTCTTTTTCTTTTTATTGAAAGGCAGAGAAGGCAATCCACCTTTATGAGCATTTCATTTCTATTTTTTTGTTTCGTGGTGACAGGTACAGTGTCGAGTGGCTGGGGAGTGAAGGGAGAGAGAGATGCAACAGTGTGGAATGAGCTGCAATTCAAACCCCATGCAGCCATTAGCAGACTGAGCCGCCAGGATGCCCCAGGCTCAGCTCTGGTGCAGGGCTCCTTCCATCCCATAATCAGCCCCTCAGACAGGGGCGGTAATGAGGTGGTGATTCTCCTCTCGAACCGGCACTGATAGTAAAGATTATTTTTATGGCTTCCTATTATAGACGGTGTAAAATAGAAAAGGGACGCAGAAGGTCGGAGAAGGCAGGGTGACGGCGACATTTGACATTTTTTTTTTAGACAAATTGTGCAACAGGATTTTGACGAATTACTTTCTGGGTTTCTGGGTTGCTGTGTATCAAACGTCACAGCTAACAAGGCGGGGTTGATTGGGGGGTTAATGGACCGCTGAAATAAACAAATTGAATATTAAAGAGGGACTTAAAGGTCCAGTGTGCAGGGTTTGGGATGATCTATTAGCAGAAATAGAATATAGTGTACATAATTGTGTTTTCATTAGTGTGTAATCACTTGAAAAAGACTTTTGTTGCTTTAGAATGAGCCTGTTATATCAACAGAAGGAGCGGGTCCATTCACGTTCTTGGTGTTTTTAGCTGCCACGATAGGGGAGGGTGATGCGAGGGGTGGTCAGTTGGTCGTCATCTGCAACCGCACTGCAAGATGCCTCAAAATCCCACACACTGGACCTTTAAAGTCTCCATGAAACGGCATTTGGAGAGTATCAAGCTTCCAACTTTGTGTTTATTGTTTATTCGGGTCAGTTTTTCTTGTGTAAAATGATGATGTTCCTGATCACCTGAAGCAGGAGGCGTCCACTTGCTTTTTGCCAGTGTCTCTGAATATGTCAGAAACCACATCCCAGGTCCAGTCTTCTGTGGGGACCAGAAATCCTCTCACGACGGTGTCATTTTAGCCACAGTGATTGTCTACAGTCAAATCTCATTAGCGACACTGTCAGTCGTCAGGGCGACTACTGAAGTAATGCAAAGACTTGCTGGATTAGGGAAGCAGCCTCAACACTCGACTAGGATTTGTCAGTGAACCATGCAGTGTGTGGATAATTTCACCAACACATTTCAGACACATTTCTACTGTGAGTTGACATCTGACAGTTTAGAAAAGTGGGGGAAAAAAAGGGGAAAATGCATTTTATATTGCAGCTATAGTATTTGTATCAGTGGCAGTGTCCTCTGCTCACTCTCTCTGGTAGCAGATTGGCCAGTGTGGGCAGCTCTCAGACTCTGGGATTTGGCCGCAGCTACACGCACTCCGCTGTGTGCCAGGTACTGCATGCAGGGTCACCACCTGGCTGCAGCATCCGCACTCCAAGCAGCATCAGAACTGACCAAAAAGCCGGAGCCCTTTAAAGACAGGAACAAACACAAGCACAGAGCTCACCCACGTATTACCTACGCTGCCACAACAAACACAAACCGAACAGGAGGAGTAAAGTGGTTAAATGATGACTCAGACCCTGAAAATGTAACATTACATGACAGGAAATATGTCTTTTTTGAGAGAGTTCCTCCCAGCCTCGTTCTCATATATGATTGTTAGTGCTTGTGCTGTGTAGTTCGAGGTCAAGCAATCTGATATTCTGCAAGAGACAGAAGTTATCTTTGTTATTAGGAGCAATGAGATACACATTCTTAAATAGAAGAATAAAAAGTTTGCTGGTGCTGCACATGTGCATTTATCCAGAAAGCCAGGCCTCATTTGATTGAAAACCTTGAAATTGCTGTGTTGTTGTTGTTGTTGTTGTCGTGTTGCAAAGCTGCAGATGTCCATCTTCAGATGAACTGTAATAACTCTGGTGATCCATTTTAATTGTCAAATACGTTTATAATAAATATGGCATTCTGTAAACAATGCTAAAATGCTAAATTAAGAATTCAAACATATTACCTAGTAAAAATCAACATGTTAGCATTGTCATTGTGAACAATACGGAGGTTAGCATTTAGCTCAAAGCAGCACAGTGCTAGCCTCCAAGTTTTGTTTTTTGTTTGGTTTATCAATTGCATGCAAGTTTTCGATTAAACAAATCTTGTGTTTAAAGGGCGTAAACACCGACACTGTCCTGCTCTGAGCTCCCAGCCTGGGCCACTAGATGCACTGCTAACTGAGCTAACTAGCTAACAGCAGCTACAGCTAACAGTTAGCAGTTACTCTTTGTGAATCTGCATGACCATTTGATTGTTGACAGTTATGACTACAACAGCTGGCTCATACAGATACATCGATCACACTGTATATCTCTTCTGAACCTCTGAGGGTTTTATTCAAGGTGCCATTATTTAAGAAAACTGCACACAGATCTTCCATTTGAAAATATTTTGGTTTAGGTAATATCATTGAGACAAACTGAAGACATTCAACTCAAAATAACAGTGATGGTATAATATTTTTAAACTCCAAAACAACAAGTAAATTTACTTCTTAGTCATTTTTTCGAATACAACCTGCCCTAAAATGCAGCAACGCAACATGTCAGCATACGCCCCAACAGCTCTCTGTTCTCCCCCTGTGACCCGCCGGCTTCACCCAAACCTCTATGTGACCTGCCAGTGTGGCATCTGCCTCTCTGTCTAACAGGTGTCATTCCCACCAGCTCCACACAGTGCAGCGTCAAGCGGCTGGCCTAAACATATATGCTAATGTCATGCAAATGCCATATAGCAGATCGGGAGCTGAGGCATATTAATGGGAGGCGAAGCGTCATAATCAGCCACAGAAGTGTGCCTGTCCTTGACGAGGAGGCTGCAGCATCTTCAAATGTTACTGAAGGTCAGCGGACAGCACATCACTGGAGACACTGCTGAGGCTTCAGGCAACATCTGCTGTGACACGTGGCTGCACGAGGTCGCGTGCGCTCATGAACATGCACACATTCATGCATTTGCACCTTCAGACACCATCCACCATCACACACACACACACACACACAATCGCACACACAGTCCTGGCTGTGGGATGAAGGAGTCTGACTCATGAAGGCATGTGTTCATTATTATAATGCAGTCAGCGTGGAAGCATCTTCATTTGATCATATTTTTGAATATTTGTGTGATTGAGAGGTACATTTTTACAGATCCTGTAATGAAGTCTGGTTTGCAGTGTCTGTAATTCACCAGTTAACAGAAGACTTGACTGGAAGTAAGTAGTGCTTGTTCCACATACATGTCCACAGTGTGTGAAACACAAAGCAGAGCACTGGGTTGACTGCAGGACAGTATGGTGCATTGCAGCACTAGAGCATTTAAGGAACCAGAGGCAAGAGTTCAGCACATGTCTATCCCAGTTGAAATGTCACTGAGTGTCATTACCCTCACCTGTGTTTCTCCAACTCTCTCCACCTGCACCTCATCCCCTAGTTAGTTCTATTGAATTCCAGTCTTTTGGTCAGACTGCTGAGTCATCTATTTCAAGTTTCCCTGATCCTGCTGTTAAGTTTCCCTGATCCTGCTGTTAAGTTTCCCTGATCCTGCTGTTGAGTTTTCCTGATCCTGCTGTTAAGTTTCCCTGATCCTGCTGTTAAGTTTCCCTGACCCTGCTTTTAAGTTTCCCTGATCCTGCTGTTGAGTTTCCCTGATCCTGCTGTTAAGTTTCCCTGACCCTGCTGTTGAGTTTTCCTGATCCTGCTGTTGAGTTTCCCTGATCCTGCTGTTGAGTTTCCCTGATCCTGCTGTTAAGTTTCCCTGATCCTGCTGTTGAGTTTCCCTGATCCTGCTGTTAAGTTTCCCTGATCCTACTGTTGAGTTCCCCCGAGTAACTTGTGAATAAAACTTCATCCATTCATCCCGCCTGCCTGCCGTCTCCTGCATTTAGGTCCACCTGATCTGCTCCAGCGTGACAACTGTGGCTAAATGTGGCAAAATTGGGAGCTTCAAAGTCGCTGTCATCAATATTCTTATTTCAACAATACATCACATGACTAATTGTGTTTGAAAGAGGTCAAACTCTCAGTGAGTTATCTCCTGATTCTGCAGTTCTCTTCAGTTTTACAGACAAAATAATTCTTTGTAATCCTTTAACAAGGAGGTAATATTTTCAACTGAGTCTGTTCGTTGGTTTGTTGGTTTGTCAGCACGATTACACAGAAACTCCTGAACAGACTTCCACAAAACTTGGATGGAGGATGGGTCTCGGCTTAGAATAGACCCGATTAACTTTTGGTGTGAATCTGGATAAAAGGGATAGATCCAGACATTTTTTCTCACTCACTTTAACATTGCTGGATTTTTTTCAACTTTTTTTATTTTTGTTTCTCAGGGAATAATGTGTGGATCTCAGGCATATTGAGGTGGCTGGTACCTGAGTACAATTTGATGTGGATCCTCTGGTAATCTTAATTTATGGTTTACAGTTATGGTTGGTTTGAAGTCGAGAATGAAACAAGGACATAGAGATTGATAACATTAAGGCTTAATAGAACTAAACGGGACTATAGGGCCTTGGTGGAGGTATGCGCTCTACTGAATGCCACTTAGGGGCAAAGCTGCAGCTTCTCAAACTCAACAGATCGCCCTTTTTCTGTGGACACACACACAGAGGCGCAAGCAGACACATACCCAGACACACTAACATAACATAAAGCTACATGTTAACACTCGAAACACACACACATTCCAGCGGAAAGTGCCATCGACCGCTCAGCCTCTCTTCTGTCTCGTTCCTTTTATAGAAGCTGTTTGGTGGAGAGGCCCAAAATTCGATCATGCATTTTTTCTCTCGACTGAAGCCCTCCATATTTAGAGAGTCTATTTGTGGCAGTGTCTCTCCACAGTTGCCTTTGCCATGCCCTGAGGAGAGAGAGAGAGGGGGATTAATAAACCTCCCAGAGTATGCCTCGCTTAGTTTCAGAACTGCAGCAGAACTGGCACTCACCGGCTGCAGTGCAACGACAGCGCACGAACACGCCGGACGACATATATAACTGGAGGAACAGACGGTCTGACCTGTGCAGTTTAGTTAAGATCCAAAATTCTCGTTGTATCACAGCCTGCTTTTTATATTTTATTACTCTATAAAAGCATCATCATTGCAACTGATTCTCTGAACAGAAACAAACATGATCATCTCCTGTTCCCCCCTATGTAATTAATAACATGCTTCAGAGTACTTACACTTTCTTTTTTTTTAAACAATGCATGAGCAACTAATTTTGATCTATAATTAGAATATTTCTGGGGGCATGCTGAAATTAATCTTTCATATCACTCTCCTCCTTCAGGGTCATTTTGTCTATTGTGAGGCTAAATTTAACATGCTATATAGAGCATGGCATGTATAATAATCCATTTTCTCCATTATGCCGAGGACGAGCATAATTCAGCAGTTACAATCAGGGAATAAACTTTTATCTTTAACTCCTTTGGACAGGATTTATTGTCTCAGCTGAGAAACATCCACATCAAATGAAGCCAAATGACGGATAACCACTGCATATCACAGAACAGCATCTAGTACCGCCAAGTCGACAAGTAGTTAGGACAAGCATACGTGAAGCAAGGCAGCATGTAAATGATCAAGTGAGGGCATGAAGAAGTCTGCAGTACTACCGGGTCTGGAGAAAAACTCCAAACTCCGTCGTCAACTCTGCAGCTTAGAGCTGAAGACGAGTTATAACATGTAGTCTGGAACAAGTCACACAGCCTCTTAAACGGACTGCTGTGTCCTCAAGCTGTAATTTAATATGCAGCTTTTGATCACCTTAAACTCATCAGTTGAGTCTTGTACAAGTTTTTTTTACTGCCACTTGAGGTCACTGTTGATGAGGTCCTGGTTACACCTCCTACAGACGCAGCTGAACCAAGGTTTCAAGCAGCGTGTGTTGAAAAGTAGGGCTGTTGGGGTGGAACTTTTTATCAGACCCAAATGCAGAGAACAGAGACAGATGTGCAGTCCAAAAAGAGTTTAACTTGAAATCCCAGAAACAGGGAGCACAGAGGGCGGGCAAGCAGGATGGAGTGGCTTGGTGGCAGCAAGGCGAGATTCCGCTAGGAACCCCCAAAAGTGCACACAAGAAGAGGGGAAAACAAAAAACATGAGATGAAGTCCAGGCTTGAAATAACCCAAGCAAATGACTTGAGCACAATTCAGCCGGTCGTCACTAGATTAAACACAGAGAAAACTACTGAGACTGAAGTGAGCGCAGGGATATTCACCCAACCTGATGAAACAACCTGGCACCGGAGTGCTGAAGAGACCAGGGTCATGTAGCCCGGAGGTGATGAGGTGATGATCATCAGGTGCGTCCCTCTGCTGCAGCAGGAACCAGTAAGCCACTCCCACAAACACACACACACACACACACACACACACATACACAGAAGGAACAGGTGAGGGAAAAGGAGGGGGGGACAGGTAGGGAGAAAAATAACTGGAAAAACAAGAACAAAACAAGCTGTCACGGCACACACGGTGACAGGGGCTGAGTGCAGTCCACAGGGGACGTACAGGCAGAGAAAACAACCGCTGAAGGAATAATAACAACTTTGTGCTCAAGAGGTTCTTAATGAATTACACTGCAAGGATTTCTGTTAAATTATAGTACCTATTTAATGATTACAAAGCACAGTAAGCACAAGAACAATGGGGCAAAACGGGGTCACGGTGTTCATAATACAATTAAATAATTTATAGTAATGATAATAATAATAATTTTATTTATATGGTACCTTTCAAAACACAGTTACAATGTGCTGAACAGAACCAAATAAAAACACAGCCGATAAAACAAGTTAAAAGCTATATATATAAAAAAAAAACTACACACATGAAACAGAGTAAAACCCAATTTCATAAAGCAAAATAAATAAATAATAATAAAAGACAAAGTGATTTTTTTGTTTTTTTAAAAAAGTATTATTTCAAAAGTGACAGGCAGGTTATTCAAAAGTCCTGCAGCCCTAACTGCAAAGGACTTGTCACCAGGAAGGGACAAAAAGCAATGAAATATCTACTAAATAACTTGGAGCGAGGCCTTTCAGGGCTTTATAAGTTATTAATAAAATCTTAAAATCAGTTCTCAAAGCAACAGGAAGTCAGTTTAAGGAGTCTGAGTTTTGGATGCGCTGGAGGAGGGAGATGGCAAGGAACCATAAATGGTAACTTCCACGGACATCCAAAATTGCATTGCTATGCGGCATAAATGACTGGACTGGACTGGACTGGAGTGGACTTTGATACATATCATATTTGTTATTTATGTTATATATATTTATATATATATAAAATGCAATGCAATACATATCTTTTATTTTTGTTATATTGTTATATATGTATATATATGTTATTCATGTTTCACAAAACATGTTAAAAAAAAAATATTATTTCAATGAGTGCCTGATAAAGGGTTAAGATCAGGACAATGAATACTTCAAATATCATGAAATATTTGGAATATATAGTATCAGTTAGAATTGTTTAATAAGAAAAAAGAGTTTTTGAATGGCATCATATTTGACGACAGTGCAGCAGTGTAACCTGCTGGTTGTTTATTCATCCTCCTGCATCATCACATGTGTTTTTTCTGCCTCTCTCCATCGTTAGGATGAGGGAGAAAAAAAGGACGGATGTCACCTATAAAACCTCCCCTGCGTCACTAAGACCCGGAGAGAGCAGGAGTAGGTACATAAAGATTTACAACTCAAGGACACCATTCACACAGAGAGCAGAAGAGACACGAGGTGCCGAGAGAGGAGGAAGTAGAAAACATGTGATTCAAGGACACTTACGGGAAAAGTGGAGGTGAATGGAATTTTGTTTGTGCTTCTGCACAACAGGATAATCAAGTACACTTACTTATGTGTTGTACTATGTAGAAAATGTGCTTCTGTATTTTCATTTAATGCTATTTTACACTTCAGTTCCACTAAATTTCAGCGGAAAATATTTCAGTATATTTATTTGACAGCTGAAGTTTCTTTTTCAAATAAGATTTTGCATAAAAAAAGATGTTTTTAAAATATCATGCTTTGTTATAGTATGTTTAACGAGTGCTCTTCAGTCGTTTTGGCTCTTGGACCCTTACAAACAAAAATGTGTCATGTTTTGTTTGTGAGCTTTTAGCAGTTCTATACAGGAGTCATTCCCAGATGTTTAAAGAGTCAAAGAGGTAGAATTATTAAACATATCACAAAACAGCAGATATAAGATATAAAAAAAATAATAAAATACAATTTATTTCTATCACACCTTCTTTCTTTCTTCTTTCTTCTCCAATAAACCTCACAAACCCTCAAATGTATCGTCATTTTGACTCATTTTGTTCAGGAATCACTGAACTATACTAACTGTATACGTTTTTAAAACTAGCTCCATGTCGACAGCTACAACTGTAAAATGCTGCACGCACACTGATGCATCAATATTACCTGATAGTATTTCAGTAGTACTCAAGTTTTAAAATACAGGGCTTTCACTAATAAAGTAATTCTATGTTGTTGTATTGGTTAATGGTTTTACTTAAGTAAAGGATCCAAACTGCAGACAGATATCTCACATTTTATATCTCAGACTGGCACATTAAAGAAAACCTCACGAGGCAGTCGAGGTGTCCAAAGTGGGACTGCCGACAGGCCAAGATGTGTTTTCTTTGTCACTTGGACGACACAAAACCTTTTAAAATGTATAATTTCATGGGGAAAGTTACAAAAGATTTTTTCAAATATTTACCTTTCGAAACACTTCAGGTGTGTGTTGCAGGTGGTCCAGTGGGAGGAGCCTGTGCTGTGGTCAACAATCCTGCGTAGACAATCACATGTGTTCATACGCATGTGACTACAGGGTGAGACCTGTTGAACAGTCGTTATCATGTGGCCTGTAGTGATCGATTTTTTTATGTGCAGCTACAAATCTAATTTATAACTTTAACCGTGATGTTGTGATTCACTGCATTATTGTGTGACCTTTAACCCTGGTGGAGTCCCTGCCCCTCTGCCTCTTCCTGCCCCCACACAAACACAAGTGCATTAGACTTTCCGCCTGATATTATCTTTCAAAACGAGACTTTCTTCAATGACTGTGTCTGACTAACTCTAATAAGGTGTTGTAAACATGTCTGAGTTGCCTGTGAGCACAATACACACATAGCTCACAGACAGAATACATAAAATAATTAAATAAAAAAGCCTTTCTGTCTGTCTGCTTCTTCATACACCTACACACAACTACACGCTGGCCAGTGTACAGCACAAAAACATACTGACAGATGCGTAAATACGTAAACAGATCCCAGAACAAATCTACGACAGTGTATGTGTGTCATAAAAAGCTGGTAATCCTGTTCTCCAGTCATGAAGGAAGAACGAAAGAAATTAAATTAATAAATAAGTTAATTTAATTCTATCTTGACATGTGCTTTTTCCTCATTGTTGTCCTGGTGATGAAGAGCAGGGCCATGAGAGACCTGAAATCTCTGCATTCCTACTAAGAGGGATCACAAACTGAGACTGATTCAGAGAGTGACTCGCCACGTGAAGGCTGACTAGCTTACTTACAGATATGCAGATGCAGGATCGGAGGAGTTTCTCCAGAGACTCAGAGCGAGTGATTACAGAAGCTGCAAACATGTCATCTATCCACCAGGTGTCAGAAACTCCCCTCTGTTTTAGTTAAAACTGCCTGAAAGACCTGCTGAGACGTCTGAGGAGAATATATGACACATAGAGGAGTTGACAATCAACACTACCAAGGTGGAATTCATATCATACACCTTAGCAGGTGAGAAGGAGCTGCTATACTACACTGGTAAACAGGAAATAATCCCGCATATAGCAAAAACAGGTTCCTCTGAGAAGAAGCAAACAGTCAACATGTTGAATGTGAAGCTCTACTCATGACATTTTGCTCCCTGCAACAATAGAAACCGATATCTATTTAACTGACGTCTGATTCATACAATGAAATTACACTGCAGACATCACTGAATGAATTATACGGTGTTATCAGCTGCGCTAAAAACACTTTTGTGGTTAAAAAAGTGAAGATGGCGCCACAGTAAACTGTTAAATCTACTCATTTTGCAAAATTTTAGTTTTTGCACATGTTTTTCCTGTTTGCACGTTTGGTCTTTGCATCGCTTGTTTTTAGCAACACTCCTTAAATTCACTTGTGCTTGGGCTTTCTGTTGTTGTAGGATTTGCTGTGACTTTTTCAGTTTTACCTGAAGACAGAACTGCACATTTGAAGGTTGAACAAAAATGTACTTTTAAAAAAGGAGCCGTGTCATGGTTTGATTTTTTTGTTTTGTGATTTCTGTTTTATGTTGGAAGTTCATCGTCAGGTGTCACGGTTTTTTTTGTGCCATTTCTTGCCTTTGTCTGTTTTCCCGCCCTATTGCACTTTTCCAGCTAATCATTCCCTGTGTTTTTAAACCTGTGTTTTCCCTGCACGCTTTGTTGATCCATCTGTTTTCTTTCTCACGCTTTGTACTCGTTGGCTTCTGGTTTGTCCTCAGCCTTTGTTATGACCTTTATATTTTCCTTTGCCGGTATTTTTGTTGCTCTCACTGTTTTATTTTGGATTTCGGGATTTCAGACATCAGCTCCTTAAACTCACGTTTTTAAAAAAAAAAAAAAAAAAAACCTGCCTGCCACTGTGTGTCTTGCATTTGGGTCTGTTTCTGTCTGACTCTGACAAGTCTAATGAAAATTAGTGAAAACCTTATGTGCATATTTTGGGTTCCTGCCATAGGTGTCAGTTACTCTGGAGACATTGATCACATGGCCCCACCACTTTTTTAAATGGCTGATTTTGTAAACATAATTTGTCGAAAATGTTCTGAAAACTAGCTCACATTAAGAAATGTCTGACTGACATGCACTGGTGCTTTCTACAGTAGATGTGAGATACATTGCTCAGTAATAGATGGACTCTTGTATTGACATGGGTCAAATTTGTGGATGAGATGCATACTTGGTCAGCTGACATTATTTTTGCAGTGTCAGCTGTGTAGCAGCCTCGGCTATCCTCTTTGAATGGGCTGTTATGCATTGATTTTCCTGCTGTAATTATCCTCTCTGACCTCATACTGATCCCTCCATAAGATTGGTTTAAATTGCATATGTTAAAGAAATGATTCTCAATCTAAACTCTTATTTCCCCGCCGCTTTTCAAAATAAAATGACACCCTTGGGTCCAAATGAGATGACATTTACACAGTTGAGGCACAACTTTGCTCCTCTTTTTCTCTGAGTGTGACACAGACATTTAGATGGATAACCATGTGTTGGCACAACAAATCTGAATAAATCTCTTGTAGTTAAGTTCACAAGTATAAAGCTTTGACTCAAGACAATTAACTTTTGAGTTTAGGACATGATGTCAAGAGGAGATGGGGACATACTGAACAGAGACCGTGATCCAGATTCAAACAACCAACTATTCTGTCCATTCTCGTTTATTTCTGAACATTGCGGAGGATTTTGTCGTGCCAAAACGCCTTTATCACTAAAAACCTTGAGAATTGAGAACCGCTGGCTGATTTCTCAGCCCCTGTTGTTTTATGTAGATCATGTAGGAGCGTTCACTGTATCATCAGGGCAGACAGTGTCCACACTGACAAGTAAATGCAGTTCTTGCCCTCTAGTGTTCAGAGGCCGACAGTGACAGCAGAGACACGTTAGATCTCAGTTCGCTGGGCTTGCCATTTCATCTGCCAGGTTCTGATGTGTGCTGGCAGCCCTCCATGATCACATTTCACCCCTCAGTGAACAGCGGGGGTGTAGCACAGCACAACAACAGCAGAAGCTCTGGAAGCTCCACAGTGTTGCTTCTCATCTGCTCCACTCCCAGCGAGGTTGACAAGCTCGCTTTCAAAGTCGATCAGTTACACATTAGTTTCTCCTCGCTTCAAACCGGAGCCTGTGTCGTGTTGTTTCTCACACAGACGGACATAATGTCAGCATCTGTAGTTGCCTGGGGATTACCCATTATTATTATTATTATTATTATTATTATTATTATTATTAGTAGTAGTAGTAGTAGTATAGAGTCAGACAGTATTACAGTGCTCATACAGTATTTCTGCCCATATTAATGCACTGGCGTACTCACCTGTGTGTGTAAATCATCTTACGTAACTCACGTGAACTCACACATACACACACACAGACGCACCAACAAACCTGTTTATTTTACGTTTCAGGCACAGGTAAGCGCACACACACACACACACACACACACACACACACACAGAGACAGAGATTATTTCAAGCCCTTGCTTTGCCTGTCAAATTGTAATAGTATTGTGACACAACTGGTTTAAAGTTCCTGGAAAGTGACGCCATTGTGGTTCATTTACTTATCTCCCGTGTACGGATGTCTTTACTGAGTTTGATGTGATAGTTACATCAGAACATGGACCTAAATCAAGTGTGGCTGCTTGTTTCACATGGTAATGAAACGCATTTTCTTCAAGAAGCTGTATGTAAGAATCTTTGTTTAAAGCATTTTTAAGAAATTAAGTGAATGAATCAACAGAGTTTTAAGTTTTAAGTGTTGCTGAGACGTCTACTAAAGTTAGCATGCTAACCTATAGCCTCCGCCCATCCTGTGTCATAATACCACTCTGTACCTCTAGCCTGCCCTCAGCAAAATCTTATTATTACCATACAATTAAGATCTGACCTGAGATCAGCTCCAACTGCACTGAACTCCAGTCAAGCACAGGAAGTCTGTTTGTGTGCTTCAAACTCTGGGTTTAGATGTGTTACTGTGTGTTTAAACAAATATTTAGAAATTGTTATTTAAAGATTTAAAGACTGGGGGGGAAAAAAGTGAAGTGGCACCAGACTTTTACATTTCCTATGTCTGAACTGCAAAAACGATGCACTTTTAATAGTTTTTTTCTCTGCTTTTTTAAATTAGTTTTCACAATTGAACATGAAACATTCTATATACAGTAAAGGAAAGGAAGTAAAGGAAAAAACTATCTGTGTTGTTAGTTTGATTTTCATAAATTCCCCTTCGCTTAAACAGCCGTGTTTACAACTTTTTGTCATTTTGTCATATTTTCGTGCTTAGCAACAGACATAACTAATGATTGGACTAACATGCTAATAAGCCAACATGATAATTAAACATGATAAAGTGCTCTTCCACTGGACAAAACATGCTGAAGTGCCATCTCCTCACCATAAACTACTACTTTCTGCACACTGGTGATCCACTTCACACAGCTGGTGCCCATTTTATTAAAATGTTTTGCCCCTGCCCTCCAAACATCTTGAGTCCGCCACTACTCGTAACTGTGTCTTCTATACTATAACGTTAACTGTCCTCACAGAAGTCTTATCTCACATGTAAACTAGCTTAAAGCTAACTCTAGTACCGCTAAGAAACCATCCTTGTCAAATAAATTAAAAATATCAGCTATTTCAACTCGTTTAGTTCCAGTTTTACACACCATCTGCCGCTCTTTACTTCTCATTCAGTGAACATATTTTTTCAAATTCTCCTCAGTGGTTAAATATCTTTATTTTACCGCACATGGATGAGATGAAGGTGAAACAGCAGGATGTGTACGTGTTCCAGGAGTCTCTAAAGTCCAAAACTGCTTTGCTTAATCTGTCACAACAGAACGACCCATCAACCGAATTGCTTGCGTTGTAAAAGCCAACAGGTACAAGGCCTAAATACTTTATTGGCCAGATGTTGCCAACAACAATGATAATAATAGTGATTTTTTTCTCAGTTTTCTTTGTTTAAAATCATGTAGTATTCTGTGTCAGTTTGCACTTCAGGCCACTAGAAGGCATTGCACGCTTGGAGATCAAATCGTGTGATTTCTTACTTTTTCTATTCTCACTTCTCACAAAAAAAAAAGAAAAAGAAAAAAAACTCTTCACACAGATCTCATCAGCAACACTGGTGAAACAGCCGATCTCACATCCAGAGCGGATTTGTCAAACTACGTGTCACACGTGCCCCAAAAATAAACTCGTCTTGTCTTTGTTTCTCTATTTTCTGCTACCTCAATATCAAGTTCTGTAACACATAAACGCAGCCACGAGGCAAAAATAAGAGTGATGTCATTGTAGTGAAGGAGTTTAAATTAGAGCTTTAAACATGTGACCCTGTGAAGATCTGCTCAAAACCTGCAATACACACAATCAGACCTTCTGTTGGGGGGAGAGTGCACGTGCTTCATGAGGCTTTATCAGGACAGGAGCAGTTTCAAAGTCAAACAAAAAACATCACAATTTAGCTTAATAAAAAAATAGGGTCCTCATGTAGAAACACAAGTTTACCACTGTAACATGAAGAAAAGCCTCACCTGGGAGGGTTAAGCGCTTGATATTAAGACCAGCTGATCTCTGTGTGACTAACGTTCATGTATTATTTCGTCTCATAGCTTAAGCTGCATGAATATTTGATCATCGGGCTTTTCGTGTAATTTGTCACGCTTTACACTGAACTTCACGTTTGTTCTCACTCGAACTGACGTATTCAAGTCCAGGATGTGTTGAGGGAATCCTGCAGCTCCTTCATTACTAAAAGTCCTCGGGCATCAACTAATGTTTTCTTATTATCTTAATGTTAATCATCAAGTTTTATTTATTTCAAGTAAGGAAAACTAAAATTTGTAGTTTTTTTTCAGAACTTCCAAACATAATTTATTCTAACTTGAAGTCTTTTGACTTGAAGTGATGAGCTGGATGAATTTAGTGCAAAGAGTTCGAGCAACTCATCAAAAATCATATATGCAGACTTCCCAGCATGCATTGTTTGAGAGTTAAAACCCTCCTGAGAGTCCCTTTTTTTATAATTTGAAGAAAGCAATAATGATGGAAACATGCTGTCTGTCCTTAAAGAGGCTCTGTTGAACTTCTTTGTTGCGTTGGAAGCCGGATGTTAGTTCCTGTTAGCCGACTCAACTTCTAAACTAAGACACTGAGATGAGCCACTCGAGAACGTACATAAAGTCGCATCCTTTGGGCCGTCGTGGAAAAACTGATCCGAGTCCTTCACAAAAGAAATCCACGGTCCAGCAGCATTAAAGTCAACTCAAGCAAATCGTCCACCGGCTTGAGTAGACAACTGAGAGAGACGGGGAAGGACATCACGTTACAATCTGCTGACATACGGCCAAAAATAACAATGTTGAAAACATACGTTATGAGATAAATTATGATTGTTTACTTTGACAATCACAGAAGCATCACTCACCATGATAAAGGTGAGTATTGAATTCAGTCCTTACTCCCTCACATTGACAGATGAGCTATGAGTGGTTTCATCTTTGTACCAATGTTGGAATAAAGACGCTCCACAAAGTGATCAAGTTCACATGACAAAGGTAAGTTAACTAGATTTCACTGTGCAACTAGAGAATTCTACGAACTGAATTGTTAAGTTACGCAAACTAAAAGGATTTACGTGAAATGAATTAACATCAAGTTTATATGTTTGAAAAGTTTTTTTTTAATTATAACTAAAATTACATAAACTTCCCAAGTTCCAGTCAAATTCAAATGTGAAGGCCGTCCAGACACTGTTTTAAGTTCAAACATTATTTCAGTCTCACGGTCGAAGGATGTAACTACATCGATTAAAGACCAGTGACAATTAGAAACTAAGTCTTCACACCATTTAAGTGTTTATTGTTTCGGGGCATGTTTATTTAGTGCCATGAACACTCAACGGGAATTAAATCCTCATACTCGGAATGTCTGCCTTGAATACGGTTTACAGGTCAGTGTAAATTTACACATTAGGTCAAAAGAATGAGACAAGATGAACATTAGCAGCCAAAGGACAGAGGTGTGGAAGAGGGGGACAAAATCTCAGTCTGTTGTCATCTATGTTAAAATCTATCTATCTATCTATCTATCTATCTATCTATCTATCTATCTATCTATCTATCTATCTATCTATCTATCTATCTATCTATCTATTAACGTGCTTTATGAACACGCTGGTATTACTCGTTCCATTATATTAATCATGTATACACTTGCTATTCTGCTCTTAAGCGCTGCAAGACGAGCTATGAAGTATCTGCCACACACACTTTGACCTACACATGCACTTTGACATACCAGACACCCTGCAGAACAGGGAAGTCACAATGACATGTATAAATAACGAAACTGCAGAAAAGAGGAACAAGGTCACACCCACACTCAGACACCCACATAGCTACAGGGAGGGGGTAACGTCTCACTCAAAAACCGTTAAATCATACCATATTCGGATAAAACATATGCACCAACACATTTTAGTTGCCAGGGGCGGAACACCAACGAAGAACTGGATAAATGCAACTGCTTGACAGAAGAACGTCAGATCTTCTCAGGGAAACCTTTGAATGCATGTACTTTTCACTGGGCGATCTCCGCACTTTGCAAACTGCGCAATAAACCTTCTGAAGCTTTCACAGTCGTCTCTCTGGTATTCTTCACTGCATCAACCAACCTGGGCAGAGGCGATAACCGAAATCGCGCTCGACACTATCTATCTATCTATCTATCTATCTATCTATCTATCTATCTATCTATCTATCTATCTATCTATCTATCTATCTATCTATCTATCTATCTATCTATCTAACCCTGCAACACTTATATCTAGTAACATTAAGTCAGACTTCACTTTATCAGTTCTGTTCGTGTGTCCCAGTGGGTCGTACAGACACGACACCAACTAAATTTGGAACTCAGCGATTGTTGATGACAACACCTCAACCTGAGCTGTTCTAACAAAATGTCTCCAGTGTTAAAACATCCTCTTCTTCTTGGTTCATATAACAGGCACCTGCACTCATCACAGGTTCACTCAAGCCATCCCATCTGAGCAGCAACAAATTACGCAGCCGTCGGTTTTCAAGATTGAGGAGCGATTGATTGGTAGCGTTTTTCTTTCTCCTGATGAATTCTTACGAGGAGGAAAACTTTTCTGCAGCGCTGGAGGAAGCACGCGGGGACATTCCACTGGAGTCGATCCAGGGGAGGCTTCGACGCGCCAGGGGGCACTTCCCCCGCCGCCTGGCCCGGGCTTACATCGCGTGCTGTGTGCGGAGGACATTTCATGGCCTCGTATAGCCAGAATCTCCAAGCTGAGGAAGATGACATGAACTGGATGTATATGTGTGTTATGGTTTACAGATTTATCCTTGATTTGTGTTTTCTCTCATTTACAACATTTTTTTTTAACCAAACATGAAATAAAACTTTTGATCTGAGCACAGAGTTTTTTTTTCTGTCACGCTTGTACTGATGTAAGTAGAACAGTGTTATAGAAGTATTAGAAAAGTTTTAAACTGAAGTCTGAATCTGAAGCGATGAGAGGTTTGCACGAATTAGTGATTTTTCAGAAAGTGGTGCGTAAAAACTTTGTATGTGACCAGTGTGGCGGGAGCCGCAGAGCCCGGGGGCCAGGAATGTGTCCGCTCTAATCCCGGTGAGGGACAGAAGATGTTTTAGCAGATCTCCTCTGGTCCACATGAGTGGCCCTGGTGTCTGACGTTCCCACAAACTCCGGAACTGGATAAAGAGAGGCCGACGCCTGTTTGGTTAGGACCAGACTTTCACACTGACGAGAGCAACTCAACTAAATAATCGACAACAATGCCAGCAGAGATGTCTGCAGCCCTTCCTCTGCCGATGGTATGCTAAGACATCACAAAATATCAAGAGCAGAATGTCAGGCCATGCGGAAGAGGGCTGCACGCTGAAGCTGTACGCCAACAAACGGAGGAATACTATAGGTACGGAGTAGAGATTTAGACAAACTAAAAGAAGATTTAATGACAATCTGCTTTGTTTCTTCTTTCTGGCAGCCAAACCTCAGTCAGAAAATAAACGTTTTTTAAATATTTTACTTTCTTTGCCTGATGTTTTGCTTCCAAGACAAAGCTTTTTAAATTATACTAAGATTCATTTTAAAGCAAACACAACTGTTTAAAAGTCATTTTGAACAGCAATTTTCCAATTGTGCCTACGGAAGAACAATTTATTTAAACTTAAAATGATCATTTATTGCATAGGAATCAGTTCTGATTTATAATCATATGATTTATTAATGTGCTTTGGTGTAGAAATTTTGGACTCATTACTTAAACGCACAATAACAAAACTTCAAATAGTTTATATCCTTAGTTCCCATCATGCCCCTGTCTCATGTATGAAGACTTTTCTTTGAAATTAGTCCTGTCAAGTGTTGGCCAATATCTGAATTTCTCCGTTTTGAACAGTCGTGACTCCTGACTTGAGGTTTCTATGGGAAACGTACGCTGAAGCCCGGAGCAGCGCAGCGTGTGCTAAGCGAGGCGGACAGCTGACTCAGCACCTCCCCTGTTGTCTGTGTGCTCACTCGACAATGTCTTTATCCCTGGCGACAGAATACAGCCTCGGGGCCCGAACGGCCCTCACAACCTTCTGAAAATCCTCCCCCCGGCCCCGGCCCCTGGAATTCTTACAGACACCCCTGATTCAGATCCTGATCTGCATCCTGATCTGCCCCTCTCTTCCTCTTCCTGCAAACACAAGCAGAATCATGAGAGAGGTGGTCGGAGTGAGCCACCACATTGTGTTACACACCGTGAGGTTGTGTTATTTATGTGTTGTAGGTCTGTAGATGTTGGTTACAACACAGGTGAACAACACAGGTGAAGGCCTTGTTAACAACCATGAGCCAAAGTATTACGGTCGCTGTCTTTTATCTCTTACAGTCAAAAGTGCCGCTTTCACCTCTTGTGTCTGACGGCTAACTCCTACTGAAGTCAGTAACACCCACATCAGCGCTTGTGTTTTGTCTACACTGAGTTTACTTCATCACACAAACCCCACTGCTGTAAATGTTAAAATAATATTAATAAATAAAAACATCAGCGTTCTTTTTCCTTCACATATTTTGTTTCCTTTCTTCTCGCCTTATTAAAACACAGTTTGAAATGTGTTGAAGTGGTGACTTCTCTTTGCCACAAACTCGGCTTTCATTCTAGAGAATGGTGGCAAAATACAGAAATGAATATAAAACATTGTTATCACATCAAATAAGTGAATATTTAACGTCATGTGGGTTACGCATGAACAGAAAATAGCGTGTTTTCGTCTTGTTTGCTTGTTTTGCAAAGAAATGTGTCGTATGTCGTCCTCCATACTGACGTTATTTTAGCTCAATAGGACCCCAGAGATCTGACCTCTATGAACAAACTGTTATAGAATTCCAATAACAGAAATCCTGATCGACTAATTTGGGATTTGGGAGGGATGGTGACGGGAAAGAAGCAGCAGAAAATCCATTGTAGTCACTGAGAACCCAAACAGACCTAATGCTTCATTTTCTCCAGCAGAAATCACCTTTAATTTGATCGTAACTTAATCATTTATTTAGTTAATTGAAGCACATTTCATCATCTGAATGCTTTTAATTCTCTCATTTCCAGTTCAGCACCAAAATCTACTAAGTACATTTACTCAATAATAGTTTAGTTCCAGGGGAAAATGTTGTTCTCTCTCCTCGACTGCATCTGGTTGAAAGCTTTAGTGACTAGTTACTTTTGTGACTACAGTTTTTCATACCTTCCTGTGATTTTTAATTTGAATGTTTGGGATAAACAGACGTTTTCCAAATGTTCCTGTATGGGTCGATAATTTTCTCCTTTTTCTTCAATAGTTAAAATTAAACATCTGCAGCAGTAAAATGCAACATACACGTTAACGCAGCAGTGATAGCAAACTGAAAACATCAGATAATGAGAAAAACACTGACGGGGATTCCTTTTCTGAGCACTTTTGAAACTCCGTAGTTTCTTATTTTCAGCAGAGAAAGATCTTCACTGACTGATTTTTTGAACAATCTGACCTTAAAGGACAACACAATTTCATACTGTTTTACTTTGTTCATATGTGGCGGACCCTGCCACCTTTCTAGCTTCAAACAGTGATCCGGGGACGTTGTTTTCCTCTGAGAACAGCTTTGTTTATTCAGTTGTGGAACAAATACATATCTCTGTGCGTGTAATCACACTGTGGCATTGTCTCTCAGAATTCCAACAGATTCAGCGTTCCAACCACAAAAAACGTCCTCTGGTTCATAACGTCACTTGAACGTATCGCAGGAAATGATGGAAATATATAGATTCTCGTGAACTCTGCATCTAACCTATGCTACAGCTGATGAGTGTTCCACATTTTGGATAATCTATTGGACTCATGTAACTATTTACATCTATACAAATCTCTTACTTTGTACCAGCGGTTCTTACTGTGCGAGTGACGACACAAACGAGGCGACGGGCCCGTTTCTGAGTTGATTTACTTAAAGATAGAGCAAGGAAAGGTCTGATCGAGGTACGGATACGCTACAAGTGACTGGCGACACAGAGGAGCTTAGTCACGGCGGCCGCTGTGATTCAGCGCGACGCATGCACGGACTCGTCGGCAGGTAATCACGGCATGGCCTGCTCTGCTCAAGCTTTAGGCCCGTGAATGCTGCAAACCTGCCTTCCCACACCTGCCCGAGGCACACGCTGTTCGAGTCTGTACTGAGAAACTGAGAGGGGGGGTGGAGAGAGACAGAGGGATCCACTGCAAGGGATGAAGACGGAGACAGACAAAAGGAGCATGGATGCAGACGAAAAGAGAGAGAAGCCTGCATACCAGACAGCACAATACTACACTTCACAAACATTCTCGTTAAGGCTTTATGATCTCCAGAGGGAGAAAACCGGCGCAGATGATCTGAGGTTCTGTGCTGACGGGGGGGTGAGGCACATGCCACTGCCTGCACCTGTAACGCTCCACATATCAGAGAGCATAATGAGACACAACTGTGGTGTAGACCGGGGAATACTTTGCAATACGATATGTAATATGCAACAACGATATAGCAATCCCAAGGTTTAGGTCATAACTCTGAAGGAAGTGGCGTACTTTGAGAAAGAATTGAAGATACGCGCAGCATGGGTAGAAAATCACTTGTTTGTGCAACTGAAACGGGAGCTATTTCCTTCTCCCTCTGCGTGGGCCCCCGGAGGAGGAAAGGGGAGAGCGAGTGGTCAACAGAGGTCTTTCTAGGAGCAGCTGAATACCAGAGGAGCTGACAGGTATGTACATATTGGAATGTGCTTCTCAGCCACACCTGTGGGGAACACACCCGCCAAGCCTGGCCTCTCTCATCCCACTGGCTGATCTCCCCGTGATTGACAACTGGAAGAACTATTTGGCTCCCGTCCACAAGAGCCAGGGGGCAGGTATGGCGAGTTCTGAACACGAACCAATGGCAGCCGGCGAAGTCCCTCGGAGCCAGGCGGGGCTGCAGTGAAATAAAACTCATCAATGGGGTGTGTCTCAAAAGTCTGCGAGCAGTCAAACGGCGAAGGGCGACTGCTGCAGGAACACACTTTGGCTGGTCGAGGCTTAACCAGTTCCTCGCTGCGTGAGGAGGATCCCTGCGGATTTCAGCTGGCAGAGATGGTAGAATCTCCGTTAGTGGTTTACCTCTTCTGTGGCTGAACGATGGAAGCGAACCAACTGATCCCATCAGAGAACGTCCTCGCTCAGGGTCAGGACTCCGGACAGGAAAGGGGATCGTGGACCAACGGTTGGGGACTTTCTAAACCTCTCAGGACTCTTAACAATAGGTCCTTCATCACGGTGGGGTAGACATTTAACAACTTTTGTGGTTCTGTGGTCGCTCACATCTCCTTATCACTTTTCCAGCCCAGCTATAGATTCTGTATCCGTTGGACGGAGAACTGATAAGGGCATGTGCATGACATTACCTACAGATACTGGAGACATCTGAGTCAGAGGGCCTTTGGGGGGAACTGAGTCATTCAATTCATAATCTGGTAATCATGTTGAAAGCTGTAATTACTTTTTGTGCTATAGTTGCTTGCTGCAAAGCTACAAATTGTTTTTAAGGGGGTTGACTGGAACTGTGATTTATTGCTTTTTTTTCCAAGACGTCATATGTTTTTAACTTTGCAAGTTCCCTGATGGGAGCACAAATAAGAGGCTGCCAGCACTAACCTTTAGGTTGCATCGTGATCTTTCTGATGATTTGTCCAACATTAAACAATCTTAAGTCTGTTTTTTAGACGCTTGAGTGCTGGATGCATTGAGTTGTACTTCACTTCCAAGGAGTGAAAAGTGGAAATGCTTGTCTTTGACTTTCTCTCAGTGGATTCCCTTCAGGCAGCTCTGAGCACACCTGGTTTTTCAGTCATATCTCCCCGACATATGACAGAAAGCAACTACTCTTCGGCGCATAGGGCGAGACCGGTGTTAGACACGCCACTGCGATCCACAAAGATTACAATGTAGTTTTTGTGCAGGCTTTATACGTCTACACAAATTGTTTTCCCCTTACGTTACATTTTTAAACCAGAAGTGCACAGTGAACTCCGACAGGCTGACATGATGCAGCACGACTGACACAATCCATTGTAACGCACTGACGGTGATGTAACAGCTTCACTGGAACATAAAAAATTAGGTGAGTAATTTCAATTTGATGCATGCCGACATACTTCACACGACAGGATTCTCACACCTAAAAATGCAGCCTTGGCATTTCCACACAATAATTACAGTACAGCTCAATACGCGGACTATATCTCATACTTAACATACTGCACATGAACCAGCGTGTTGATACAAAAAGATGGATCAGCGTCGAGCTGACGGACGGGAGTGTGAAAATTCTTGGAAAGAAGGAAGTGACGCTGTTGTTCCGTTGATTCACAGGAAAACCTTGATGACTTTACTTTGAAAAGGTGTAAGTGTATGTAACAGTGGAGGGATGCTTTATTCTTTCAAATGTCTCAACTATTTCAACTATTAGATTTTGTGTCATTTATGTACTCTGAAATCTTTTAAATAACCGTGGTTCCAATGAGCAGCACTGACCGGGTCGCCAAAGCCTGTGTTCTCTAATTGTTTCTGCTGGAGGTGATGTGACTCTAAAATACTGTGTTTCAATTTTTGCTGATTTTACATCCATACATCTTTCATAAATGCATATGTAAGAGTGTAATTATTGCACCTGTTATTTAATAACTGCCAGGAAGAAAAAAAAATCACTTTTAATTAATGTTTATTGCGTGTTACATCGCTGATGTTTCCCATTGTGCATTTCTGTACTGTTCACTTTCGCAATTTCAGTCAGTTAACAAAAGGCACACAGTTCAATTTCCCACATCAAAGAATGAAAGCAGCAAAACATCAATATACCCTGATCACGATTCAACAACCAGCTCCCACTCTGTAAAGACCAACACACACACACACACACACACACACACACACACACACACACAGAAACACGGGAGGGCCGGCAAGTCTTCTGGATCTACTGGCTGCTTCCTAACTGCTCTCTGCCCCCGAGGCGTCCACTCCCTCTCCACACCTGGTGGAGGATCCTCTCTCGTCTGAAGTGCAACAATCCTCTCAACACTTACTGGCGCATAAAGCCACTTCCATGACACTTCAGCACCACTTCAGTCGACCCCTTCGGCCTGCACACAGATAAGACTCCCGTCTTCCTCTCTGTTTAATTCTTAGGAAGATGTAGGATTGCTTTTGATTTTTATGGCTTGTGTTTCTGCAATGATTCATTTTATTGTTTGTGAGATGCCATGAATAAAAGCAGCAGTTAAAAGTCTTATGTGTCTCTTGGAATATGCAGCTTAAAGTCATATGATGAACTTATGGCAGTCTGTTTGGCCCACGCGCATTTTAGTATTCCAAATAAAAAAGCTTAAAGCAACTGGCCCCCTGTTGAATTCATACTCCCAACAAATAGGGGGCAGCATATCACTGGATTACCTGCTAACTGCTGCTAACAGTATTGCTTATCCATCCATGACTGTAGCTACTGTTAGCTTCTTGGCTCGGTTAGCTGTGCAGCTAGCTGGACTACCTCGAGAGTTAGCGTTTACACCGCTTCACCGGCTAGCTGGTTAGCATGCTAACTATAGCAGATGTCTCTGCAATATTGTACATAAGTGTCTCTGCACATTATTCTTCACATTCTGTTGAGAACTTTAAATTTACATTTTTTAAATGTTTTAAACTAGAATTCTTACATATGGACCTTTAAATGTATTAAAGCAATTGTCCATTTAAATGCAAACAATCACACAGTAGAATAAAAAGCCAGTAGTGCCTCCTTTTGATGAGGATATAGTAGCATAGCATATATATATATATATATAATAAAGCACATATTGTGTAAGTATAATATAAAGATAAAGCACCTCATTTGAATATTCATTTTTCTGAGTTGATTAAATAGTGGACTCATCCGCAAATCATTTCAGGTCGACGAGAGCTGAACAGGTGAAATCATCCTTATGAGTGCGATGCCCTTAATGCATTAGATAATAAAACAGGTTGACGCGCTGTGCTAACCCGTGTAAACAAAAACACCGACTCCAGCAGGAGGAATGGGTGATGAAAGCAGGGCGGGCTGTCGTGTTTAAGCCAGACCAACCATGGAGGCACTGAGGTCCCACAGCTTCTTGGCGGCGGCATCATCCAGGGCCTGGGGCGCTGGAGTTTTGGGCGCACAGTCGCTGTGTGATGGAAGGAATAAAGTAAACAAAATCAATATAAGCTGGATCAAGTGTGGTCATGATGTAAAAACGACTAAAAACATTGTGTTGTGAACCATTTAAAACATAAATTATTATTTCGTTGACAATGCAAACGGGGGAGTTTTATTTCTGATGTACTCACCTGTAGTAGAGGCCGCTGGTGTTCTCCAGGCTCTCGTCCACGGCGCAGTAGATGGTGGTCTGAGCTCCTTCCCACGGACTTTTGATCATGTAGTAGAACGGCATGAAGATGATCTTCTTCCACAGGGCTATCGTAGGGAAAAAGTGGCGGCCCAGCTCGGTGCGGATGACCCCAGGGTGAAGACTGTACGTCGTCACACCAGTGCCTGATGAGAGGGATCCATCAAATAAAGTCATTGTTTAAGAAGATTTAACATCATAAGCATATTAACACGGGGAGAGAGAACACAAGAACACCAAGGCTAAAACAAAAGAAGCAAAGATCTTAAAGAGGGATTAGCCCTACATTAGATTTGTGACATTGTTGTGTATGAAAACTGGAGGAATCCACATCATCTTTACCCAAACAGTGTGTCTGATTCGTAAAAACAGACGTCACGTATTTCTGTGACGGGCTCTACCTTGCAGTCTTGTGGCCAGTTCTCTGCAGAAGAGCACATTGGCCAGCTTGCTTTGGCGGTAGCTTATCTGACGGTCGTAGCTTTTATCCAGGTTGATGTCATCAAAGTGTATCCGGCCTGCGAGAGACATAATTCATTGTAGTCTTTAACACGACACGACATTTTGAAATCCAGAACAATCATGTGAGTTTTATGCGTTTACAGCTGTCATGAATCTCGACCAGAGTGTAGTTTCACTTTAAATCGGGTATGCACATTTTAAGCAGCTGTCTTAGTTGATAATAGGTTGATCATATCGATATATGAATTATATTGGACATTTTTCCATTAGAATACTGTTGGAACTACTGATACGGTGAAGGCTTCATCAGGAGTTAAAAGAACAGATAAAGTAAACACCAAGTTACTTGAGTGATGAACTACACGGAACAAAAAGCATAAAATAATGACTTAATTTAAGTATTTTGTATTTTTTAGATTACAAATTAATGTATTTTAATCAAATACATTTCTTCATACTAGTATTTCGTATTGTATTTGTATTTAAGAGTGTAGATAAAGTCTTTTATAATCAATATGGGATCTAAAGGGCTTCAAGGGACTTGGATTACGCCATATGAATACGTAGAAGTCCCCTTCTACTTTAAATGTATGTAAATGTAATGTAAAGAGAATGCTGCAACACCGCTTTGCTGTAAAGACTCCAGACCTGTTTTATGGACTACAAAACTTGAAGCACCTGATGTTCCACTCGCAAGGTGATGAGTAGATAACGACTGAATTTCATTTCTGGGGGAACTATTCCTTTAAGAAAACCTTGGTGGCTTCGTACTTTGACTGGCTTAAAACAAACTAATAGATTTGTGCTTAGCTCAGCTAACACTTTAACTGCTGTGAAAGAAATGATAAAATCCGACTGTCAACATCATGGGGTTAACTATAAAATGAGTTTATCAAAGATTGGAAAGGAGGCTAAAAAGACTCCGTTTGACAACCACAGGTGTGTTGATGAACTGAAACGACAAAGATTCACTTTACCCCTCTCGTGTGCCAGGCTGGAGACGATGACAATGCGACTCGGAGCCGACTTCTTCAGCAGGTCGAGAAGACGGTTAGTGAGGAGAAAATGTCCCAGATGGTTGACACCAATCTGCATTTCAAAGCCGTCCTCAGTCTTCCACTTAGGACACATCATGACACCTGATAATGAACAGAAACACTTATATGGCACAAAACTAACCTCATGGTCCCACATCAGTTGAAACTAGGGTCTCTTTTTAAGTTGGGAGAGCATAAGTCTAATTAATAAATAGAATCCCACCTACAGTATACATGTCTGACGTTTGTGATTTTCCACCCACTGCAAAGTACCTGCGTTGTTAATGAGGATGTCCAAACGATCCTCGTTGGCCTCAACATCTTTGGCCAGGTCTCGGACGGACTGCAGCGAGGACAGGTCCAGTTTCTTTACCACCACGTTGCCGTTTCCACTCTGCTGCCGGATCTCGTCCGCTGCGATGTGGGCTCTGGTCGTGTCTCTGCAGGCTAGGATCACTCTGGCCCCTGGACAAAGACAAGAAACAGTGTCAGCGTAATCAAAATGTAAACAGTGCGAGTGAGAAAAAAAGCACTGAATGAGTAATGGTGGCAGAAGTCAGTTCAGGCAAACCCAGAGCCGCCCTGCAGATAGTAAGATAAGACTTTATTGACTTTTTGAGTTGAATTGAGTTGTTGCAGCAGAAATAATTACAGGTGAATAGAGACGGTCAGCAATAAATAATAATAGGCCTATAAAACTGAGATAAGAGTAGAATTAATAATAGAAACTATAAAAGGCTACATGACAAAGCAAAAGTGACAGTAGTGTGATTAACAGTAGAAGTGAGCACACTAAGCATATGCAAACACCGTACACCAGCCTATCATATAATATAATATGATTACGTTATGATACGTATTGTTTGTCTTTATCAATATTTAGGGTTAGGGTTAGGGTAGGGTAGAATTTAGTGTATAACATATGACATATCAATAATAACATATAACAAAATATGTAAATCAGTCCAACAAGTAGTGAGAGTCTCCTCAGTGTGTCGGAGGGCGGGAGCAAAGCTTGCTGATCACTAAGCCTGACAGGTTTGACGGCACTGGGACAAAGTGCCACGACGTATCTATATAAAAAGTAAGTTAGTAGCTAAGAAAGTAACTAAGTAAAGTTACTCAAGTACTTTACCTAATTACAATTATGAGTTTCTTGTACTTGACTTTAGTAATACTTTACTTTGTAGACTGCATGCTGTATCAGAGCCAGTGCAGTGCATTTTTAATTTATTTTATCTACAATTGAGTAAAAACACATTCCAACAATCAGTTAAATGCTGAATATCAGATGTGGTACACATGTAGTAAGTACACACATGTAAACATATGTACTTTTCATACTGAAGTACATTTATTGCCAAAAATACTGGAATGCAATCAATATCAAACACTTTTAGACATTTACTCAAGTATTAAAGTAATATTTAAAGGCAATATCTTTACTTTTACTGGAGAAGGACTCTTGGGATACTTTTCAACAACACCGGTCTCACCTCGCTTGGCCATATCCAGGGCCGTCTCCTTCCCAATGCCAGTGTTGGCTCCAGTGATGAGGACAGTTTTCCCATCCAGCCTGGCCTTGCTCCGACACACGCCGCCAGCCAGCCACCGACGCAAGGCCAGCACGCTTGCCCCTGACAGAGAGGAAAATGTTGACCTCAGATGTCATTTTTGTACCGTATGTCTTGTTGTGGTTATCTAGCTCTAGTTTTTTTTGGTCCTGTTCTTGGTCTTTATATATGAGACATGAACAGCTGTGTGGAAAAAAAAAAATGACTTACAGTAAAACAAGATATTGAATTGAAGCCCTGATAAGGACATCTCTGATATGATTTTAGCTCCCAAAAACTAAAAAACTATCACCACTCCACTCTGATGATTCAAATAGCTGTTCCACTGGTTCTTATAACATGAGCAGCAGCCACAATAAATGTATCTGTCACATGGTAGACAGCATTACTGACATGCTTTACTTACATTCTCTGTAGAGTTAGTTAACTTCTCTTGCACTGACATGTCAGTAAATGTGGAAAGGTGACAAACAAAGCTTACACAACATCCTTGTGATAAAAGAGCTCATTTACCTGCAACAAAAGCAACTATGAGACCGGTCCCATGGTTCTCCACATAGTCCCTCATCACCTCTGAGATGTTCTGCATATTTAAGGCTGTTAATTTAATATAATTTAATTTAATCACTCACTAAAAAAACAGAACGGAAAGAAAATCACAAAAATTAAGTTCTTAATCTCTCCTTTTGCAAAAAATCCTCCGAATTAGTTGAAAGGTCAACCAGCCTCCTAAACTACAAGGTGTTACTTCTTTCCGTGTTTTCTAAATATGATTCACGGAGTGACGCGTAGGGGCGGGGCTTGCACAGTCTGGGACTTTCAAAATAAGACTCCTGTTTGATGTGTACCCGGCGTTTTCATAGCAACCTGGCCTGCTCCCTGGCTTTTGCTCTCGGTGATGACGTCAGACACTCTCACAGAGGTATGATAATCTCCTGCAGGCCCTAACACACGCCCTGCTCAACAGACAGCAGCACAATGCAGCTCGCCCATTCATGTCTTCTGTTGAATGTGTTACGCAATTTAACCAATTGAACAAACTGACAGCATGCCATTGGCCATTGGACTAGCTGCAACATTTAAATGCTAAAAGCCCACACAGAGCCGGCCCAAGGCATTATGGGGCCCTGAAACAGAATTCTGGTTTGGGCGCCCAGCTAAATGCACCATTCACCTCAGCACAGCCTATATTAACTATATTTTGTCCATGCTCCATTGTTTGTCCATTGTGCATCTAAAACAAACCATTATCATGGCTTACGTAATGTGTGTACTTAGCATGCTGACTTGTGTACTTAACGTGCTGACTTGTTTGCGCTGTGTACAACTACTCCATGTGCCTTTAATTGCCCCCGGGGCAAATACAGTTTTTTGAATTGAATTGAATTACTGCTGGAAAATATGAAAATAAACCAACAGACAATACATTTACTGTAAACAGGTTGAACTAATAATCTCAAATATTTTCATGTAAATAAATAGATATTAAGTCACTGTCTGTTGATGAATGAAGTGATGACTGAGCCTATGGCCTACTGATGAAAGCTGGAAATCTTTGAGGTTGTCACTTTAACTATCTTAATATGAAATGTGCCAAAGTGCAGAACAGTTAACTACAAATAAATAATTTGTTGTTGTTGTTTTTTTTTTTACATGAAAAGAATACATGTTAAGAATGTAAAATGTAACTAAAATGCAAATGTAAAAAACCTAAAATAATATACAACAATATAAAAGGAAATGAAAAAGAAACTTAAATAATGACGTCAAGTGAACTGGGTGAAATGGAACTTGTGGGGAAATGATTCAACCAGTAGCATGGACTCATCAGTTCGTTGAAATAATAACAAAATATGTCCTTTTCTCTTCTGTGTGATTACCATTGATATATCACGAACAAAAAAATATTTAATTATCAACCTGTCATCTGTGACATTTCATGGGGGCCCATCCCTGAACCTACTTCTCACAGAGTCTGACCTATTTCAGTAAAGCTTTGTAATACATCAACAACTTTTGATATTTTAAAAGCAATTTGCTGCATCTGTAGGCTACTATTGCTTCTTTAAATGATCTGAGTCTTTCACTACTGAAAACATATATCTCATAACTGGACTTTTATAATCAAAGTTTGAAATGTATGCTTTTTTTTTGGACATTTATTTTGAAATCCAAACCCCGCGACGGTTGGTTGTAAATGTGACGCAGTAACGTGTCACTTTACAACCATAACTCGTTTATAAATATTTTTCGTAAATTAAGAATTAACATCGGTACATGTTTGACAAAAATATACATTTCACAACTGTGGGATAATTATTATTATAATTTTCACCAAAAAATAAACAAACCTGACCCGGAAGTTGTTCGCGCTCATGCCACGTCAGGGTTATCATACTGTTAGCGGTCGGTGCTTCACTTTAGTTTACTCCTATTCATTTTGTTGCTCCCACCATGCTGTGCCTGGGACTGAGCTGTCTGCTGCTGCATGTGCTTGTGGTGTTTGGGACCGAGCTCACGTTTGAGCTCCCTGACAACGATAAGCAATGTTTCTACGAGGAGCTGGAGAAAGACGTGAAGTTTGAAATAGACTTCCAAGTAAGTTAGCTTCACCCCCCCATCACCACCTTCACTCTGTTTACAACCTGCTGCCAAGTTATCCTTCAGATAGCAGTGTGTTATTTGAGTGGTGTCTTTCTGTTTCTTGTTCTTTGAAAGGAAGAATATGTTTAGTTCTTGCCATGTTTTTTAAATGCATTTGATTTTAGTGAGGTGCCCATTTGGTAATTCAAGTTACACCCTCATTTATTAATTTTAACTGTATTTTGATAACACTAGTACTTCTGTAAGCATATGTTTGACATGTTTTCCTATCCTTACCTACCTCACTGGTTTTCTTTATAGCCCGTTTGAGTCAGTTTAACGTTGCACAGTCCAGATGTGTGTCGTCCCATCTGTGTTTCACTGTGACAGCTTTCATCACATGCATCCTCTCATCCACACATGTACTTATGGTGTGTGTCTTCTGTTCTTCTAGGTGATAACAGGAGGAAACTATGATGTGGACTGCTTCGTCAGCGATCCCCAAAACAACGTCTTGTACAATGAGAAGAAGAAGCAGTACGACAGCTTCTCTCACACCACAGCCATGAAGGGCGTCTACATGGTCTGCTTCAGCAACGAGTTCTCCACCTTTACACATAAAACGGTGTACCTGGACTTCAGATCTGGAGACGATGAGCCTCTCATGCAGGGCATGACGAGAACCACAGCGCTGACTCAGGTACGGATGAGGAACTTGAAGTTTGGCAACCAGCTGCTCGGTGTCTGTCTGCTGCAATCGGAAGACTTTCAAACTGTGGCTGTCACTTGGCTGCTTCAGCGTGTGAGAGGGTTCAAGTGAACGAAGGCAGACCATTGTTAAAAAAGGGTTAAATTGTTCAGAGGGCCTCAAAATCGCATATGTTTGGCTTTATATCAGGACCAAGGAATTGCTTTTATCCTGCATTTTGGTTTGACTAACACCTGCAAACACTTCCTGGTGGAGAGGGAAAATATATAAAAACGCATTAAAAATAACACAACACATTTTCACATGCAACATATGAAGCAAATTAAAGAGACACTGTAGCAAAAACACTATTTGCTAATACTTTTGTGTTAGCCAATCGGCTGATGATGTGACAGGAAGTCAAGCAAAATTCTTGCAGTTTCATTCCTCTTAGCTTAATTTGAGAAGTGAGACAGTTTATATAAAGCTCACTAGATGGAGCCAAAGTTGCTCTGGCTCAAGTTGTTGCTCTCAACATGTACCGGAAATATTGTGTTAACCAATATTGACCCTTAAGTGCAAGTCTTTAAATGTGCTTTCCTTACCTCACCGCACCTGAAACCCCCAGATGTTAAAGGATAAGTCCACCCAAAATTGAAAATCTTGTCATTATTTACTCACCTTCATGCTGTTGACAAGTAGGGTGAAGGATCCCAAATCTATTTGAAAAGAAGTTAAGTAAACTTTCGAAACGCGGTCGAGCTTGTGCACCTACTTCAGACGTGCTAACGCTTTTAGCTCAGCAGCTACACTGAAGGTTTTAGCACATCAAGGGTGTAAATAAAGTATTTTCCAATTTGAGATCGCGGGGACTTGGAATAAAAACACAGAATAAAAAATCAGATTCCCCATAACAGCTCACATTCGTAATTCCTATGGAAGGTGTGTACTGTGCTATCCTACAGGATAGTATAGTGTTTCATGTTTGCACATGTGAGTCCCGTCTTTCACTGTATGCTTTACCCCGGGCTATTGATTAATCTGTGTTGATCTTTCTACTTTCAGGTGGAGTCATCTTGCGTCGCCATTCATGAGATCCTGAAGGTGGTGGCTGACTCGCAGACGTGGTACAGGCTGAGAGAGGCGCACGACCGCTTAAAAGCAGAGCACCTCCTTGAGAGGGTGACCTACTGGTCCATCGGAGAGACCGTCCTGCTGTTCGTCATCGGCATCGGTCAGGTCATGATGCTCAGGAGCTTCTTCGCTGAGAAGAAAGGCTCTGTGGCAGCCACCACTTAGAGCTCGTAGACTCGATGCATCCTCAGAGAGACAAGACGGAACCTCGACAATGTGAACACACAAGTGCATCCGGAGATAAGCGCCCATCTTCAGCCAAGCCTTTTGTCAGAGGGGTAGTTCTCCTGAACCAGTTTTCCTATTTTTCCTCCTTCCTCAGTGCCAGAAAAACCTGTTCCAAGAAGAAACAACACTCGTACTTGTGTTTAAAAATTGAAATTGAAAATGAAAGTTCAGCCTTACACAAACTTTATTATTTAATATATTTTTTAAACAAGCACAACATAAAGCAGGATTAGTTTGACCCTATCTGTTAATCACCCTCGAGTTTCATCTGGACGCTCTGCAGTTATATAGAAAGTTGTGGCACACTGATAGAAACCAAAGAAGTGTTGTTTCTGAATGTCTGTTTTATTTGTTTTATAGCGTGTTATGTTTGTTCCTACCGTTAATTTATGTGCTAGAAGGTGTTTGTTAGGAGTTGTATAGCTCTGTCTCCCTCGTGTCCTCCAGTGTCTCATACAAAGTGCCTCAAGAAATCCTGCCGAGTTGAGAGTTTACTGTTTTAATTTGTCTGTTACTGATTGATTGATTGGATTCTCACTTTTACATTCAGGTGTTATTATTATGAGTTCATGACATTTCATAAAGAGATACATTTAATGGACCAATATTATAGTTTTTTTTTCACGAAGAAAATTATGTTTTCAGTTCGATTTGTTTACTTGTCTGTATATTATCTGTACAAAAAAAAAATATGTCAACACATTTCAGTAAAATCTGGTTGAAAGTCATTTCCATGTGATGAAATGGATTTTAAGCATTGTGGTGTTTGATGTCTTTTGATTTAGATCCAGGTTCGCATACAAAATATATATATTTTTGATTTTAAAAACTCTCATTCAACAAGATGTTTATTATCAAAATGAGAAACTTAAATAATTGTGCAGCATCAGCTCTCCTACATGACAGAAGAAACCACACATTTCTGGTCCACTCAGGCCCCTTTGACAGCTTTCATATCAACAATATACAGAATGGACAAGAGTGACATTAACTGAGTTTGCATGTGAAACAGAAAAGCATTGTGTGTAAATCCAATCCTATATTTAGGCCAGGTGAAGGTAAGCAGATTTGGAAAATGCACAAAGTGTCTGGACAGACATAACAAAGGGTAAGAAAAGAGTAACTGGTAGACTTGTTGCACTCAGCTTGAACCTGAACTCACACTGACCTCACTGTAGGCTGCTCAAGGAGCACACTTTATCATAATCCTCTGATTTTGGGGCCAATCAGATGAATCTATTCAAAGTGGGTGAGTGTATTCAGCAGCACAGATGCTACTGAATCAGGATTATTGTAGGAATTATGCAGGCAGCAGTATGCGTCTATGAACCTGTCACTCGTCCGCGAACACACATCGCTACCTGTCACTCGGATCATGTAGTTGAACCTATTTAATGGAGTGGACAGAATTAGGCTTGGTTGATGTTGAGGTGAAAAAACAGTGAAATACAAACCACCTTTAATTTTGATATTTACACTGGGATTTGCTGCTGATAGTCATTTATAGTAAAGTATAACTGATGAGCTCAAGCAACATATCAGTTTGGGTTTTGTTATGTTAAAGCGATGTTCAATTGGAAAATCATTTGATGACTGATGTGTGTTAAGACCGCTGCTGATAGTAGTTTACAGATTCTTCATTACAATTTGATTAAGAGACAAAATCTTGGTTCATTTTTGAGAGTACACTGTAAAATGTGAGTTAAACATATAACAGTGGAAATGTTTAGTTTAGGGTTTGTTGGTTTGAAAATAACACTTTGTATAATTTGTCCTTTGCTCTCTGAAGGTTTTCCACCTGATGACCAACTGCTGAAAAAAAAAAGCTAAATAAAAAAAAAAAAATTTGAGTTGTCCTGTGTGTCCTTTGGGGAGTTCAGTACCAAGACATTTACAAGTTGGGCTGGAGTTAAACAAACCAGTTGCATTAAAGGGCCTTGGCGGAGGTATGCGCTCTACCGAGTGCCATTCTAGTGACGTCTTCATTCCCCTGGCACGGCGTGTCAAACTGTACCCTCTGCTGCAGCAGGAGGCGGTGTGCGCACCGCGGGCTCGGTGAAACCGCCGTAAAACCACAAGAAGAAGATAGAGAGCGTCACGGGTTTAACGGGCTGTACCGGCACTGCTGTCCATTCATAACAGAGAGCGGAAACCCGCGTCTGTGACCCTGACAACTCTTACTCAGCATGGCGGGTTACCTGAAAGCTCTGAGCGCCGTGTCGAGGTGCGCAGCCGCCGGACTGTCGCAGAGCCCCGCCGTCCTCTCGCCGGCCGCCGTCCGCCTCCAGCAGAGAAACTGTAAGTCCGCCGTCGACTGAAAAAAAAACAAAAAAAACCCGCGACTGTGTGACTCAAGAATCCACCGTGGCGCGTGTTTACAGCCGCGTTGACAACAGTACTGCGGTCGCGTGCTTCTGTGTGACAACACGGTGAGTGCTGCGCGAGAGAGTGTTGAAGCAGGTGACAGCGGAAACCTGCTGGAAGTCGATGTGGCTGATGGGCGAGCTGCCGTCAGTGAATCATGCGTGAGATTCTGAGAAGACCAGTCATGAAACCAAACCTGTTTCTGTTCAGCGCTGGATTACATATGCATGCAGATCTCTAAACGGAACTGAAAGTTATAGACAACCTAAAGGTGTCATCTGTGTGTGTACATGTTGTTCAGCAGGTGTGAATAATGCACAGTAGCCCAGAGTAGCAGCAGGTGCCAGCCTGTCCTGGCATGTGAGTCCACGTGCTGTCTGGTTCCAAAAGGGCCCGGACAGGTAATAACTGCTATCACAGCCGCCATATAATCCCAAGGTCACGCTGTGTGGAAATTCACTGCGAGGAATATAAAACAAAATGTAGGCCTGTCGTGGGTTTGTTCTGTGGTGGATCGGACAGGTGTCACAGGTGAGACAGGTGCATTAAAGGTCCAGTGTGTAGGATTTAGGGTGGGTGGGGTCTTATTTAGCAGGGATGGAATATAAAATTCATAATTGTGTTTTCATTAGTGTGTAATCATCTGGAAATAAGGATGTTTTCGTCACCTTAGAATGAGTCTTTAGAGGAGGCGGGTCTTCAGCGGACTCTATCCACTCCGCTGTTTTTAGCAGCTGCTCCGTAGATGAGGGCTGTTCAGTAGGTCACAGTCTACAACCTCGCTGCTATATGTGACTATATCCTACACACAGGTCCTATAAGTTTAGCCATTTTAGGGATATTCTTGACATGATGATGAGGAATCAATGTGACTTTAAAGGCTCCTGACTCAAACCAGAGATAGACGCACATCAGCCAGAAGGAACTCAAGAACCAAAACGTGTAACTGAAGGCAGTGGATTCAAACGTGCAAATGATGACTGTTTGAAAATGACCTTCCACCAAAAAAATACATATTATGTAAAAAAACTACCAAGTGGCAGCCTGGACTGTGGGCAACTTTTATTAAATATAAATCTAATTAATGAAAAGAAAGCACTGTTTAGGAAGGAGCTGCCATGGATGGCAACGGCGACACAGATGTGCCATGGGAATTATCAAAATAAAGGCGTTTGTTAACGATCGCTGCGTTATGAATCTATTGTTTCGCTTCGCATCCATACTATTTGATCGTTGATCATTGAATATATATATATATCGATATGGATCAATGTATTGTTAGACCCACAGTTAATACCATAGTTGATGTGTCTGTAAATGTTTCAGATGCCACAAAGCGCATCAAGGTGGACCAGCCGGTGGTGGAGATGGACGGAGATGAGATGACTCGCATCATATGGGAGTTCATCAAAGAGAAGGTGACTTGCTAAGCCTTTATAGAAAACATAATTAATAAATGTTAGATTCATAGTTAATTAAACTTTGGTTAATAGTTATTCCACTGATAACAAGCAATAACAGGCTTTATAAGGCATTTTATAAGCAAAGGTTTGTAAACACCTGTTGCAGCTTTATAATAAACAGTTGCTTAATAAATGGTTTATACATTTAAAAGTTTAATAAATCTACCATTTGTTTATGATACTGCACAGGTAAATGGAACAGGCTAATAAAGCTCGACTGCCTCTCCAATGAATCCAATGATAAAGAAACTGTCGGCTGACTTATAATCATTAGAAAAGCTGCTTGTGTTTGTGTGGCTGCTGTTCAGTGTCGTCCTCAGTCAAATAACACATCCACATCTCGTAAACGCACAGCTCATCCTGTCCAACGTTGACGTCGAGCTGAAGTACTACGACCTGGGTCTGCCCTACCGCGACCAGACAGATGACCAGGTCACCATCGACTCCGCCCTGGCAACCAAGAAGTACAACGTGGCTGTCAAGTGTGCCACCATCACCCCAGACGAGCAACGAGTTGAGGGTAAAGTTGAATAAATTACTGAAAAATCAATTAATATGCCCTTAACTGCAACAAAATAATATTACAAATAAATGTATGAATTAATGAATTTAGCAAATGTGACATATAAATTATATTCCTGCTTGAATTTGCATTTCTGCTTTTTAATTTTTGAATGTAAAAAGAAAATGCAGAAATAAATAAGTTTGTAGAAATAAATAGGGGGGATTGTGAATGGAACATAATCTAGATATTAATACAGAAACAATAGAAAAAAATATATAATTAATCAATAAATAGATGAATCAATACCAAGGCAAACAAATATTAATTAATTAATTAAGGCTGAAATATCGATTTATATATGTTTTAGAAATACATTTTCTATTTTGTCTTTGGTGTATTTAATGGCATATTAATTAATTTATCAAGCCATGTGTTAATTTTTTTATTTCTGATTTTGGCAGTGTTAGTCTTCCATATGCTTCAGGTTTTCAAATGGCAATAGCTTATTAATATATCTTTAATATATATTTATAATACAGTATATGATAATAAACATCTTACTTATTTTCTCCACAGAGTTTAAGCTAAAGAAGATGTGGAAGAGTCCTAATGGAACCATCAGGAACATCTTGGGCGGCACAGTTTTCCGCGAGCCAATCCTTTGTAAAAACATCCCTCGCCTGGTTCCCGGCTGGACGCTGCCCATAACAATTGGCAGACACGCTTTCGGCGATCAGGTACGACATGCGACACATGCGTTCGCTCTTTTGCAAAGAGGCATCCAAACGGAACATGAGAACGGTCTCGCGTAACACACGTGATGCTTTAATCTCTCAGTACAGGGCCACGGACTTTGTTGTCGACCAGCCCGGCAAGTTCAAGATGGTGTTTTCTCCAGCTGACGGGAGCCAGCCGAAGGAGTGGGAGGTGTACAACTTCCCCGCAGGGGGCTGTGGGATGGGAATGTACAACACAGATGAGGTCCGTGTTTCAAGACAATTTAAGATCGTTTGTTAATAAAAATCTGTGTAATTTTACGTAACGTTCCGTGATGTGACCTTTTTATTATATCTTCTTCGTACAGTCCATTGATGGATTTGCTCACAGCTGCTTCCAGTACGCCATCCAAAAGAAGTGGCCTCTGTACATGAGCACCAAGAACACCATCCTCAAGGCCTACGACGGCCGCTTCAAAGACATCTTTGAGGAAATCTTCGAGAAGTAAGACACTGAACAGATGAGGATTCAGACTCGACGCACTTGTTTTATTACATAGCTCGAGGGATAAACTCTCAAGCAGACTCGCCGCAAATTAATGTGGTAAAACCAGAAGAACAAACAGTGCTGTGCACAGTTTTAATAAAACGTTTTAATTATTCTGTGTTTTTCAGGACGTACAAGCCAGAGTTTGACAAGCTGAAGATCTGGTACGAGCACCGTCTCATTGACGACATGGTGGCCCAGGTGCTGAAGTCTTCTGGAGGATTTGTTTGGGCCTGCAAGAATTACGATGGCGACGTGCAGTCGGACATCCTGGCTCAGGGTAAGTGCACTTCAATCTCAGGGCGAGTAGGCAGCTGCGGCGTCGCTCAGCTCGCTCACAGTGTGACATTATTAACATCTGACCCACGTTGCATGTGTTGTGTCCAGGTTTTGGTTCTCTGGGTCTCATGACATCAGTACTAGTGTGCCCTGATGGAAAGACTATCGAGGCCGAGGCTGCCCACGGCACCGTCACCAGGCACTACCGGGAACACCAGAGGGTAAGGTCCACTACACCACGGGAGTGTTCTGAGTTTAGGAACTAAGAACATTGTGTGTTTGTTTGTTTGTTTGTGTGTGTGTGTGTTTCAGTTCTTGTACTTCTAGCTTTGCTGGAACTAACTGACCTCACACGTCCATGAGATTGAGCAAATGTTTGCAAAGTGATGCACAGTTTGACCGTGACAAAACTTTCAGTGGACTCATTCAGGTTTTTTTGGTCAATGAGGTTTGTTTTTAGGCCAAAGGTAATAGATACAGTTGGAGTCTAGAGTTGGTGATGTAAATGTGCCAAATACTAGGTGCTTCCTCAGGTTATTTCTCCAAACTTTTTTAAGCTTTACCACTTATATTTACAGACACTTAAATCGTTTGAAGCTGGTTTAATTTCATTTTTGTCTCATTACAAGTGAGTAAAAGCACTCAGTCTGAGCTTGTCTTTGCTTGCTGTAAAGTTTTAAAAAGAAAGTGAAATGCAGAAAAAGGGATTAATTTAACATGTTCAGTCAATATCAGAACAAATGTATTGAACTGCAAATACAGTGTTTGCTGTCGTTTTTTAATTTCTAGGTCAGTTTTGTCAAGAGGTCGGATATTTTTCTTATTCCCACAGATGATTGTCTTTAGCATTTTGTCACGTGTGATATTTTCAGCAGAGTTACAATCAAAATTAAAGCTGATTTTTTTGTTTTGTTGTTGTTCTTCATTTAGGAAGACATTTGTTGAAGAAACAGTTCTACTAATATCTCCAAAACAGTAGATTCAATAGATGTAAATGCATCTAGAATAACAGGACATGTTCAGGTTTCAGTTACTAACCATGACCGTGTCTTTGCTTTGTAGGGAAGACCGACCAGCACCAATCCCATTGCGAGCATCTTCGCTTGGACCAGAGGGCTGGAGCACCGAGGCAAACTGGACGGAAATCCTGACTTGATGAAGTGCGTTATCTGATAATTTAGCACCTTTCCTCATGTGAAATATGTTTATGTGACTTTACCTCGTAACAATGTGACACTCTGCGTCGTCGCTCTCCAGGTTCTCCCAGACGTTAGAAAAAGTCTGCGTGGCAACGGTGGAGAGTGGCGTGATGACCAAGGACCTGGCAGGCTGCATCCATGGTTTGGCAAAGTGAGTTAACATTTTGTAAAGTGTATGTGTAATGTGTAAACTCTTTGTGATGGTTTTCAATGAGGAAAGATTTGATAACTTATTAAAAATGTAACCTCTGCTCTGTGATCCCGCAGCTGCAAGCTGAATGAGCATTATGTCAACACAACAGACTTCCTGGACGCAATCAGGACCAACCTGGACAAAGCTCTGGGCAAATGAAGAACAATCAGAAGAAACACTTTCCTGTCTGTAGATCTGTAGCTCTTTTTCACCACCTGTTTTGTATAAACCTTTCTATATGAAATTTTGAAGGACCAAAGTTTTGCTACTTTTCGTGCAATTTTTGTATTTGTAAGCTCACAGGCACGTCACTGTGCCCGTGGTTTTGTGCCTTTCCTGTTGCCAACAGTCCAGTTTTGTATTGCACAGTTAAGTGATTTTACTGTAGGAATGAATATTAATCCTAAAGTTAAATTACAATGAAGATGCCTTCAGGGACCAGTTTTTCAAATAATGAATAAAAGATGCTTAATAATAAAACAAATAGTGATTCCTCATCACTCAGGAACAAGCGGCTTGGTTGTCTTTTTGTTCTTTACTGCAGCAGAAACACTGCTCCGTGCCGTTATCCTGAAAACTGCGGACGTTCTTACTATTAAGCCTCCTAGAGAAGCCTTGAGAATGATTTAATGAGACATCAGTTAAAGAAACCAAAGAAGAGCTCACTCCTTCAGCGGGCGCTCAAGAGTTAGTCTTACAGTGGTTCCAGCCAGATGTAAAATCCAGATGCTGAAGCCATAATCACCAACAGTAAATACCATCCGCATGCAACGTAATTTGACTTTTTAATTTCATGCGCGTCTGCACATGATCCGTCCAGCGGTGCGTTGGCTCAGTGCCGCGCGCTCGCTCATCTAGCAGGCGTCACATGCATCCAGCAGTGCATGACAGCGAGTGGTGTTAGCGCCAGCAGGGGGCCGGAGCTGATGGGAGCCGAGGCAGAGCTCTGCAGCGCATCACCGACAGATGTCGACATGGTCTCAGTCAGACATCTGCACGCTGGCTCCATGTATGAAGGCCCATCCTTCACTGTGGCACTGGCTTTAACTCTACACTGCTCATGTTGGAACTGATTCTGGGCAAAATTGCACGTGCAGATAATTACTGATGGCTGAAAGGAAGGAGAAGAACCTGAAGCTTGCTGCAGGAGGACAATTCAGATTGTGTCAGGTTAATTGCCAATCACAAGTTACCTTAATTAGCCTCCTAGCAAGGTTTCTGTTCATCCTACGCGGTATTCATTATGTTATCCCGTATAATTATCTACGAAGTTACCAAAGCAGACTAATTCAGAAAGGATCTCATCAGGCCTGGCCGCTAAACTTACCGAACTTAGCAGACAAACACTGACGGAACATATCACATTATTCGCGCCGTTCACTCTCAATCTAAAAAAAGTCCAGACATACATTAACTTTACAACTGAACCACTCAGCGGGGAATATGCCACTCTCTCTCTCTGTCACTAACAAGTCAAAGAAAATGAACAAGGTGCCTCTATCATAAAATTACCAGAAATTAGCATTTAGATTACCTTTTCCCTCTCTTTTTTTAATTTCCTCCTGGAGGAACGTTCCCATGGAACTGGTAAGTGCTCAGGAACGTCCCCACTTACTGTGATGTGCGGCCATAAAAGAGTCGTATCTCAGAGCAAATTGATCAATCACGTCCTGGGAAATGATTTCCTATGGAAGTATAATCCGTGCAAGATGCATAGCATCTGTGAAACGCTGTAGGACCAGCCCAAGGTCCTCACCGGAGCTGACGGAGGCTTCAGGAGGACAGCAGACATGACCCACAGCAGCTAAGTGTCCTACAGCAAGGCAGTAACCCCCCACCAGCTGACTGCATGATATGAGTTTAAGAAAAACATGATGGGATGGGAAATTTAACAAACACTCCTAACTTCTGGCTTTCGGAAATGTTCCATTCTGTTTGTTTTTACACTTGATCAACAAACTTTAACCACACACCACTGAGGATTAAACGGTTTAAGCTAACATTCTGATGCTGAGCAGTTCTAATGTTTATCATGATCACCATCATCTTCAGCTGAGGCTTTTTTACAGGTGCCTGCTCATAAACCAGCGGTCCGGTGTGTAGAATTTAGAGGCTCGACTGGCAGGAATGGAATATAATATTCAGATTTATGATTTCATTTGTGTACAATCACCTGGAACTAAGAATTTTTGCATATTTCCTGACCTTGTGCTGCGCTCCAACTCTGAACTATACTAGAAAAATTACCATTGAAGGCCACTTAAAGTCAGACTAATGTCAGACTTTCAGTGAGGCTTCACTAATGAGCGTTCACTTGTGTGTACAACTGCAAAAGAGACAACATTTTGTAATGGTCAGGGAAGTTTTTTGTGTCATGAACCAGGAGTGCTTTGAGACTGGAAGTTGGGCTGGATGTTTAAGCGGCATCTGCAGCGGCGGGTTAGACAAGGGGTATTTTGTTGGTTGCGATCTGTACCTTCACCCATAAATGCTACTAAATCCTTCACACTGGACCTTAGAATTCACCCTGAAGGGGACGTGATTGTGTAAACCAAATGTAAACCGCGTCCCAGCCAATAGTTGATTGAGTTGATTTCAGATCAAATGTCAGTCTCGTGGTGGCGCTTCAGGAAACGTCAGAGGATCACCAAACTCAGCAGGATTCATCCTCCAGCGACCACGAGCGCCTGTACCAAATTTCATGGCCATCCACCTGATCTGATTGGTCCAAAGTGGTGATCAAAAACTGACAGACAGAAGCCGCCACACACAGAGCGGCCAGCGTGGCTAAAAATACCCGGCTCTGAGGATTACCCCCAGTGACAGATTAAAACACCAGTCTCATCATTTAAACTAGAGAACCTTTATTAAATAATTCATGGTCAATTTCCATGAGGTCTCAGTTTGATATTCCTCATTTCAAAAAAGAACTAGAAGTCCATTCCTCTGGTTTAGTGTGCATATCAAGGCTGACCTGCATGGCAGGACAGGGGGAGCTGACTGTCATCCCCAAAACAGAATAATGAAGAGCAGGACCGCTGTCAGTCCACTTTCAATTCAACCACTCCAAATGTAACCGTGGCCTCCAAACTATTTATTTTTCTTCTTTTAAATCTCCATAACGGATTTTCAGTCTTTTTTTTTATTTTGTTGAGAGGGAAATATCTTTCTGAACTAACTGAATTGAAAGTGAAGTGAAATCAGTCCTGGGTTTAGGAGCGCTGAAACTACAAACAACGAAAAAAACAAACCCAAACTGCTGATCCTCCGTACAAACTGCTCATTCTTCAATTCCCATCTGAACTGACAGCTGTGAAATATTCATATCAAGAAAACTGCAGTTTACAAAAACAAAAAAAAAACCCTACTGAGAGAGCCGTTTGTGTTTAATAATATTGCCGTTACGGAGGTTCGGAAGATTCTACGATCTCCGCCTTCTTCCTCGAGGCAACTGAGTTCACCGTTGCCGAAAAACAGCCTTTCACAGAAAAAATGACGGGCCTCGATGAAAAAAGTGCTTTTGTACTGTTCACTCGGTAATTCAAAAACTAGAGCAGTATATTCACTACACGGGATAGATTAATAATGTAAAGCTAAACCATGTGAAACAAAAGATCTGTGGGTGAACACACTGCATGTCGAAGAATCATTTGTACAGTGAGGGAGGGGGAGCTTTACATGTCGGTAACGTTTGTTTTCTGGTACCAGCCGACATGGGACAGTAGCAACTTTGGTAGGAAGTGCCCCGTCAAAATAAAGGCTTCAACAGTCCTGACCGGCCTGTTCAAACGGAGCGCCGCGCAGGAACGGGTAACTACAATTAGGAACTGTTTAGTAAGAGCATTCAAACCTATGAGTATGTTGTGACTATGTATCAAAAGTTAGATATACAGTGAGTAAATAGCTGACACGGTGGAAGCGTCGTTGCAAATGTATCTAGCTGGCACTTTCAGTCGAAATCATAAGGGCATTCATTGGTTGTGAATGACGAAAAAAAAAAAAAAATGGCAAAATGGTAAACGAATTTCTATCACATCGAATGTAACTGAGGGCTCTGCAGCTGCGACTGTTTCTCTTTTTTTTTTTTTTCTTCTCAAATAACTGATACATACACACAACATAGAGATTCGACTGTCCGCCAGTGAGAGTCTTTTGAGTCGGTGAGCGCAGTAATCCCAAAAAAGGAGCTCCAGAGCGCGTCAACAGTCTCAGTGTGTCTCTGCTGTGGGCAGCAGAGCTGAAACGTCTCCTTTGAAGTGCGTCTCCTTCCTGGCCTCCCATCAGAGTCCGGCAGTTCTGGCTCTTCTGGAAGGAGGCCAAAACTAAATGAAAACCCCTTCCCCAGTGTCTCCCAAACAACTCTGTACTTTTCCTTCTGCCTTTTTTCCGAGAAAAACCCAAAACGTGTCCTCTGGTCCATCACCTCTCAGGGTGTAGTGTAGCTGCTCGTATCCTTCCCGAAATTGTAATACTCCTCCATGTCCTCCATGTTTGCTGTAGTGAGTTTAGTGAGGTTTTGGGAGCCACCATTGTCCATATTGTCTGGTGATGTAAAGCTGAAGTTCTGTCCTTCATACTCCCCCTGGTTGTCCATTTCTGGAAGAACTTCTGGAAAGAAAAAAAAAAAATAATTATAAAGTACAATTCCAAACAGTCTTTTTTAAACCAAGTACAATTTTTTTGTTTCACAGCATTTTATTGCTTTAATTATGATAGAAATGAGTTCTTGCCTCGAGTAATTTGCATTTATGCTATTATTTTTATACAATTGTGCTACAAAACCTCTTTCAGAATACAGTCTATGTACAGTTAGGCCTCACCTTGTCCTTCTGGTGAGACGTCCATGCCGTGCTTGACCTTCATGTGCCTGCTGAGGTTTCCCTTCAGGTTGAACTTACTGGTGCAGTAAGGACACTTGAAGGGCTTGCTGCCTGCGTGGAGATGCATGTGCCCCAGCAGGTTGTACATTCTGTTGAAAGACTTGCCACATACCTGGGGGAAAAAAAGCAACCAGACATTGTTGACATTGATGACCAAAGACACACCACATCTTCAGAGATATACGTCACAGTGGCTACTTGTAGATGGTGGTTAACGGTGAACGTCGTTCTCACAAAACCACAGATATCAAAGTATATAACTGAATCCTAGTGGCTTATTTTCTCACTTCTCCTCTTCACATAATCCTGTTAGATTAAATCGAGCTGAATTTAAACATCTCATTTCACGCCCCAAACTAATTAGAAAATCTTCCACCCGCTGCCATCGTTCAATAGTTCAACTGCTCACCTTGCATTTGAAGGGCTTCACAGGCAGGTGGACGATCATGTGGGTCTTGAGAGTCTGTTTCTGGATGAAGCTCTTGAAGCAGACGTGACACTGGAAGGGCCGGACGCTGTTGTGGATGAGCATGTGCCTCTTCAGGTTGGCCGACAGCGTGAACTCCCGGGAGCACACGTCACACTTGTGGCCCTTCATCCCCTGCGGAGTTCGAACAGAAGGAAAGGGTCAATCATTCAAATATAGCATCGTGTGTGTGTGTGTGTGATTTTTCTCCTGGACACACTGTCTGCTAGAAGAGAGACAGAAGCGTATAACACACTGGAATTTAAACTGTGAGGGTGGATGCAAGGGTGAAGCTAAATACTGGGTGAGGTGAAAGGGGCAGGTGCACGCTGGCGTTCTGAAAGCAACAGGAAGTTAGTTATTACAGTCCGACCACTGATTCGGCCAGCTCATTAACAGCAGTTGTCGGCCGCAGCAGCAGCAGCAGCAGCACACAGTTCATGGAGGCAATTAAGGTTCTTTAAAATCCTTTGAGTATCAAAAATCACACCCCGTCTTTGACTACTTTTCGACTTCAAACATCCAAATATTCGCTTAGAAATCATTAAGAAAATCATTAACTCCAGAACTTGCCTGAGAAATATCATGCTTTTAAGTTGCCTTCATTATCAAAGTGATCCAGTGATAGTTTTCTGCACATCCACGGGCAGATTGTGAACGAGAACGGCTAACTGTTAATTCGGCAAACTTTTAAAAAGGTGCCACTTTTCCCAAAATGTAACAAATACAGGCTTAAACTAGAATCTACAGTTCAAGCCTTCAACAACCACTTTACATCCATAAGATATAAGATACGTACTTTTTTAAGCCTACACAAATTAAATAAACTGAAAAAAACAAAATGACCTTAGAGGACAACACAGTCTCATACCTTTTTATTTACTATGTCTATATTTGGCGGACCCTGCCACCTTTCTAGCTTCAAACAGTGTTCTGAGGACCTTATTTTCCCTTCGAGAACAGCTTGTTTATTCAGTTCTTCAAAACTACGAAGGGCTCCTTTAAGAGAAACCAAAAACAGAATCACATTCCTTGTATGTGTTTACATGATTGGCTAAAAAAGCTGATCCTGATTGAAAATAAAAAGCTAAAAAATACTAAATCGTGGATGCTTCACACACAAGTTCACCCCAGCAGGACAGAGCTATAAATCCTCCACAGCTTCAAGGTGAGCAGCCAAGTTTACTGTCACCAATTCAGTATCTGACCAAATGTGAATTATGATCACAATGTCCCCTTCTGTTCCTGAGTTATGATGTTGGACAATGGCCAGAAGTGTTTCTGCAGAACATTATGATGTCACGGTGAAGCTGACCTTTGACCTTTTTGGATATTAAATGTCATCACTTCTTCATATTATCCTGTTAGACAGTTGTGTGAAATATCGTCATAATTGGTGTATCAATTCTTGAGTTATGGCCAAAAATGTGTTTTGTGAGGTCACAGCGACCTTGACCTTTGACCACCGCAATCTAGTTCATCCTCGAGTCCGAGCAGACATTTGTGCCAGATCTGAAGAAATTCCCACGAGTTGTTTCTGAGACAAAAATGGGACGGACGGATTGACAGACAACCAAAAACATACTGCCTGTGGACATCGCCTGTCGCCTGCGCAGAAGCATAAACAAGCCTTCTTTTTTTTTTCTCTTATTCTGTTCCCGTAATATCCTCAACCGCATGCGACAGGAAATGTACAAACATAGAGAAGCGGGTCACAAGAGCAGACAATTCACAGCATCTGAGGCCTTGAGGCTTGTATACAAATAAATGTGCTTCTGCGCCACACACACACACCGCTCTGCAGTCAGTGTCAGCAGATGAAAACAACAGAAAGAACGGGACTGAATAACTGGATGCTGGGTTATTGAGGAGAACAAATATGTATTGCAGGTCACTAGTGTGCCGAGAGACGGTGTTTGTATAAGCAGACGGATCTGGCAGACTGTCAGTCCACCCACTGTCTGCACAGCGGACGGTGCCGCGTCGCCGTCGTCCACCAGGGGGAGCAGCGAGCGGACTCAGACACGAGCCACCAAAGAGAACGTGCTGTCCACTGAGAATACTGACTGCTCTCTCATTTCGATGATGAGTGTGGTTTAGGATTTGTTTGGTCCCCTCAGAGTAATCAAACTAAGCCAAATCCTTTGGAATTCAGCATTTTTCCCTTTGTGTGTAATTCATATTGGAAACACGCTGAAACGATCTATACATGCGTGCTCTGACGGAATGAAGAATAACGTCCAGGCGACACATGCTGCGGATTTTAGGACGCAAGTTCATCGTCAAGGCCTCGAACTGAAGGGGGAAACGGAGAGAAGACAGCCCTGTGGTTAAATTAAATGAGCTGTGATCTCAGTGTCCTCGTCTCTCTCTTCCTCACCTGTGTGTGTGACAGTAATTGCTTGCATGTGTGTAAAACAGGCAGGGGGCACCGAGCAATTACAGACATTTCATTCAGACGAGGACTATAATGAGGAGAACACGAGGACGCTCCGCATTGTAGATGTGCACGTCTTTGTGAAGACGCGAGCACTGAACTGACGTATCTATTCCTCGGTGCTTCATATTTCCTGCGCTGTTTTGTTAACTTCATCTTCCTCTGATGAAAACTGCACGCCGCACGTTAAGCGGGGGGGAAGCGTTTTCCAATCACAGGGTCAAAACATCTCTACAGGGCGAGCTGCGTGTTTCGCAAAAGAATCTGGTAATTAAAACATATTCTTAGGGTATTATTTTTTTTTGAAAGCTTACAGGAGAATTATCTGGCAGATCAGATCAGTCCTGATTTGTTAACATGAACAAACCCGCTTTCAAAGCTGTAAAACTCAGTTCTCTTGATGATGATTTCCCCGGGACACACATCCTGGAGCTTGCTCTATTGAGTCGTGAATGGGTGATTAGCTGCGCTGCAAAAAATGAGCGCCGATCCAGTGTTGTTAGCACTACAGCGATAAAAGCATCACGCAGATGAAAAACGTATGTCCTTAGTGTGTTGTTAGTGAAGTTTCATTAACATTAAATGTGGGTGCTATCGTCCATCCATCATCTCTAACCGCTCATCCTTCGGAGGGCGTCGGGGGGGCTGGAGCCAATTTGTGCTGACATTGGGCGAGAAGTGGGGTACACCGTGGGCTGACACACGGACACAAACAACCACTCATGCTCAAATTAACACCGACGGGCAATTTAGAGTCTCCAATTAACCTGCATATCTCTGGACCATGGGCGGAAGTCGGAGCCCCCGAAGAAAAACCCACTCAGTCACAGAGAGAACGGGCAAACTCCATACAGGCCTGCGGGTTCAAACCCCGAGGCGACGGTGCTAACCACTGCACTATAGTGTCTCTGAAAGTCTGAGTCACAACAAAAACCTTCCACAAAAGAACACAGAGTTGGGATGTCTGCCCAGTTAAGTGCTCTTACCTGCCTACTTCACCCAGAGCTCAGTGGGTGAAGGACAGACGATGAACTGAGGTTGACAACAGAGGTGTGGTAGCCTCCCTTTGGTGATCCCACAGTGCCTCTTTTCTCGTGTGTGATTTGCTTTTACGTGACAAAAGAAGAACCCTTAATCGTCTAAAGATGTCTACAGGTTATATTTACGAGTGTCCGGCGGCGGTGTCGGTACCTTATGAGTGAGCGAGTGCTGACGTAGGTGGTGGAGCTGCACAAACTCCAGGCCGCACTGGGAGCAGGTGTAAGGCCTCGGGCTCTGGTGCTTCAGGAGGTGGTTCTGAAGCTGGCTACGGTAGGCGAAGGACTTGTTGCACTCGGTGCACTGGAAGGTGTGGGGGCCCTGGTGGCTGGTCTGGTGACGCTTGAGGTGGGCGTAGGTGGGGAACTCCATGCCGCACTGCGAGCAGACGTGGCAGCGCCCGCGCTCGTGCTTCACCTCGTGCGCCCGCAGCTCGCTGGGGTAGGCGAAGCCGCGGCGGCAGAAGCGGCAGCTGTAGGGCTTGACGTCGGTGTGCTGGAGCATGTGCCGCTTCAGGTGGCTGGTCTGGGTGAAGCCCTTCTTGCAGACGGTGCACTTGTGGGGCCGCGTGCCTTGGTGGGTGAGCAGGTGGGTTTGGAGATGGCTGGGCTGCTTGAAGAGCTTCCCGCAGTGCGGACAAGCGTGCGGTTTGATGCCGTTGTGGCCCAGGATGTGTGTGACCAGGTTGTACTTGGAGGTGTACGATTTGTCACACATGCGGCACTTCCAGCGCTTCAGGCCGTCTCCCACGTCCACGCAGTACGACTCATCGATCTGGATGTTGATGTCCAGCCGGTCCACTCTGCGGCCGCCGTGCCGCCGAGGAGGCTGAGGGTGCGGAGGCTGCGGTTGCTGCCCTCCTCCACTCCCGTCTGTCCACATCATGTTCTGGCTGCCGTCTTCGTACTCGCCCCCCATGCCCATTTCTGTAGAGTCGTAGCTGCCCACTTCACTGGTCTGGAAGTAGCTGCTGATGGCTTCCTCCTGCTGTGTGGGCTTCATCATGTTGTTCCCCTGGTGTTCCACCTCCTCCTCGTCCTCTCTGCCACTTCGAACGTGGCCCGCCATGGGGCGTGGGCCCTGCAGTCCCCTGTGGCCCTGCTGCTCCCCTCCTCTGTGGACCACCTGGGGGGGAGGAGGGTGAACGTGCGTGCTGGCTTGCTGCTGCGTGGACGCCTCCCGCTCACACTCTGCACAGTTCTTGTTGGCGCCTCTGAGGGAGGCTGGATCCACTTGTACCAAACCGCCTCTGGGCGCCAAATTATTAAGCATGTGGACGCAGGAGGACATTCCAGAGTTCACCCCTTCCCCTTTCACGTGGGACGAGGTCACATCGCCGCCCTGCAGGCCGTGACGATCTGGGCCGACCATTTTCGCGTCGGGATGCTGGGGCGGCCCCTGCTGCCACCTCCTCTGGCTGCAGCTGGGTTGCATCTGACCGTCTTCTCCCAAGTTATCTCCGAGGTAATCTCCGTTGGCTCCGATAAGCTGGTCTGCGTACTCGTAGTCGACTCCGTCTACTGGTGGCGCGGGGGACTCTTTGGGTTCGCCGGTGTAGAAGCCGTTAGGTGCAATGGTAGCTCCAAACACTTCATTCTGGGAGATGAGACCTAGCACGGCAGCCTGGGCCAAGGACAGCACAACTACTGGATCTGTCTGTGTGCCTATGTCCACCAGCCTGGCCATTACCTTGGGCTCACATCTACCCAGGCGCCGGCTCGCCTCCTCCTGGAAGAGAACGACACACACAGAGGCAAGACATCAGCATGGAAGGAAGCAATTAACAAATATATATCTGACAATATAGTCAGCTAATTGAGTTTGTTCTGACTCACTGTGCACAGTATTGTGGGGGTTTATAAATGAAACTATGGATTTTTTACTCCGTGATCATCTTAGCTAAAAGGTCGGTATTGTTGTTGTTTTAGCCGATTTCTCAAATCTAACTTGGGAACAGACGTGGCGAGGAGAGGCCAAGCGAACAATCAAGAGCCCAACTTGCTCTCGCCAACTTCAGATCAACACACACACGTCAACCAACCAAATGGTCGACGATCTAAACTATGATAAAGGCGGGAAAGAGATGACATTTTGGCTGCAGCGCACTCTCACCCCGTGAGAACTTGCCCTTCATCAAAAGTAACCCAGTAAGGACAAAAAAAAGGTGCCGAGGCTCCTCATCCAATCGGAGTGTCGAGAGAGACAGAAGGAGAACGAGACAGAGAGAAACAGATTTTGGATTGAGAACCCCTTTATTGCCTCCGACAGACCAACCTCATCCCAAATCAATGCTTCTGGTACAGGAAGTCAGCCTGAATCGTGACAGGTCCGAAGGCAAACCTTGAGATCTAGAGCCACAGACACAGGAACTATGAAAGACATCATCCATATCCAGCATGCTAACCATGTAAGGCTAGTGTGTGTGTGTGTGTGTGTGTGTGTGTGTGTGTGTGTGTGTGTGTGTGTGGGGATTAGATGCCCTACTGATCTACACAAAACACACACACACACACACACATCCAAGTGCAAGAGAGGGAGAAAAAAAGGAGAACAAAAAAAAAACTGAGAAAGATTAAGTAATGAAAAAAAAAGAATGGAAAAGCAAGAGGAAAGACAAAACAGAGGAGAGCAGAGGGAGAACAGAGAGGGGGAGAGAGGAAAAAGCAGAGACGGAGGGAGGGAGAGAGACGAGGGAGAGAGAGAGAGCTTAGAGCAGGCAAGAGTCTCGTGGACGGGAGGGGGGGAGAGGAAAAAAGAGAATATGAAAGGTAGAGGGAGAGTGAAGGAGAGATAAGGAGAGGGGGGGAGGGGAGGGAAGACAGGAGGGAAGGAGGAAGGCTGAGAGAGAGGCAGAGAGAGAGAGACACAGAGTGAGAGAGAGACACACTGGAAAGGGAGGGAGGGAGGGGAGAGCTGAGTGAAAGAGTGAGAGGGTGAGTGTGAGGCAGCAGTCAAAAGAGAGCAAGAGGAAGAAAGAGAGAGAGAAGGATATGTAGAGACAGAGGGAGGGAGGGAGAGGCAGTGAGCAACCAGGAGACAGAGGGAGAAAGAAAATGACAAAATGAAAGCCAGACAGAATGAAAGATTAAAAAAAAAACAGGTGAAGTGAAACAGACGAGTGAGAGAATAAGAGGAAACGAGGGAGAAGAGTTGAGAGAAGCTTTAAAAAAAAAGAGAGATGAAAATGAGTTAATGCCAGACTCAGTTCACAATTTGTGCGAATTAAGAGAAATCCACAAAACGCCCCAACTTTGAAAAAAAAAAAAAAAAAACAAAGAAAATCTACAACCGAATCAAAGCATCTCCGAGGTGCAGTCTTCTAACCCGTCTCTCTCAGCTCGACCCGCGTTGCCCCGACGCCTCGCCGAACTGCCACTTAACATGCTACGAGCGAGAGCCAATGAACTCACCACGCTCCTCCTGCTGTGAGGCTTCAGGTGCTTTAAGGATCTCATTCTTCAGTGCAAGTGTTGAGTGAGAATAGGCTCTGTTCGCCTCCTATTTATACGTGAGGGATGAGGGGAGGCGGGGCTTTACACTCTGCCCGCCTCCCCCTCGTCCCTCTTCTTCTTCTTCTTCTTCTTCTTCTTCTTCTCCTTCTGCACAGTTTCGGTGGTGACTCTAGTCACACCAGCACAAACAAACAAACAAACACTCTCCTGACAGATGAGCGTTTGGGCTAAAAAACAAACAAACAAACAAAAATATATCACCTCTGAGGCTCTGTGATAGTCTGGTGATAAATGGGCTAAGTCACCTCAAAGTCACACACACCAACAACAACAACAACAACAACAAAAACAAAATCAACATCGCATCGGGCTGAAATTACGGCTGCCTCCCGCCTCACTCGCCCTCCTTTTCTTCCGTCAGTCTTTGTCTTTGTTTCTGCCTATCCCTGTCTGTCTCTCTTCCTTTATCTGTTTATTCCTGAAGCCCAATCTATTGCAGAGTCCTTCCTCTGTGCATGCATCTCTCTCTCTCTCTCTCTCTCCTCTCTCTCTCTCTCCCTGCGCCTTTGTATCTCTCACTCTCTCATTTATCAACTGAGCTTTATGAGTACAGAAAAGTGTTGGAAGATTGTTTCGTGCACAGACTCGGATGCAAGTGTGCGATAGGGGAGAGGGGAGAGAGGAAAGAGATGGAAGGTGACTGACAAGGAGATGAGCGAATGGAAGAGGGAAAGAAGATGGAGAGAGAAGAGGAGGAGGAGGAGGAGGAGGGAGTGGAAGGAGAGAATACTGAAGGGAAAGAGAAGGGAGGGGTGGATGGGAGAGACAGAAAGACAGAGAGAGAGAGAGAGAGAGAGAGAGAGGGAAGGGGGATGGGAAGAGTGGAGCAGAATGCGGTAAAAGAATAAGAAGAAATGGAAGATGGATGGAGGGAAGAAACAGGGGAGAGGATAAAATAAAAGGTACTGTGCTCCTCTCAGTGACGCGTCCCTCTATCATAAACCCAATCACACACACACACACACAAATTAGGGCCGCTGATTGACACCTCGGGAAATACTGAGGTTCGAGTGTGAAGAACTTTCGTCTCTTTTTCACGTCATCTCGCCACCAGCGCGCCGCCAGAAGAATTAGGGAGGCGTGGAGAGACGAGATCGCCGTGGAGGATGTGAGACGGTGCCAAGCGGTGGCCTGAGAGTCCACAAAGGTCACGCACACCCCCGCCGACGATGAAACGGAGGACGACACAAAGGCTGAAAATTACCGCGCCGCGAAACTATGGAGGGAAATGAGAAAATGACACTTCCTCTCAATGAATAACAGTACATGACACGCACAAAAACCCACATTCAAGATGCATTTATAGATGGTGTCGGCACATGCGAGGACTCATGAAAGGCTCATTTCTATTGCTGGAATTTCCTGAGAAGACGTGCGTCAACGAGAAGCCGCAAATGGACAGTTGATTGTAATCGTAGATTAATAATGAGCGCATGATGTATGATGTGTATGTTAAAGGTGTGTTCTCTCTGTGATCATTTCTATAAAGTGACCATCTTTTTTTACTTTTTTCTTTTGGCATCATCCCTTTTCGAGCTGCAGTGCGTTTAACATGGTTCCTATAAGAGGTGGATACAGTGAAGCACTTCTATCTTACAACTGGCACAAAGCAGCTCAAGAGTCGCTGTGAGTCTCAGACCGACGCAGTTCTTATTTTCACGGCCGGTGCCAACGTTGAGTAAATAGTGGTTGTGCTTATTGCCCACCTGTGCTCCCCTGGGTGCGTTTGACTTAAAGTAAGGTGTGTTCAGCGCACTGACGGTTTCAAATGTTTCATCGCACGCAGTGATGCCACTGTAAAACATATTGGGGCACATTTAAGAGTCATAAACTCGGCAGGAAAGAGGAAACTCTCCAGACAAAAACAGAAAAAGACTTTTAGCTTCTGAAGTAAACATTGACCAGTAGTTTTTTTTTATTAGACAGGCTTGGAAAGAAATTCAATTGTTTCAACACCAGATCTCTATGATTATCAGTTATTTCTTATGTCAACATAACTGTTTCTACTAATCTTCTCAGAGTGGATGACCGGCCGATGATCATGTTTGGCAACGGCTACAAAATGGATAAAAACATGTGTTTTAAATTAGGAATCTCTTTCTGTTTCATATGTGTTGACATTCATATCTTCTTAATCACAACCCAGTCAAGCACGCTTCCATTGGATACAGTCTATCAAATCAAATTTAGCTTGATTCTACATTATTATAGGTGAAGGCTCGCACACCCAGTAATGTGATAAAAAAGTAAAATTAAATGGAAATGAAACTCTACTCTCTTAATTGGCTTCTTTCGCAAGGTTCACCTCTGAACTCTCAATCAAAACGTCCCGTTCCTTTATCTTAAATTATTCAAACTTTTGCTTGGCTGTTGCAAGAAGTTCTTATCTTCACAGAGATACATTTTTCCCCATTAACAGGGAAAATAAAAGCACCACTCTCCAACATGCCAAGCGGCGCGAGTAACTATTTCTCAACCAGAAGAACTCCTGCTCTCTTGGGTCCTGTTCCCAAACTCCACATCTTAGCATCGTAAAAAACCTGTGATCTGATCAGGGGACAGCTTTAAACATGAGCTTTTAAAGATTTTAACCAGAAGAACATAAAAGCACAATTTGGGATCCATTTACTTCTTCAACTACATGCAAACAGCACAAATAAACTTCCCACACGTGTTTAGATTCGCTCATGCCAAAACACACTTGAGACAAAGTTACACAGTCTGCATCTGATGTAAGGCACCGACTAGATACTGCAGATGTCTTTTCTAGTTCTTTGCATTTTTAAAAGGCTGCAACTATTATTTTCATTATCGATTAATCTTATGTGACTCCTTCAAGGTGCTTCTTTTGTCGAACCAACAGTCCACAACCAAAATGACCGAAACAACTAATCGATTATCGAAACAGTTGAAAATGTATTTGCTTTTCTACTAATCAGTCAATTAATCAACTATCTGCTGCAGCTCTGAATTGTTTTCCATTTTAGCAGCTGTCTGTTTCCGACAGATAAAATCAGATCTTGGAACAGGAAGTGAAACCTGACAAAAACGTGGCTGCTAGAGATCCAACTGCCGTCTGTCTCAACTCGTTCTGGATGTATCCTGATGTAAGACCCTGCGGTGGGACACAACTGGCTGCCTGCGATGCCTGTGCAGAGACCAAAGTTGTCTTTGCAGGCAACCATGTCGGCTCCACATTCCTGCTCTATAACTGTGCATCCATGACTCCTAATTTAAGTCAGACGATGTTTAGGTTACATTAGGTCATAGTTATGAAACAATCGTTAATTAATCCATCAGTCAATCGACGGAAAATCGTGAAAAATGTTAGCATAGCGGACACATTAAAATACTACGGTACCCATGAGACTTGGTGATTGTTGCGTGGAATTATTTTAAAACACTTCATCACTGCAGCTGTAAACCAACCGATTTGAACGGAAGACAGTAAAATGAAAATACGAATCATCAATTGTCCCAGTAAGTGACAAAACTTTAAGCTCTGATTGGGTGTTTCTTGACAAAATGCATGCTGGGAGTTGTAGTTAACTTCTAGCCTCATGTTTTATGAACATTTCTTAAATCAACGAACCAGATAAAATGGAATACTGTCTTTGTTTGTCTCAAAACCAGACGCTTGAAATAACTCGTCTCACTTTGCAAAAAGTAGTACTCCCTACCAGTATGTCAATATATCGTTATCAATGTATATGGTCATTCATGTATGTTAAACTCTAAAACATCCTGCCTCTGCTACATATCTACTTGTCACAGGTCTTTTGATAACCGCCACTGAGGGAACACTGCAAAAAATGTGTGCATATATCGGCCGATAAATCTGATTATTTACTCCTGAATATCGTCGTCACCACCAAAAATCAAGTACAAGTTGCGCTCTACTCCATTGTGTTGAAAACAGTTGAAATCACGGCGAGCCCAAACAGCCACACTTGCATTTGATTTGCAATAAAACCTCCGTAAAACCACCGACGGTCACAGCTTCCAGCTGTGCAGACGGAGCGGCTCGGTTTATGAGGCCATCCTGTCTGTGAACGTGAGAGGTGAGGCAGTCACCTGGTTCATCTTGTGTCTAATCCCCTGAGGAGGAGGATGATGATGATGATGATGATGCCGACGGTCGTACGTGGTTGTTTTGTATCCCACCAAGTTAGCCACTTGTTGAACACAGACAAACAGAAGCAAAGCACCGTGTTGGGGATAAACGGCTAACTTTGGGGCAGCTCGTTATTATCGGAGGCAGGCGGTTAAATTTGGGTTAATGTGAATAACAGAGGCTGGTTAATATCACCATAGATGGACGGGTTAAATAACAAATACATGAGAAACCTGCTTTAAGTCGAGATTCAGCATTTATTGCACAATTGCAATTGTTTCTGTCCATAACATGTTTGTTGTTCTTCTGTGAGAGAAAACCTTTTTTTTTTTAAAATAAAGTTTGTTTCATAAATGTCATGGGGGAGCGCGGTAAACAACAGGATAGAGAGAACATGGAGGAGAGAGGGAGAAAGAGAAACGGCAGAGGACAAAATGGGGGCGTAATAGAGGAAGCAGAGAGAGAGAGAGAGAGAGAAGAGAGAGAGAGAACAGATGATTGCATGGAATGAAAGAGGGATTGAAGGGGGAGGGAGGGGAGGAGATAAAGAGAACAGGGACGGGAGGGGGAGCGAGCGAGTGAGCGAGTGAGGGAAGGAGGGAGGGAGGGAGCGAGTGAGCGAGTGAAATGGTGGAGTGAGAGAGAGGAAGGGAGAGAGAGAAAATGAGAGGCAGCAGTGGGGGAGGGGAGGATGTAGAGGGAGAGCAAGGGAGAGAGAGAGAGAGACGGAGAGAGAGAGAAAAGATACAAAAAAAGGGAGAGAGAGAGGGGGAGCGAGGGAGAGATGGGGCAGGGAGCAACGTGAGAGTGAGACAGAGAAGGAGGGAGGGGTGGTGTGCAACGTGAGAGAGGGAGAGAGAGAGAGAGAGAGAGAGACAGAGAGAGAGAGACAGAGAGAGAGGGAGAGGGAGAGAGAAAGAGGAGAGGGAGGGGTAAAGCGTGATGGAAACCGAGAGCAAGAGAGGGAAAAAAAAGAGAGAGAGGGGAGGGAGGGAGGGAGAGAGAGAGAGAGAGAGAGAGAATTGAAAGAGGGAGAGAGGAGGAAAGAGGAACAGAGAGAGGGGGAGGGGAAGAGAGCTGGAGAGAGAAAAACAGAAAGAGGTAGAAAAAAAAATAGGGAGCGGGTGAGGGAGAGAGAGAGAGAGAGAGCACAAAATCTATCTCGCTCTATTTTGTGGTCGCACAAACATGGCTGCAGCAAAAGAGGAAGAAGAAGAAAAAAGAAGAATGGTATTGTTGGTTTTCTCAAGTCGACCCTCTGCAACACACACACACACACACACACACACACACACACACACACACACACACACTAGCATCAGTTATGAAAATGGCTCCATTCAGGTATATTTCAACGTGTCCACAGATGGGAAGCGAGTCTTTTACTCTGATCAAATGCTAAGATGCTCAATAACACGGTCCATCTGACAAATATTGATTTTATCACAGTATAATCGATACCGAGTGTTGCAGAGGCCCCTCCACGTTTGACAAAATCAAGTCAACGCCGCCCTCACCCCCTCCCCACTGCTATGGAGCCCACGAAGTAGCCTACATTGTGTGCTACAAACTTGAGCCCCGATTTCTTTAGCCTATATTTGGCATATTGGCACAATTAAAACTATGCCGAATTAGCCATCAGCAGTCCCTGTTTGCAAAACACTCACAGATGCAATGACAAACATCATTGGGTGACGCTGATATAGAAGAAATCTTAAAAAACGTGATGATTCTCAGGCAGGTTTTGGAGGGATGAGGTGATTTTTTTTCTGCGATGACAGATGACAGATTTATGGAAGCCTTCTTGTGATGGACATTAGAGATAATGGTTTCCTCGCAAACTGCCAGTAACACTTATTCTAAAAATATACGTGTTATGTCTGTGTTGAAATTATGAGAAGGAGTGCGACCAGAGAGCATTTCTTTTTTGTAAAATGTCTCGTTTAAAGGAGACCTATTATGTTTCTGAGACTTTTCCCTTACCTTGAGTGTGTTATACAGGTTCTTGTGCATGTCAAATGACTTGAAAGTTATAAAAGGTCAAAGTCGGCGCTAATTGGAGCTCCTCTCTCACACAGAAAACACTGCTCCAGATGTGCCTGAAACACCTCATCAGAAGTCCCACCTTTAATTCTGTGACTTCTTGTCATCACACTCAACACCATGATACACGTTTGCATAATCTATGCCCATATTCACAGTAGAAGTGAAGCTAACTGGAAGCTGATAACAAAACAGAGCCAGTCGGAGACGTGATGAGCAGTGCTGGCTCAGGCGTGTATGAGCTGACCAATCAGAGCAGGCTGGGTATTCAGGAAGGAGGTCTTAAAGAGACAGGAGCTAAAACTGGGTGTTTCAGACAAAGGGCGAATACAGTGCTGCAGTACTGGACAAAATTAGGGTTGTAAAGGGGCGGAACATTTCTGGTAAATTTCCGGTAAGTTTCTGGTAAATTTCCATGGGAAGTTAAGCTGGGGAATTTTGGAAATATTCCCCACAACTTCCCCCTGTCCCCCAGCAACCAAATCACGTGATTTGCCATATAATTTTGTGATTGGTTGATGTGGTGGCTTTTTCCACCAATAGGAAAGGAGGTATCACGTGCTTTTTTGCTTGCAAGCACTTCCTGTTTGCGAACACGTTACTGAGAAAAGTTGTTTTTTACCGTTTCTTCATGCACCAAACACGCACCAAACATGACGGCAACATTTGCAAAAAAGCATTGTGCACATTATTTATCACAAGTCTGGTTTTACTCGGCCTATCAACACAATTTAAAAACTGGTATATAGTTTGAAGTCCGCGCTTTCGCCACAAGTTGAAACGGAGTCAGTAGTCAAGATTATGCTAAAATATACTTTCCCCAACTATATTTAACTTCCCTATGAAGAGCCAACCTTCAATTTTGAAAATTCCCAGTTTATTTCCGTTTATTCCCGTTAATTCCCATGGAAAGTTTCCATCTTTGAAAATTGCCCCCTTTGCAACCCTGGACAAAATGAGGAAATGGATGATTTTTTGGAGCACTAAAGTGTGTAAACCTATTCTAGTAGTAACCCTAAACAAATTATGAACATGAAAACAAGCATTATATGTCTCCTTTAATATACAGTGAAACACTATGAATGCAAAACTGTGATATCCTGATCCTATACAGTCATTACGCCTTACTAACTCAGTATATTTTACCATAGCAATCCCTCAACTCATGTTACTGTACATAAAAAACATATGTGAAAAGAGAGAAATGGTATTGGATCAGTACAACCTGAGTTGAGGTGTTGGAACTGGAATCAGTAGAGAAAAGTTGGAGCAGTGCACAAAGTCTTTTATAACAACTTTACCATTTCAGAATCATTACGACCCCACTACATGAGTGAAGACATGAGTGGATGATTAGGTGCAATATGTGCCCACATTTGAAATTCAGGCTACGTTTATACACTTCAAAGGCACGGAGATAGCATGAGAGCAGGAATGCATGAAATTTTGTCATTTTAAGCCTTCATAGGGAAACAGGAAGTGCTGGAGATCACTGAAGACTTCTCAGGGCCAGAAATATGTTTGGAATAGGAAGTCTGGATTATTTGCTTGGATGCGAGAACATCCATTATGATACTGTGTCAGCACTGCTATATTTCTCGCTAAAACCCTGATAGTGCGCGTTGAGAAACTTTAGCTTTTGTCAGATATTCTGACATGGCAGAGGGCACAAAAGCAGCGAAGCCTGTAGCTGCCTACCCTCCTCCAAAAGTGACCAGTGAAAGGTGAAAGGGTCCTGACACACTGAACTGACCTCAAAGACAAAAGACAAAAGTCGACAGGCCAAAAATCACTTCTTTTGTTAAAAGTTGTACTCGGAACAAAGAGCAAATAGTAGAAAGAAGAGCAGTTAGTCACCAGGGAGTAAAAACTACACAGTTCAGCATGCTGAGGTCTAAATCTGCAGCTCTTTTCGAGCCGTGTTGCGATTAATGTTTGAGCTGCAGCTTCAAACAGAGTATGCTTCAAACCAAGTGCTGGTCGCCTCATCTAAGTTTTAGTTTTTTTGATGGTAAAACCAGAGCTGCTTTCTGAGAGTGACAATCTTTTAGGGTTTTTCCAGTTTGGTGGGGTAGTCGCCCCGAGACATGCTGTGAAGAGCCACGAGCAGGCAGGCGAGCTGAGCCAACGTTCTCACTCCCAACTCGTCAGATACTGCAGCTCGGTCCGTGGCCTTAAAAGTCCAACTCTGACGCTCTACCTACCCCTCTAGCATCCTCTAGCATCAGATTTGCATGTGTTGCGGTCAAGTTAGCAATAATACACAATATGCAACGTCTGGTTAGACTTTCACAATAAAGCTTGCTAACAAACACGTGACATATGACTTTTGAACAGTTATTTATCGTTAATTACATATCAAACGGTTGCGGTTTGGTTGAGGCACCAAAACTACTTGGTTAGGTTTAGGAAAAGATCATACATTTGGTGAAATGAATGACATAACTCATGTCACTTAACGTAATCCACGCAAGTATTTTATTCACATAACGTCACTTACGTTACAAAAGTTATATAATTTACATACGTTAACTTACTTATGCAACATTAATGCGACTTTAAAACCAATCACTATTGACTCCTGGTCACAAATGGGATGCAAGTCTCTGTCTCTGGGTCATACGATGGAAAAGACCGACGTATGACCAGTCCAACCACCCCATCCAAAATTGAGGGGTACCTACAGGGTCAAACTTAAAGCGTAGGGCTGCTATATCTGACGCCCTGGGAGTGAGAACAGGCTGGCCATGCTGGCACAACTTCACTGGTTTCTCCATTTCACGTTTTAAGGCGGCTGCCACCTTGCTCACTTTGACCACATGTGTAGGGTGACGTAATCAGAGTTTGTCCTCTTTGTTAAAATAGCGCGCTGTCAGGCCAGTTATTCAGTTGACTCTGATTACCTTTTCAGAAAAAATTAACAAAGCAGATCTACTGAGGCTGATGTTGGGACTTTTGAAATGCCCCCCTCTCTTCACTTGTACATGATGTCACATTCCTGAGCCAATCTGTTGGTGCTCCAAACGGCCCAACAAATTCTCTTCTTATCCCTTTGCAGTGGTCCAGGTTGTCAGCTGTGGACAGGCAGTCTGTCTTTCAGGGACGATACATGGGTGGAGTGTGACCATAAACAGCACCAACTTCTGAACAGTGCAGGTTTCTCAAAGTTGTACAGATGCCATTAAACACAAAGATGGATGGGACCGCTGGTTTGTTATAATACAGCTGCAATCGTTCTACGTGCGCTCCAGTTTTGATTGATTTCTCAGCTTATTGGGTTTGAGTGTTTGCCACGGTGCCATTTAGTTCTACATTAAACGCTTTTGAATATTTCAACACATCATTTAAACCCTCCTTTCACTATTTCAGATTTAGGATATGTTTTTTTTGTGCCAGCGCTCTGTTACAACAGCAAATTAGCCAAAATGCACTTTATACTGTGATCTAACATTTCGTCCAGCTAAAGGAACACAGTCGAACTTGTCACTTTACACAAAATTTAAAATATTAGTGAGGCTACTCTGGTAGGTATGACATTGTTAATAGTTATTATGATGCAGGTTAATAGAGGTGACTGATTTACTGATTGTTTGGTTGGGTGGTTTTCTTATTTAGGACATAATATTCTTAAGAAACGTCATTGCGCTTTCAGGGTTTTATGGGGTCTTTTTCAGAAATCTACTTGCCCAGAGTCTAGTTTTACTTGCCCCAGTACGAAAACTTTTGTTTTTATTAGCAGTTAAATAACAACAAAAGTCATGTACAATACTATCCGCTGTGCTACACAATACGGAGTTTCGCTGCATTCTCCAACGTCACCCAACTACATTGTTTCCAGGATAACTGAAATTTCTGTTTGCTTTTCAGCTCCTAAACATCTTTACCTGCGGCCATCTTCTCACGAGTGCCTGATGTGTACTGCACATGTGCAAATCTCAACAGAGATGAGAAGGGAGCAAGATTTACTAGGCAAATGTGGCAATTTACTAGCACCGTGCAATTTGTCAATCCTTGCTGAGCCCCGTCTTTGAAAGGGTGTACTTGCACCATTATGCAATTTATTATGGTTATGAATACAGAAACAATGAATCAAAACATTCCCAAAATCGCTATACAGCCGAGTGAAATATCCAAATCGCAGGAGCTGAATTTTTAATAATAATTAGGATAAAATGTGATGCAACATACCTTTATAAGAGAAGGAGTGTGGTGCTATAAAGATGTCGTATTCTCCAGACAAATTAAAGGAAAAACCTTTGTGGAGAACTACAACAAATGCGAATGCCTCCACACAGGGTACAACGGCTCACTGAATGGTTTGATGAGCATGAAAATGATGTGCCGAAGCCTTCACAGTCACCAGATCTCACCCTAATTGAACACTTATCTGAGATCTTGGTCTGAAGTGTAAGACGGCGCTCTCCACCACCGTCATCAAAACACCACTTGAAGAGTGAGGAATGAAGTTGTTCTGGAAGCTCTTGGTGACGCATCATTGTGTTTCTTTCTTTACATTTGTCGCTCATCCTGTTCCCCGTCTCCTAGTGACCGGTCCAAACACACTAAATGTAGATTTCTTTTAAGGCTGCGTACCACAATGTGTCACTCTAAATACTAGAAAATATTCGACCCCACAGACAATTCGATCCATACAAACAATAAAAATCACAGCGTGCTGGATCTCACACCACTCAGAGCTCACATGCAGCATACATCAACAGCACAAAGAGGCATTTCACACAGCAATATCGAACACCGAGGTCGAGCACCGCTGCCCACGGGTCGAACTGTATTGAGCTGTATTAGAAACACATGAACCTCTCGCTCTTTTCTAGAAATTCCCCTGGATTTAAAGAAAACACATGAAATCTGAAGTGGAAGGCAACAGAGCAGAGAGTTGGAAGTGCTCGTTTAGCCGTGCCATTCTTTCATATATTTTCTTTTTTGTTACGTGGGGAGAATAAAGGAAAAACAATTACGTTTCCTTGAATTAAACTGCCATCTAGGAACGTGCCATCAAAGCTTACAGCAGGTGTAAACGGGAGACTGAAGGAAGGCTGTTTGAAGCGCCTGAGGCGAGTATACAGTCTAATATTTATAAAGAGCCGTCCTTCGGGAATAAAGTCCCACATTCCCAAACACGTGGGGTGTGTTAGCGCTTCCTGGTAACATCGGATCTTTGCTCTCCTTAAACGTGAGTGAAGGAAACCTGACTTACGAGCTGCACATCCACAAACGGTCCCACGGCACAGTTTCCCTCTTTTTTTTTTCTTTTCATGTAGATATGAAAAGGGTCCAGGATGACGAGTCTGGTTTTGTTTAATGTTTACGACGGCATCAATCCGAACCAACATGACAGCGTTAAAAACGTCAGTCCCAGATCTCATTTTATCCCCACCATGTTTCACCCCTCGCGTTACAAAATCACTTACGATATCGTAATAAAATGTGGAGACATGAAGCCATCAAACGGGATCACTGCGAGCCGAGTTATGAGAACAGACACGATTTTAAGTCTCAATAAACGTCGGCCGCGCTGCTCTGTTAAACGCTGCTGTGGGCCTACCATTTTGCACCAGCGCTTTGTAACACTTAAAAAAACTACATCACTCTTTTTTTTCTCCTCCTCCTTTCTCCCATCACTCTTTCCTCATGTTTCCATGGATACATCCCCTCCCCTTTTTTCCTCTCTCTCTCTCTTCCCCTCTTTTTTCCTCCTTATCGTTTCTCCTCCACCATCATCCCTACCAAAACCAATTGATCTCTCACACGTCTGGTTGAAGGCACGTGCGGCGCGGCGAGGAAAAATAAATGCTGGAAATTTACACAATAGATTGATGATCCGGTGCTACATTAGTGATCCCTGAGGGGAGATTCTCTTTACCCTTTCGCTTCACAACAGCGCCCCCAGAGACCGAGATTGAGATGTAGTTCATTGCTCAAGGGCACTCCAGCAGGTCACACATTTGCTGAAATAGCAGATTTGAAACCCTGCTGACCATTTCGGTCTTCTTTGATATGAAAAACTAAACCGTGTGGTCACATATTCAGGTCTTTTTCTCCTATAGTCGGTTGAATACAGCGGAAGATCTGTTTAAAGCTCCGAGTTACAGCGAGCGATTCCTGGCGACGGATCAGACAGCTGTCACCCTCAGAATACGCAGCAGACAACCACCCACTGGGTCTGTGTAGTAGGAAATGTAACAGAGAGGACGTAAATATGTTTAGATATGGGAAAAAAATAAGATACTTCACTACAACACACGAAGCTGGAAGATCTTCACCATTCCTGAATGACTCAACTCACACTTTCACTGATGCATCCTCACAGAATGTAGTGCATTACGTTACGTTTGCCGAGTCTTCTGAGACGATGCTGATCCAGTCTGGACCCTGCACTGAAATACACAATCCTACGGAAACGTATCACTGGACACAGACAACTATAGTCTCATTACACAAGTTTAAGGCGATTTAAGAGCTCATTTTCCAGATAAGCAATTCAATCTTAGGGGCAAACATCTGAAAACATCTGATCAGATGGTGGTCCGTGTTTTCATTTGGGTCTGTTTCGGAGGCCTTGATGTGAAAAAGTTTGAGAGAGGAGGTCACGATATCTTGGGATAACAACGAGCAAACCCGAGCTCCTTTCTCACCTCTGAACAGCCGGCCAATCACAGCATGAAGCGGTTCGAGCGTCGGACTGGCACATCAGAACCTCACAGAACTGCTCGTACACATCCAACATCGGAAAGCTGTCGGTTGGACAGGTTTCTAAAGCTATGTGACAGTTAGACGTGCAGTTCAGATGTTGCTGTACTCCCACAGAGTTTATAATAGTGAGATCTAATCTACATCAGCCGCAGTTGCAGGCGATGCTACACCTTGCAGCACCTTTTGGATTAAATCTCTCTGTTTAATGTGAATTCATTTGCACTGCATCGCTTTCTCGTGCCGTGAGCTCCTCCATCACATGTACAGCTGATTCTCAGCATCTTGCAACACTGACAGTGTGCCTGAGCAAACCCTGCAGCACCGTCAGTGGACTGTACGCATTGAGGCAAGTTGTGAGGACATTACAGGGATGAATAGGTTTGTTCTTATTCTTATTGTAGGATTGTATGGCTTGTGGGTCTGTGTCATTATTATCAGCAAAATTTATTAATATAATAAACTGAAAGTAGCCTATGACAATACCCATACTGGAAGCAATGGCGTAAGATTTCCAGTGTACAATAACAGAAAATATCACGGTATACAGTATTACACAGTTTAATCAGCATTATCAGTTACAATGACCCGTAAAGGAAAGAGAACAATGTGTTTTTTGTCGGTTGCACAGATGCATTTTTATAATTTCACAACATATTATGTCCTGAAATACGTGCAACTTGAACTAAACTTGAAAAAATATACATCCGATACATCTGTCCGACTCCGTCACGGCAGTGGAGCTGATAGGTTTCACTCTAGTCTATGTGTTTACATCCACTTGCTCCGCTACGTTGCGTAGTTGCTCCGCCCCCGGACTGCCGGAGCAGATACGCAGGACTTCTATTTCTGCTGGATGTCGGAGCCACGACGTAGCAATTCCGCTGAATTCAGCACAGAACAGACAGGAAGTCACACACCGAAACAACAACAACATAATATCCAGTAAATTTTCAAAATAAAACACTCCAGGAAGTTTCTCTAATCCTTTGGTTAGGAACGTTTTGTATTGGTGTGTTTATAACGTGTAAGTTTAACTGCGGTCACGCGTGATTATGTAATTATCGCGGGAACCCCTCGCAACTCCAGCAATTCAAAGTGCAGTTGGTGGAGGTTGCCGTACCGGAGCCAGTAACGCAATGCACATGCATCCAGTGGAATATTAGAGTGATGCTGCAAACCTACTCAGGATAATCCTTATGTTTCACAAACCTTAATCTACAAGGCCTCATACTCATTCTGATCTGCAAAAGACATTCAACCACAAACTTCCTCAACCAATTCTCAAACGGAACAACATTTCACACCCTGCAGTGTAAACCCGATATCAGCAACAGAAGGTGTCACTCAAACTAACACTGTAAAATGGCTGCACGGTTCCCTGACGACTCCCTCGAGAATAACACCGTCCATCCACAGGACGTGCAGCGCAGCTTAACATACATCGCTAAACTGCAAAACTATGGAGCTAACTGCGCCGGCATCACTGGCCGGAGGACTGCACAGTCTCATGACTGACAGAGAGAGAGACACGGGAACAGTGTGAAGGGACAAGAGAGGGAACGAGAGAACGGGAAACAGAGACGATAAGAGAAGGAGACAAAACAGAGAGGCACACACACACACACACACACACACACACACAGCTAAAATTACATTCAAGAGGGCATGAACTAGGCCACTGCTCTGCACTATGCTGGAAAGTGGTAGTTAGCCAGTGAAAAGAGGATTGCAGAGACCTGGAGGCTGACGGCTGACACTGAATGAGGTTACCTAAACACAACACCATTATTGTCAGCCCAGATGATTACAGTCTGATCACAACTGAATACAGAGGCTGATAATCAGGATAGGAGCAGAGAACGACGAGGAGCAAACAGCCGTCTGTGCACACCAGAGCAGCACAGCAAAACTCTGAACTACACATAATTTCGGCTATTAAATAATTAACAGATTGTACGATACCACATTCTGTTAAACTGCAGCAGAGTGAGTTGAACGGATTATTTTTTTTATTTTCACAAAGAGAAATTGGCTGAATTCACAAAGACACACTGACAAAGTGAGTCACCAGACAGCTAGTAACAACTTCACACAGCAAAGACTGGCAAGGACAGCGTTTAGACAGACCAGCCGGAAAAGACCAAAACTAACCGTGACTGGGGCCTAATAAGCATTACATGTCTATTAGAAGTCATTCTGCATGCACTCCATGAAGCAGACTGTAGAGGGTTGATTTTTTTGAAAGAATGCACTAAAAACAGTCGATTATAGTGAGAGTTTTCTATTATATTCTATAGCAAACAGCTGTTTTGTGCAGTTTTTGTTTTGTTTTGGGGATTCTAGGACTGCAGCTTCTTGCATTCTGGATATTGCACTTACAGTAACCAAACTGCAATTACTTTCATCTATTGATTAATTGCGTAGCCCCAATGATTCAAACAGAAAATGAAGATAGCTTCATTTTAAGCATGTAAATAACAGTCTACAGCCATGCCTGCACCTCTGTGAGGCTGTATTTGACCCTAACCCTTGATTCCACCAGATACGTGTCCGCGGCTCCGCTCCGTCACGGCTCCGCCACGGCAGCATAGGTCTATGTGTTAACTTCCACCGGGTCCGCTGTGCTGCGTATCTGCTCCGTCCCAGCTCCGGCAGTCCAGAGCTGTCCGGAACAGATATGCAGGACTTCTATTTTTGTCGGATGCCGGAGCCACGACGCAGCAATTCAATCGAATTCAGCACAGAGCCGACAGGAAGTCACGCACCGAAACAACAACATAACATCCGGTTAATTTTCTAAATAAAAAAACTCTGTGTTGTCGGGTTCATAACAGTGGATGGCGGAGCAAAACCGGACTGGAGCCGGAACGCAGTAAACATGTTCACACTGACAACGTTAACCTGCTAATGGTATAATGTTAACCATGTTCAACATCTTAGCATGCTAACATTTGCAAATTAGCATAAAACACAAAGTAGCACTGAGGCTGATTAATTACAATAGTTTTGCTGATTCTACTATAACTCATCTGAAGGGGAACATGAATATGTGTCCCAACATTCATGGCAATCCATCCAACAGTTGTCAAGACATTTCTCTCAAACTATAAATGTCAGCCTGATGAGGGCTCTCGAGAGAAAGTGACATAATCACCAAAGTTAGAAGGATTCATCCTCTGGGTACCACGAGAGTCTGTACAGAATTGTGTGTCTCCATTAAAAAGGTGCGATATGTAATAATCTTAGTTTGAAACATTCAAAATTTAGTCAGAATTATCAACAGATTGTAAAGTAGTGACAGTGTTGACATTAACTCACAGAATTAGCATGCTAACTAGCTAGCCTGGGGCCTGTAAACCTCTTTCTCTCAGCAGTCCAAAGCTCCTGTGCTAGTGGTGTAAACACCAACACTCACCTGGTAGTCTGGCTAGCTGCACGGCTAACTGAGCTAACAAGCTAAAAGTAGCTACAGTCATAGATGTATAAAACAGAATGCAGTTAGCAGCAGTTAGCAGTTACTCTGGTGATATGCTGCCTGCATTTGTTGGGAGTATGAATTCAAGGTGACCAATTCTTACATATTGCACCTTTAAAGTCGTTGCAATGAATGAAAACTGTGACCTGCTGGTGGCACAAAAGAACAGAATCAAGGGATCACCAAAGTCATTTAGATCCATCCTCTGGGCACCGTGAACATCTGAACCCCATTTCAAAGCAATCCATCCATCAAGCAGCTGTCACAGTATTTCACTGAAACCAAAAATGTCAAGATTATAGTGGAGCTAGAGGGAAATCTAGAGGATCACCATTAGGTTTTGACTTCTCCGGACCATGACCGTCAAATATCACGGCAATCCATCCAATATATGTTGAGCTATGTCCGTCTGGACCAAAGCGGTAAACCAACAGGCTGTCACTGCGGCTAGCATGTCCAAAGAAATTATGCCTGTTAGCAGGAGAATTTACAATCAGCCGTGCTACATCACCAAAAGGAAACGATAAATCTACATCATATTTTGCTCACTGTCTCTAAAAACCGATACTAGTGAAGCGATCAAACAAGTCCTACAAGTTGCCTTATGATAACAGCGAGCAAGACTATTGCTTTGTATCACAATCACATTGACTCACATCAGTCAGATAGTATGTGGACAGCTCTGTTATTAGCTCAAACACACCAACGCTTCAACCGAACAGTCAAACTGTTACACAATAGGAAAACAGCTAAGAGATGATACTAATGAAGCCGTACAGAATAAGCTTTTAGCCCACTTAAAAAAACACAAAGCTCAGTTTTGGTGTTATGTATGAACAAGTCAGCGTTGCAGGCCCGAGCACTGTGCCTTTCAAAACAGGCCTACACATTAGTCTCACACAGCGCATACAAAACAAGCTGGCATTACACTGTGGAGGTCGTTCAGCATGGCTGTAACCACCAGGCCCTACACATTAGGCCTTTGTGCTTCGAGAAACATCAGCCTCTTTTTTTAAAACCCTGCCTGCAGCACAGCCGAGCGCTGCAATGTGCTGACACCATCATCAGCTATTCTAAACCTTTTACCACAGCTATATTCCCGCATCCTGATAAAGAAAGGAGGGAGGGGGAAAAAAATCAGAACGCCTAATTTTTTTTCCCCATTTATCTTCATCTGCGAGGGATGTGTCTTATTTTCAGGGTCTGGTAAGATGAGAGGTTCAGGGTTTTTTTTTTTTTTTTTAATAGGAATGTTGTGGTCGTCCTGATGTTCTTTCTGGACCTCATTCAACACTGTCCTCCCGCAGCTGATGATCCATGGACGAATGGCTTATGATCCCCTGAGTAGCATACAGATTGTGTAGCAGCAGCAGCAGCAGCAGCAGCAGTGCAATAACACATTATTGATCCAAACTTGGGGAAATTCATTCATCACTGTACAAGACGAGCTGGCCAAGATATAAAAAAAAATAAAAAATAAAAACTGTACGGTTAAAGTTGGAGGCGTAAATTCTGCAGACTATTGTTGAGAACTTGCCAGTGCATTTGTTGGTGTTGACAATTTTTCAGGACCCCATTATTAAATCAAGTTACGCGACCATAATGTCAAACATCATTCTATCATCATCAAGCAATCTCTCAACGCCATAAACAACGTAGTCTGGTCCAAAATACCGCGGCACAATGGCTGTATAATTTATCACTCTGCACAAAACATGGAAACCACAAGGCAGCGCAGATTAGACAGACCATTAACACAAGGTTAACACAGAAGACAACAAATATAGCAGCCAGCTGAGAGACAGCGAGTTTGCAAAGCAAATGAATATTTGGCGAGATGCCTTCAAGCTAAAACAGACTGGAGATGTTATCATCAAACACAGAGAGGGCTCCAAACTGCATCCAGGGAGGCAGAGCCTTCCAATCAGACATGAGGCCATGACTGGTCATCCACCAGGGAGAGAACACCTCCACCAGACAGAGGCGGAGGAAAACCAGACCAGGATCACTTGACGGACACTGATAAAGACATGAAATGAAGGCCAAAATTGACTGCTCGCAATGAAACAGGACCTCCCGCTGTAACATAAGGGAAGAGTTGGACGGAGGTGGTTGTCGACCTGTGATCCCCCCCGGGCGCAGAGATGATTAAGCCAGCAAAGTGTCATTTCAGGACGCACGTTCGCTGGAACTGACAGCAGAAATGGGTCGCTTTGCAAGGATGCAAACGGCCAGATCTGCATCAGAGACGATGCTGAGTCATCTGAGCGTTCACATCAAAATAACCATCAATCAGGTGATCCACAGACCAAAAGGAGGGGGATGTCTTTTCAGTTACTGGCAGCCACTGGAGTGCACCGACACTGAGCTGCACCAGAGCACATCTATAGGCCCGCGGGCTGCCAACTGGTATGCACAGTATGCAGCTGCCTTGCTGCATGCAGTGCACCATCCACATTACGTGATGAGACGCTGCATGGCAGGTATGCGATGGGGTCAGCCCGTGATGCCTCTCTGCGTGGCTTTGCATTCTGAAGCCGTGGGACAGCAGAGAGGGAGCAGTCCGGAGTGAGACGCAAACCCAGACAGACACACAGGACCCCTCACTGACAGCCAGTGTGAGTTGCAGTTGCCCTCATTAGTGCAGTGGAGAGGGAACCTGTGGCCTATCAATGATCTCTGACAGGCCGGTGAGAGTCAGCCAACTGGTGGTGGAGGTGGTGGTGGAGGTCTGTCTCCCTCTCCACAGGCTACAGGTTTATCTGCTGCAGTGCATCCCCCCCTCCACCCCCCCTCGTCCTCTGCACAGTGCTGGGGACCAGAACGTGCACGAAGCTAAGCTCTCGTGTTCTCACTTTCAGGCTGAGGACACTTCGCGCCTGCTCACCAAAAAAAAATAAGAAACATCATTTCCCCTCGAAAACTTGCGCTGTGTCTTTAAAAAGGAAAGGCCCGTCAACTTAACGGCGAAAAACTTTGTTGAAGACAGGCCTCGGCGAGACATGTCGGCCTCCCCCCACCCCCCCTCAACCAACCCGGTGCCTTGGCATGACGAGGTGGGCTGTGTGCACGCGCAGGGTATGGATTAGTGATGGGGCAGGCAGACCCGGGCTAACGTGGCCTGCCGTAGCCCCCTTCTCCTTTATGCGTCTCTTTCCCCCATTCTCTCCATCCCCCTCCTCCTCCTCCTCCTCCTCTCTCTCTCGACGCCATCTGTTTGTGGCATGAGAGAATGTGGAAGTAAAAAAAAAAAAAAGAAAAGACGACATTTTGACTGTTAGTAGCTGACCTACATCGTCCATTTGGGCTTTTTTTTTCTTCCCCCGTGCAGGCGCGAGTACAAAAAAAAAACCCGCACCGAGACGCGGCGGTACCGACGCGTTAAAAAAAAAAAAAAAAAAAGGCGGCGAACATCGCCACAACACAAACCCTCGCGCAGAAACGTTTTCTCGGCCCGGTCAGGAGGAATTTAATAAGTTACGGTCGGAAACACTCCTCCGCCTTTTCGCCGGGGCCGGACAAGTCAACGCTCACCCCGCGAAACACATCCTCCTCCTGCGAACCGACAGAGAGAGGAAGAAAAAAAACAAGGAGCGAGAAAGAAGAGAGAGAGAGAAGAGGGCAAGAGGAAAGAAAATCACAACTCACCTGGTTCCAAAATCGGTTTATGGTGGCGACGTGATTGTGGTTAATTTGGATGTGGGAAAAACAGTTACAACGGTGGGTCCCCGTTGTGTGTAGCAGGAAGGAGGGAAGGGAAGGCGAGAGGGGCTGACGTGAATGAATAAACAACTGAGCTCCTCCTCAACGCCACAAGTAAAAGGCGGAATGTGGCTGACTTAGTGCGAATTCAACCAGCGACCCCGCCGACACCGAACATCCTCCGTCTGCGCGCTTTATCAAGTCACTGCGTGTGTTTTATTTTAACGAGCTTTCACACCGACTAAAATACATCAGCGACAATATGTTCATCCGTCCCCCCCTTTTCTTTTTTTTTTTTTTTTTTTGTTGGTGAAACCCGTGTGACAATTCTACCAACGCGTTATGTTTTTATTTAAAATGACAAGTGACAAAAAAAAATTTGAGTGTGTTTTTTTTTTCTTCTTCTTCTTTATTTTACTGTGAAACACATGTTTTGTGAGGCGTTTAACAAAAAATCCACCAGGTGGCACCAGATCCGCGCCCCGACGAGCATGACTCAATTTGGGCATAAATTGCCAAACTCCATTAAGATTTCATCCGTTTTAAGACAGAAGCGCTTTGATTTGAATTATAATCATTTATAGCAAAAACAACTAACAAAACAATTTGAATAAACTGATTAAAATTCCTAAAAGCCCCACAAATCTATGGATATGCAAATACTTCTATTTTAAAGGTGCAGTATGTAGTTTTAAGGAAGAGATTTTAATCAGAAGAGAAAGATCTTCATTGGCTGATTTTTTTTTTCTCTGCTGACACAAACTCTAAACAAGCTGTCATCACAATTTCTGTTTCAGTTTCATACTTTGTTCATATGTGGCGGACCCTGCCACCTGTCTAGCTTTCAAACAGCCTTCTGGGGACCTATATTATCCTCTGAGAACAGCTTGTTTATCAGCTATGTAAAAAATTGTAAATGTTAAAATTCTGAGACCTAGTTCCTCTTTAAAGTGGAACATCTGTGTTGTGCTGGAAGTCAGTCGTCAGTTTACATTTAGGGCATTCAGCAGACGCTTTTGTCCAAAGCGACTTACAGTAAGTACATTTGTCACATGAAAGAAACCACAACATGTCACCGTCGATAGAGTAAAAAGAAAAAATAGAAACAGTTTCTCATCAGAGCATAGAAGCTGCTATTTATCAAGTGAGCAGACTCTATTACTAAACGGTACGTTAGCTTCTGTTAGCAGAGCAGAGAGAGGACGTGCATAAAGTCACATCCTTTGGCCGTCATTGAAAATCTGACCCGAGTCCTTCACGGTGAAATCCAAAGTCCAGCAGCATTAAACCACTTAAACAAATCGTCCACAGGCTTCAATAGACAACTGAGAGAGACGAGGACGGTCTCATTTTTCACTACATGTTACAATCTGCTCACATATGGACAATAAAAGAGTGATTAATACATGTAAATTCCTATAAAGTCCAGCATTCAAGTTCAAGTTTACACATGACATTTCTTCATGAGGGTCAAACACGCAACGTGAGGGAACAACAGGCAGAACATGGTGTTGAATGCAGGAGACTTTAAGAGACAAATATAAAGGTTTACTTGTGGAGACGAGCTGTTTGTCCCCAAAATGTGATGTGAGTCTCTGTAACGTGTCTGCAGGAACACATTTTTATCCCCGCAATGTGATTAATAAGCACACACACACACACACACGGAGACAAAAAAATAAATTATGATAGGAAGTCATTTGCATCATTTAATTAGCATACTTAACCTAGTCCAGAGAAAAGATGTCATTTATATATATTTTAAATCATTTAAGGAATAATTTGAAGGCCTGCCCAATTAGCTGTCCCCAGTCTCCTAAACTGAGCCACTGGTGATGATGTGTGGATTAAACAGACCCAGAAACAATGAATTATGAGTAAAAGTTTTGAAACTGTCCTGCGATGATTCATATCCTCAACAGAAACGTACCATTCTGACACTAGAGGGCAGAAGCGCTCCACTGAACCCGTGCGACCGAGCCTTAAACGTCTTTGTCGGTGTCCAAATGATTCATGTGTCATGTGATTAAGATTGCTCAATCAATTAATTGATTTTAATGTGAGATTAAGTAGACCGGTGTTCCTGATGCAGAGCGTCAGAGAACATCAGGGCAGGTCTGCTGTGACGGGGTTAGACACACAAGGAAACGACGCTCCATCAATTTGCTGCTTGCAATCAGAAAATGGCTGTTTGTGTCGTACAGACGTGAAGATTAAAGATGTGTTGTTGGTTTTTGTGTGTCACGCCCGTGCCTTCCGGTCCTGTTGTCCTGCTCTATCAGTGTGCACAGCGTGCAGCCCCCTGCAGCCTGTGATTATCCGCCGTTATTGACAGAATATGCTCTTTTACATAAAGACGCTGCTGTGCCCTTCAGTGTTCAGAGGGCCCGTCGATACAAATGCACTGTGAATTCAGATGTGTGCTGGTTTAGCCGTCTCTCGCACTTCGGTTAAAACTGTGTCAGCAGAGTGAGATGAGTTTTTTATTGATTGTTACGCGTACGAACGCAGCACGCACTTGTTTTTTTTTTGTTTTTTTCTCTCCCACAGGTGGAGAGAGCGATGTGGGAGACAGACAGCAGACAGTGTGGGGGTGTTAGGGAGGCTCGCCGGGTTATAAGTCATACTTCCAGCCGTTCGAGGCTCTCTCACATCCTTTTGTCAGAGTCATATGCCTTCTGTCTTTCTCTCATCTGTCAGCAGAAACAAGAAAGTGCTGCTCACATAATGTGTGAGGTAATATGCAGCAAACGCTTTGACTTACATTAACGCGCGCTCCTTTTTTCCTCCTCCCCCCCCACACCCGTGCCAACTTATTAATATTCCAGTCTGGTACTGTTGGTTCATCATGATGCGCTACCATGATAATTTGAGTGCCTGCTTTTCGCATTGCAGAAATCTGTGCAGTGTGGCGTCTTTTGAAAAACGGCTTTAAAATGTTGTTCCTGTGGGTGGGTGATTTAACAGCGAGGCCCATCTCCTCCTCGCCTACCTCCTCTCTGCCCTGCCTGTCTAGACTGTGATTACCATCTGCTTCATCACTTTGGACGGAGCACTGTTTGTTGTGCCCCCTCTCTCTCTCTCTCTCTCTCTCTCCCTCCTTCTCCCTCTCTCTCACAAACACAAACACAATAAGATAGTAAAGCAGATGCTCGTCTCGTCTGACGTATTGGCCAATAACTCGGCGCGTCTATCAGTAAATCGTTGCCCTACAAGCTGGTGTCCATCTCGGAGGTACAGTGTTTTCCAGACTAATGCAAGAGAGAGTACGACTGCGATGGATGGGAAACACATTGCACAATGATTAATCTGAAACAGATATTTCTTTAAAAGGGAAAAATACAGCGAGAGGATTTTGCCATGTGCTACTTGTTATGGCCTCGGCTAGCTGAGACCTGTCTTGGGGATCAGGCATAATTTTCCCCAAAAAAACGGCACGTAATGGAGCCAACGGTGATGTCAGCCGCGAGTCTGATTGTGTAAGAAGTTCCTGACAGTGGACGCAGGATGGGTTTTTGTTACAGATGATTACAGGAATGTGAGCATGTTTGTGCAGCATACCTGAAATATAATGACAGAAAAGGTGGTTTCCACGCTCAAACTAAGAATTTGACTCGAGCAGCTCGGCTCGCCTCTTACGTACGTAGTTGATTGGAGCCTTGATTCACATCCTCGGGACCAGGTGCACTGATGTTGACATCAGACTTCCTGTTTTTGTTAATAGCCATCATAGACGGTATAATCAGTGAACAGAGTTTGAGAGTCAGATAAGTGAAGCCTACGTGGAAGTGCCTTAAACCTGCACTCTTTCTAACAGCCAGTAGGGGGAGGGACTCCACTGGTTTCAAAAAGACGCCCAATTGTATATAAGAGAAAGTTATCCTACTTTCAAGTTGGTTTATCAGCTCTATAAACAGTTTCCCGATGAGTTTATGGTCTTAGTGCTAAAGCAGGGGATGCTACCACGGCGTCCTCAGGCTCTCACACAACCAATCAGTATCCTCCCCAGCTCGACCCCTCGTCCTAATATGGTCACTTCTGGCTCCTAAAACCAAAATGGCGACAGCTGTAATGCCGAACTCGAGGCTTCAAAAGGGTAGTCCACAAACCAGTGGGTGATGTCACGCTGGCTCTGTCCACTATTTATTAAACAGGCCATGTAGCCATGCTAGCAGCAGAAGATCCCCAAAGGCCCGTCCAGCAGATCATGCCCTGGAATGAAAACGTCTATCTGCACATCATTCTAGTCTCCACTTCTGCATGTCTAAACATCTGCTGGAGATACTGAGCTTACATTTTGTTTATTCATGGTCCCCAGAGGATTAATCCCACAGACTTCTGGGATCCCCTCACTTCTCATCTAGAGCCAGGAGGTTGATAAACTTGGCTTTTAATAAAATTTCTCACAAACTCTTGGATGGATTGTTGTAAAATTTGGTACAGACGTTCATGTCCCCCTCAGGATGACTTGTAACGATCAAAAATGTCTCTGGGCAACATTATACTTGCTTAACATCAGCATATAAGCATTGTCATTTGGAGCATGTTAGCATGTTAATGTTAGCATTTAGCTCAAAGCACCACTGTGACTAAGGCTCAAAGAGCAGCTAGCATGGCAGCAGTCTTTTAGCCTTGTTCCATGATGATTTATGAAGAAACTACTCTCATAATTAAAACAGAAATCCAGTCATTCGAGTCCCTTACTCAGGCTTTACAATTAATATGTATCAGGTGTAATCAATTTGACCCAGCTCACCTCGAAGACAGCAGGGCCTACTTATCAAACAGCGAATGTCATGTCATATTCGATTACACAAATTTGAGAGGGTATGAAAATGAAGGAGCCCAGCGTGCTCAACTGGTCACGCAAGTGGATTTTAACTTTGCACTGCCATATGTTTGTTATTCGTTCAAGGCAGCGTAGTACTCTGTTTTCCCATTTACTTGACGGCGTGTTTTTGTAGGGGTGTAACAGTATTACCTCATACGTCCTCTGACAGCTCACCCTGAGCCTTCAGTGCTTTGCAGAGATGTACAAGCAGGGCGTGTTGGGGCAGCTGAAGTTCACATGTTCAAATTCAAACCAAATCCCCGGAGAATGCACGAGCTGTTGCGTAAGGGCCGCCTTTCAAAGAAAAATATCCTCTGTTGTCGTGAGGCATTTAAAACAGAGAGCATTCTTGCTGCGTTCTGGAGCGCGGTGCACGTTACTGTAGGCGCAGATGCAGCTGGAAGTGGTCAAAAACAAACCCCACATCAGTCAGCGCGTGTTTCCAAAACGCTAAAAATATTGAGGAGAAGGTGTCGCACACACATTCAACAGGACTGTGGGGAAGGTATGTGAACTATGACAGCAGCGCGGATGCCACTGTGGGGTCAGAGTGGCTCAAGAATCCCACTCCAGCGAGGGGTTTAATATAGCCGAGGTCGTTCTCACCCCCTGATGAGAGACGAGTAATTAACACAGTGGCATCCTCCTCCTACATGACATGCCGCCCCGCAGCCCACTGGACCAGGTTCTTGTGCCTATTTCAGGGTATACTACTCCAGTGTGGTTTGTTCAGGAGTGTCCTGTGTTATATATATATATGAGAGCATGCAGACAGACTGTCCACAGGCTGCCAAGAAAAAGGAAGAGACGACTTTATCGACAACTGAGTGATGACCCAACACGTGCTGTCGTGGAGGTGATCCGAAGAATCCAGAGACAACACTTAAGGACAAAAACATCGGCGAAAATGCAACCATCAATTTAGTTACATAAAGCGATGATGGCCGCAGACTGCAGCTCACTCCATCACAAGATGAATAACACTCCAAGAAAAATGCGTTTGAACATTCCCCCTGATTTGATTACTTGAGTGCCTGAAGTACTTGATTTATAATGTTTCAGCCAACCTTAAAATGCGGTTACATCACTCACCAGGTGAGATGCATCAAATGAGCCTCGTGTATTGCAAAATAAAACACGTCTGAGCTTTTGAGTCCAGTGAAAATGGGGGACGCTTAAGGGATTTAGATACCGTCTCTTTACGTTGCTGTGTTGCGACAAACAGTAATCTGCATGGTATGCACGTTGATGACTTTAACGTTCCCTAATCCAGACAAATCATCGACCTGTTTGAAGTTTTTTTAAAGTCGCAGCCGGAAATAACACAAACGTGAGCTAAAAACGGTCAGTAGGAGACGTACAGACGCAGCATAGTGTCAGACGACATATGCATGACGGACAAGACGGTGCGACTGTCGTGTTCCTGGACAACTGGACCTCCGCTTCACGACACACACACACACACACTCTGACAAACACAGAGTAGCTGATTTCCCACAACATGTCCATGCATGAACGTTTGCACACACAAACATGCACTGATGACACATGTCGTACAGGTGTGTTATGACAAAACAACACAAGTCTCCCACAATGTACCCTTCTTTGAGGGTTTATCCAGCAGCGCTGATTGACCTCCAGCTATTTTTTAACTGCTGAAGTAATTTGTTCAGTGACACAGACCGAACGAGGAACAATCCAGTCACTGTTCGGTCCCACAAGACCGTTTCTGTTCTGCCTCTAATGCGAAAAGTTCCCATTTCCGACAGCTTCTCTCAGTTTAGACGACCCTGACTAAGCTATAATTCCTTCATAAATATAATGAATAACGTATTTAAAGGTAAATCAAATTGATAATCCTCAGATCGGTGACAGTTTGATAATATGGTGAATGACAAGGGTTATCATTAACCTCAGTGACAAATACATTGTGTTTCTTGTTTGTCCTGCTTTTCACAATAAAAGCCACCCCCTGTTTCAGCCGTTGAAAAATGTACGTGTAATACAGCTCTGACACATTGCAAAGGGAGTAAACAGTACACAGTGACGTGGTTATTATCCTCTTTCACTCGATGGCAATTTAAATATAACATCGGCACGGCGGAGACAGTAATTATTGAATGTAATCACATGGAATGACTGCGGCAGAAAAGATGCCATACATTAAATGTAATAAAAATGTGAAAAGTCTGATTCATTTAGCAATATTTGTTATTTCCCACTAAGTGTGTTGTCGTACTCTGCTTCTTGACAGAACAACAGTGTGCTGCACTGTGGCTAATGCAGCTTTTCCTTTTTGCATGTTGGAAATGTGTTCATGTCTGTGACGGAAATCCTAATTACACGGTGTTTGAAAAGGCACTTACCCACCGAGTTTCCCTTAGAACTGGACTTTTTTATCAGCATGGAAACCGGAACACGGGATACTTCATTGTTCTTGTGGCACTTTTTTCCTGTAATCTGTCATCGAATGGAAAAAATAATATAATGATCTAGATATTTTTAAAAATGTTTTTTAGTGTATTTAATCTGATGTTTTATATCTTTACACATCCTCTCAGATATCTTTGATTTATTTCTCTAATCAGAACAATCATTTGCACAAACCAGTCAGATTTCAGTTTACTTTTGAAGGCCTGTGGACTACTTTGTACAGAGTTTGTGTGATTCCAGATAGTGGCGCCAGAATACAAGGCTGCTCTACTAAATGGCATTAGGACAGAAGAAACATTATTTCATAGAACAAGGATTTACAATAAAGTTTTAAAGAGGCAATATGTAAGAATTTTAAGTTGGAAAACTTAAAAAATGAACAAAAACTGTCAACAGAATCTGGTCGGTTGAGGTCCAAGGCTTCTCTTCCAGTCCCCCAAGCTCCCAGTCCGATCCACTAGCTGCACGGCTAACTCAGCTAACTAGCTAAGAGCAGCTACAGTCTGCAGCAGTTAGCGGTTACTCTGGTGACATGCTGCCCCCCACAATGTCCGGCCTGTAGAGGAACATTTTGATTTTCTATCAGCTGAATAAAAGGCGCAGTGTGTGCATGTTTGAACTCATGAGTCAATACATGCCCTCTTAATCGTTCCAAATATAGTGTGGATCCTATTGTTGTATCACATATTATAGCAGCAGAACAAAGTAACTGTGGACAATCGTAGCCACCCAAAATGAAAACATTGGCATTAGAGAGAGAAAAAAGTGTAGAAACAAAGAAACGTCCCCCGGTTCAGTACAGCGAGGCTGCCAGCTGCAGCAACAGAGACAATAGAGAGCAGAGGAGAATGCTATCCTGTGTGTGTGTGTGTGTGTTTGTTTGTGTGTTTGTGTGTAGTGGAAGTTTGAGCTGATGATGTGTTCGCATATAATAGCGTATTTTGATGGCACATATTTACAGCCAGGCATCGCACGTTTCTTAAGAAGAGCTTCACCGATTTAGCATTTTACTCGTTAAACGTTGTCCGGACTCATGATGGACAGTTTAAAAGTATCAAAAATCAATGCAGCAGAATCAGAGAACTGTCTTTTTTATCCCCACACATTCCTCTTATCCTACGTTACCCATAATACAACTCGTCATTCAGGTGTGTTCTGCTAGTAGCCGCTAACGTAGGCTAAAGCTGCTACTAGCCTCTGGCAGACACGAGCAGCAGGCTACGGAGGCTTGTACATCACTTCTTTCCATCTCCACACCCTGAGATTTGATATTTGTTTTCAAGTTTGTAGTCTATAATCCCTCCTGACGTTGAATTGAGTGACATCACTTGAGTAGTAGCACTCCCAAAGACCTGAAAACAGACTAAGAGTTGGTCGACTTTCCCTTCAAGGACCCCAGTGAGAGAACAACAGCTGGGATTACAGTCAAAGTGGCAATATGATGCTTTATGTGAAGTGCTATATTTTTCTGAATGCAGCCAAAAAAAAACTAAAAGACTTCACATATTTATTGATCTTTGTCCAGTTGAACACTTGGGTGACGCTTCCACCTCCCAGAAAGCAGAGAGCAGCTTACATGTGAGCAAGCAATCTATTTTCTGCTGGGAGAAAAGATGTTCCAGTGAGCTTGTTGGTGTCTGTCCGGCTCCGGTGCAAAGCTTTGATACAGACCTTGTGATTTGGGGGATGGGAGGATGTAAGCTGTGCACCTGTGAAAGGGTCTCTCCCTCCTTCCCTGAAAAAAGAGAAGTGTTCTGTAGCCCGAGGTGAGCGGCTAGCACAGGTGCTGCCTCCGTTTGATGTCGACACTCTGACTGGGGGAAATCCACCCACCTGTATCCACCTGACTTACTGAAAACCTTCTTATGAAATCACCTGAGCTTCACAGCACCTTTTGACATTGCGAATGAGCATTTGGCAGGTAACAGAAGAGACGGAGATTGTTGCGATTTGAAAGTGAGATGAGATGTTAACCGGAGGCTCTCTTCAATGCAGGTGGCTTGAACTAAGCGTTGGCGAAGGTTCATGGACGTTTTTCTTTTATGTCACAAGGGGAATTTTTTTAAATCCATCAATCAATGAAATACTGACCATCTCTTTATTCTTTTAACACATTATAATATTTACGATATTAATGAGGTAATAATACAAACTCAGAAATATATATTTCTTCCAAACAAGCTGTTCTCAGAGGAAAACAAGGTCCCCAGAACACTGTTTGAAGCTAGAAAGGTGAACAGAATGAAATTGTGTTGTTCTTTAATATCAGTTTGCTCATTTAGTTTATTCAGTCATGAAAACAAAGAGAGTTTGTTTATTTAGTTTGCTCAGGCATAAAAAAGATCTTTGTCTTCTGATTAAATATCATGACACCAAACCAATGGACACAGATGGCCCCCACTGACAGGTGATTTGTAAAAAACAGATTAATTTAAGCATAAAAAGAGAATAGCCGGCAGTATGTATCAAATATATGGTGCTATGGCAAATACCTCCAGAGTTATTGTGACTCCGGGATTATTTGTTTAATGGGAAGATGCCACAAAACAAGGTGGGACATAGATCTTGAGCTAGAATTCCTCTAAACCATCATCCTGCACATGTACCTTTCACAGGAGGGAGTGTTCAGCTTGGTTTGATAAAAATAGAAGACCAGTCCAAGAGCGTAGGATTCGTTTCAGCATCGAAGGGGACATATTTTAAGCAGTGGTTTCTCCAGCAGGAAGCTTTGAGCAGCGAATGCTTCATTTTCTGTATTCTGGATTATTTGAATTTTTTCGAGACCAATTTGTGTCCTTTCAGCATCAATTTCTAGCTGAAATATCTTAAAGTAAAACAGAGAAAATCCTCCACTTGGGGGCGATGTAGATAAAACATGATCAGATGCCCTCTGGGGTGGCCTTCCAGTTCACTAAAAATGTATCACGACTTTCAGCACACTGGTGCCCGACTGATACAGCTGGTGCCCTATTTTCATTTTGCTGCCCCTGGCCCTCAAATTTCCTGAGTCCGCCACTGCTTCACAACACGAGCAGGACCTGCTTTTTGTCTCCACCTTGGTAAGAAAACAGCTTGAACAGCGTGGTTGGTGGTGTGCAGGAGATGCAGTGCAGCACGTCTCTGCAGTGGATCTGCGAGAAATACACGAAAAATAAATGTCTTTGAAACTTCTGGCGAACCTTTTAATCGAGCTCTCTCGTTAGGTTAAGATAAAATAAGTAATAATTGTTGGTCTGTTCTTACAAGAGCTGCTGGTCTGTTTCTAATTCGTATTGTTTCATAAGTAGTAGGAAGGGATACGCTGGTAAGAACTTGCAGCAGGCGAGTGAAGTGTCACGGAGGCCACATTTACCGCACGGCTAAAAATACGAGACGGGGCTCTGGAGCGACTGAATGCAGCTGTACTTCATACACAGGAGATCTCAAGTTTCTCAAGGACTTTTGCACAACGCACAAACAATTGATGCAATCATTAAACTGTTAACGCAAACAAGGATGTTTGGGAAGCTGCCTTTTTAATGATTATTTCAAGTGCCTCCCTTGAGTTTTTATTCCGCTGTCTCTTATTTTTTCAGCGTTTCAGTCGACCCGACACAAAGGTTTCACGGAGCTGGCACTTCAAACTGCGCGGAAAAACAAAAGGGTTCACATCAGCAAACGGCACATCCATTATAAGTCATTAAAGCCGGACTCCGGTCACTGACTCATATGTCACAGAGACACATTCCTGTGTGATAGTTTCACTCGGGCCTTTATGTGTCGATTAATTCCCACCAGTCAAAGGTTATCCGGTATCTCGCGGGTCGAAAGATGAGCCTGGGATGATGCCTCAGCACGTCCTGTCGGCAGTGACTCACTTCAACGCTTAAAGACCGACTGTGTTCATTAAAGAGAAGCTGGATGTCTCTGCGGCCCTGTTGGTCACATCTCCCTGACTTTACTGTGGGAGGTAACGGTTAATATTCCTCTCCTCTCTCAAAGGTGCATTAAGCCATTTGAAGTCTCCCACTTCACACTAATGTTCAGTTCTGATGTCAAAATGTGTGAGGTCCAACACGCTTTACATTTTGATTTCAGTGGTGCTACAAGAGACCTGTGAAACTACAATTCACTGTAATTGTTCTTCAGTGTATTTGAATAGAAATGTTGACTGCTCTGTCCGGGCAAGCTGAGAGGGACTATTAATCTAACAACAGGTTTTCCAAAGAAAACTACTGAGTCAGTTATCGTTGACATGATGCAACAGGTGGACCCAGAACTGAATCATTCATTCAGTGTTTCTTGCCAAGAGGCCTATAGGAGGAAGAACACCTACAAACAGACTGATCTCAGATTGCTCACCTGGTCACACGGCCGAAATGCATCGGGTGATTCATTTCTGTAAAACTGTGTTTTCTGCTGTAAATCATACCAATTATGTTTTGCCATGAATCCAATACAGATACGTCTGTTTTGTTTTCATCCACAGTGTTACAGAAAGGAGTTTTGAATGATGGATTTATAAAAACCCAATGCTTTTTAAAGCTGCACTTGTGAGTTTCTTGTTTGTTTTAAACCATAAAGTCAGACTAGAATACATATAATACATATATATGACATTTGTTTGTGCTGATGTTGTCGTTTATCCATAATTGAAAAGGTACAACTCTTTAAGCTCCTTTTTTTGGTTTTACTGTTTTGGCCTCTCCTTATCAGAAAAATGACAACCTAGGTCGACTTTGAAAGCAGCGTATTACAACCCATAAGGATGTTTCTTCCTCAGCGGCGACCTCTAGTGACAGTAGAAATTGGAGAAGTCAGGTGAAGTCAGTCACGTAACGCGGATACATTCGTAACTGAAGTCGCATAGTTTTCTTGCCTACACAGAACCAAACTGTGACAATACAGCGAAGGTCCAGTGTGCCTGTGTCTGGTGTGCTGCAAGGGTCACGTCGTTTTTGGAACAGTGATATACGTTATTTAAGGAGACACTGGCGATCGACCTGTTCAGTCATTAAGCTTTGAAAAATATGCCTTGTACCCAAGAGTGTTTCGAAGGTGAAGGGACAGATATTTCCATCAAAACAACGAGCAAAGCCAAAGGGAGAGTGTATATTGGATTTACATTTGTCAGGTTGCTAGACACACAACTCCAAATGTAGCCCAGAATGAAATATTCCTGGAGAGAGTGATATTGTGTTTTTGCAAACCATGGATACAATCAAATGTGTACGTGTCATATGCATTTAATCTGGGGATGGTGGCGTCATCATTGTTGGGCGAGAAGGCTACCAAGCCACAGACCACTGTTCGAGACTGCGTTTTAACATTTCTAAGCATGAAACCACGCTAGGAGAGGTCTGGTTAAAAAATATCCATTTTCAACCTGTGTTAGTGGCAACAGAATCGGGTATTTTTAACAAGACGTCGTTACATTTCCGGCTGTATTTGTAGGAACAGAACCAGCTAAACCAGAACATCTTTTCCTCACCCTAACCAGGCTGTTTTTGTGCCTAAACCTAACATAAGCAAACCAATGTCACTTTAAACATTTTTAAATTGAAGCTATAGAAATGTAAAGTTGTAATATATAAAAGTTTATCCAAAAATCGCCCTTAGAATGAAGTTCAAACACTCTTTTGTTTAGGTTAGCACTCATCAACATTAAATCTTTTTTTCATTCTCTTTCGTGTCCTGCTGTATGGTCATCTGACTGACCAAGCTGCACACATGAATCCTTTGTGTATATGACATAAGTATAACCCATAAATCAGCGTGTCTTTACCCTGAAACACTATGAGGCCCCAAGGGATCTTCAAAAATCAAAGTTTTGGCATTGAGCAGAGAGCTGATTGCCAGAATGATGCTTTTAAGTACAGGATATGACGCTCGTTTCTGGAAAATGAGTGCATTTATTGTCAGAGCCCGTGGATGTCATACGTTGCATCATATCCTTCTTTCCCCCTCCGGGCTGACCGGATTCATGTGCGCTGGGATGGGCTTGGCCGGGCTGGACGGCGATGACTCTCCTACTCCTCAACAAGGTCAGAACCCGACGGTGCGAGTGTGTTTGTTGTCTGCTCTCTCCCGGCTCTCCTTCTGTCTCCCTCTGTCTTTCTTCTCAGATGTGTCAGTCCATCAATGATTGATGTCTCCCCGCAGGACTTGACTCATCTTTCACCTGCAGCCTGCCTCACAGCTGCTCAGTGAGCTCAGCGCAGGCCCACATGCATGAACACACAGCTCCACACTACATAATATAAGCTCCTCGGAGGCTCTGTGGTTTTTTTGGAGAGTCCAAAGGCTGATGTATCACATGCCTCGGTCTCTACATGAATCATCTCACATCCAGTATTCCTCTCCCCACTGAGCTTCTTCCTCTGCTTGTTTGTTTCTCTCTTCACAGATTTCGGGAGTGACAGATCAGTCCAGATGCGAGCTGCGCTTCCTCTACGCCACTTGCATCTTTGTATTAGAATCAATGCTATTATTCAATGTGTCCCACCCTTTTATTGCCATTCCCAGGAGCACGGGAATGAAAAGCCACTTTTCAGCTGCAGAGGCTGTAATTCCATGTTGTCAGAGCCCATTGTACTGCCGAAGCTGCATCTGTTCTTCTCTCGTATTGTCTATTGATGGTGTGGGAGCGGCAGGCGCCTCGACGGGCACAATTATGCCGCTTCACAAACCAGCGAAAACTGCATCTCTCGACACACGGATCAGCGTTTTTTTGATGCCAAAGGTGAGGAGAGGCTGAATAAATATGTTTATCCTCCTCGGCTGCGGACCTCAAAGTTTCATGCAAACGCTCGGCTCCACAGCGCCTACAGTTACATATTCATGCAAATACGATGCGCAGGTCACACACTCTCAGCGCTGGCCTATCCGCGGCATCCTTTCTGTTTGTTTGGCCTTGGATTTTGGTTTAGGGCAGAGATTACGCTTGCAGAAAAAAGTTTCAAACCGAAAATCCTTTTGCTTTAAACAGGCGGACCGGCCTGCGTTTGAAGACATCTTCAAAGTCTTTCGGAGATGCGAGCGCTATTGACAGCGAGTATTTTGTATTTCTTCCTGATACAATGCGCAGAGCTCAACGATTGTTTCACAAAGCAGCCTCTTGTCACGCGTTTGATTGTTGTCGCAGTGAAAGCCCACGGACTTGACACATCAAATTGTGTTTGTTTGGTTCTGGGCAGCACTACTGTACATGTATGAAGCCTCGTGTCTGATAAACTGCCTCGAGTGATGTTAATTAAGTCAATGTAGGTTTGAGGACTACGAGTGTCATGGTCCTGGGTCTGTAGCTTAGTTGATTTCCTGTTTTATGTTGAAGGTTTATCCTCATGTGTCATGTTTTACTTTCCACTTCCTGCCTTTGTCTGTTTTCCAGCACTTTTTCTGTGTTCACCCATGTGCCTGCTCCCTGGTCCTTGTGTGCCCTTGTATTTCTACAACTTGAACATTCCTTTGCCGGCCTTTTGTTGTATTTTGAAATTTGGAATATGAACCTTTCACTCAGCGTATCATGAAAGCTCGCTTTTTGTTCATGTACCTTCCTGTCTCTCTTTGTGTTGCGTTTGGGTCCCTTTCTGATAAAAAATCTTGGGGTTGCAGAGAAAGGAAGTGGGACTACGACACCTCCGTAGCCCACATCTCTGCTTGAGGCCACATTACCCTTTGATTCAACAGGGCACATTTGAGCCACGTTTGTGCCGTGACACAGCTGCCGGAGCTGATTGCGGCCACGAGGTGGTTCCACGAGGCGTGCCGCGGTGCGTTTCAGAAGCATCCCTGAATTCCCGGTCTATTTTTTGACAGAAGGGGACAGAAGCTGTGTTCAGCCGCACAGGGCAAAATCGAACCTGGGTGGAAGTCAAACAGAGGAACAGCAGAGAGCATCTGGTCAGTTTTCAAAATAAATCTGTGCAGACTCGAGATCTACAGCACAACAATGCGCCCAACAAAGTACCCTAATGCTACGTAACTACGTAGTCTACTCACCCATGGAAGAAGCACAAAAATCAGGGGAAAAATGATGAAATAAACACAAAGCTGAGCGAGTCAACAACACCAGGCAGACATGACGCTTTGCTTCTGAAACGCTCACAGTTGGTTATGAAGCCGAGTAAACGATGGAGCAAAACTACGTTGCACCTGGAGTCAAGGTGTCAGCCACTACGAGCATAACACTGCGTAGACACCAGATTTTGACAAGGAAGAAGAATGTGTGCAATAAAAAAAAGATGCTGCATTTATTATGAATGTTATTGGAGTGCAAAAAACCAAACTGGTAAAGTAATAAAGTAATCTTTACACAAAGCTCCAGGATCCCCTTGAATTTTCACGATTCACTTTATTTTACAACATCTATTTGAGATATGAGACCTTTTGACGGCATTTCTACAGCAGTGTTCGTATTTTAGAATATTATAGCCTTCTACTAACAAGTACCAAACTGCTACAAATAAGAGCCAGCTCATAAAAGTACAATAAAACACAGCGGTGTACTGTGACAGCTCCAACTTGTTAAAAAACAGAGAGCCGAACTGAAAGATTTATCTTGTTACTCTAACCAAACAGCAATGCTGAACAAAAAACACTTGCCCGGCTGTTGCATAATGGATACGCACAATAGCAATGAGTCATGTCTTCACAACAGTTGATATGAAACAAGACACCAATATCCTGGTTGTTTATTCCAACTTTTCTCAACACTGGCCTTCCCCTCTCTGTTTTGGAAAACTCCACGCATCAAAGACTGGAAAGTCGAGACGGTCGTGGCAGAATCCAGTTTCCTTGAGAACGACGATCAGATCTGAACGGCTTCGCTGGAACTCCGCAAACAAACATCAACAATACATGAGAATTGGATAAGTGTTCTGCACTTCTGCAGAAAACTGACACAATCCTCCAGTCCAGCTGGGAGGAAAAATGTGCTCTGACTGCCGTCCTGGAGCCGTATTAAAAAAAGATAAAACACTGCTTCACATTCCCAACAACACATTTTGTCATTTTACCGTTTGAACAAATTCGTGCTTGTCCTTCATCCTGTCCTCAGAGTCTGCTGCACTTATTCTTCTGCTGGAAATGGACGAGGGACGTCAGCGGGAGGTTCCTCTTTAATTAACCTCTTTTCCTGTTTGGCGATGGTTAATAATGGAAGAGTTTAAAAAAGTAATCCTTCACAAATTACTTATTTTTCTACTACAGATGGAGCATCAGGGCAACCTGATCTCCAGAATGAATGTCTGCAAACCACGGATACGTTGCAACTTCTTTAGGTTCAGTTTTCAGCTTTATATTGTGACGTCGCTGTGCCAATGGTCTCGTTAGGTTTAGGCACAAAAACCATTTGGTAAGATGATGTTTTGGCTTAAAATCACTGCTTTGGTTGCCACAGACATGGCTGGAAAAATCCTGAGGTCTCCTCGATAATGTCCAGTGGTGTCACTCTTACAAATGTTGAAACGCAGTCTTGAACTGTGGTCACTGGCTTGGCAGCCGTCTCACTTAACACACTTTGTGGTGTGAGCTGCTTTGGTCTGTTAGCAGCTATTTGGGCATTCTCATCATTCTACGTATTGGAGAAAGGTTTTTATGTGTGTGACAGAGGCGTGTTTTGTAATCAATCAACATTTTGGTGGTAGAAGATTCAGACTTTATTTCTTTTAATTTGAAGTCAGTTCTTTACTTGTTAAAGCATCCAGTCACTTCTGCTAAACACACTTTGACTCGGCCTCCTGCAGTCATGCACACACATGTTCTGACAGTTGAAGGGGAAACGAGCCAAACCAAAATAAATTTCCCTGATCGATGTTGACAGAGGTTTTGATTTACTGCATCAAACCACAGCGCTGTTGGAATTTTGTAGCTCAAGAAAACACAAGCACAGGCAACCACACACGGTGCCTTACAGAACTGTGTTACAGCAAAAAAATATGTGCGATTTCAGTAGCACATTAATCCTGAGCTCTCGATGTTCATTTATTGTTGGTGTTTGAAACCATAATTAAGAACGTCAGCGTCAACAAACTGGAATATGTACTGTAACACACGTTTAGCCACACTTCATGTAACCTGTGTGTTAACAGAAATAAAGCAATGGCTGGTAATATTATCGGATTGGTTGGAAATGTTTGTGTTTTTGCATTAAAGCTTAAAATATGAAAAATATTCCACTGAACGTCAACATTTGAGCGCAGCTGCCACAGAACTGAACTCACAATACCAGAGTAAAAACAATCTCCACCCTTGGTACAAAGTCAAAAGATCGTTTGAAAAGGCACATGCAGCCAAGAGCAGCCAGAATCTGTTCCCAGTTAGCCAGCAGGAAGTTGACCTCATCAACATGAGAATCGTCAGATGGCTGACATCATGGGGAATCTATCCACAGCACTAATAATCCCCCTGTCACATCTCAAAGAGTTTCCTCCCCCCCCCCTTGTTGGTGTGTGTGCCTCCTGTTCAGCTGGACAGAGGCAGTATATGTAAGCGTATTCAGTCCTGGACTGGCCCTCGCACAAAAACCGCTATTGAGGCGCATCAGGGGCGGACGCCTCGGGCTCCCCTTGACGTCACATTAGTTACAAAAAGACAATCAGCGTCCCCCGCGGTGCTGTGAAAGGACGTCTGCCACTGGCTGACAGGTCCTCTTGGTTCCTGGGAGCTTAATGCTCTTAACATTTAACTAGGCCCAGTGTGGCCGAGCTGACATTTACACATGACTCTGGCAGGTTATATACAGCCAATCGCACAAGGGAGGACATTAAGGTTTTCATGGTGCGTTTCCAATCGGACGGAGGCTATAAACTGTACATGATCGCTCTCGTAAGGGGGCATCAGAGGGGCGGTTGTCTTAAAACATGTACCAACAGGCTACGGCTTCAGGTTGTCCAGCAAATCTGACCAAAAACATAATTAAGATTTCTTATTTCACTCATTCATTCATTCAGTCAGCCGCTCTGTCATTTACAGCCGGCCTGTTCCTCCCTCTCTGCGATCCTGCTGAACTGTGTAAAGTGCTTCACGTCTATGACAATATTTGTCCTCGTTGAAGGAAAAACCTGTCGTCAGCTTTTTCCCATTTCCCTTATGTTCCCACTATGTCATCAGTCTTGTGGGTGACTGGCTGCCGAGCTGATTAATTGGCTGGCCGGCTGCTTTGCAATCAAACTGTGAGCGGTGTCGCTGACTGACTGAATGAATGATTGACTGACTGTACAGTCAGTCGGCTCTTTTGCCGACCGATCGTCAAGGTGACCGACCGGCTGGTTTCTTGCCGGCTGACTCTCTCATCAGTTGCATTCGCTTATGACTAATAACGTCTCCAACTGAGTTATATTCTGTTCGCCAATATGTCTCATGAAAAACAACGACTGTGCTAGTCTGTCGCTCCATTTGACTTCCTCAGCAGCGTGTTGCTCTCAGCCCCGAGCGCACTCGGTCTCCACTGAACACAAAATTGTTAAAAATCAGTTGTGCATATATATTTTTACATTTTAGGGCATTTAGCAGACGCTTTTGTCCAAAGTGACTTACAGTAATTCATACATTCATGGTGGTGGCTGCCATGCAAGGTGTCGTCCAGCACATCAGGACCAGTTTTGGAGTTCAGTATCTTCGACATGCAGACCAGGGGAATCGAACCAGTGACCTTCCAAAAACAAGACGCTGACTCTACCCTTGAGCCACAGCTGCCTGTATCGAAGAAGAGTAAGTAATAGTTATGTTATTAGCTAACGTTACTCGAACAGAAGGAAACACTGTATCGTTCGGGACTATTTTTAGCAGCGGACTAATGCATATTCGATGCTGTAGTGAGTATTTCTGGCAGGTATGTGTGCGAGTGTTCACGGTACTGAAGAACATGTCACTCAGTGCAAAGGTTCGTCTTACTTACATGTTTTTAATAGTTTTTTGGACAAGTTTTTTGAAGGTACCTTATTTTTAGTCACACACATTTTTACCTGACTGTGCAGCGACCTGATGTGTGTTTAGTCACCCTCTCCTCCTACACAGAGGCATAAGACATCAGACAGTGTTTGTTTGTAGGTGCAATCGTTTTTTTTTTATGAGAGTTGTTATAATAAATAATACAGAATTGCTAGAAGAACACTGGATTTATCCTTTAAACATCCTTTTTTTTTTTACCAATAAGCCCACGGTTATCAGCAAAGGGGACAAACATGAAGACAAATGACCTTATATTGTTGCTATTTAGTCATGAATATTTAATGTGATGGAAAAAAAAAACATTGAAACTTTTGGGAAAAAAATGCAACAACTGACAAAAATATTTTTACACTTAATCTGCAACATTACATTTTTCTAGCTTGCCGCCCACAAAAGGGAGCAATCAGTGGGCGTGAGGCAATCAACTAGATAATATTATGCGGGATCAGACTGATCTCTGACTGCCGTATAAGGTTCGGGTTAAATCTGGGCTTTAGGAACCATCAGTCAGCAGAACCTTGGGAGTTCTCGGTTGTTGTGAAAGATCTGTCAGGCTGATGGAAGCAGATGAGGGAGGTCAGGGGGGGACAGATTACCCCCGTTCTCATAAAGCTTTAACTTCAGTCATTGTTTGCGTTTATGACTGAGTAATTATCTCATTAGGGTTACACCAGCAATTTGTTTCTTTCATTGCCAGTGTCAACACAACAAGCTGTTCCAGTAGATCTATCTGTCTGTCACCCCGGGCGGTCACAGTCAGGGATCTTTCCAAGAAAACTCCATATTTGTCCCTTTTTTCTTTCCCTCAGCTGCCTCGCGAAACGGGGTTAAGTGACGGTTCAGGGCTGAGAGAGACATCCTGTCTCACTCTCCTGCACACAGTCGATAAAGGCACCACCTCTTCTTTGACTCTCGCTGTATCTGGGAGCTAATAAATGCCAAATATCCATACAAAGTATTTGCATATTCAGACGATGTTTCATGCCAGGGTGAACCTGTCAGTGTTTGCGTATTGTTCCCGAAAGAGTCGTAAACAGGACGAACCTCGGGCTGCACCTGCCTCTCTAATTTCTGCGTCGCCCTAAGCTCTGAGAGGCCCTTGACCAGAGCGAGTCTAATAAACTGGAAGATCTTGTTAAGAACAGAACAATTTGTTCCGCCAAAGGGGAGACAAAACACCAACGAGGAAAGGTTCCCTTCAAGACAAAACCAGGCAATTAAAGCTGATGAGTTACAGCTGAGGGGACAAAGTGATAACCATTCTCTTGACACTTCATTAAATCTCAAGAAACAGAGCATGGAGGAAAGGCCCCACGGTCTGAACGCACTGCACTGTATGGTGTTGATGTTGTGGTGAAATGGGACACGAGACTCTCCTCTCGTCAACCATCGCATCTCTTGTTGCTCTGGATTAAGTGTTTTTTGGTTTTATGGTGCTCAAAAAACACGCGCCGTCTCTTTGGAGGCAGTGTCAGACGAGGCCGTCTGTGCTGGGATTTTTCCACTGTCACTTTTAAACGAAGAAAACATTTTGCCAGCTGGACAGTTTGGGCTTTTCTAGAATCAAGCAATGCCCATTTCTTTCAGACAATCTTTTTTGACGGCTTACCTTCACAAAGCAGAGCGATCGACATCAGACTGATGTCTTTAAAGCAACGGAAATATGATTATATACTGAATCGGTCCATAGAAGAGGCCAACAAAACAAAACAAGACCGAACTGAGCTGAAAATACAGCAGCCTGACTGCAACAGATTTTCATTTAAGAAGGCTGAATGCAAATCTCACAAGTGAACACAAACCTATAGAAGTAAAAGGTAGACATGTAAGTCAAAGTAAGGGTAGGAGTTCAGTGGTGTCAGCTGATTGTTCACTGACATCTAAACGAGTCTCTTTTAGACAGAAAACATTATTTAAATTCAGATGTTTGATGTTTTTACCTTAAAGTACTTCAGCACTTTGGAAAACACAAAGTCCCGAAGAAATCAATGAGAAGATCGATGCTGCTCTTCTGTCTGTGTGTAAAGTGTGAAGGTGCAGCCAGGAGGCGATTAGCATAGCTTAGCATAACGACCAGAAACAGCTGGAACACCTGTGAAGGTTCCTTATTTACACAGGTGCTTCCGCTTGTTTCATTGTACACAAACTCAAACGGGCTAGAACTATCTGAAGCGCAGCTTATCCACAAATTATTGTAGTTTTTTTAATATTTCTGTTCGTGTAGATTCAATGATTTAACTGTGAACTTTAAGGTTTGTTGGGACGAAACTCAAAGCAAATGTATCAAGTGGATGATACTTCTGATTGTGATCCTATGATTCAACTTTTGGCACACATGGTGCGTATGTTGCCAGCTAGTGTCTGTTCACAGTTAACACACTGGCTGTTTGGGGTGAATAGACAAAGACTACACAAAAAGTCCAGTCGCAGAGTAAAACAAGCCCCAAAAAAACATTTGGTGTTCATTGCTGTACTTTTAAACTCTGGAGAGATCGACGCTAGCTGTTTCCCCCTGCGTCCAGTCGTCATGCTAAGCTAGGATCATCGCCCCCTGGCTCTGACTGTGTTCTTTTAAGTGCAGAGATAACGAGCAGTATCCATCTTCTCATCAACTTCTCTGAGGGAAAGCAAAGAGGCGTATTTCCCCTCTACAACCAGCTGAATGGTCGAGACTGCGGATGAAAACAACAGAGCCACAGTGTCTCTGTCACACTTTATTATCACGGACACTAATCTGTTCCTAAAATGACACGGCACATCAGTAACCGCTTTCATCCAACTGTAAAGCAAATTCGATGTGGACCTTTGATAAAAGGGAAAATGTGAATTAGTTGAATTTCCATCAACTGGTTCGTAGTGACAGAAAAGTGTTGGCTGGTCAGAAGTTGAGAGTAAAGGCTTCAGTATGTTGAACATGGCTGTGGAAACAAAACTAGTTGTTCACCAACAACAAATGAACCTCAAAGAATGATGAGAGGAGGAAACAAAAGCAGAAGTCATGGCCGTAGAAAATCTATTTTCCTTCCTCATCTCTCTTTCCTTCTCCTTTTCCTTCCTTGTCTCCTTTTCTACTCTTTTTCCTTCTTCTTCTTCTTCTTCTTCTTCTTCTTCTTCTTCTCTGAGAAGAGCGGTACAGCTGATCTGTTATGTGAGTCAGGTTATCGCTACATCAGAATCGAAAAAGGTAATTCCATCTCTTGGTAAGAGCATTTTCTCTTTTGGAAACAAAAGGTGAAAGGAAATCCTTCAAAAAAATATATTATTTTGCAGTTTCCACCAATCTTTTTATAATACGATACTTGTGCATAAAAATGCATCGATGGTTTTTTGTGCCCCTGGAACAGATTTTCAGACACGTTTCTTGCCTAAAACCCAGAGGTGTTGCACCTCAGCAGCATCTGACCTTTCCTGGTTCTCAGACTGTATATGCAGCGCGCTATACGGCAGAATCTATATCTGTAAAGGCTTTATTCGGCTTGGTGTTACGCGAGCGTCTCACCGGGGGAAGCGGCGACAAGGACAAGCATGTACCTTTTTCTCTGCAACCTTAGCGAGTCCTTCTTCAGCTGCTCGGGGGGCAAGAACAGGAGTCCCTGTGTATCCAGAGAGAGGCCTGGCCGTAGGGTTGCCACGGCAACAGGGAACAGTGCAGGCATGGTGGTGAAAGACGAGGGGGTCTGGGCTGATAGGGATAACTGGAGACGCCAGGGGACACCTTTGTGCATTAAGATACTCCACCACACTCCCTTCTGAGGGGGAAAAGAGATTTTTTTTTTTTTTTCCTGAAACCGAACTAAATGAAACTATAAATAGTGCTGGTTAGGCACTGTCTGAAATTGAGGAGCCCAATATCAAGGAACGTACCTCACGGGCGGAGGGCACAGAACATTTTCCGGTGAATGGGTACTTTGATCTATTTCTCATGTCTGCTCTATTAGATATATGGTCTCCAGTGCACTGAGAATGAACACTCTTTGAAATGATGTGCGTTTCCTCGTGACAAAGTAAAATACAACGCTCCAAGAATCCTTATACGAAAATGCAAATTTCAACGTTGGTTCATCCTTTCTACCTGATTATTTATTTATCTTAAGACCATGATATATTTAGCGTTACTGAATGATGTGTTGTTCCTCCTTTATCCAGGATATATTCAGATTTACATCAAATTTGGGAGTCAAATGGAGACATATTGGAAATATGCGGCTGATACGAGTTATCTAATCTCATCGGCTACAAACTGCGATGTAGATTCTATCCAGGCTGTTGAGGACGGTTGCCTTTCAGGCATGCTTGTGGCCGCGGATGTGTAGCCGACCGTGTAATTGCGACATCACTGGGTCAATTCCAGCTGGATGCGTACTGCATGTTGCATGTCTTCTTCTTCATTTTTTCCCTCCAAGATGAATAAATCTTTCCATCTAGTCTGTCCATTGGATGTAGGAACATTAAATACTACCTTCCAGGTGTGACCATTTCAAGATCTTAAATCAAAAGCATCTGTTCAGTGTGCTTCTCTCTGAGGTCTTCCTTGTTCCAAGTATCCTCACATGAAATGCTGTGCCCAATAACAGGTCTTACTGATCCAGCTGCGCCTTGTGTCAACAAAATGTTCCCTCACGCCCCCAACCAGGCTTTGTTTCCTGGTTTAAGGTAAGACTCTGAGTAAATGAGTAGCCCAGCTGGATCGAGACTGAGAGACACATCCACAGCTGCCTCACCTGTAGAATCTCTCCAGCAGAGCAGATGAGCCTCCTCTGTCCACGAGCCTGCTGGAGAAGGACGACTGTTTGCAGGACGGACATTTTATTGTAAAAATATTGTTAAAGACACGCCCGCCCTTGAAAACAACATGGTACTCATTCCGTTGTCAGGTTAGCAATAACAAACATGCAAAGTTTGGGTGCCCTTTCAAAATAAAGGCCCCAAGACTACCTGGTTAGGTTTAAGAAAACAGCTTAAGCGTGGACCATCATCGACCACCAACCAATGTCAGCCTCTTCCCATAAACATATACGTGTGTAGAATTTGTGCCAAACAGGCAAACGGTCTATTCACTAACACATGTGGCTAAATAATATAATGGCTGATGGCTGAATTGTATTTTATGTTCTATTTCTATTCCGTTATATTTCAAATATATGACACTAATCGTCTTTTACCATGCATTTTATACAGATGTTGTTACCAGATTTAAATTATTTCTATTTCATGTTTGTTTATTCTATTACTTGTTTATTAATTTATTTCTCTTTGTTGTTTTTTTAACTTTATTTATAGACTTCTATAATAACATTGCATACTGCTATTTTGTGTAATAATAATGTGTAATAATAACAAAGAAAATTAATAAATTCATGATTATTTTTCTGCTGACTTTTGTGGCACAAATCGAAAAAAATAATTCCATTGCTGTCCAGCACTCGTTAGTTCATCCCCAGAATTGTTTGTTTTGTCCATCTGCTTCCTCTGTGGTCCACGCTGGCAAAACACAAAAGAAAAAAAAATGCTTAAAAGTTGTTGAGAGATGAGCCAGGAACACAGTTTTATCAGTAAATGTTTTTTTCCCTGTTAAAAGGTTAAGCTGCTGCGGTTCTACCCCGTCACGACTCACTCGGACTCTTGCAGAGCAATTGTTCATGTTTCCAGTAACGTCTGTAACAACCGTCGTCAACACAGTCAATATTTGTGCATACTTTACTTTCATATCTGACCTCCTTCTGCGTTAACTGTTTTGTTGTTTAACAGAATTACCACAGCAAATATTTTCTTTGACTACAAGAAGTTAAACAATGAGCAAATCTTTGCTTCGCGGCCAGTGGAACATTTTATGTGCCCATGCTGACCGTCCACTGCAGCTCAGCCTGCCATTCTCATGTCAGCGGCCTTAATTAGCGCTCGGTTCCCAGAGCCTGGGAACCCTGCCACCATGTTGACTTTAGATGTGGCCCCCTCCCCTACAGGGCCCGGTTTTGTTTTTGCAAGACCAGGATGATACGGCTCCGCTGGAACTTACACGTAACAAGCTTGCCAGAATGGGCGAGATATGAGCAGGAACGTAAACAGCTCCAGGGTGCTGCTTTATCTTTCAATTAAGCTGTTTGGAACCTGAAATGCTGCGTACTTTTGGAGACAATACGAAACGCCGAACGGTCGTGAATCCTGCGTGTTTGATCCAACGTTCTGACACAACAATCCTCAGATTTGAATACAGATTTCACTCTGCATTATGTCATTATATCACTAATCTTTTCTGGATTGAATCGAAAAAAATGTCACTTTCAGTCTCTCACAGTGGTTCCTGCAGTAAACATGCACCAGTCTAGGACTTATAGACGTCGTGAGCAAGATGTTCCCTAAATGATCCACATCCACACACATGTGGGCACAGGTCCATTAGCCTTTGTCACATTTCATTTAGTGAGTCATGAGGATCTCTAATGGCTTGTGACAGAAAAAAGGTCAAACCTATTTCGAACAGGTCACAAAAGAAGAGACGAAGAAATATATAATTAGCGCCGTTCTTCTGAACATGTCGATGTGACCGCAGGTTCTTGTTGCATTATCGCTTCGCCTTCATAAACGTTCGGCTGAATAGAGAAAATCTGCAGCAACACCGCTGAATAGTCTACATGATGGTAAACTTCTGTCCGCTTTTTTGGTGAAGTTCCAGCCATATTGTCATGAAATTATTTGAAACGAAGCGCTTGTCTGATCTCCGACAGCCCACCTCACAGAAGATGGATGGAGCGTTCGCGGTCAGCAATTCCTACGAGGGCGATGAGAGGACAAAGGAATAAAAAGAGGCCATTCTTTGGCCAGCTATGGCCCAAATCTGCCTTCACTTGAAACAGCACCGTGAATCATTAGGTTGAAGGTGTGTGTGTGTTTGTGTGTGTGTGTGTGTGTGTGTGAACATATCCAATATCTCATAAAGTGATACTGGCAGGAGTAGGCTTGGTTGGCAGCACCTCTAAAAGCTGGTATAACGGCAAACGTGCCAGAAATATCGCAACGATCATAAATCACTCGGACTCAGCAGAACCTCTTTTTGTTTGTTTTGCCCGCTGAGATTTCCCCCTCGTGCTTTAAGTTATAATAACTGCATTAATGTTGCATTAACCCGTGGCACTGCTGAATCATTGCGCTTGTTATCTTTCGAACAAAGACCTGCTGCCGCTCCTCTGGTATCGCAGATAATGAGCGGGTCCGGACACACCAGGTGGACAACAGCTTAACGTTGCGGTGAAATCATTTAATTCCAACGGTGCTGCCGTCATCAGAGGATCCTCTTGAGGAAGCAAAATTAGTCCAGACCAGCAGTGTTTCGCATCAGTTCAACTGATCGTTGACCGGTAGAAAACTATCTCGACAATGTTGATCTTTGAGGGGAAGGAGAGTCGTAAAGTAAAGAAGCTTTTGTAGCTCATTAGCTTGGTGACATCATTTTAAGCAGGAACAGACCATTTTTCAAATTCCCACCTCCTGGCATTTCCCCGTGGCGTTACTCTCGGCAGCTGTGTCTCAACGCAGTGTTAGCAACATGGCTACCGCTAACGGCTTGGCTACTGTCCAAAGCAAAAAAACCCTGAAAAGGCAGATTTGAAAACATGGTCGAATTAATAAGTAGGCAGGATTTATTACTGATCTAATAGAATTTGAACCGTCCTAATTTCAGCTGGTTAGAGGAAACACAAATCAGCCGGGGGACAGACTTTGACACAACACCGGCCCTCTCCAATGAGTGAACGACCGTCAGTTCACTGTTTTACCTCGGTTTCAGTTCAGATCTGTGCCTTTATCTTCATCTTTTGAAGTGTTGAGTATCCAGTTATTCCAGTTGTTTCACCGTTACGTGGGAATTGTGACCGGGGAAAACGATGCCACTTCATGTTCTGATTCCACAACAGCAACACAACCTTTTATTTTATTTTATTTATATTGATTTTCAGCCTGGTGGGTTGGCCGGTAGGGAAAGCAGGGTTTATAGAAAACCAATCTACACGGGTGGTGTCACTTATTTTCCAACCATGACACTGTGCAAGCCATTAAAACTTTAGAATGATGAGTTAAAGCTAAAAAGTTGGAATACAAACTGTTGCACAGCAGAGACATGGGTTACAGAGAGTCTGTGGTCCAAAAACATCTCTCGGACCCAGAGCGACTGAGCTGGAATAACATGCTAACCGTAACCAAACTTGGTTAGCTTGCTGGCTTGGACAGCCGTCTTCTCCCTCCTCAAAAAACCCTTTTATTGAATGAAATGTGGGTGCAATCGTGAGACAGATGCCAGAGGGGGAAGTAAACAGAACATTAGAGAGAACACTGACAGCCTGCCGGGCCACCTAGCACGTTAACAGTTGGCTCACCGGAGACGAGGCGGGAGGACGCGGCTGTATCGCGAGCGCGAGTGCAAACATCACAACATCCCTGCGAGTCACAGAAAGCCTGCAGGGCTAAACACAGACGTAACTTATGAAAATTAATGAAGAGAGCTGCGAGGGGAAGACTTCCTTATCTACGTGCCTCTGCCACCTGCCTCCCTCCTATCTCGTTTTCTGCCTGTCTGGTGCCAGATTGGTACAGACGGAGCGCGAGGGTGCGAGGATGACCCTGAGCTGTCATTGTTTCCCCCCGCTAACGCCCTTCCCTTCTCGCTCCCTCTCTCCATCCTTTTCTTCTCCCTCTCTGTTCCTTTTTAGGGATGGCAGGCTGCACAAAGACAGGTGATCGCCGCTGCTCCTGTAAGGTAAAAAAAAAAAAAGAGAGGGAGAAAAGTGTGTTTTTTCTCTTCCATTTAGAGATGCGCTACGTCAAAGCCGGCAGAAAGTGCTTTGGAATCACTCACCTGAAATGTCAGTGACTTCCTAACAGGGTGTCCATCAGGGCTTTTTTAAAACTGACAAGGGAGCCATTAGCTGGTAGCTCTGCCTGTGGGTGTGTGTCCTGTGGTGGGAAGGAAGGGCTCGGATCGAGGGTTTTTTCTTTTTTTTTCTTTCTTCGATGTCCATCTGCAGCAAGCCCGTGTGACACCCATGCTATAGAGGAAAAAGGAAAGCATCTGGAAGCTGTGGGGAGACTTATTTATAGCCGGCAGGGAGGGTTAAGGTTCATGATCTATGAAATGTGGCTTGATTATAATACCGCCTTGATTATAGCCGTTGTTTATGTTCTGCTCATGTGTGCACAATCACACACACACACACACTCACACATCACACACTCACACACACGCAGGTGCAGGCACCATGACGACACCGCACTGTTTGCAGCACGGACACAATCTTTAATCATCCCGTGGTTTTTTCGGCTGCAGAGGGAGAATATACAGTGATGCAGACCCAAACACAAACACAAGGACACACACACACACACACACACACACCTTCCCCCACCCGTAGTCCACCCCCTGCAAACCCACCGATCCCTAGTCCATGATGTAATGCTATCAGACCCCTCCTCTGCTGCCTCTCCCTCCCTCCGTCTCTCACACACTCCCCTCTCTCTCTCTCTCCCTCTCTCTCCTTCTCCTCATTCTATTGGTGGCTCCCGCCTGCATCTGCTGGATCAGCTCTGACTCCACACACACCGCACACACACACACACACACTCACTCACACTCACACACACACACACACACACACGGACGCGCGTGCACACACCTCCACGCTCCCCTCTCTCTCTCACACACACTCTTTACACATACACTACCAGGGGGATTCCTCCGCCACTGCAGCCTCTCTGCTCGCTCCACCTGGCTCCTGTCTCCTTCTTCTTCTTCTTCTTCTTCTTCTTCTGCCGTGGTGGAGGGAGGGGGAAAGCACGGTGAGTCCTCCTCCTTTCTCTCTTGTGACAGCAGGCGATCGGGGTTCACAGTAAGACAAAAGGATGAACGGACGTTGGGAGTGTTGTGTGTGTGTGTGTGTGTGTTTTTTTTTCCTTCAGTAGAGAGAGTGGCGGACGAAACACCGGGAGGCATCGCTGCCACTGCAGCCTGGGAGGAGAGAGGCTGGCTGCCGAGTTTGTGCTCTGGAGTAAGGAAGTGGCGTGAGGGGGTTTGCTCAGCTACTACGGATACCGGTCGTCCAGGCTGCCTGCCGGGTGCCATGGCAATAGATTGCATTGAGTCAGGGTCTCGGCTCATTGTGCGTCTGCGGTGAGCTGCACGTGTGGGATAAGGAATCTGTTTGTGGGCATCTGTGTGCATGTGCAGCCTGATTTTCCTGGAGCCCTAAATATGCTCCAGGGTGTTTGTGTTTTATCTGCTCTTTGGAAAAAGAAGAAAAAATAAATTGCTTTGAGATAACACAGGGAATTGGGAAATTTGGAAGCTGAATCGTATGAATTTTAAAGCTGCTGCTGCTGCGTTAAGTTTGCTGTGATGTGTGGTGTAGTCCTCACTGGACAGCGAGGACGTATGGCTGCAATAAAGCCCTGACAGCCTCATTATGTACGTATAGATTGTTCCTGTTGTGTCCCTGGCGAAACAGGGTGTGTGCATGTGGTGTGAACTCCTGCGCCTGTGACATTTGGACACTTGCGATGCCTCCCTCATGTCTTCTCCTTCCCCCCCATTATGTGCAGCCGGGCTCTCTCATTGTGAGGCTCAATGACATTGAGTCTAATAGGAGAAAGTAATTCTATTATTGCCTCGGCTTTTGACTGCTAAATGACACATTAATGATAATGGAACTTGGGAGCGAAGTCACTGGTGCATTTTTTTTTCCTTTTCCGGGCCGAGCTGCTTGACCGGATTGCGTTTCCTGTGGCCGCGCGGTGCAACCTAACCTTTTAGATCCAGTGTGTTGAAATGTTAATATTTTATAATGGTTGGTCTACTACTTCACATGTGGACACTCTCATGACTAATTCATCCAGATGTTTTTTCCACTCCTGTATCACATGGAGCTGACAGAAAGCCAGACATGATTCGCTGCTTTTTCCAGTTCAATACAAATGCAGAAAAATTGGCCACTTTTTAAAGCATCTCCATCCTGTTCAGCTGATCAGCGTGCTGATGGGATCCATAATTCAAACAAATATCCGGCTAAAATCTGAAAGGAAGCGTAATCCATCACCAGCTCGCTGGCAGCAGCCCAAACAATATGTTTTCCGCGCTGGATTATCCGCATGCCGTTCTTCAATTAAGCAACAAACAAATTAGCGTTGCTATGCTCTTCAGCTCGCTCATTATTACCAACGATTGCAGCTATAACCACATCGAAAGAGGAACAAACCCACAAAGATATTTTGAGAGTCAGCTGGCCTCGTTCAGATTCTCCCCCCTCATGGAACAGCGCGTGCAAATATGTTGCTGGATTTTTTAAATCGATGATTAGCACATGAAACGGCTCAATCCTCGGGGCTGTTTAACTCTGACACACTCTCTGTGGGCATAAACGCAAAGTAATGAGGACGGGGGTCCGACAACAAACTAATAAACCAACAGGCAATGAGGAAGTGAAGTGCGCAGTGAGCTCCCATTGGCTGTTCAAGCATTATTTGGGGTCCTTTAAAGGTTAGTGTGTGGTCACGCTGAGATAGCTTATTGATTTCTTACTGTTTGAATCCCATTACAGCCCCACTGCCCCAAAGACCTTCTGAAAGTAAGGCCAGGAGCTAATGCTGCACTCATGCGCTGCAGTTTGTGAAGCCGGCACAGAGTCTAAATGTTAATATTCTCCCCGAAGCGCTCCTTCTGTTATTCAAACATCCTCTGATTGTGAGGATTCTCTGCTCTGTCACTATTTCTGACTTTGGAGCTTCCTGTGTGGTGGAGTTGAGGATGCAGAGCCTGAGCTGTAGGTACATTAGATCTGCCTACAATTTCATGCTGACTGAACCTGTTAATTCTGTATCTTCCCCCCTCACCGGGTCTACTGACGTCAGAGCAATCAGCTGAGGAGAATATGAATATTTGAACTCGCTCAAGGTATAGTGCAGGTAAAGAGGGAAGGTAAGAAAAAAGGTCAATTAAATCAATATTTTATCGACTCTGCCGACTGTGTAACCGATTTGGATCCTGAACGCGGCGTAGAGGAGGAGTCACGTACCTTTTAACCTTCTGGACAACTTCAGCTCAGTCACAGTTCAGCATCAGCGCAGTTGCCAAGAATAAATGTTGGCAGGAAACACGAATGCAAACAACCGATGACACTCACATTTGTGTGTGTCATCAGGGCCGGATTAAACGTAAAGATTACACCAGGCAGACACATGTTTCTGAGACCGCTACATGCTCATTCTGATATCTGGTAAACAAACCAAACGACTGGAATGCCACATGATTACTATTATGCTGATTTTTTAGATATATATTTAAGCTTATCTATTTATGTTTCAGTTTTCATATACAGTGTGTTACTCATGTAATTATAGGGGAAGTATAGCTAAGGTACAGGTGAAAGCTAAGCTAAGGAAGCTACAGGTGGAAAACCTGGCTTACCAGTGACTGCAGCTCATGACTGTGTTTCAGTATTTGTAAGCGTGACACTGCTGGACATTTTTAAGGGGACCTTTGTTTGTGGTGAGCGAAACAGGCATTTAAAGACAAAGCATGATCTTTTCCAAACCCTAACCAAGTGGCTTTGGTGCCTAAACCTGACAAGATCAAAAGAACAGAAACATTAAAGCTGCTGTAGGCGTTGTCGTCATTTTAGCTAGCGTCCTGTCCGTTTTGCAGCTAGCTAGCCCCTCCCTCCTCTCTCCGCCTCCACACTTGTACAACTTCTTTCTTTTTTGAAGCAGCTCTCTTTGTCTCTTTCTCTTTTCTTCTTCTTCATCGCTTGGTCTGTTTAGTGGTAAAAGCTGTCAGCAGGAGCGATGGAATTAGTAGCTTTCCCTGTTTAGCAAATGCTGGTTTAGGTACCAGAACAGAGGAGGCTGCTCTTCATGGAGTTCTCTGTCCTGATTGGATAAAGGAGGCAGGGATACCAGATTTTTTTGCTATTTTACTGCATAAGCTGGGGAACAATAGACCATACACTCCATAACAGTGATAACTGTTGGAATATAGAGCTATTTAGTGCTTATTTGAATAAAAAAAAGATATAATTTAAAGCCGCTTTAAGTGCCAACATGTATTCTGTAGACTGGGTTGGTCTTACTGCGCTGACTGTGTGCATGTGTGTGCTCTGATCTGCATACAGGGCTTCTACATGAGCACTGACAGCTGTCATCTTCCTGTTTTTAATCAAAGATTGTGTTGTTTTTTTTTCACCCCGTCGGCTCTAAACAGAGACACCACAAGTATTCCTAAGAATAAAACACGCGACGACGTGGGGCTGACTTTAGGAAAAACCAGACCCAGGACAGCTGCTCTGCTTCTTTGATCCTCAGAGCACTGAAGCACTTTTTTAACCAAAGCTGTCCACCAAATGTCATGCGTATACAAGCTCATCAACAAAAAAAAAACCTCCGACATCTAAATGCATTCGTCTCAAAAACAATGAATTCTTCCAAAGTGAAGAGCAATGTGTCTGCAAATAGACACAGGGCTGAGAGCACACGAATACCTGGGACTGCACAGTGTTTTCACAGAGACTAAACACACAACAGAAGGTTGAGCGTAAAAGAAAAATACGGATGGTCTTTGTTTAACACCCGAAAATCTAGTTTGACTGTTCGTGCCTGCACTTGTGCTATTATCACACGTTGCTTTAAAAGGATTACTAACACACTGCATCGCCATCCACGCAGCTGATGGAAATTTAATTTTGTTTTCAATGAGCTGTTTCTTTTTTTTTTTTGGTAACATTGCACAAATCTCTGCGGAGCTTTACTGGAAGCGGAGCAGTTTTGATTTAATTTCAGCAAAAAAACTTTAATGGAAAAACCTGCCATTAAGACCTAAGAATCACAGAGGCAATCTCTTACATTTAATGATATTCCCCCTTTAACGCCGCGCTATATTTAATGTCAAGACTAATAAACTTGTGTGTGCTGAAAAATTCATAAAAAAAAATCAGAAACTCATTAATTCAATCCCAGTGCCGGGAGGCTTTTCTTCCACAGCCCTGCCCCTCCTCCCGCTGTGCAGCTGTGCAGGACCTTCACCTATGCCCTCCTACTGCGGCATCCACCGCCTCCCAGCTTCAAAACCCACCAAGAAAGAGCCAGACAAAGAAAATCCATGTATTGAGCAAACACGCACACGTAGACGTCTTCATTTAAGATGCACTGACAGTCACCCGGGGGAACACCGGACCACCTTAATCTCATAACATCCTCTGGAAATTCTCAGCGCCACATGTCAGCCTTTCCTCCCGAGAGGCTGTCAGACAGCAGATATTGGTGCTTATTCGGCATCAAACACTTCAGCTAGCTTGACCACCGAACAGGCAAAAGGCTTTGAATCCACTTCATGATAATCTCTGCCACATGTGAGACTGTCTTTATCTTCCTTTGTTTTTGAGTATCTTTAATGGTTTGCTGGTTAATGGAGCAGAAATGCTACGAAGCTAATCCAACAGACGAGGCCGCGATTCTTCTTTCCCGCCACATCTTCAGATTGACCCTGAAGAAAAATCGGTCGCAGCATGAAATACAGCGCACCACAGAAAAACAAATCAGAACTTTTTGTCAGTCTCTTAGTATTCTCTAAGACGAGCTGAGCTATTGACAAGTTAGCCCTCTGAGCTTTAATTACGCGGGGGAACCAAGAAGCCTCAAAAACTCACTGTGGGATGATTGAACATGTCAGGAATGAAAGTAAGAGCCAATTAAAGTTGATGACATGATTTACATCAGCTCGTGTTTAATTATTTTCCCTGTCACTAAATGCACGGGCGTATTTCTGACATGCGTGTGCATCAGAGAGAGAGAGAGAGAGAGAGAGAGAGAGAGAGAGAGAGAAAGAGAAGGATGGTTGTGAGGCTGCATGAAAACAATGGAAGTTGTAAAAAACAGGCGAGGCCACCGCCCTTGTCTTTGATATGGACATGAGCTGCCATCTGATGCTGTTTGGTCACTCTGGCTTCCCCTGAAGGGCCAATTTACCCGAATAACAAACGTTCACCGTATTCTCTCACTTCCCTCTGACAGTATTTAGCCATGCAGATAGTTTTGGATTCATGGGCTCAGAGATTTTTGCATATTTGGCTGCGTGATTTCTGCCTCGACCCCAAAAATGGGATTATGTTTGTGGTGCTCACATTGTTGACGAACAATTTTTAAAAACTGACGAGCAGCGTGCCTTTTCATAAAATCCAGTGATTATAGTCTCTGCGTTGACTCTTATTTTGGTGGAAAGTGGGTCCAATGTAAACGGAGGCCTGCGGATTGTAACCGGGTCAGTGATGCTGTTGTGGTTTTTTTTTAGCGATGCTGAAGGCTCGATGGGATGGCGCTGTTTGTCTCTCAGTCAGCCAGACCAACACTTTGATCCAGAGTGGAAATATCTTAGCGACTACTGGATTGATTGTCATGAAATCTGCCCGACACAATCACGTCCCCCTTCATAATAAATTCTATTAACCTTGTTGAACCTCCAACACTTCGAATGATGAGCAAATACGTGCAAAACCAATGACATCCACATCAGTCTCAGCTGTGCTTGTCCCAAATTCATACTAATCGTATACAATACGCGCCACATAACTCATAATAATATACTGTTTTTTGCAGTTACTACAACAAAACACATCTGTGTGCGTGTGATGTCGGATGTCAGTTGAATTGCTACTTAAAGATGTCGCTCCAAATTAAATAATTAAGCCTCATATTGAAATGTTTTCCCTTCGATTTTAATACTTCTGTTTACAAGTTTTTTCTGGAGCCGTTTCACCGCCACCACCCACAGTTAACTTTAATTTTTTTCAGCTGTGAGCTGCTCCTCCATTTCCCCCGAGAGTGGCATTGTGGGAGAATAGCGTGCATAAACAGCACACTCGAAAAATGGTCTGTATTTAGACGGTGTGTGTCGCCTGCTTTAAGTGTACTTTGTCACATTTCGTGCTTACTGACACCAAACGCCCACTCAGAATCAGTGTGTAGTATGCATGTTGGACACAGAGTTTGTATTTTGTGCTAATTAGCGAGCTTTAATATCCGTGCTAAGATAAGTAACGGAACAATGCAACATTACACTCGCTTAACATCAGTGTATTAACATTTTCATTGTGGAAGCAGAGTAGGAGTTTCTGTCACAACTACACCTTCAAGTATTTTCCATCGTGGGCTTTGGTTTACCAGCAGCATCAGCTCAAAGCCAGAGCTGCAAGCTGTAGAATCACTTTGTTGAAATGTTAGTTGAAGAAGTCTTTTACCTCCAACTAACTGCCTGACTAAATGCCACTAGGAGTGAATATGACTCTTCGTGGTTTGAGCTGACTCTTTAAACTGTGTCAGGGTCCAGAGTGTTGTTCACAGGCCGAGTTTTTGGATTGAGCAAACGCTAACAAGAAGGTTTCGGATTCATTTTTTGCACTTCTGATTCTGGTCCAAGAAACATCAGTTTAGGCGGTTTACCCAAATGTGCGGGGGGAAAAAATATGGTCACAGCCGACAGCACATGCGGTTTGATTTAAAGGTATCAGAACAACAAGTCATTCCTGTCAATGATGAACGAGCAACTTGTCAAAACAACTCCACTCAGGATCATTTATAAAGGCAGCAAATGGGACACTTTCAGATTGGAGCGCCGCACCCGGTGAATAGTCATGAATCATCGTCGCGAGGTGAGACGGAGAGAGAGAGAGCGGGTGAGTGAGATGTGGGGACATTTTGGGGACCGCTGGAGCGGGACAAGGTGAGGACACGGGGATGAGTCATAGTGCAGTCAGGTCTACGGGAGGCGCCTCTGACTTCATCACAGGCTGCAGGGGTAGAGCTTACTAGTCAGGGTGTTCACACCTCGAGGAGTCGACCTTGTTGCATGTCAACAGCTCTAGTCACCATCGCCTGAAACAGATCCGTCTCATGTGACACGCAATTTTGAGTTTATCTGGAACTGAAAATACGTCTGCTTTTATTCAGTTTATCACCAAATTAGTAATTAATGAACAAGACTGAGCATCCACGCTAGCAGCTCTGTGAGGCTCGACTTTAATGCAGCAGTGCTAAATGCTAACAGCAGCGTACTCAAATGATTACACTTAGCAGGTGTAACGTTTACCAGCTTCACCATCTTAGTTTGGCGTGTTGGCATGCAAACATTTGCTAATTGTCACTAAATATAAAGTACAGTGTGGGCTAACAGGAATGTCAATAACTGACATTCTGATCAGATCAGATTATGGCACTTGATTAAAGATCTAAGGATCACCAAAGTCATTCAAATGTAAACTCTGGGGACCATGAATGTCTGTACCAAATTTCATCCAACAGAGAGCTGCAGGAATGAGTCCTAAAACCCATAATAAAAAGGAATATGTTAGCAATTTTGCACCCTGGTTCCCTCCCTTTTTTACATGGGCTTTTGGTTAAGTGTCTGAAATAAGGTCTGTGGTCAACACAACTTTAAGAAATTTTCACTTTTGGTTCTACAAGAAAATACTTTCCAGTAAAAACCCCATTATTGAATTAAAAAAGCATTTACGTGTCTGAAAAGGCGGCTGCTAACAAGTGGCTAAATGTGACGAGAGGTTGTCGGGGACATTGAATGTCATCAACGCAGATGCATCTACTCACAAGTCCGTCTTTACAGGCTGACTTTAGTTGCAAACTATTGTAACTTTAACTGTACAACTTGCAGATTATTCAATTCATAGTAAAGTGTGTATACTGTAGTGAAGTAAGATGCTCAGTGGAGATGACGTTGAAGTCTTGCTACTCCAGTGTAATTCATTTTATAGCTTTATCCATCATCCATGAAGATGTAGCCGAACAAAACATACACTTACTTTCAGCAGTAATCCAAAATGACTCGGGAACCAGGGCGATGCTAACTTCTTGGCTAGCCTAAAAATATGTACCCTATAGTCGTCGAGATCTCTCAGTCTCAGGTTTATTTTTAGCCAAGCTGCTAGCATGGCTGAAGTACATCTTTTTTAAACCTCGAGCTCTTATCTACGAAGGGTAAAGCCAGTTGTTAGACATAAGGGGGCGAACACCTAAACTTCGAGTGCCTCTGAGCCTGTCACTGAAAGAAAAAAGAAATGTTGATCTCATTGACGTAAGCCTTAGCTTTGCCGTGAGCTGCTTAGCGCTTGTAAATTGACTAAATATTTAGGCGAGTCTCCAAATCTGGTGTTGTGTATTACTGAAAGAGTCTGTCATACACTTAACCCCAATAAAAGCTCCGTGGGTGGCCGTGACCTTAATATGAATGGCTTCTGTATGCACCCCAGTGCGTTCGCGTGCCACCACAAAGGGATATTATTTGAGTGCGACGGCAGATTAAGGGTGATGTGGTCAACAACTGAGCATTTGAGAAAAATTGTGACCTTCAGGACTCAGAAACCGCTCTGACTGAGTCTGAAATAATTTCCTCAAAGTGTAAATAGCTCCTAATAAACTCTGGCGTGCTCATTACCAAGAAGCTACTTAACTCTTATCAAAGTCCTCCACAGAAAGCTGCAGAGCCGCTCAGCATCTTGTTATTGCATCTTCAGTTTGGGAGTGTCGGAGGACTGCTCGGCTATTCTCTCCTCTTTTTTTTCCCAGATAGAGGCTAATTTGTTCTCGTAATTTTTTAATCCATTTGTTTTCGGAGCGCTCGGTCTCAGTTTCGTTGGACTTGTGGCTTAATGCATTGATTAATAATTGCTCAATGCTTTTAAATCACTGCAGAGCAAATAGAGAAGGAGTGAAGAATATTCTGTCGATCTTCAGAGGAATGCATACTGCTGCGTGGTCCATCTATACTCCCTGTTGTTGCGAGGCTGACTTTTTGCATAAATTGGATGATTTTAATCTGCTCGAGAGTAATCCTTGATTGAATTTGAGGGATTACCGAGGGCCCGGAAGATAAAGGAGAGCAACTTTGATTTGACGTCTGTCTATCAGAGAGCATACAACAGAGGAGAAAAAGAGAAACAGCTGCAAGTAGTCAAAGAAATGGAACAACGGGGACAGAAAGCAAGAGAGGAGCAGAGACTTTGCCTTGAGTTTAACCCTCTCCTGCAACATATTTTTTTGCAGGTTGCTGTCATTACATCCTTTGTGTTAATGGTCAAAATACCTCCCCCTCTGATGATGCATGATTTGTGTCCCTCCTCGTCAAGAAGAGATACTGATCGATCTGATTGGATGTCCTGAGCGGAGCAGAAGGTGCAGCCACGGTTTGGTTTTTAGAGGCCACGTTTCTTTTCTGAGGGCAAAGAGGAGATTACATGAATGGCTGAGTCTGGTTGTGTTCAGGTCTTTGCCTCTGTACATAATCCCCTGTAATTCTCTTTGTGGTCGACGCTCTCAGTTGTCATTCATTGTCTGACGGCTGCAGGGTAGCCCTGAGAAGAGAGAGGAAGAGGAACTCTGACACCCGCGACGACTCGAAACTTTCTCTCAGCAAAGAAATCTGTCAAGGTCAGAATCAGAGTCTCTTCTCTTCGACTGCATAAACTGCATTAATATATACTTCAGATTGTGTTTCAAAGAGGCAAGCACCGAATCAATTCACTACTCCTACACGCTGGTAGTTTACTGTTTATGCACAGATTGTGTGTGTGCATAATTGTCAGGTTTTCTGCATTTTTAGGCGACCGTTGCATAGTTTCTGAACACTTTCAGGCTACGTCAGGCTTTTATTGTGGTGGAATATGTAACCCTGTGATCCTCGCAGCAACTGAGGGGAACAATTTTATATAGTACACAACTATTCAATCATTCATTTATTCATAGTGGGTTTGTTTTACTCGTTTCAGAGTAGGATTCCCAATACAATAGTAGGAAAAAATAATACGCTTTTACCCAAAACACTTATACACGTTCCATGAGCAGAAGGAAGAGGAAGAGAATATCACCTGCACTATGCTGCCGTGTACAAACTGAATTTGAACTTCCACATATTATGTTTCCAAACTCCGGTAAGACATAAAGGCCTTTAACACTTTGCAACAAGACATTCTTAAATTACAGAAGAGTTATGTGTAGACCTATGCATATATTTTGTCTATAAAAAATACATTTATGTATTTTGACCTGCTTTTGCATCATTCACAAACACAAAGGCACCTTTAAGGCTGCTGTAAGCCAAGGAAATTTTATAACCATTTATAACTATGAGAGCTGCTCGGTGCGGTTTTGAAGTCAAAATGTCTTGACTTCCGACTATCAAATTACCTGGATCATGTGCACTTCTGCTGACCGAGCTGGCTAACTTCCTGTTTAGCGCCCGGCTAACTTGAATAGAAATAAATGATGTAATTCTGTAGCTCTTCTAAACTTTCCCATCCAGTCATCTAAAAAAAAAGAAAGAAAAAAAGATCCATGGTTTTACAGCTGCTTCATTCATAATGTAAGCTTATGGGGAAAAGTATTTTTGGGCCCCAGTGCATCACTTGACGTTGTAAGTACACAGCTTTGGCCACTATGAAAACTGGCTTCAAAGCCACAAATATGCCCAATTTTGACTTAAATGTAATAAACTCATATCTTTGAAGAAAATAACTTAACGACATGGGTAACACTTTATAATAACTATAATTAATAAATGGTCAATTTATAATTAATTATATTTAGTTGATGAGTATTTAATGAGTATTATGTACATGAATTGCCACTTTCCAATAAACAACTGTTAAGAAAATGGTTTATAAACATGTCATTGCTGAAACAACTATTAACTAAAGATTGATTAACTATAAATTACCACTTTTTAGTTCATATAATTGTTTATTTTACTGATGTGTCGGAGGACACGACCTCTGAGCGCATGCCTGATTCATACATGATGAGGAGTCTGTGAGCTGGCACGCGGACAGGCAGCGTGTGCAGTGGGAGGAGCTTAAGTTTACAACCGTGTGATCCGGCAGCTCTCAGTCTGTAGTAGAGGAGGCTCGTCTTCACACACACACGGACTCTAACACCCAGCAGCTCCTGGAGCGGACTTTTAGCGGATTTAAATCTGTATTTCGGTGCGTTTTCCTTTTTTTCTCTCGACACAAACCACCGTGAAGACGTGAGGTTTTCTTCGTGCGCTGCTGCAGCTCGTGCATGGTAAGGTCTTTTTCTCTGCGCTCGAGCGCTGTGCTGTGGTTTTCAGGTTGAAACACCTTCAGCGTTTAGACGACCCTCCGCTGAATATAGTAGCCTATACATTTATGGTTTCTTTTGTGCTTTTTAAAATGGAAAGAAAACGTTTCTGGCCTCTTTAACTTGACATTAAAGTACATTCAAAGCATTTAGGTGAGAAAGTTAATTCAAAAACGGGCTCTTTAAAGCCTAACTTGAGGTTTTCTGATAATTTCTTTTCGATTTTGTGTGTTTTGTGTGATGTTTCGTGTCATTTCCGTTCAGGGATGTGCTGCAATGGTCTCCTATGAATTTGAATTAAAACTCTAGCATTGGGCAGTATTGTAGCTTATGTATGTGGGAACAACAGCTGCTATTCAGTTTAACTCAAAGAAACAACAAACAAGAAAACACTTAAGTTGCATTGTTTTCTGCTTTTCTATATAGTTTGTGTTCTTGCTCACCTCAGAGCTGCATCCATGTCATCTTTACCTCAGGGATGTGCAGCTTGGTGAGGCTCCCTGGCACAAATCCTGTGCTGAAATCCCCAAATTATCATGTTTGAAATTTGAATGAATGCTTCGGCAGTTGGTGTTGTAAAAGCAGTGTCTGTAGGTGTGGAGGCAGCCTGATGGACTGCTCCCTCTGTTTTCTATCTACCCATGTGGGTAAACAGCTGCTGTCCATGTTGGAAATCAAAAGAAAACACTTCTGTTGCTCTGCTTTATTTTCACCAGACAGAGAGAAAAAAAAGAGGCATTGGCAAATACTGCTGCTGCTGAGCCCTGATTGATCACACAGGTCTGTTAACACCATGTGGAGCCACTTGGAATTGATCTTGTCCAACTTTACACTTGCTTAACAGCACCTCGCTTTTCTTGTGCGTGTTATTCTCCTCCTCTCGTCTCTGCTGATATGTTTTTGTAGAGTGTGTTGACATATCTCCCGTATCGCTCTGCATTTCTGCGAAACAAACACATTTTGACCCGGCGTGAAGCATCCCTTTTCTCCCCTTCCTCTGAGCACGTCTTCGTTAAGGGCTGATGAAATTTGTACTTCATCCTGAACTAATGGAGCAAATCTGCAGGCTGTGATGCGTGTGAGTCTGTGTTTAGATGGTGCTGATGTGCTTTGTTGGAATCTGACTGTAAATGACCGGTGCGGCAGTCTCTCTCCCCGTCGGGCCTCTGCAGCTCTCCTGCTCCTCTGCGATACTGTATCACCGACACTAATAACACTGATAGCGTGTGTGGCTCTCTGACTGTAAACAAAACCTTTTTTCTTCTCTTGAAGCATCTTGTGTGCTCCCCATCCTCCCTCACACACACACACACACACACATATGCACACACAGACCCCCGCCCACGCAATCACACGCACATTCAAACACTCAAAACAAACACGCAGACTCCACCCAGCCCTCCACCCACTGTAACAACTTCAGAGGAGTGGTCAGCATGTGGAGAGGTTGTGGTAAAAGAGCTGGAAGGGGAGAGGAAACCGGGGAGGGGAGACGGTGCTGCTTTTAACCCCTGGAAGGTTAGAGATATCCCGTGCTGAGTGCAAGTGGGACTGGAAGTGCTCAGCACAAGCTGATGGGAACTGGTGTGTTCGTGCAGCTTCCCATACTGTGCTGCGATGTGGGAAAACAGTCATTTCACTGGGCTGGAGCCAGATTGCACCCAGGACGGGGGCAGGCATGAGGCCAGCTACGCTGCCTGTGCGTCAGCTGAGTTGAGTTAGTGCAGATGAGTTCATGAAGAGTTAGTTGTCAGTCCCGAATAAAGAGAGCAGTGAGCAGAGTGTTGTTTTCTGTCGGGTTTTTCTCTCCAGCGAAAACATTTGGCAGAGTAGGGAGCCCCGGTTTGAGGAATCTGCAAGAATTCTTGCAGCATTATCGCAACCTGAACTGTGAAAAGTCACACGTCGCCTTTGCACATGGGCGAAAAAGGTTTAACGGGTTTGCATTTGCATTCACTAAAACCTGCCTGCAGCCCCTATTCCAGACCGACTCTGCTGTGTCTACGCATAGCTGTGTTTTAAGGCCATTCATATTCAGTTTGACCTGCAGGTCCTGTAGAAAGGCTGGTCAGGCCCTGAAGGGGTTTTAGATGTTGGGCCAAGGGAGGGCTCTGAACGCAGGTGATGTCCCTCAAGGGGCCACGCAGATGAATCTCAGAGTCATTTCCCTAATCTGACGTTCTACCTTATCCTGTTGCTTGCGCTCTGCCCACTCTGCTGGGCATTACTGTGACAGACGGATCTGTTTTAAAAGTAAAAACATGTGTTTTGACACGTTCTTATCAGTCAGCTGTCATCACTGTTCACACGGGACCCGAGTTTGAAGCTGCAAGTCCGTGCATATCGCAGCTCAGCCCCAGAATCACACCAGTCCGCACCGACGCGCTGTGTGTTTGCATAACACTGTCAGTTAAATGTGGTTTTCCGCTGTGTTTACACTGGAGATTAAACATGTCATGTAACTATTTAACATGTCTATATTTGGTCAGCTTTATGAATGGATAAAGGATAAGTTCTCCCAAAAATGAATTCCGGTCATCTACTCATCCCCCATGTGGGTGGAAAGTCGGATGGAGTTTTGTCATCCAAGGAACATTTCAGGATCTTCACAGCAAAAAAAAAAGCATTGCAGCGGTCTTCTGATCTACTGAAGGAGATGGGGACTTATTTTAAAATGTAAAAAAAAAAAAAACAGCTGAAAGAAACATAAAATGGCTCCATACTGTCTGGTGTAATCCAAGTATCAGGAAGCTCCAAGATCCCAAATTGATTTGTAAAGATTTTCATTTTTAAAGCCAATATCTTCACTGTAGCTGCTAGGCTAAAAGCGTTAGCACGCACCCCGTCTCAGTTGGGTGCATAAGCTTGTCTTTTCAAATAATTTGGGATCTTGGGGCTTCTAGAGACTTATAAGTATGGAAGAGCTGTGTTCTTATTTTAAGAGTCCCCATCTACTTAAGTTGTTTAGGAGAATGCTGAAACGCTGTTATGACGTGAAGCTCCAGAAATATTTGGTGCAATGTGAAGTTTCACCCGACTTTCCATCGGCATGTGGGTGAGTAGAAAATGACTGAATATTAATTTTTTAGTGAATTTATCCTTTAATGTAATGATTGAGAGGATCAGACATAAACTATAGCAAGTCGACAGTTGTCCTGTTATTGTTAATAAAAATAATAAACCCATGTTAAACTGTGGTTGTCTGAAACACGTTCACCAGGTCATGTTTATTATAAAAGGCAGGTTTAAATCGCTGCACTGTGTGAAAACAAGTGAAAAGTGTCCTGAACTGAGGTGGCTGTCTTTGGATTGGAAACACGTTATGTAACACGCTCCTCTCCAGAGAGAAATTAATGTCTTCCCCATTTTTCTTCCCTTGTTTTGAAAGAAATGTAGACAAAAAAGATAAACTGTGACTTTGTAATGAAAAACAGACTTTTCTGTGTGCCTGGAATGTTTTTCCTCGTGAGCCCAAACGATAACCGTATCTTATATTTCAGTCGGAGTGATATGGATACAGTTATTGGGTTTTTATTTTGCCCCGAGATGGTTTTTTGAGATTCGTGGAAGTTACGAAATAGAATCATCTTATTTTTACTTTTAAAAACAAATAACTTTTCATTCTCACACGAAGCGGGAGGGGCTGAAGTTATCAGGCACGTGTAATTACAGAAAAAGTGTTTCTTAGAAGAGATAAGAAAGCAATTTACTGAAGGTAAAGCTGCAGTTTTATTTCTTTTTAGACTTCTCTCTTAAATCTTTGAACAAACTACTTCAGAACATCCAGTTACCACTCTGATTTTCCACTTGTTGGAAGTCATTTTACGTGATGCAGTATGACGCTACAGGCATGTATTGATGTCAGCGTGCTTCAGAAGAGAAAACTAATTATATTAGAGACTGTATGAAGATTATTAGGGAGAGTGTCAGAAAAGTGGAAGGTGTTTTAATTTCCCTTTTGGCTGATTGGAGCAAAGAGAGAAGTCTGTTATGTTCTGTCCCCCTGGATTTGTATTTGATTTCAGCCTTAAACTGGCAATCGACAAGCTTTTTGCTTTAAAGGTGCAGTACGTAGTTTTGGGGAAGACATTTTAATCAGCAGAGAAATAACTTTTTTTATGCCTAAAAACAAACTCTTCTATTACTGAATAAGCTGAATGAACAAACTGATCATGAAGGACTGACACAGTTTCATTTTGTTTGACTTTGTTTATATGTGGCGGACCCTGCCACCTTTCTAGCTCCACACAGTGTTTTGGGGACCTTATTTTCCTCTGACTGGTTTACTTAGTTATGGAAAAAATAAGTATTTCTGAGTTTGTATCATCACCTCATTAATGTAAATATTAAAATTCTGATTCTGAATTTCTTCTCCAAAACGACATAGTGCCACTTTAATCTATCGTTATGAAATAAATGTTGGATGCATAATGTAATGGCTATAGAATTATGACACCACCAGGCGTTTTGGTTGGTTCCATGTAAACCTCACTTTCACTGGGCTACTCTGTCTGAATATTGGTAGCTGCTATTGGTAGCTGCAACTCTGGAAAAAACAGAAATGATCCAGTTATCTTTGATAAATGATACCTTTATTATTGGAAACGCAAGAGGTACTGTTGTCTGATTGTTGTCAGATGGATGGATGGATGGAGGTGTTACAGTGTTCATATAAAAATGTGCACTTTGCCAACTGCACTAATTTACTTTCAGAGAAACCCTCATGAAGGCCGATTTGACCAACGACCCACAAGTGGCCCCAACGACTCTGAAACTCAGAGCTCGCACGTGTCCTTAACGACTCTGTGAGCACACTCCCACACAGTTTAAAATCCAGCCAACTCCCCTCCAGTTAGCTAGAAGTGAAGGAGCCTCTTGGATGAGAGGTGAAACGTCCTCAAGAAACTGAAACGGGTCCAGTTGCCTGCGACACAGCACCTAGAACTGATTTATTTAGTTTGCTGTACATTTAGCAATATTCAATTTAACCTTAAATGTGGCATCAGGGGCTAAATTATTGCTGCATTAACATATTCATGTTTAAATTAGGGTACAGAGTCTAATGAGTTGTACCAATTTACTGTTCACTGCTTAAGTATTATGACATATGGGGGAAAAGGGAGCGCTGCAGTTTTCTTCTAATTCCAAAGAAGGGTCCAAAGAACATATTAATAACACTGGAGAGGGCCATTATTTTTACAGTGAAACATTTGATTCAGCCTATCTGCCCACCCAGATAATTTTCCTCTCACTCATAAAGGACAAATCGTCCAATTTTTATGGCATTTTTCATTGGAAATCAATGAATCATAGCACCGGCAGGCTTTCTAATATTTTCCCAGCTTCGCTTGCACCACTGCCCGTTATAAATTCATTATGATACCATTTCTTATCTGTCCATGTATCCGCTATTATCAGCGGTATTGTTGCCAGGAGGGACGACACTGTTGACTTATTACTTCCGTTATTGGCGTTGACTGCTCGCGAAGACAAAAGACGGAGCCCCTGACGGCAAACAAAGCAGAAGTGCGTCGGCTGTTCCTTTTTGAAGTCGACATGTTTGCTGAGCGTAAACAGCCAACAGCCTCGAGGCGGCGAACCGCACAGACGACTCAAACTGTGTCGTGTTTCCACTCGGGTTTAAGTAATGTGAAGAGTCCTGCGGTCGCGGCCCGTCGTTAACGTCACCGCCGTCGGTACCTGATCACTCTGAAGTGTTGAACTCTCAGGTTGGACGAGGTGAAGCAGGGGCCAGAAACCGAATATCGTCATCTGATACGCTTTTAAATCCTATTTCCCCGCCTGTCAAATCGAGTAAAGAAATGAGTCCTCACATCGGTTTAACTGCAGGGATTAATCGTGCCCCCCCAACTCGATGTTTAAGTCATGAGATGAATAGCCCACTATGGATGGCCAAGTCTTTGGATTTGATGGTGTAATTAGCAGATGAACTGTGATGCTAACACAGCGTGGTCCAGACCTCACAAAGACCTCTATTGTGCGATTACATGACTGTAAATCTTCCACTCTCCTTTGTCACGCCACAGAGTTTGTCCACAGACGTGGTTGACATCATCATCGACCCGGCAGATGCGTGAGAAGTTGTCCTGTGATGCGGACATCTTTGCAGCTTTGAAAGCAACAAGTGTTCGCTGTACATCTCAGCTGGAAAGTAACAAGGAGACCAGAGCGGCAGGGAAATAAATGAAATGCCCTTTTTTTTTTCTCTCGCTGCTGACGTCTTTGGACAATCATTAAAATTGCAGTCTGTCAGGCTGCAGAGCCCTGAGCAAGTGGAGATTTAGATTCCTCTGTGACTTTTCTTTCCCGACTGGAAGCAAAATGTTGGTCTGTAATGACGAGGATTTCCTGATTGGTCAGCGCATTCATTAGTCTAAATGGGTCATCAGGTTAAAAGTGTGGAGAGCTTTTCCAGCCCAGAAGCACATAATAAACAAAAGGAGATTAGACTAATCTGTTATTTTCCAGTGAGTTTGTGTTCTAATAGCCGTCATCTTTTAAATACAGTAAAGTGATTTCAGTATAAGTGGCTTATGAAAAAGGTCCCCATGGTTTCTGTAACAGGGCTGCGATCAAGTGCGACTCCGGGAAATGATGCCTCCTATCACACTGCGCTCTGACTGACACACACAGCTCATTATTGACACGTTGTACGTTTTGCAAGAAGCGATCTCCCACTGTTCCCCCGTCAGGCTTGAATAATTTGAGGCAAGGGCAACTCCGTATCAGAGGGAATAAGGTGACCCCAACTCTCCTTTGAGCACTTATCTCCTCTGCCAGTTCTGCTTCACTCACTCGTTTGAAATGATAATTGCTCTTTCCCACGCGGCAAAGCCGAGCAGTATGTGCACAAATGTAAAAGGGGGTTTGAATATTCCTCAGAGCCTATTCGAGCTTAGAATCACACTTAAAGTGGTGTCACACCGCGCTCTGGGCTCCTCATTTCAACGCTGCGCGTATGCAGCATGTTGGGATCGGTGTCACCGAGAGACAAGTCCCGATAATAACCTAAAACGATAACACGAGAGGATGTTCATCGCTGCTTTTTAATGAATACCTCTGACTCAGAGACATGGACGTGACGGGATCATGGAAATGGTGCAAGTCATAGTAAGTAGGGTCATGCAAAGCCAATTAGGGGCATATTTAAAGGAGCACTACGTAGTTTTGGGGAAAAGAATAGAAAGAGATAAGATGGAATATGCCTGAATAAACTCAATATACAAACTGTTTGTTTTCATGACTGAATAAACAAACTGACCTTAAAGGACAACACAGTTTAATACTATTCTACTTTGTTTATATGTGGCGGACCCTGCCACCTTTCTAGCTTCAAACAGTGTTCTGGGGACCTTATCTTCCACTGAGAACAGCTCATTTATTCAGTTATGGGAAAAATACATATTTCTGAGTTTGTGTTGTTACCTCATTAATATTTTTTGATATTAAAAGTTAAGTTTAACTTTGAATTTCTTCTCAAAAATGACATAGTGCCCCTTTAATGTCCAGATAACTAATTGTCATGTCATAACTCAACCAGGTTGTCTTACTATCATTAAGACCGATATCTAGACATACCTCGATTAACTTCTTCTATCCAATAACAGTTATAACGAATGCTTCAGTTTTTAAGCAGAATCGCTAACGTGCTCCTTAAATTCAACATAATCCAGCACAAACCAAAAGAAAGTTTTTCTACGTCCCTTTTTTATCTTTTAAACTCCAATTAGCCGAGAGACGATGCATCTTTCTGGACCCAGTCACACTGTGAAAGTTATATTCCTGTCATGTGTTTGTTTCTTATAAATGTTCTGATCGATATCTTCAACAGCATTGTCTGTGACTAAAATCAAACATTTGGAGTGTTGTGCAGCAGATCATGCCATCGCTGAGTGCTTTCTAGTTTAGTTGGCACACTGTGTGTGTGTGCTCTAATAGAAGAGTCTTTGATCCATATTTATTTTTTAGCCGATGGCAGTTTGAACCATCAGTGAGTGAGTCATTCTGGGGTCATGGGAAATGCCTGCTTTATGTCCTGAACTGCCTTTAGATTCATAGTAAGTTTGATGTCCCTCGAGTGAAAATCTTAACTTGCTCTACAGCGTTTTTCTCTTCTGTAGTTCTTTGAAAGTCGTCATCGTTGTGTATTCGAATGCATCAGGGACAAACCGCAGCAGGATGCGTTACAGCCAGCCATCGATGAAAAGATGATTCTATGAATAATTAATAATACATGCCGGAAAAAGTCAGTATCCTGTTATTATCACTCTGGGATCACACATGTAAATCAGAGATTCAGTAAACGATGTCTGTTTCAATTCTCAGAGGCTTTCATATAACCATCAAGTCAACTTAGAGAGACAGATGATAATGGTGTCCAGGAGATGATGCCCATGGTTGTAAGATAAGATGTTTTTTCTTTCTTTCTTAAGACTTTAACCTTTTTTGACAGGACGCTAAATCTAGAAATCATTCACGAGTTGGTCATTTTAACAAAATAAAAGGTTTTATGAATGTATTTACATGCGAATACAAATGTGGGTCTGAAATCTGTCACGTAGTTTCTGAGTTGCTGATTTCCAGCTTAGAAAAAAAAGATAAACAGGAAAAACATACATAAACATACAAGTATACATATTTATACTTCTCTACGTCTTCTTTTTCGACACAGTTTTCGCAAAGGATTGAAAAAGTGCCAGATTGCTGTTGCAACAAAGACATCATCAGCCGCCTGCTATCATTAAGACGAACACATTTGCACGGAGGAAGTGGAGGTGATAAGTTAAATCAATGGCTCTTGATTAGAAGTCGGTTCTGTGTTTTTCGCAGCACTTGCACAATTTTGTCTCTTTCAGAGGAAGGTTGCCTTCAGGCGTCACAATCTCAAATCTTCAGTGTGCAGCTGCCCCATATTACGGAGCTAAAAGTTGGAGCGTGCGTAAAGGTTTTTTTATTTTATCCCGGGTTAAAGTCTCTTCTGTTGTGTACTGACACGGAGGCCTCGGTTGGTTTCAGAGCCAACAGAAAATCATGTTACCTGCAGGGCAGAAATGATATTGGAGAGACAATATAAGAACATTTTTCTCTCTGGGGTTGCTTTGTGTTTGTGTGTGTGTTTTTTAGGAGGAAAAAGTGAAAGCGTGTCCAATTGAAATTCATAAAAATCAGTCTTTAAAACGTTTACATTCAATTTCCTACTCTGTATGACTTTTCTTTGAGAAGCAGAAACAATATCTGGATGTTAAGATACTTGTCTGCACTGTGTTGAGCTTGTTACGAGTTATGACGAGGCTGTCCATATTTAAAACGACTCAAAGGCCTCTGTGAGATCACATCCTGCAGACTTGTCTCTGATGTGCGTATTATACGAGCTGCTGTACAGTCTTAAGAAAGCAATGAGACACTTTTGGGCCCGTGTAGACGTACCCACGACTTTACAGTTTATTTTTAACCCGGTCGTGATTTATTTAGAAGTCTGCTTTCTTGGCGCTGGGAGCAGTCTGCTCAGCTGAAACCTTCCTCTCTACTTCCCCCCCTGTACCATCCCCAGGTGGGCTGGGTGAGAGGAAGTACGGTGCCCCATGTTCACAAAAGGCATCATAGTGCTGTACCTCATCGTATGAAAATAACAGTACTTTACCCTCCGACCCTGCTGGAGAAATCCACTCAAAAGGTTGAGGATTCAGAATCTTTAAAGTTGGAAAGGGTACGTGTTCTTGTTCTCAATCGTCAATTCATGAGTTATTTATCAAATGGACTGTACTTTATCAAAACAGTAAAGTTTGCCAGTATATCAAACGAGAAAATGCATTAATATGTACTGTGTAGCACGGTTGGCACACTGCTAATTACGTACATTGCTTCCTTTGCAGTTTGATCATACATGTAGAAGCTGGAACTATATAAATCTGGCAGAGGACGTGCACTCTCAGTGCATCATTTAATCAAAGCTGTGAACACATGGTGCTGCGAATGTGCAACATTGTGCAGGAAACAAGCTAACAAGCGAGGCCACCAGCACTATAGGCAGATTGTTCAGTCTTTGTCGGCATGGCGCTACTGTTGCTGCCCCTTTTATTCCGAAGTTGACGCTTCTGTTTGTCGTATCTGATACAGATATCACCGAAAAGTTTTATAGATTCTGTTGACCAGACTGTCAACACATTAGCAGCTCTATGTGGCCTCCTGAACTGTTTTCCTGACCATTGTGTACTACATTACTACAGTGTTAAATGCAGATTCACAAGTGAGGGATCATAGTTTTGTATTGGGTCTCTTTGTGGTGAGTGGAGAGATTGGTCCAGGATGTGCTAGTTTGCTTAGCACAGGTGCTAAAGGTGTAAGGAGACAATTAGCATAGACCAAAAGAGAAGGCATGTGACTTCATGTAACTCCACGTTTGGGTCACATGTCTCATCTTAGCTGGCCTGCTAACGATATGAACGTCTGATATGAACTCCTGCAAGGACGGACTTCTTAAGTACTGCTGTGTTTAGCCATCTAGAGCTAAACGCCAGCTGGTGATGAACGCTACAGTGGCTGCATGTTAAACTATTATGTCTGGTTGTTTAATACAACATATGTTGAATAAAGATGTCTCGTTGGTGTGGGGCTTTAGAGTTGTTTAAAGACTTCTATGATGGAGCTGTGCTTGGTAACAAAGGTACTGTGGAGATATTAACTAGTGCTTTTGAGTAATTAGAAAAGTGATCATATGAAGTATGTTATGAGTATTTGATTACATTTTTATCGCTGTATTTAATATTTGATGTGCCAGTGAATCCAGACAAATTTAGTTAAGAGCTCTTACTCAGGAGTAAGTTATTGGACAGGGGGGATTTAACAAGTTAATGTTATTGAAATTATACTTCAGATAATTGGTTTTTACAGCTTTTTCTTGGCGATAAATTAACACTCATTTCACAGTCAGTGAATAGCCAGCCATTGGTTTTTTGAGGCAACATGGCATACCCTCCCCCCACCATCCCCCTGGTTGACTTTAAACCAATCATGCACTGCTCGCTCAGCACAGCAGACTGCTATAAGTGAGAGTTATAATGGCAGACACAGCATGGAGTCTCTGATTGTCAGTCACCTACTGAGGTCTTTTCTGCCCAACATAATGGCTCCATAAATCTCCCTGAATAGCAATCTGCACCCAAGGGGCTGTGTTGTTTTTAGGGTCAGAACATGAAAAAAAAAAAACAGCTTTAACGTTAGTGCCAGTCGAGGACGGATGTAATTTACCCTCTGAAAATGATTAGACTTGTTGTCGGAAGCAGTAGTTGCAGTCTTACAAGGTCACCCCTAAACCTGGCAAAAACTGAGACACTAAAGTTTAAGACTTGATTGCAGCTGCACGGTATAATGCAAATTACAGTTCTGTTTCACTTTGGACTTAGATGTACTCATGATACTGTTAATGGATTGGACGGAGGCCTAATCTAGCCTCATGTCGAGCTCTGTGATCGCGCTCTCATCACAGGGTCCTGCCCGGCCGCTGATTATCTCCATAAGTGCCTCAGCCTGTGCCAAAGACTAAATGAGAGACAAGTCACTTTGCAGAGATGACTTATTGGGAGCTGCTCGTCGAGCACAAAGCCCAGTCGTTTAGACAAAGCTAGCCAAATGGTTAGCATTCATGCTGCTCCCCATTCAGTGAACTTGCCGTGACCTGGCCGAGTGTATCGTCCAGCGTGTCTGTCACATCCTTTTCTCCCTCTCAACAGATGCAGGTATTAATGGGGAGCCTCGAGGGAGGCTTGAAAGGTTAATGAATCTGTTGCCTTAAGCAATATGGCACCAGATTCACCCTTCATAGATACAAGGCGCGGCAGACCCTCTCCTAGATGAGCAGATGGGTCCTGTGGCACTGAGCGTAGCGGGTCGTCTGTACTGTAACAGCTCCAGTTGAACAGAGCTCTAATCCTATAAGTCCTGTAATAGTTGCCTCTAATAAGATCACTTTCTTTGGTGGAGTACTTGCCTGTCAAATATGATTTAATGCTTATTAATATTTAATACTGTTCCCTCAGATCCATGCTTCATTGTTCTTCAGAATGAATTAGGACACTGGATGATTAATTTGACTAAAATGCATGTAACGGTGACATGGCGGAGTAGCAACAAAAATATGTAAGAGAAAACAGGACAAGGGTGTCATTATGTCGTTTACTTGCCCTTCCTGCCCTTGCTAAGCCTCAGCAGATCTGCCTCCGGGGTTTGGAACATCCATCTTGTCTTCCTGAGGTGCTGGACTGAAGATTTGAGGCAGCACATCCATGAGTCATCCTGTATTTTGGATTCCCCAGATACTTTAAGTTTTCCAGACTGCTGGAGGGGCCTCTTCATATTGACATAAGCTCCTTTATGACTAAGCTCACCAACTTGTTGTTTTTGCTTCAACGTACAGTATTTCATCGGGGTTGCACCAGAGAGAAAAGTTAAAATACGAAAGACTGAGGAATACAATAACCTAAAGGCATTGAAGTTTACTAATCATGTACCACAGCTGGTGCTCCTCTTTTAAAGGAGACGTATTATGCTAATTTTCAGATTCATCTTTGTATTTTGGTTTATTAGAATAGATTTACAGTCGTTAATGCTCCAAAAAGCAACATTTTTCTCATACTGCAGCACCGTATTCATCCTCTGTCTGAGACACTCTATTTAAGCTCCTGTCTCTTTAAGCCCCCCCCCTCTCCCTAATACCCAGTCTCCTCTGATTGGTCAGCTCACACACGCCTGAACCAGCATGGTCCACTGTGTCGCTGGTCAGCTACGTCATGTGTTCTGCTTCCAGTTAGCTTCACTTCTAATGTGAATATAGGCATAAATTAAGCAAAAGCGTGACATGGTGATGTAGTGTGATGTCACAAAGTCACGGAATTAAAGGGGGCGGACTACTGATGAGGCGTTTAAGGAGCAGTGTTTTCCGTAGGAGAGAGGAGCTCTGGTTGGTGCAAACTTTGGGCTTTTTAACTTTCAAGATCTTTGACATTATTAAAGAAAGTATAATAGGTCTCCTCTGATATAGATCAGAGATAAAGCTATTTTAAAAGATATATAAAAGATATTTTGACACAAAAAATAGCAAGTCAATAACAACTGATGTGTCTTTTAATACTCAATCAACTAATATGATCTGGTGTGACTACGTATGACCTTTTTTCTCGACAATGTGCACAACCATATTTGTGATCACCGAAGTAATTTGCGAGGGAGTTAACAACTTTTGGCACAGAAAGGTCAACGCAAGAGTGTTGAGATGTTTATTAATTTATCCCTGCCCTACAGAACCAGCCAAAAAGTTTCCCAATTTCTCAGAGTGCCAGGAAACCCTCCCGAACAGCACCCCTCTCTTTTCATTAAAATTTAAAAGACCTCTGGAGTTATATAAGGATATGCCCCGGGAACATGGAGACCTGGGGTGTGTGACACATGCGGGGCTGCCATGCTTGTTGTTGCAGTCTCAGCAGGCATGAAAAGGACCAGACGAAGAGGGTGGGGGATGTTACAGGATCAGGAACGCGTGTTTCAGCCCCCAGTGACTCAGCTAGCTTCAGTGGAGCAGCAGGGACCCAAAGCAGGCTGGTAGCGAAGTGACGAGTGACACAGATGTATTGTTTCGCTGGTCGAGACCCCGTGGAGGGACAGAGGCGGGTGTGACAGCGAGGCACAGATGCAAGGGGAAAAGGTTTTATACAGTTAAACGACGGGAATCTGTCTTGCCATTGGAAAGGTGAGACAGATGACCGTCCACTTACCTACAAAAATGCCAGTTATACCCAGTTATTATGGAAGATGAACGGCTTTCCAGTAACCGGTCCTTCAATCAGCAAGCTGCTGATTTTCCTGGTGCCAGTCTGTAAGTCTGTAAGCCAACTGGTCCGGTCTTTGCGACCGGTAGGTAGCGAGGAGACAGTGTTGTAAAATCTGTTTATTCTGCTGTAGTATGTCCCGGCTGGTCCAAAGTTTTTGAAACGGTATTCCCCAGCAGGGAATTGTCTCAGCTGACAACCCAGGGGCCACTAACTGACCCCCAGTTGTCTTGTACTGTTGTCGGATTTATTAGCTCCCATAAATATTTGAACGAGGTCCTCTGGGAGTTGTTGCAGTGACGCAAGCTCTCAACCAGAGACGCCATGTGCTCTCCCGTGTTTACTCTCTAAACGTCACCACCTATGTTGGAGCTCGGGCCGGGGGGGGGAGACATCCAGTGCTGTCAGGCAATAAGGAGCAGCGAGTTCTGTTCTGTGACAGGAACAGGCCTCGCTGTGTTCACTGACGCTGGTGTCTGTACTTTTCTCAGGCTTTTGGCGAAATCACAAGAATAAAGAGACAGTTTGCTCTCTTGTTTGACATTTACGTCCCCCGCAGGATACATTTTGATATCCATCAGCTGCAGCTGTACTTTGTGTTCAGTGTTAATTAGCCGCTGTTAGCACACTAACATGCTACACTGACAATTTTAACTTTGGTTCTGCTTTTAATGTTTTTCTTTTTATTCTTTTCTTTTTGTTTGTTTACCTTCACATTTAATCTTAAGGTTTTATAGCAGAAATAATCAATACTTTTATGATCACACAGGATCAGACGACTGTGTTCTGTGAAAAGTGCCAGTCAGACTCAATTCTTCAGCTCTACTTTACCTTTTACCTTTTTCGTTTTCTGGTACAACTTCACTGTTTTGGTCTGCGTATCAGTCACACAGGATCCTTTGTGGCCACACTAGTCTGCTGTGTTTATTCAAAAAACCTCAGTTATAACCAGCAGACATGCAAATTTAGCAACCAGCTGATGAATGCAACCTTTAGTAGCTTAGATATATCCCTCAGGTGTTGGTGGAGACCCAAAATAGAGCTAAAAGGATCGTAAATGTCGCCATAAACATGATTCCAAATGAATGCTAATGTAGCTTTGTATCAGCAGCATGATGTGTAACAGGTTCACCATACAAACATAAAGGGTCTGTGTTGGTGTTACAGCTTGTTTCCACCACCTCCAAGTGTTAAAGAAATGTGTTATGGCCGCTTAAGTGCTACTAAAACACATGTTTCCATTTTTTTTTGTATCATATATCTGCATAGCTTGTGTTTGTTTCAGCCAAGAGCGATGAATCAGACGGAAGAAGTACCTAGTTCAAGTGTTTTCCAAGGAAGACGACACCCTTATTAAAGAATCTGAGCATACATAACAGGCATGTTATCTGCACACTCACAGTGTAGGCAATAAAAGTCAAAGAGCAGATGTGTTCATTGCGCCGCTTTGAGACAAATTACAGAGTTGTCTTGGGAGTCACTGTTCTTTCATTTATTCCTCCACACAGCCACAAAATTAGAGCCAAGCTGCCGTGATATCTTCCCGGGGAGCTCTCACCGATTGTTGATGACAGCATAATTAAATACAGGGATTTAAAATAAAAAGTCCAACATGCGTTTCATCTGGCAGAGAAAACTCTGTGGGCTGCTGTGCAAATTGGACATTCATTTGGATTTAAAAAGTTTATGAAACCCTTGAAGCTACCACACGGTCTGTGTGTTCATGGTCGCTGTCTGGTGGTCTGACGAATGTTTAGTTCAGTTTTTCTTTGGCAGTGTGGTGAAAAAGCAAAACGGTAGGAGCGTAAATATTTGTTTTTGACATCAAGGCTTTAGCTGAAGCCATCAGCGCTCTTCAGTCGAATATTAAAATCTCAGGACAAATAGACGCAGCGGGTGATTTTTGGGTGACGCCATTGTTCTGCTGTCGAAGCTGATTTACACCTTAACTCTTGAATTCTTGATTTGTTGTTTGCAATTAAAAAAAACACACTCCAACCCCCCCAGAGTGAACCACCTAATCTATCAGTCCTTTTGCTTTCATAGTTGTTGGTTAGCGTCAGAAGTTGGATATGGATCTGTTGCTCTAGCTGGTGTTTCATCTTTTTTTTAACGTGTTCTTGGATCCGACATAAAAGAACAACTTCTCTCTCTTCTCTCCACAGATCTGGAATGACGTTTACTAAATGGCCACAGGTCGGAGCTTAACGCTGATCCATCGACGAGCGCTATGAGTAGATGACAACAAACAGCCTTTAAATCCAGGAAGGACTCCTCTTCTCTGTGCTAAGAGTCTTGCTAACCGTGTGTAAGGACCACTGGGAGTACAAGAGACAAGTCAAGGACACGTTCACTCCCCCAACAGGAAGATGGGAGTGAGAAAATAAAGCTCTGCGGAGTCGAGAGGAGCTTAATGAATTCCAGGGAATCTTGAAAACAAACTGCTTTTGTGTACGACTGTGTGAGAGGATCAGGCAACCATGTGGACATTAGCTGCGACGGTCCACTGTCTTCTGGCTGCTGCGCTGCTATTGGCCTGCTGCCTCCAATCGCTGGTGGCCACCGAGGATGATGTCACGCCACGCATCAGTTTCCCTTACAGTAAGTCAAAAATAACTACCTGACACGGTTTTGTGGGCATTGCTAGATACATAGAATACCAGACGTTATTATAGTTCCTCTAAACCCCTCCCCCAATAGAGCAGTTGTCCAATCATGTGCTGAAGCTGCATGCAACCTTCATCTCTCTTTTCTCATTAAAAGTAAAACATGCTTCTTTAAAACAATTGGAACAATGAAGCATAAGTCTGACCTCTGTCTTGCTTTGTCCAAGTGTTTAAGATGAGCAGCTACACAGAAATCAAGCCACGTTAAGCTAGCTACAGTTTAGAAATCTGCTACAACAGCTCTAATTTCAGTCAACCACACAGAATAATACAATTTAGACTAGCTGAAGGTGAACTAAGACAACCAGCAGCTAGACGTTGTGTGTAATGAAGCAGCCCCCCTGCAGCAGTCTGGTCCTGACACAGACATGACAGAGACCACAAGTGCCTGCAGGCCCAGATTCACGCGTGCCAACGTGAAAGGCGGGCCACTCGACAAACACCACTTTTCATAAACACATGCAATTATAAGTTTGTTTTCCCTCTGGTTATTTTGTTTTTTCTAAGATTAGATGTCACTTTGCATAATATTTGTGTTGTTTTTTTCACCCCGAGCGTTGACAGAACTGGGTGAAATATGCGTGGCTTAACATGCAACTCTTCAAGTTCAACAGTTTTGGATGGAGAGGGGGGTAGAAAGTATTCTGCAGCACTCACAGAGCCGGGCTTTGTGGCTTCAGAAGCACTTGGTCCTTCCCTCCTTCTGCTCCTGATTTGAGCTCTCGGTATTGTCCGACAATTTATCTCACGAATATAAACTTAATGTGTCTCCTGGTGAATCTGCTGATTGAATGGGAGACCTTTTTGCACCTGACTTCATCACTGAATGTAATTACTTCACACCGCAGCACTCCGTGTTATAATAACAACTGTGGATTAGGCTTTTATAATGTAAATACACGGCGCCGTTGTTTCCTATTTTGTGCAGCTAACAGCTTTTTGGCAATTGATTGATGCATTATGGGAGCTTATGACAAATGAGGGAGAAGAGAAATAAGGTCGCTGTTTGGATGCAGCTCACAGGGAAATTGACTGGCTGGCTAAACACTTTTAAAAAAAGAATATCCTGTGTTGGAAGCAGACAGTTGTGCATGGCTAACAAGTTGATTCTGAAAATTAGCTTCCTGGTTTATTTGTTTTTTATCCTGTCTTTGCATCTGTTTTGCAACACTGCTCGTTCAGGCAAATACGCCGATCCAGCAGCAACCAAAGTACAGGCTTAAATGGATGTAGGGGTGCGTTGGCTCCTGTAAACGCTACCTGTCTCAATCTGAAGATCCTTCCGTCTGAAAACAACAATCTGACGCTTGTTTCCTTCACTCCTCAGCCAGCGTCAGTGAGGCGTAATGCTGTAATTCACATGCACCCATCTCAAAACTGGCATCGCTTATACCCAAGAAGAACCTTTCACATACTTGAGCCAATTTAATCCATTTAGTTCTTTGAGAAACAAGTTAAATGGCTCAGGGCTGGTTCCCAGCAACTAAGTGTTTGGCAAAACCACTGATGTCTCTACTTTGTACCCCACTTTGCTTCGCTCCGCCCGGCGTTCATAATTTGAATTTCATGTATTTTGACGGCAGCAGCCTGTGATTGAGTTTCTTTCAGCTGGAGTGGTGACAGACAACATGCTTTTCAGCTGATAACACGGTGTAGAAAATCGTATTTGGAACGTCACTGACACCGATTGTAACCTTTTCATTAAGAGTTCAGCTTTGCACAAACATGGTCTCGGCGTCCCTCACATGCTAAACTAGTCTCGATTCAGCCCGCGCCATTCACGCAAACCATGTAAAGCAGGTCACCCCTTTAAAACCTCCATTCTGGTGTGCATAGTCAGTGAGAAAAGAGAGAGGACCCTTGCCTCAGCGCAGCCTTTTTTTCCTGGAAAGGCGTCCTTTTTCTTTTTTGTCCTCCTTCCCTCTCCTCCCGCTCCTTCCCTCTCTCCTAATGAGCAGGCTAATCTCTCATGTGCACTGAGTGGAGGTTTTTGTGGTTTCTGCAGTGGGAGAGCTCGTCTGTTTTTCATTATGGCTCTAGTGCAGGGAGGCAGCACAAAGGATCATGGGACTTGAAGCAGTAAGCATCGGTTAAGCATGCGGCATGTATCACTGTTAGATATCAGAAACTTCTCGGGCAGGATGTTGCTGTCTTTCTCCAGAGATCCGCTGAAGAGATGATTTATTCCCCCTCCTTTTATTTTTCTTTCGCTTGGAACAACAAGAAGAAGTTAAAGTTCTGCACAAACTTTAAACAGTTCATATTAATGAGCTGGTTAGAGCGTCTGGCAACCACTTGATCCTCTTTTATTTAAGTCTAACTCAAGTACATGAACTGCGTCGTGTGTCAATGTGTATTCTTTGATTCTGGATCCTCTTAAAGGAACAGTTCAAATTTTTAAGAAATATAACTTCTTCTTCTTCTTCTTCTCGTCTGTTAGTTATAGTATACTACATTCAGCAGGTGTTTAGTTTAAACAGCTAGCCTTGTTCTGTCTAAAAGTACCAAAATCCACATACTAGCACTAAAGTGCGAACAATCAACGCCCTCTCACTCTTTGAGTCGATGCCCCCTGTCTATGTGTTGGACTATGTTTGCACGTTGATGGAATAGATGTCATATTGCTTGAGATTATATTTAGAACAACATTAATGATACAGAGATGGAAAAGAGAGACAAAAACGTCTGCTTACAATGTTCTCTGCCTCGTTTAATACCATTTTCTGCAGCTAAGCAGCCGACCAGAGTATAAAGTCTGCCTCCACATGCCCAGTGTACGTGAATGGCCATGAGAAGTGCTTTTTTCCGGTGTGTTATTTTGAAACGGTGCTCGTCTAGACAGAGGTTTTTTTGTTTTTTTCTTGAATACGTGTGTACATGTGGACTGGGCCAATGATGTTTATTATAGGCCTTTCAAAAGAAGCTTCTCATGTAGGCTAACACATGGAAAGATTCCTGTACTTATCAACTACATTAAACAACTACACAGTGTTTTTAATTTTTCATCTTGATAAGTGGTAATAGAATTGTTTTTTAATGACCCAACCTGGTGTTTACGTGCTCATTTTCTTGAAAGGTTTGGGTTGAGATGCAGCATAACCTCATTGAAGATTATTTATATCCTGCTGGATGCCCTTTTTTCTTTACCCATGAAAGGGAAGTGATAGTATAGATGTAATACATGTGCTGATGGTCAGTGTTTGTATCTTATTGCAGGTAACTGTTACCGTTTTCTACCCCTGCTTTGTAGACTCTGCTGAATATGTAAACAAAGGAATCAGTCGGATCCTAAGGGAACATTTTCAGTCTCAATACGTTCACACAGGCTTAGAGAAGAAAAATCAAAATGGCCCTTAAAGCCGAGCTACCGAGCATGCTGTGTTTGCTCAGTGTACACAGTGTCCTTTCCCCGTTTACGTTTGGTTTACGTTCGGCGAATATTGTGCTCTTTCTCTCATGCATGCTAATCCACTGACCTTGGCAGTGTGCGGATCGCAGTGCAGAAACAAGAGGAGGGGCGGCGAGAGGGGGGTCAGCCCAAATACTCATGACATGCTCCGATGCCCACCTAAAACCCGGCAAGGACACGCCCACTGATCCTGAAAGGAAAGCGGTCTGTGGCTTCCAGCAGAGGTGGCACTCACAAGTGCCTGCACATAACGCCATAACAGCCGCAACAATGGAGCGTAATTACCGCACATCAACTCCTTCTGTTACAGACGTTTTAATGGCTTCACCACTTGCACGCTCCAGGGAATGTACAGAAAAGTTCAGTCCTCGCAGATTTCGATCAGGGACGTTTGATTTGAAGAAAATGGCAAGCAGCGGGGAAATAATGGTGTAGCTGTTAATTAAGATGGACAGAGAGGAATGTGAGGTTAAAGAGAGTCATTAGGTGTTTTTTGGACTGCCGGGGTGCAGTGTGGAGTTGTCCACAGGGAAAATGTGGTTTGCCTCATTACTGTTAACACAAGAAATGTTCAGTTTTACAGTTGCTGTGACACAAAGATGACCATGTTTTATTTTGATTGTGTGACGAAGCAGATCAGATTTATGTGGTTTCTGTGGTGCCGGCTCTAAATCACTCCGGAAAACTCGTACATTTTATTTTATGACACTCAAACAAACGCTTTTGCAGCACTTCAGTGTCCACATTGCTGTCATTAAAAGCATTTTCTTTATGTTTCTATTAAATTTATCATATGAGAGGTGAGGAACAAACACACTGCTTCTACCACATGGAAGTTTGATGCCACTCCTACAGGAAGAGACTTTGACCCCGTTCGCAGAGTCACTTCTTGCATCTTGGGGCCGATTGGGTAACCTCAAAAATTGGATCTGATCTAAAAAAAAACTTGAGTTTATCCACAAAGCATTCAAGACTGATCGTAACCTGACCAGTCTGTCCAAGATACACATTACTGTCTGTGGAGAATAGCTGTCTCATTTTTCTTGTACATCCATAGTCTGTCTCCTCTGTCCTTGTGATGCTCTCTGTGTGTAGATGTAAACTGTATATAGTCACAAGCTCAAAATAGGCTCTGCCCCCATTAACGTTGGGTCAGTTTCTATGGATTCTGCTGTAGAATAAAACATGGAGGCACTTCTGGCTCTGTTTTTTTTAAGGTTCACTTCTGCAGTAAAGGCATTTTAGCATGGGCTCTCATGGGAATCGACTTGCTTTTGGAGCCAACCTCAACCTGGCCATTCAAGGAATTGCACAAAACAACAACAACCTACACGCTGGCAACCGGCAAGTTACTGTAGCACTACCAACGGCACGGACGTAAACAAGCTAGCAGCTGTTACCTTTTCTTTGGCAGGGATTTAGCCATTTTGATTTCAGGCGTGCAAAATGAGTTTCCCCCAAAAACTATTTTGCAGGAGCGCCGTTACTGCAGCCTGGGTTAAAAACCACCCAAGATGATTGTGATTGGAACAAAAACATGCAAACAAGCCAAGGCGATTTTTTTCCTCCCATATACCAGAATGAGACTCGGTGCAGCCGGACCTCTAACCTCTCCAGCAGTGACACAGTGCTGTGGTGATTGGTCGTTTTCTTTGTGGATGTAATGCTGCACTAGAGAATTACATGCTGGTTAATTATTGTCATAAGTTACTACAAAAAAATGTGCTCATTTGTAAGACTGAACTTCTTGCTCATATTAATATATTTCAAAATTGATACGCAAATTAAATAAGAATCTTTCAATACCCATAAAAGTTTATAACTACCACAAACCATTATTATGTTAAAACATCTAGCCACACCAGAAATGAGCAATGTGCTCATAAATGCGCTCAGGAAACACTTGAGGTTTCACTTTTTTTGAATCGAGGCAGAACTTAAATAGTTAAACGCGGTCGTCTCGAGTATCTTTCATTAAAAGTCAGAACTTTCCTGATTCCGTTCCAGTATGTTAATGCGCTCCATATGCCTCTTATTCCTACTCGTGGCTGAATGTAAAAAGAGAGAGAGATGTGTGTGTGTGTGTGTGTCTGTGAGGCCTGGCTGAATATATTACATAGACCGAGCTGAAGTATTCTGTTAAAGTGTCTCATTTTATAGGAATCTTATCCGTCTGATCCTTAAAACACTGGTTTAGTCTTGATCATTGACGACAGCCGACGGTCTGCTGTGCGTGCAGGTGTAGCTTCTCATTGATCCACGAGAGGAAGCGTCGTCCTTTATCAATCTGAGTGACACCTGTTGACGGAGAGATTGAGTTGGATCAGGCCATGTGAGGGTGGACTAATCCTTTTGAGCCAAAATATGGAGGCTGACGCAGCAGGTGTGGATATCCTGAGCTCACCAGGGTCCTGATAGCAGCGTGACGGCAGGAAATGGATGTGACAGTGAAGAGGGTGTGTGTGCGTGTGTGTGTGCATAAGAAAAGCCATTAGCAAAGAGCGTAATCCCACTTGCTTGACCACTCTTCGTCCTCAGTTACTTTGTGGTGGATGAGTAGAGCGCAAGAGACTCCGGTTTCGACTCCATCCCGCTCTTTTCATCAAGTGCCTCTCCAGAGACGCGCACACACAAACACACGCATACACATACACACACACACTTTCAGGGTGGAGGGTTGTGTCTGCATGCTGCGGTAGCACTTAACGACCTTCAACACATGTCAGTCCAAAGTGAGTGCACTTAGTACGCTGCACACTGCTGCAGCGGTGCCCTAAAAATCGACAAGCGTGCGCGCCGGAGAACGGCAGGAGAGACGTACGGAAGTGTACTTTGACGGGACTCGAGCTGCAGCGGGAACCATCTGCGGGCGTGTGCGAGCCAGCTGGATTTGAATGTGTCCAGCGGCAACAAAAATGACATTTTTTTCCTCTCAGTCCTCTTGGCTGAGCCATGGATACCGTGTCATTCATCAAGCCGATCTTCTTTGTTCTGTGTGCGTATTAAGATATGAGTAACCACCAGAAATAAACCCCTGAGGTTGCTGGTGACATTAAGTGCAGTTTAACACTCATCAAGCAGATATTTTGTCAGTAAAACAACAAAGCAACACGTGTTTGTTGTCGTTTTTTTGTTTTTTATTTAGATGCATTTCTGATGATCGCTGTTGAGTTGAATTCAATTGCTTCACAATAAAAGCCACTCTGTGTAGGAAATGTTGCATTAGCAGTAACTTAATACAGCTTCTATATGGCAGCGCTGCATCATCATTTCCTGTCAATCCCTCGCGAGTGAATGCATTTCAATCCAATGCGTGTATGGCGGACCCTGCCATCAATGATGGAAACTTCTATATGGAGAAAACATGCAAAACAACATAATGCCTCTTTAAAATATCTTTGCATGACTTTTGTTCTTCTTTTATTTACTCTTAGTGATTTCCCAGCTACATCTGTTTTACCCTAAAACCATGTTGCCTTTTTCTTAGCTTTAGTCTTTGGCCTCAATTCCACATGAGCATTCAAAGATGAGCACGATAGCTAAATCTGAGTGTGTCAGATTCCAGTGACATCTAAAGCATCTTTCCTGGAGACTATAGGAGAGAGAGAGAGAGAGGGAGAGGTTTAGAGAAGCAGGCCACACATGACAAGCTCAGGCACGTCTGTTTTGAATTGCGCATGTGAGGCAAATTATAACAACTATCTGTGTCTGAAGAACTCACTCGGATTCCGCACAGAGCGTCTCCCTCTCTCTCTGTGTCTCTCTGAGCTAATAGCCAGGATTTTGTAAGCTTTCAGCAGTGATAGACCACTGCACTCCATCGCTCCGCTGCTTTGAGTGTTGGTTGGGTGCGTGCCAATTCAGAGTGCATCAGGATGACACCTAAGAGCCAATAATTACAGAGCGGAGCATCATGTCTGTGTCAGCCCCCTGTTTTCTGCTTTTAGAGGTGTGCAGCGCTTCATGTGCTGACCTCATGTTGTGTGCATTTGTGCCGAGGCGACGTTGTTGTTTCTTCCGAGGGTGAAGGGAACATTTTCAGCGTTTTCTTTTCGGTACGCACACCGACTGCTCCACATTTCCTACAAATGCTCACTCATCTCATGGCGTTCTGTTGTTGCCCTGATTCTGAGCCTGCACATGTAACCATGTGGCACCATTAACACCTCTTTGCTGCATAATCCCCACACACTGCAAACACTGGACTTCCACACCGTCAGGCTCTGGTTATTATCTGCAAGGTGCAGCCGTCTCTCAGCACGATGTGTACACACTCGCGGACACACACACATAATACGCAGCGTATACACACACACAATGTAGCAGCAAGGCCGCACCATCATTCCAAGTCATTACAAACAACACGTGTGAGCCCTACAGACACTGTAGGTGTCACAGTCTCTTCTGAGATTGATTCAGAGCTGTCGGCTTTTATTTACAGTCCAGGAAAAGTGTGATTTTCTCTGCCCTCATTTCTCTCTGTGTCTGTCTGTATCAGGTTTTTTATTATTTTTTTTACTCACGGTGCATTTATTTAGCAAATTTACCCTTTAAAACAATAAAATCCACTCATGTAACCGACGCCGAGGACACCATTTATATCACAATGAAAGAATATTTGTGAAGTCTCTCTCAGTTTGCCCCCAGCTCCTGTGAACCAGCCTGTCTCTTCATCAGAGGTCCGTGTCCTCTGACTGTGCAGACAAACAGTGTTTCTTTGCCGACTTGGCTGGCGGACTACAGCAGCAACACAGAGCAGGGCCGCTCTTCGGTTGCCACTAGTCACCGACCAATAAATTACCATCACTTCGCCCAAATATCAGGAGGAGCGGCGTCGTGATGACCTTGAAGTGACTTGTGTCGGCCTCTGTCGGGGAGCTCCAGGGCCGCTATCCAGCCCGTTGTCAAGTCTTGTCAAACAGGGAGCCTTGAAGCTGTGTGTGGTTGTGTGGCTTTGGCTGGCGAAGGGCAGAGATGGATAGATTTTTTTTTTTTTTTGTAAATTTGTGTCTTGCATGCAAGATAAGCAGAGCTCGGTGTGAGATTAATATCAGCTGTGCTACACTCTCCTCTCCTTTGGATTTTCTCTGCCCGGCTGCAAGTGAACCCCTCTGTCCCCGTTGCCCCCTCGCCTTGTGACTTGGCTCATGCTGCTTTAGTAAATCTGGGGCATGTTTACAGTCGGGGCTTTTAGGAGTGTCTTGGCAGGCGAATGCCTACCAAGCAGCCAATCAATCGCCCCACCCTTGGAGTACTATTAAACCCCTTGGAAAAAAAAATAGGTTGATCCTGCTCCATTTCGTCTGAAATATGATGCCTGCCAAAGTGCCGGCATGTATTTTATTACTCAGCGACACTGTGGCTGCAAGCTGGCACCGTCTAATGATATCTTAGTTACCTCAATGGTGAGTAAGCACACGCTGAACAAACTCAGCTGTGATGTGAATGAAGGGATTCAGAGCCGTGGAAATCTCGATGGTGTCGCTGTGCTATTTTGGAGATCTGGTGAATCGACACTGGTGGAGCGAATGTGAAATGTACTTTAATCTTAAAGGTGCACTGTGTGGTTTTGTGGAAGACATTTTAGTAAGTTGAGAAAGATCTTCACTGATTATTGTTTTCATAAACAAACTATTTGTTCACGACTGAATAAACTGAAAAACAAGTTTCATACAGTGTCGTACTGTTGAACTTTGAAGCTAGAAAGATGGCAGGGTCCGCCAAATATAAACAAACAGTGTTCTTGGACCTTATTTTCCTCTTGAACAGCCTGTTTACTCAGTTATGGAAAACAATAAATATTTCTGATTTTGTAGTATTACCTCATTAATACTGTAAATATTAAAATTCTGAGTTTATCCAAAACTTCTTAGTGCCCCTTTTAAAGTAAAAACAAATAAGCAATATGAACAAGTGATGATAAAACAAATGATAATAAACAAACATTACATTTCCTAAGAATCTTCCGTCAAGAGCACTCATCTTATATTTACACATTGTGTTTGTATCATGTTGCATTTTGGTAAATACACTAAATTTAGACACTGTCATGTGTGTACATGAAATATTAAGCTGTGGTTGGCAGCCAGGCTGGGTTAGCTTAGCACAAAGACTGAAAACAGAGGGGAACAGCTAGCCTGACTTTGTCCAAAGGTAAAGCTCACAAATTAAGATGTCATATCAAGTTTGGGTCTGAAAAAAACAATTTCTGGTTTTATAAGACACATGTGCTCATCTATTTCTACCTTTCTTTGGTTTGTTATTTAAAAACAGTGTCTCCCAGTGGACAAGCACCTATTTCAGCAAATGCACATATTGCAATATTCACATTTGTATAAGTAAATCGGTTTACACTAATTCTAGCAGAATTAGCTCGAAGAGGCAGAACTATTATATAATATACATATGGAAGAAATTCTAAGTAATCAGTGGACAAAGTACAGAGACGATTGGAGGCACAGTTACGAGACTTTCCCCTCGTGTATCTCCATTTTAATCCAAGAAGTTTGTAGCTGCTCATTGTGTGTGTGCACAGAATTAGTCTGATTCTCTCACTACAGAGCAAACACTTCTTTGATCACAGAGCAGCTGCTCCCTGAAATCCTCTGTGATCTGACTCGTTCCTGCTATCTTTACCTCCGCTGATTAAAAAAAGAACATCGCAGTGAATGAACACAATGAAGACGCTGCCAAAATTAAATTTCGCCTAATTGCTGGGAGGTTGTTATGTGCCTGTGGAGAAAGACCGTCAGTTCATGAGTGTTTGTTAGTTCTTCATGAAGACTTCTTCTTTCAGCTGTGGACTGTCCTCGATCCTCATCTTTTGAACTTTGCTACTGCACTCCAGTTTGGACCACTGGCCACTGGCCAATTACTCTTGCAGCCTATTCTGCAGCCTGTAGGCTTTCACAACCATGGAGAATCGAGGCTGAATTGGTTGTACTAACCAAGTCAGCAACAACAATAAAGCAGCCAAATTGATGGTAGGTGTGATGTGATGAGCATTAGCAGAGGTTGAGGGCTCCAGCTTGGTGACAGCCAGCTGATTAAACAGGCCGGTGATGAATGGACCTGGAGCCTGGCTGTGAAATGGCCTGCAGATGCCCGGCATTCTGCCGCAAGCATGTCAAAACACACAACCGATCCGCTGCATCGAACAGCGCAGAAACAGAGGAAATCTCCCAAAAAGCCCTCGTAGATGAAAAGCGGGGAGAGAAAGCCTTGAGTTTTCGCATCTTGACACAGTGTTAACGTTCGTTACTGGGTGACCTTCTGCTCCTATCAAAAATCCATCCCAGAGTGCTTTGAAAATAACATCTCCCTCCCCTCCGTCTGCATGTCTCTTCATAGGTCATCGTCTTAAACCAATCTTCCTGGTTACCACAACTCCCACTCAGTGCCCCGACCTCAAACCCCTCCCTCCAAGGAGCCCCAGACTGCTCTCCGAGTAAAACTTTCATGAGTGTGCTCTCCTCCGCTCGTTATTCCATTGTCTGTCTAAGAGGATGTCACTGTGATTTATGTCAGAGACTTTTAATATGCCGAGGGAAGGCTGTTTTTGGTTCCAGTGAATGGCCAAAACTCAGGGGAGCCGTGACAGTCAAGCTATGATACGTCCCCCTGTTGAGAAGAGAGACGGCTCTCCTTTGTCTGCCAACGGTGGCGTCCGCTGGGACTGACTATAGCTCTCTTTATGAGCATTTAGAACATTTTTAAAAGACTTAATTCACCTTGAAATAAAACCAGTTTTTCCTTCCCCACATGGGCCATTCAGGACAGAGGGGGGGAAATACACGTTTTCCTAAATATGACAATAGGAAGTCTTTTTTTTTTTATTTTGAATCCCCTCCCTGGATTTTAATGACAGGCCCCTCTCTTCATTGACTCCAGATGTCCCCACGTTTTGAACAGAATGGGGGCTGTTGATCCGCAAAGGGCCTCAGATTTGATTTTGGACACGATGTGGCTTGCGCAGCTGGCTTTCACTCCCATAAGGGGAGGACGATGATCTGCCAAAGAGCCTCGAGTGTTAGATGAACCATTTGTTTGCAAGCATATTGAAAAGTTTAAGTCGTGGGTTGTAAACATTTATTGCTGTTTACTGGCTCCGTTTGCGTTATGGTCCAGCGCACCACCTGGTGTGCTGGGGATAAACTAATGCTAGTGTCCTTTCTTTACTGTCAGAAGTGACTACATTTGAATTCAGTTTCGGCTGGTTATACATGAGGGAAAAGGCCGTAAACGGTTTAACTGCAGCAAATATTAGTGTTGACGACTCCAGATACGAGCCAGTAATCTTATTTGGATAAGCAAATGGAGTCCGTGACCCCGAGCGCTCTGGCGTGAGGAGCACATCGAGTGCGTTTTAATATGTTTGGAATGGAAGGCAACAGACAAACATTTACATAGATGGTCAGAAAACTGCAAAGAGCAAGAAGTATGTAAGCAACGGATGCAAAAATATTTGATTGCTCATATCCCATGTCTTTGTTGACCTCTAGAGGACTGTTATTCTTGTTGATAGACACCAAGTGATAACATTCACCAGCTCAGCGGTTGTTTCCCTGAGGATGACAATGCTTGAAGGTCCCGATAACCCACTTTTCATGACTTCCTGGACCATTTGGTGCCATTTTTATTGGGTTGTTTGAGCAGTTTATCACTCTGTGACCAATTGTCAGACTCACTGCCTCTTACAAAAATCAATCCAAACCTCTTGAAACGCCACTTTCATATTGGAAAGCAGCAGTAAAAAGCCGCTGCTGACGCCACTGCAGAGGATCCTGGGTTGTTTGCGACACCGAGGGAAATGCTATAAAAGGAGCAATGTGTACATTGAATCTGTGCCTCATCACAAGAACTATTCAAGGCTGCAGAGAACGGGGAGATGCGGTGGGGAAAAAGTAACTCATTTGACTTTCGGCCCACCGCTAAAGAGATCCATCTGAAGAGGGTTTTGGCGAGCAGCAGAATGAAGGTGATTTAGATTGGTGTTGAGTAGAAGAGGCTCTCACCCCGCTGCCAGGAGAGAGCTGGCCAGCACAGGAAAGTGTGGACGTGGCTCGCTGGCACACATGTGACATGTTGTCATGGAGCTACAGTAGCCGCTGGCCGCCACCACCGGAGAGGGGGATGAACAAAGAGCATAGTCCCATCCAGGGGCGCAGAAATGATGCTCAGCTTTTGTGTCGTGAATTGATCTGACTGAAAATCACCACTGCAGTACGTGTTGTGCTGTAGTTGGATGTAATATGATGTCTGTCCACTTGTTCGTGTTTCCTGCTTGATTTGTTCTTCCAAGAAGATTTCCACAGTTCCTTGGAGCACCGTCCAATCGTTCATTTGTGTTTGGCCAACAGATCCTGTAGGAGTGGAAGTTATTGTGTGTTGATTTGTGGTAGTCCGCTGTGGTTTTGGGAGGTTCAACATGTGTTTTTAATAATGCTAGAGCAAGGTAACTAAACGCCCTTAGCCCTTTACTGGACAGAAACCCTTAATTTTTTAGCAAGGCTTTTATTTTGAAACATTGAGGAAAACTAATTGATTCGTAAGATTCACATACATGGGCTACTTGAAATGTCATTTCTGCCATCTTTTCTCCAGTTTCACTCACATGGAGATGTTAAACTTTAGTTGTTGTGCGACTTGAAAACAACATGTTGCAGTTGCCCTGATGGACTGTAGTGCTGCTACACTCTCATTCATGGGCTCTTATTATGTTCCTCGAGGAAGCGGCTTGGTCTCGTCTGACATCTAGTGGTGACATTCGGTATTTCCTGTACGGTCGTCATGTGCGTTGGAATAACGCAAAGTGTTAACATTGTTTTGATGGTAAGAAACTTAATTCTTGGCGTCTGTGTTGCTCTCACATTGAGACTTGACGCACATGAACACACCAAAGTTAGAAGAACGACTTCCCAACTCGGGAAGTGGGGCCGTCAGAGGAGCACTTGAATGCAGCATTAAGCTTCATAGGCCTCGTAATCGTCCCAACACCAATATATAGTCTAATGTCACAATAACAATATAAGGACGATATGTTGCCCCAACCTAGTTTGAGGTTTGGTGGACTGTCCTGGATGTGGCAGGAACACTGTACATTTTTGCACTTTTCTGCATATGTCTTTAATGATGTCAATTATATAAATCACGTCCACTTCACCTTTCAGAATAAAGTGCTCTTCTTCTTGGTTTTCACCTGATGAAGCTTGAAGTTTCAGATTTAATTTGTTTTTCTAGCGTTACCATTTCTTCACTTTCTGGTTGGATATGACAAGCGAGAAACTGATACATCCGTTTGATGTTTCGTGCATCCTCACCAAACAAAACATTTTATCAGGTAGTTTGTATCTAATTACAGGAATAAAACAGTTTTATTTCCGATCATGAGATGAAAGTTTGGAATCTATTTGAAGCCCTCGAACTCTCCTCAACATGCATTTTAAATCGCAGCACTGTGATATGGAATAAATTGTTCTTCTCCCTTCTTCACAGCTTGACAGTATTGAGAGTGTTGTAAATTGGGACCTATTTCTGAGCTTGTGATCCCATTTGTGTGTGTTCTCGTACTTTAAGCATCAGGATTAGGTTCTGTGCCAGTCTCTGTTCTGTCCTGCAATGTGATGCTAATCTCCAGTGTGTGCGTGTGTTTTTTTTTCTTGCCGTCTCCCAGATGCAAAGGAGAGGTCGGCCAAGAGATTCTCTGTGGACGGCGTCTTCAATTACACGTCTTTGTTGCTCAGCCAGGAGGACGACATGCTGTACGTCGGAGCCAGGGAGGCGCTGTTCGCCCTCAGCCTCTCGGACATCAGCAAGACCAAGCTGCAGAAGAACGTGAGTTATCGAAATGCCAAATGGGGGAAAGTTGCAATGAAAAAGTGGGCTGGTGGAAAAACATGCAGCTAATTGTTGGTTTTTCTTTTCCGAGTTAAAGGACAGCTATAATGCTTTTTCGTTTTTTGTTTTCCTTTCCTTCAGTGTTTTTATATCGGTTCTTGAAAGTTTAAAAGGTCAAAGTCCAAACCAACAGAAGCTCCTCTCTCCCACAGAAAACACTGCTCCTGAAACGCCTCATCAGTAGACCCGGCTTTCATTCCTTGACTTTGTGACATCACCATGTCACACATTTGCATAATTAACACCAATGCACCGAAGAATTGATTTAGCACAACTGCTCTGTTGTTGTAGTTAGCGGTGCTGGGTCAGGCATGTGTGAGCTGACCAATCAGAACAGACTGGGTATTCGGGAGGGAGGGGGCCTTAAAGAGACAGGAGCTTAAACAGAGCCTTTTTGAGCACTAAACCATGTAACCCTGTTCAAGTGGTAATACAAAATAAAATTATGAACCTAAAAGATTTGCAGAATATGTCTCCTTTAACAATGTGGTTTGTAAATGCAAATAATCCGAGTTAAATTACTGTGAAATGTATAGTTTAGTGGCTTTCTTGACTCATATGTTACTTGTTGCATCATTTTTATCTATTTCCACATCATTTCTTTGTGTAAGAAGAAACTTCTCAGTAGAATCAATTTCACATGACTTTTATCATCCTCAGCTAACGTGGGGCACTCCTGCTGGAAAAAGAGAGGAATGCAGCTTCAAAGGGAAGAACCTGGAGGTGAGAGGCACCTTTTCACCGCTATTGAACATACCTCAGGAAAATAGCTCCATAATGACAATATCGAAAGTGTGGATTGTATTCTTGTCTCTTTCCTATCTGCCCTCTCTGAGTTGTTTCACTGGTGTCTCGAGAAGATAAAATGAGCATTGACTTCTGTGTTGACAATCGTTTCCACCAGTTACAAATAGATTCATCAAGTGTGCAGGCTCACCAGGGAATTGCTCTTTTCTCTCTCTCTCTCTCTCTCGCTGTCTGTTACCTTGTTGTCGTACCAGCTGTTGTTTCCCTAGGCACGAACCTTTGCTAATCTTTGTACTGCAGCGTACAACGCTGGTCTGTGTATTACAGAGAGCCCACCAGGAAACTGCCGTGTGATGCTGGGACGGAAACATTTTTTATGATTTTATCGAACAGTTTACTGAAGTATTTGTGTCTGAGAGCTGCAGTATTTCAGGCACAGACTGAAAAAGAAAATTCAGCTTTCTTATGGATTCATAGACCTCACAGTTGCTTTTCCTTTTGTTCCCCATCCAGACTGATTGCTTCAATTACATCAAAATTCTCCTGCGGCTGAACAGCACTCATCTCTACGTGTGTGGCACTTATGCTTTCAGCCCTATTTGCGCCTACATCGTAAGTAATGACCTCTCGGTCCAACCGAGTCCTGATTTTTATTTCTCTCCACTTCTCTCACTGGCACAGCGTTTGAATTCAGATGCATTTCTTTGGTGTTCTTGAGGAATCAAGCTCTTTTATCCACCATGTCAGTATTGGATCTGTTGCTATCCAAGCGTAACCAAACGCTGCTGAGGCACTTTAGCCAGACAAGTCAACAGGGGGTACACGAGCCGTGTGGTTTTCCAGCGAGAGGGAAGCGGTAGATCTGTTTATCTAGCGGAGGAGTAAATCTGGAGTGATGGTTACCGGCAGCGGGATGACATTGATTTCAGTGAAGGGGGGTCAATCGAGCTTGGCGACAACTTGGCTCAACAACTCAGACCCCCTCCCTCCTCCTGCCTTGACGTCAGAGTGAAAGAACAACAAGAGACTTCTCAGACTGAAGATGACTTGGCAGGACTTTAGGCCCTGAACCGAGATTCCAACTCTGAGCCTGGTTGGTCGGGGTGAACACTCGTCATGTTGACAGAGTCCAGAAGTGTGTGTGTGTGTGTGTGTTAACCGGGCCAGACGCTCTCTGAGTCGCACAATATTAACATTAATAAATGCTTTATTTTTATAGCTGTTCTCAAAACAGTTGCCGAGGATTTTACGGGCAGCGTTACACGAGGCTGAAGCCAAGAAGATACACTAAACAATCAGATGACGGACATGAATTCAAACAAGCCTCGAGTACAACGAGTCATAATGATGAATCATGGGAAGATTTTCCAGGAAATGGAGGCACTCTGTGCTGTCCTTTTCTAAATAGAAAGAGTTATTACCCGTGCTGCGAATTGCCCACAGACATTTCTTTTTTGCCTCCCTGTCTTAATGCAATACTCACATTCCCATATGTACATTTAATTTAAAGGCTTTCTTGGTGACCGTAATTGTTCCTCCTCTCTATACTGACTGCAAAGAGGTCTCCTATTAAAGCAATTTCAGAGTAAGTGGTTGGCACAAAATCAACTGTCCCTGTTCTGTGCAATGTACCGAGCCTAGCTGAGGATAATGTGAAGTGAGAAAGCATACGTCTTTTTTAGGGTTCAACAGATTATTAGGTGTCAGGGAGACAGTTTACAAATATTTGGAAACGGTGTACCGTGTATTTGCAGTAAATATGGAAATCTTAGTGTCAAACCAGGATAACCAGATATGGAATGTAATTAAGTACTGTACCACTCTGAGCTACTTCACTTGATTATTTCCAATTTCTCGAGTGCTGAGGTTACATTATGCTGCTGTGTCGCAGGTTATAAGTCATATAAACTAATTAAAGCTCCATAAACATTTCATCCCTTACCAGTTGATTAGCAACTGAAAAGTTCTTGGAAAGGGGAAGTCTGGCCATATTTCAAGGACATATTTGATATCCTGTTAGCTAACGTTAGCATTCAACCACTTCCTGGTTAACATCAAGGTTTGACTGCATCCAGTTTGTCCAAGACATGGGTTGATATTTTAGAAGTAACTAATGCCTTCTCTGTTGTGTTACACTTTCAAACAGCAATGTTAGCTGGGAAGTGGTTAAATGCTGACGTTAGCTGTTGCCTAACAAGCTAATGAGTCATCAAATATGTTTTTACCTTGAAAAATGGCCTGATTTTCCTTTTCCAATCAATTTTCAGTTGCTAATCAACCGGTAAGTGATGAAATATTTATGGTTTACAGGCGAGACATTGAGCGGGACCACTGAGTGTTGACTTCAGAGCCAAAATACCGCATTTTAAATTGATTTGTTTTAATGGCAATCAGACAAAAAAAGCACAATATTCCAATAATTCTATCATCGTAAGTTGATTTCAGACGGCTGGTCACAAGACGTCATCCACACTTGCAACAGTGCAACACACCAGCGCTTCCTGTTTGACCCTCCCTGCCTGTTGACGCCAACATTTTTTGTTCACTGTGCGGCTTTCTGTTTAAACGGTCCAACCCTGGGATTACTCAAGTGATGTCACGTTTTCAGACACAACAAATCTCCACGGGACCCCAAATAAGACATTATACAAGTGTTACACAACCTGAACTGGCGTCCACACTTGAGCAAACAATATTTATATATATTGATTTTAACCAGAATAAGGCACCTAGAGTTACTGTGGTCTCTTAGTGGACAATGTCTGAAGGAAATGTCAGTAAAGTCCGATCATGAAACATCATACAAACTGCAGACAGGCATATTTAAAGTGTTTTTCTCTGTTGGTCCATCCGTCCTTTAATACTTCTCTGTTTGTCCCACTCAGCTACACGTCTGTCTGACCTCACTTATGACATGAATCTTTAAAAACTTGTTACAAGTGTATCATTATAATTTTCAACAAGGCTCAGTAATTCCCTGAATCAGCTGGTCACTGCAGCTTTCAGCAAACATCCTTTAAACTGTACTAAAGGGTTGAATTTATGCAACTGTTTTGAGCGAGGGATTAATGAACATTAGCGAGCATTTATAGCAGCAGGATGGCGCATGTGGTGTTGACTCACAATAAACTACAGCAGCTGTTGACATACAGTATCCTGAAGACCTGGCTTTGCCTCCAGACGGAGCTACTGTGTGTTCAAAGTGACCAGACTCCCTAAAAGTCAGTCCTGCCGTGTGTGTTGTAGCGAAGAAGTGGAGACGGCGAGCTGGAGGAGCTCACTTTAGCTCACTCTTTACTGTAAGTACAATTTAATTGGACTGTGCCTGAGGGAAAATTTTTTTGTTGTTTGTGTCTCGTCTACAGAACACGTCAACATTCACGCTGGAGAGAGACGAAGTGGGCGAGGTCGTGATGGAAGACGGGCGCAGTCGCTGCCCCTTTAATCCAGAGTACAAATCCACTGCCATCATTGTTGGTACGTAGAATTACACGCACTTCTTCTTTTGTGTCCCTTTAAACATTTGGAAAGACAAAGACAAAGGTATGATTATGAGTGGCTTCTTGCTGGGAAACAGGCTCAGGCTTTTCTGAGGCTATACTTTGATGCTAACTACCACTTTGATTCAGTAATGAGTCACGATGTGCCTGCTGATGTTGTTTGTCTGCCTCAGCCCTTCTGATAAATAGCCGGACACCAACAGACGCTGTTTGTGCTCAACTTCTTTAACAAGCAATTAGGGAATAATTGAGCTGGATATGAGCGGAGGACATCATTTGTCTAATCCCTCATTCATAAAACGCTCACTCTAAACTACCACTGGCTTCATCTGTTGCAGTTAGAAAAAGCCCCCAGCACATCATTTATTTGAGGTTTATTGTGCTTAATTAATAGCAAATTAACTTCTTTATTTAAAATCTTTGCAATCTTTGTCTTTTTCCTCCAGATGGTGAATTGTACACGGGCACCGTCAGCAACTTCCAAGGGAATGAACCAGTCATTTACAAGAGTTTGGGTCAGGGAACAGCTCTGAAGACAGAAAACTCTTTAAAATGGCTGCAAGGTAAAAAAAAAAAAAAAAAAAAAAAGCACATCAGATTGGACTGTGTTTCTTTTTTTCCCGCTCTACAAATCTCCCATTATGCACTCAACGGAGCAGATAAGCTCCAAAAAGTAGCGATCATTAGCGAGGCAAGGCCCGCTAATGCATGCAGACGGAGAGTCCTATCAGACGGCGCACATGGACTTCAAAACACAGCTCTGCCGTGTGATCCCTGACTTCTCTCCGAATTCACGAAGGCACAAAGCGACTGAAAGCACAGTTCCGTTGCGTTGATGATAAAATTGTGACATCTCTCTCTCTCTCTCTTTCTCTCTTTCTCTATTTCTCTCTAACCACATGTTTCCTTTTGTGTTTCTCTATTTTAAAACAGATCCCGTCTTTGTCGGGTCAGCTTACATCGAGGAGAGTCAGCCAATAGGCAACCCCGTGGGAGACGACGACAAGATTTACTTCTTCTTTAGCGAGGCGGGGAAAGAATTCGACTTCTTTGACAACACCATTGTGTCGAGGATCGCTCGCGTGTGCAAGGTAAGACACCTGCGGTTGGGGTGAGGTCATTGCACAAGAAGGCCGTGCAAACGTAAAGAGGCGCAGCGGGCTGGAGCTTCCCCTTGATAATCCTTGATACAATTACCTCAAAACAAGGCGGGACGCTCCCATGTCAAAGCACGTTTGGCCACATTTAACTGAACGTCACGCCGGTGCAGACGCAATGAAAATGTGTCACCGGTGCGTTAAAGCGCTTTTTCTGTTTGACTGTGCAAACATGTTTTCAACAGATTCGGTTTCCCCGTGCCTGAATCATCCTCTCCTCCTCACCACGCCGCCCTCCCTCCCTTTCCTCTGCAATGTCATCTCCCCCTCTCCTTCCATCTCCCTCACAATGTCAGCTGCACTCGTCCATCCCTCCAGCTCCCTGCCTTTCTCCGCCAGCGCTTTGAGCTTTGCAGGCATTATTAGTATTCAAGGGTGCTTCGCAGCAATATGAAATGCTTTTTTCCACTCTACTATATGGCCCTGTTTTTTGTTGCAGGCAAACTGTAGCAACTGCAGAATTCGCTCGCATCGTTTAAACCACCGACGTCATCCCCCCTCCTCCCCTCCGCCAGAGTTTAGTTGGGTCGATCACCCTGAATAATCAAGAGCAGACTTTAACCCGTTTCACCTGTCATCGGATCAATTAAAACGGCTATGAACCTGCCTGATATACATGCTCTCAGCATCCCTCCCTGATTGATGCCTCTTGTTCATGGAGGCAGTAATGTGAGTAATCGTGGGGACAGCATGTAATCTTAAGTGACAGCTTAATGACTTAGTCCTGCTAGGCTGTGGCGCTCGGTGCTGCGACACCTTTCGAAGCCGGCGGAGCACCTCCTGGGTTCTATATATGGAAATCACTGACAGAAAAGGCCTCCAGACTGTGGCAAGCAGGCAAGCTGTTGCCGCAGAAGAACTGTGCAATAGAGACAGAAGAATGGCTTGCTCTGCTCTATAGAGCGCCTTTATTTCGCTGGAATGCAGCAGCCCTCCTTCCCCAGACTGACGTCTTTTCAGCCGTTGCTCTGTGGCAGTACAGTAGAGATGCAGGTGGCTTCTTCAACAATGTAGAACAGAACAATGTATTGAGACGATGCAGAGGAATTCCTCCGACTGTCCAGTTTCTACTCGAAGAAATGATCGTCTGACTTCAGATAGAATTGATGTTGCACAGCGCTGACTAGCTCTTAGTATCGTTTTTTCCTTTCCTTCAGTGTGTCAAATAGGTTTCTGTGCATGTAAAAGGACTTGAAAGTTAAAAAAATACGACGTCAACAGAAGCTCCTGAAGTGCTTTAAACGCCTCGCCAGTAGCCCCGCCTTTAATTACGTGACTTTGTGACATCACACTATGTCACCATATCACACATTTGCATAATATATGCAGAGCTGACAGGAGATGCTGTGAGTGGTGCTGGCTCAGGCGTATGTGAGCTGACCAATCAGAGCAGACTGGGTGTTCAGGAGGGGAGGTCTTAAAGAGACAGGAGCTCAAAACAGAGCGTCTCAGACAGAATTGGAAATAAAGTGAAAACGGATGTGTTTCGTTGAGGATTTAAGCAAATGATTCATCATTTCCAGGAACATTTAACTGTAAACATTCAGTACAAAAAACAGGTGTCACTGACTGTTGCAATAGAAACATGGCTCTTAATTTGGAGTTAGAAATGAGTCAGTCTTATTGTGAAATTCCAAAATACCAAGGGAAGTCCCCCCTCACTGCAACTCAGCCCACTGCCCCGATCCTACTATCATTTCAAGTATGCCAAATTATCCATAAGCACTTCCCGTTTGCGCTGCACCCATGGATGTAAAGACCGTTATCTCTGGATTACTTGGATACTGAAGGAATCATAAACATCTGATTATTCTCCAGCTTACAGTTTATACTCTGGATCAGTGAGTCACACTGAATCTAAAGCCGCGGTAATTGTGTCTGTGTGTTTCGATTTCACCGAGTTATGACTCAGTCGAAGAAGGAGTACAATTTTGACGCAAATTGCAGCAATCAGGTCTTAAAGGCTTAAAAGTGCCTTAATTGCCTCCGTGAGCTGTGTGTCGCCGCTGCCGCTGCCGCTGCTGACTGTGCCGGTGAGTGGGCCCAGTCAGCAGGCTGAACCGCGCTAACTAACTTCCTGTTGTTTCCAGAACGCCGACGTGTACCTGTCCACCTCTCAGCGTCCCTCTCCGACACATCTTCCTGAATTGCTTCAGGCTGACATCCCACACTATTTCCATATTCACCTTTTGTTTCTCAGAATAGTGTCTCACGTCTGAACACACACGCCCTGCCGGTGTACTCCTTTCAGTGTGCAGGAAAGGGCCGAACTCAGATCAGAGTTAGGTAACCGCCAAGTACGAAGGCCCCTCCCTAGAACACACTTTTCCTGCAGACTGACAGAAAACATGCACTCCCTTCTCCCAGTTCGAGGCCAAATATGTGTAATTGTGGTTTTAAATCAATACGTGAAATATGTTGGATGAGCTGGTTCACCTCGCAGACATTTTGTCAGATAAGATAAATCGAGGCCTCCTCAGCCTTTTTCGCAGTGTCCCTCCTAACTACTGTTTTGCTCGGGTTTGCCAAGTAATTCTGCTTCCGAGTTGTTTTTCCTCCCCCTCTTTCCCATCTGTCCCCCTCCCTTCTTCCACTCCCTCTTTCGGTTGTTTATTCAGGTGTGCGCACCGAGCGACTGTGGAAAAAAAAGCAGGCCGATTATGAACACTGCGTGGCACCGTTTTTCTTTACTCCTTGTCGAGGCTGCTTCTCAGGTGGACCAACGTGAGGAAAGTTGTGTTTGACACCGCACATGTGAGCGAGTGTATTTTTGGAGGGCGGTTATCTGGGGAGGGTAGTGGTCGATTGGAAGTACGAGCTGCGCAGCGGAGCACAGCAACAACAACGGCGGACAGCTGAGAGAGCAGGAATGTGGTCTCCTCATTATGTGGACAGGCTACTACCACAGCCCTGGTAATTGGCTCCCAGGGCCTGCAAACATCAGTCCCACGAGGTTTCACCTCACCGTCGTGCAACATGATTGTTTGTGTGTTGCAGAAACAGAGAGGAGGAAACGGAGGAAGTTATAGTTTTGCATTTTATTATCTCCTCAAGGGCGGCTCACTCCTCGTGCTGTTATGTAGGAGTTGTTCGGGGTTTTGGAGGCCCTGCTGACGGGATAGTTTGGATCCGAGGCAGAAAAAAGCCGTCTTGAGATTGGGCGAGACCGCTTGTTTTGGTCGTGTCCTTCCTCCTCTTCCTCCTCCTCCTCCTCCTCCTCCTTCTCCTGCTGCTGCTGCTCCTCATGTGTTTTCCAGCTTGCTAGCTGTATTTGGGAGGAGTTTCATGTGGTGTGTGTTTACAAGCTCTTTGATAATTGCTGGTCCCATCTGATAACTGTTTTTGTGAATATTTTGTGACAGCGTCAAAGGAGAATAAGCATCTGGTCTGTATGTTGGAGGAGAAGTGAGGCGTGAACCACTGATGTTCATTTCAAAGCTGCAATTAATAACCAACCATTGTCTGTTTTCCATTTCACCAACTCCTCTTCAAAGAGCAACTGATATTTGTCGGCCACATTTTATTCCCTCAGAATTTCCTTTGCACTTAAATGGTTGGAGTTGAATCAAACAGTTAAAATCCTTTTTGGTTTAAATTAGTTGTCCAGTTTATTTCTCTAAAAATAGAGTCACAACTGTCACAGTAACCATGTTCTCGCTCAGATTCCCTTCTTTGACCTCAACAGCACCCTCTAAAGTCAAGCAGGGGGATTGCAGCTTTGATATAACACAAGAATTTAAGAGGCTTGCAGGTCTTTTTGTTTTTTTACCAGCTTTTTTTCCAACAGCTGGTAAATTCCGGCAAGTCCCCATCCAATAAAAATATGTGTTGCTTATTGTGGGTGAGATGGAGTGGGGTCTCCACCTCACCCACTGTGTTTCTGGACTCCTGGTCTGTTGTCCAGAGCTGAATCTGATTGGCATGAGCAGTTATCCGCTCCCTCTGGCTCCAGAATTGTTGTTCATGTCGACACAGAGTTGCGAAAGTACGAAAAATTGGTGACTGTCTTAAAAATCTTCATCAGCTACATGATGTATTCAGGTCCGTGCCCTTCACTCTCCGTTTTGTGTCCTTGGCCACGTTCTGTTCTTGTTCAAACTCGTGCAAATAATACTTAAATGAGACATGAAGTCTTCTGTAACAAACTATAATGTACCTGACCTGTTTGCAGGGGGATAAAGGCGGTGAGCGGGTGCTGCAGAAGAAATGGACCACCTTCCTGAAGGCCCAGCTCCTGTGTTCCCTCCCCGACGACGGCTTCCCCTTTAACATCATCCAGGACATGTTCGTCCTGAAGCCCATGGGAGACAGCTGGGAGAGCACCGTCTTCTACGGCGTCTTCACCTCCCAGTGGTAAGAGAACAAAGACGGGGTTTGTGATGCACCGGCACTTTATTTAATCTGATTTAGGTTCCAGTTTATGTTTATGCCGAAACACACAGACAGACGCATGCATCTACGCAGCTCACACACACAACCTCCAGCCAGTTCTTATTTAATATCTCCACTCAGACTTGGCAAGTCGCCTTTTCTTCCTTGGCGCGTCTGAATGTAGAGCAGCTGTAATGAGCTTAAACACTAACAGAAGCTCATGCAACCCCAATGTCTAATTAATGTATCAACAAAATAAAGGTTTTAATATGGAAATCGTTCAAGCGCCCACTCTACAACTGTCCTCCAGTGAGAAGTTGCTGCTCCAGTTTTTCCCCGAGTAAAATGATGAGAGCTGCAGAAAAGGATGGACCGGGTAGAGAAACGCGCCGCAATAAAACGGACACACATAAAGCGCGAGACTACATCTTTAAATCGCTCCACTTTCAAAACTGCAACAGAAGTATGGAGAAGATATCAACTTTATATGTGTTGACAGGTATAAAGGAGCGTCGGGCAGCTCGGCGGTGTGCGCTTTCACCATGGCGCAGGTGGAGAGAGCCTTCAGCGGGCGCTACCGAGAGGTCAACAGGGAGACGCAGCAGTGGTACACCTACAACCATCCAGTGCCTGAACCAAGGCCCGGGGCGGTGAGTGGTGCAGACTACATCCTGTCACAAACAATTCAATTCAGCTTCTTTTGCCTCAGCCGACCTTAACCTCAACCTTATATATTCGAGGCCATTCAAGTAGCATCTATCTCTGTTCTATCTCTGAAAGTTCACATGATGGATACAAATTACAGATATGTTTGTTTTTAAATTCCAAATTAACATTACAGTGAACCCTCGTTTATCGCGGGGGTTACGTTCCAAAAAGAACCCGCGATAGGCGAAATCCGTGAAGTAGAAACCTTTATTTTTTTACAGTTATTATACAATGAAATACTCCATAAAACATTGAAAGCAAGGAACAAAACCTTTTTACAGGCCCAAGCATTTGTTTAACAAATAAAAGTACTGTATAAACGTTTGTTTTGTTTTGTTTTTTACAAATAACTACTGTACTGTACTGTAAATAATATAGTTATAAATAAATAAATAATAATTTTAATCATCAATACGAGCTGAAGGGTTAATATTGCGGGGATCAGCACCGCCCCACCGTGACGGATTGGAACGGGAGAAAATGAAAAATGATTATGAAAAAAAATACAAAGTACAGTAGGACAAATAGTGACTGACGTGTACAGTACAGTATTTCACTGCTCTTCTGACTGAGCCGCTGCATCCTGACTCCGCTCTGTGGCGTTTTTTTCTTCTAAAGCCTGCGGTGCAGGTGTGTTTTTTGGAGAGAAGAACATAGTTATCGGTAGTTGTTGTCGCTGTTTTACGTACGTGTACATATTAAACCATAACGTTATTGACACACAGGTAGAGAAGACGCGGAGAGACTGTTTAGCCAATCAGAATGCAGAACACAATGCATGATGCAAATCCGTGAAGCAGCGAGACCGTGAAAAGTGAACCGCGTTATAGCGAGGGTTCACTGTATTATGATTATTTTTTTACATTTTTACACAAGCAGCGTGTAATACAGTCCAGAACCAAACATATCCAGCTGCACCTCTGGACTGATTTCTGGCCTTTTCAATACGTGAAGCTTGATGTAAAGCAGATGTTCTCCTTTTCCTTTCTAATGACAGAATCCAAAAGCACTGTCTTGCTGATTTTCTGCCTAACTGTTCGTGAGTCCCAGGAGCAAAAGAAATGCCTGAGAGCTTAAAATGAGTCGATATTAGCTTAAAAAACAAGTCAAAGACTTCTTTATCAGCCAGTTCAGTCTTTGTTTCCAGGGATACCGCTACCCCAAACATTATTCTTTTAAGCTATCATCATAGTCATCCATACATTTTCATTGTATGCTTTAGGGTTTGTACTTGAATGTTTATTGTACATTTTCAAGGTTAGGAAAATGCTTGAATTTAAATCAAATCCTTGAAAGTGCTTGATTTTCTACAAAATCTGATGTTTTGTCCACACGAACAATCATGAATTATATTATAATATATTATATTATTAGAAATAAAAAATTATCCCATCAATAATTTCTTAGTTTATTATGATGCACATTAAAGGGGCGATATGGAAGAATTTTAGCTGAAAATGTAAAATTATTTGAAGAAATTGCAGTTTTGATGTTATGATGTCTTTTTATTGTGTTGCTGAGATATCTACCAAAGTTAGCATGCTAACCAGCTTAGCTCAGCCCGTTGCGGTCCAAAGCTCCTGTGTGCTAGCAGTGTAAACACTAATATTCCCCTTGTCCCTGAGCTCCCAGACCGCTAGCCGCATTGCAAACCGAGCTAGCTAGCTAACGGCAGCTCTTGCTAGCAGCAGTTAGCTGTCCCTCTGGTGATACTTTGCCCTCTACCTGTTTTGAATATGATTTTGAACAAAGTCAGAACAAAGTACCTATGAACATTGACTGCTGTGAGTAAAAAGGAATTCCTCTATAGTTGCATTTAAAGCAACAATTTAGGTGTAATTTTTGGGTTTAAGCACCTTGAGAGTGCTCAGATATTACTGCTTCTGTTCAAACACTGTGTATCTTCAGGACCACTTGAATAAGCAGAGATTCATTTTTCATTTCTAATTTACTCCCTCGCAGTGCGTGACCAACCACGCCCGGCAAATGGGTATCCAGTCGTCCCTGCACATGCCTGACAAAGTGCTCAACTTTGTCAAGGACCATTTCCTGATGGACAGCGTGATCCGCAGCGCTCCCCTGCTGCTCAAACGCAGCGTGCGCTACACACAGATCGCCGTGCACAAGATCCAAGGCATGGAGAGGGCCTACGACGTGCTCTTCATCGGGACAGGTACGGCTCATTACACAACAACAGTCCACTTTATGGGTTAATTTGTGGCTATTTCCATATTTTTTTAAAGGAAAATCTTTGTGTGTATACTTTAGTGTGTTTGATTTGTTGCTTATATCCGCTCACAAATCCCCTGCCTCCGGTATAAGTCACTTCCACTCGTCCTCTGTGTCTTCCAGATGATGGAAAGCTCCATAAGGCCATCAATGCCAACGATAAGATGCACATCATCGAGGAGATGATCCTGTTTCCCGAGCCTCAGCCCGTGCAACACATCGAGCTCGATCCACAGAGGGTAAATCACAGCTCCTGTCGTCTCAACACACATCATAATGATGATTGTCTCTCTGGTTTGTGTCAGACTGTATTTAATCTTGACTCGTTTCATACTCAAATTCGTTTTTTAAGTGATAAAAAACGGGGAAGAGCCACATTTACCGGATGCACAAACCGGTTACAGACATTTTCCTTCCGCAGCGACCATTCCATTGAGTTTTTCCTGTAAGTTATAGCACCGTCTGGAGCAGGGTTTATGATCCTCTCTGGCATTTTACCCCGAGCTAAATTTCATTACCTTTCTCTCTTTATTACATAATGGCCTCTCCCGGGGCCAAAGCAGCCAAACAGCAATCTTATCTGAGATTATGTAATTCTAAGTCCAAGATGCGTTCGGTGCGTATATTCTGAGCACCAAATAGGGATATGAGAGACAGACAGAATCCACAGGAAGTCTAATATACTGGCAGATAAGATGGGCTAAACTTAGACGGTGCTTTTGGGAACACTGGGGTGTGCTTCATATGAGGATCAACGTCACAGTCGTGGTGAAAATGCATGTCTAGATAATCATATTTCCGCACAATAAGACATAGTGACTGTGTTAAAAATGAAGATGTAGCAGACACTTGTTCTCATGTGTTTTTGAGCTGATCCCAGGCCATCAAACGACTTGGCTGACATCACAAAAGAGAACAGCTGGTCTGAGTTAGCCTCTTTGTTTTGGTTAAATTCTTCTGTTTATCTTGAGTAATTGTTTTGGCATCGTTTCCCTTTTCTGAAATCAGAAAATCTGTAATCCAAAGCAGAAGTTCTGTTCTGCCCTCCGTTCACCTTTTCTGATGAGAGATTTGCCTCGCACACGGCTCTTCCTCTCCCGCAGGGTCTGTTGTTTGTGTCGTCCAACTCCGGGCTGGTGGAGGTTCCCGTGGCCAACTGCTCCAACTACCTGAGCTGTGGAGAGTGCGTGCTGTCCAGAGACCCCTACTGCGCCTGGACCGGGCGGCTGTGTCGGGACGTCAGGATGGCTCCACCTGACAGGTGAGAGATCACCGAGCACACAGGGCCGCAAATTCCTCATGCTGTTCTGAAACTTTCACTTTGAATTTTACTTTGAAAGTACAACCATTTACGAGTACAATCAGTACATTTCAATCATTTGACAGCGTGTTCCTGAGCCCATGTAGTAATATCCTTTATACGAACAGGTGTTTCACAGAGTGCTGTACCTCGTCCATTCCTTACTAAACCTGTTTACCTGTGTTTCTTGAGCTTTACACAACTTTCCCAGTCTCTTGATGCTCCTGTCCCAACTTTTTTAAAACATGATGCTGGCGTCATATTCTGAATCAGCATACATTTATAAAAATCTATGAATTTGATGAGTGAAACACTGAATATATTGTCTTTGTACTGTTTTTAATTGAGTATAATTAAAAAAGGAATAGGAAATCATCAAATTCTGCATTATTTATGTTTTACACCTCATCCCGGCTTTTTTAGAATCGGGGTTGACCAAAGGCTAATTACTATAATTAAAAAATAACACTGTAGATTGCCATCCATGATTTATAAGAGCAAACACTGAACCATATGCAAGAACATTTTCATATTCTCATCCTAACTTCTCTGTTTAGAACGTTTCAAGTTGAATTTCAAGTTGAAAGCTGCACATTCTTGAGATTTACATTTTTGGAATTATGGTTTTACATGAAGTCGGATGCTAAACAACCTCTTTCTAAAGCAAAGCAGTCCGTGACTACTATGAGCAATGACCTGACAAGCAGGGAACTATTAAACAAGGGAATATAACAGCCTGTAGGAGGTGATTTTACACCGTTTTGCTCAACAGAGGAGCAGGCAGCTGTCTGACCTAGAGGACCTTCCTGTTTCTCAGCCAAAATATGAAAATAAAGAGCTTAAATCAAAATAAATGAATGGCATAAATCTTACATAACTCGTATGTGCCGTATAAATCTGTTTGCATGAGTGGTTCTTGCGTGAGGCCCCAGTGTACTCACACAATGAAAAGCTGCTAGGTTGGTGTTACCTCACCTTACTTCACCTGAACGGGCTTTTAATGAATGTGTTTTTCGCAGCGTATATGAACGTGCAACCAAACAAACACTTAGAATAAGCATGCAAAAGCTCGTCGTCACGTGCGACAACAAGTAGCTTTTAACAGAGCTTTGTTCTGTTCGTCATGCTGGTGAAGCTATACTCACAGGTTTGAAATGACAGGCTCGGAGGGAGAAATGCGTGCGTTCGTACACGGTGCCTCTCATTACAGCTGCTGACCCCTCACCGTGTTGTTCTGTGTGATATGTTTTGTTTCAGTCACTGGCAGCAGGATGTGGAGGAGGCCGATACATCAGCCATTTGTAACAGGACACTTCCCAGCACCAGATCGGTCAGACCGGCGGCTTCTCGTAAGTGTGACCTCTGTGTGAAGTCACCTTTGATTATAGTGTCGTCAGGCACCTCGTGAGCGCCACAACATCCTCATAAAGGTGTCACATGCAGATTGTTATGAAGGCAGGAAACATTGTGCAGTTCTGTGTGTAAGAATTAGGAACAAATGACTTATCCACCAAATCTTAGAAGGAATAGTCCAACATTTTGGGAAAACAAGGCTAGATGTTTCCCCCAGTCATTATGCTAAGCTAAGCTAACCATTTGCTGGCTGTAGCTTCATATTCAATGAACAGATGAGAGAGGAATTTAGTCTGAAACATTAACAAATGAACAGAATGTGAAGAAACAACAGATTTGACATCTGGCGTCTTTGTATCGTGTTGCTGAGTTATCTTCTAAAGTTAGCATGCTAAGTAGCTACCCCTTAGCCGTTTGTTCGGATTGTAAACAATACCCTCAGTGCACAGAGCTCTCAATCAAGGCAGAGTCAGCCATCAGAAGCACTAGCTGTATGGCTAACTGAGCTAACCAACCAACGTGAGCTAAAGTTAGCAGCAGTCTGGTGGTTTCTCTGGTGATACGCTGCCCCCTATTGTTCAGAGTATGAATTACCAGGTGGCCAATTCTTACGTATTACACCTTTAAATTAAGCTTATTCAATCTGCAGTTGGTGGAATACTGATTAAATGGATTCTTAAAGTGTTTTGAAAAATATATTGTTCTTTTTTTTTCTGAAGGTGGCTCCCACTGTAAACTCATTACAATCCCAGCCAACACATTCAGAGTGCTGCCCTGTAAGCTGCGCTCCAACCTGGCGCAGAGGAGGTGGCGCTACAGTGACAGCGCCAGCCAGTTCCTCTACGCTACCCCGGAGGGAAACCTGGTGGTGGTGGCTCAGTCCGACAGGATCGAGACCTACGAGTGCTGGTCGGAGGAGGAGGGTTTCCGCCAGCTGTTGGCCAACTACTGTGTGAGGGCGGAACCCCGCCAGGAAAGCACCACTCTGATTGGTCACTCGCGCACGCCGCACATTGAGCGAGAGGAGACCATCATCCTGCCCGGCGAGTCCCGTTCAGAGCAGGTCCACACCAAGACGTACTGGAACGAGCTGATCGTGGTGTGCGGACTGCTGGCGTTCTCCCTCGTGGTGTTCTCCCTGTTCGTCATCTACAGGAACCGAGATCACATGAAGTCCATGCTGAAGCAGGGCGAGTGCCCCAACATGCAGCAGAAGAAGCCGAGGATTGTGGGAAAGCCCGCAGAGAGTTTACCCCTGAACGGCAACACCATCCCCGTTTCCACTTCTGATCACAAGGGCTACCAGACGTTAAACGACAACTACATCTGCAGCACGCCCACCCACGAGTCCTCGCCAGACAACAGCAAGAGCTTCTCCGAGGCCTCCGACAGGCGGCCGCTCAACGTGAAGGAGAGCCACGTGGAATACTCCCCGACCTGCCCGCGGCCCAGAGTGAGGCTCGGCTCCGAGATCAAAGACTCAATCGTATGAGAGCACAGTGTTCGCTAAAGAGATTCCACCCTGTATCTCCATGAAGGATACAGGCCACCGAGCGAAGGAGAGGAGACCCCGACATCCTTCTACATCACAGCACGTCTTTTATTTTAGCCATCTTTGTTCTGTGATCAATGCGGAGGTCATTTTTGTTTAACCATTTCCACTCCGAAGCCAGAGGTTGGTCCGGTTTGCTGCCTACGTGGCAGGAAGAGAAGCAGCAGAGGATCATGACCCGTCGCAGCTGCTAAGAATCGTTAACAGTCTTTGTTTGAGTCATTGTCATGGCCACTCGTGTGTGTGTGTGTGTGTGTGAGTGTGGGGCTGGGCAATATGGGGAAGAAAATAACAGATCAACAGAAGATTTTCTTCCGTTATCAGTATTTATCACCGTATATCTCTAGGTATGCAATATCCAACATTAATTAGCTCCATCACTTAAAACAATAGACACTAAATAGTAAATAATGATATGTTGCCCAGCCCTATCCGAGTACGTGTTAACTTGCACGTGCTCTGCAGAAAAAGTCAACACTTCTGCTATTATGCACACTAGAACCAAGCTCCAGCTTCATGGTGACCAAGAGTTCAGGTTTAGGAGATTATAATACAAGTTTTGCCTATTCATTACCATCCACACATTACGGAAGCAAGTCAGAAGCACATTTGTTCCCTTTTGCTGAATAAATGTCGTGACTGTATGAGGATGAAGACGACGAAGGATGAGGCAAACCAGGAGAAAACATCGCACCCCGGTTATAAATCGAGCCCTCTTAACGAATAATTTAAAAGGACTGCAACTTTTAAGAAAGAAAAATGATCGAAAAATGGGATCATAATTTATGCTCCAGGGCCTAACTATTGACATTTACCTCCTGAATGTACGCTGTTGTTCAAAGAAGGTCTGCTTCATTCACACATCACTGCACCGTGGACAATTTAGGCAGCCCGTTGCTCTTCATCTCTGCTCATCTGAGACAGCCCTGTTCTTCAGTATTGACCTGCAGGTACCACGACGGGCTCATAAACTGACACAGATGTCCTGTTTTTCGAGGCGAATATGGAAAAGAGACCTGACATTGTTCTGTTGAAGAAAAAAAACAACAACCACAGAGCCAAGACGAAAGGAAGACGTCCACACCTCTAACATGATCAGGGCGGCACTGAAATCATCACGTGCACTGTGCCAAAAAAAGAGAAAAAAAACTAACTTGATTGTCTTTCTAAATGCAATAGTGCCATCCTGTTATGACCACTCCCATGCTTTGTGTTAGCATTGATCACTGTCGAAGAGCACATGGTGACGAAACCGGAGGTGGGTTTCACAGAAAAGTAAAGTGGCACTAATAATAAACAAATGTGAAGGGCGAGGATGGAGATTTCCCCCTAAGACTGTTAGCTTATAACGAACCTTTCAGACTGTGTTGAGTAAAAAATAATCACCTTTTCGTATGTAAAATCTGAACCGGGGCCAAAGGATGCAGCATGGAGATTTTTCTTCATGTCTTGCGGTTGTGAAAAAAATATTCCAGTTTTCCTTCAGCTACCCTTAAAGGAGTTATACGCCTTCTTACACTGATACACTGAATCACACGGACACAACTAGTTTGAGCTCGACGAGCACTGACAATACAAACCTTTTCTAAGAGGAGACAACACAGGTGAAAACATTATTTCCTGCACTGCTCAGTTTCAGTTTTGATAGTTTAGGCAATATTTTTGCTTCGTTGTCTTCTGTCAGACTTGTGTTCTGGAAATGTACGCGAATTATAAAATATTTAATTAGATCAAATTTTACCCTTCTCATCATTCTTTTGTCTAAAAAAAGTATATAATTTAACAATATATATCTTCAAAGGTGCAATATGTAAGGAACATTTTAAAAAAAAACTTTTATTATTAACAGAAGTTGAAGAAATAACAGGTTTGGTGTTACGTCAAAGATGTCGATGCTAACCCTGTGTTGCAGCGATATCTCCTGATGTTAGCATGCTAACCAGTTAGCACTGGGCCTGAAAACCTCTGTCTCCCATCAGAACAAAGCTGCTGTGCTAACCGTGTAAACACCAACACTCGCCCCAGTTGTCCAGCTAGCTGCACAGCTAACTGAGCTAACATGGTAGCCGTAGCTACAATCATGGGTGTGTGAACAGGATGCAGTTAGCAGCAGTTAGCAGTCACTCTGGTGAGATGCTGCTCGTGTTAGAGGTGGCCAATTCTTACATATTACATTTTTTAAAGGAAGTTTTCTCAAGACAATTTTTTTTCTTTGAGCCGTAAATCTCCTCTTCAGCAGCACTTACACCAAACTCTCAGTTTGATTCTTATCTATATTCTGAAGATGTTTACAGAGGGGTTTGTTTATATCATTCATAGCCTGATTTATAAAACATAACTTAACATTATATTCACATGGTGATTTTTTTTTTTTATGGCTGTTGACAATGTTTAATTTATTGAGTGATAAAAAAGAATAGATATCCCATAATCCATCTGTACATTTGATTCTAAAGTGTCAACAAAATGAAACAATAGTTTTCAAACCAGGATTTATCCAATGTTCAGATTTCTGTTATGGAAATGTATGCAAATTGACACTTTTTAATCATACAAAGCCTTATTTAAACATTTAAACATTTAATTTCAGACAACCTACGATGAAAAAAAAGAAATCTCATTGCTCTCAGTGAGTAAACACCTGGGGAACTTTCATTATGTTACCTATTAGTTTAAATCTCACCTGTAGTGTCTCCCCTGAAGTGCTAATAAACCGACTCCAAATGAAAAAGTCACAGAGTAACTTACAACAACTGTCGCGGTCGTGGACAGATAATGTTCACTGGTCTCTCGTCCAGCCTGCGGCTGCACAACGCAGTGATGTGGTCGCTCAGAACACTGCATCAGCTCAGTCAGCTCAATATAACCTCCCCTCCACCAGGTGACATTTCTCACATACATAGCATTCACCACACTCAGTCAGATGTCAAGGCGACGTTAATGTGAAAGCACAAGTAATCAGGGTCTTGAACACTTCACAGGTTTGCACATGTCAGCAAAATTAGAGCGACTTCTAAGAAATGCAACTACTGAGAGACAAGACGGTGTGGCTGCTACGGAAAATGATTTTTTTTAGAAATCAGTTAATACAGGGACCAGTGCAGCCATCGCGCTCGACACTCTTGCACCCACATTCGCTTCGACTTTTGAGACTTAACAAGCAGATTTTTCCAAAGATGTAGGAAGCCGATAGTGTTGTGTAAATCTGAATGAGAAACATTTACACGGCCATAGGGACAATATGGCACCACATGTCTTAGAATAAACCACCAGTTCACTGTATTGATCAAGTAAGCCTACAGTATATATTCCAGTACCATACAGAATTAACATTTTTGCTATTCCCGACACTGAGCAGACGACAAAATGCTATGTAACTGCTACAAGTTGACAAAGTACTTGCATACTGCGCAACAGTGGTCAGTGTTTCCTTTCTTTCTTTGTTTTTTTTGTTGTGTATATACAGTATCTGTGCTTAATATTGTGTGTTTTAAGGGACCTTGTGCAAGATGTGTTGTAGAGATAGTCTTGAAACTAGAGAGTGAACACTGCTGATATTTTGTTTTCGTAGTGCTTTACTGCCTACTTCAGCGTAACCATTTCAACTCTTGCACAGAAATACTGCACATTTCTCACCATGCTGTTAGTTCAGCGCCTGGGCTGGTTTTTATCGAGCATGTCAAAGCAGGAGAGCGATCTCTACTTATCTTCATGTCGTACCGAATTAAAGGGGGAGCTCGATACTGTAGGAAATAGGCTTATTCACTCCCTTTCCGAAAGTTAGACGAGAAGATTGATACCACTCTTGTGTATGAATGTGAAGCTACCACCAGCAGCCTGTTAGCTTAGCTTAGCTTAGCTTAGCATGAAGACTGGATATCCCAGAAACAGCTAGCCTGGCTCTGGCCAAAGGAACAAAACCCCATGCAGTGACAACCTGAAGTATCTTCGTCGACTTGGGTTTGCCAGGAAATTAACGGTCACTCCAGGAAGTAACTGCTCCTGGTTTCTAGTCTTTTGCTAAGCTAAGCTAACCAGCTATTAGAAACCGGGTGCATCTTCCAGCAAAATGCAGCTGAATTAGCTTGAGGACAAAAAGGAGTCGTCAAACAAACAGTTTTTTGTTTTTATCAGTTAAATTAAGCTAACCGGCTATAGCTTCACACCATCAATACATTAAAGTGGTATCAATCTTCTCATCTAACTCTTGGCAGGAAAAGAAATGGGTCTATCTCCCTAAAGGTCTGCCTATTCTCCTTATCTTGTTTGCTCGCTTGCAAGCAAAGACTGACAAATTAAACCAGAGTATAAACAAGAGATTTATAACAAGAGTAAATCAGATGCTAACAGTGCTTGTCTCAACTATAAAACATCTCTGAATACCCTGCTTTGAGATGCTTGGTGAACAACCTCACAACATACTTTCAAAAAAATGCCTTTTTAGATCTCAAGCTGTTCTGCCTTTAGCCATGTGCCACATTGTACACCACCCAGCAGTGACCTCACCAACAGAAACGTGGTGACTGGCATGATTGTAGCCCTCCTCGGGCACACGCAACTCCACAACTCAACACGGGTCGACAGTAGATTTACAGCTTTCACCCAAGCCGCCGTTAACTTAACCTGCGAACAATACAACTGGGAGCTTCTCAAAATCATGTACCATTCTGCAGTCGCTGCTTGTGTCAAACGTGATGCTGTGCACATAGGGAACACCTTCCTGAACAGGTCAATATCTAAGAATAATACTAATACTTCCTAATCTCATGTAGAACCGCTGAACTTACAATACCATTTGACCTTAAATAGTTAACAATGCCAAAAAGGTCAATTCTGTGTCACAAATGCATATTTATTGATGACGTGCTCTTCATTAGAAAGCAGATGCTACCATGGTGACTGATGCTTCATTTTGAGTGGCTCCTCAGTAACGCAACATACTGTACTGGACATGAATGTAGCCGACTATAACACATTTTGTAGAACATCTACAGCAGTCTATTTTTCCTAAAACGGCTTAAGTAGGCAATCCATCGCGACATCTTTTCAGGATTTTGTTTCGAGGGTCACACTACAAAGAAACGGCACAATAGGAGTAATTAATCATTTGTGCTGCGCGGCGTAGTAACTGCAGTAAGATGCAAGCACAGCTTCAAGTCCTCCATATCGGCTCAGCCATGAGACACAGCAACAGCTTTGCCTCAGCGTACTGAACACCATAAGCTTATTTGACTGAATAACTATTAGACAAATGTGGTCTTGCCTGCATGATTTCCTTTTTTTTTTAATTTGTTGTGTACAAGAAACATTGTGAACTGTATTTTTTGTATCATTGAGATTGTGACTGTTGTTTTTATTATATTGTACATAAAAAGCACTTTATTTTAATTTTTTAAGATAAATGAATAAAATACATGTTTTGACACATGCAAGTCTGAGTCCATTTTATGCCGAAGGTTGGTCCTGAGCTTTCTTCATCGAGGGCATGCATGAGATAAACTTTATACCAAATTTGCATATAATTTCAGATGTGAAAGTGGGACTATAAACAATTGCATATGGGCTAAATCAAACTTAAAGGGTCAATCCACCAATTTGACACAGTAAAGTGTGTTTACATGTCTCAGGCAGTACGACTGCATATGCGAAAAAGGAAAAATAAAGCCTGTTGTGGCTTCAGAGGAAGCTGCATGTTATCTGATAAATTGCCTCCAGTGATGTCACTGTGGTTGGAAAAGGAGGAAGAATGCCTGGAATAAAAGACTGTCTGGTTCTGCTGTATCAAGTTTGATCATTTGTTATTAAGTTTTCCATTATAGTTGTGGACTGCCTTTTTGAAATCTGGCGCCTACATTACCCACAATGCTAGGTAACCGCTGAGAGACATCACTGGAGGTAATTTATCAGATTACTTGCAGCTTCCTCTGAAGCCACAATAGACTTTACTTTTCCTTACTGCCCGAGAACTGTAAACACACTTTAATGTGTAAAATTGTTGGAATGACCCTTTAAGGTTACAGTTGCATCCATTTTTAGAAGATTTGTTATGGATAAGAAAGCCAAAATGGACTTCAGATGTTCCAAAAAACATCTTTCCTCTTCTGGATTGCTGTCATCAAAAATAATTGATGAGTAATCCTCCATTATTATACAGACTATTGGTAATTTAATCAGTTAATTAATCGTTGAACTAAAAGTCCAATTCATTAAGTGATTAGGTAAATTTACATATAAATCATATTATTCAGAAAAGTGTTTTTAAAAAAATCATCATCATCACTCAATCATTTAATTTGGAAATGAATCATATTTAATTTTTTCGGCACTGAAGTGATGCTCACATTAGCTGATTGCCACCAGCTGCTTCATTTAGGCCGTCGCCGACTACAAGCTGACTTGTAACGTCCAAACATATTCATGTGGGTGTAAAATGTGCCATTCATAACCTGACACTTGTCAGTCCTACTGTGCTGACAGGCTCATGCCAGCGCTGCGGACCGCCACCTCCCCGACCTCCTCCTCATGTTCTAGATCTGTCTGTACTGTTGATTTAACTCGGATTTAAAGTGTGTGTTGATAAGTGTGTTTGACTAAACTGCAGTCGATGTGTCACACCAAAAAAATCTGAAGCTTTGATGAGACCCAACACTGAGAGTGATGCTGTGAGAAAGGCTTAAGCGCCTCACGTCCAGTAACAGTATATTAATTCTGCTGCACACCATCGAGGGCAGCCCTGTCATAAACGTTTCAGCTCTGCGAATCAATACTTATTTATTTTTGGAGGCTGTGTGTATCTGCCACCCAGAACTAAATGATGTGCACTCGGCGGGGACGGAGAGGAGATGCACAGCACAGGTCGAGACTGGGTTTGATTTTCTCACCAGTCTGTCTCACTGTTGTGGGCTTTGAAGAGAAAAATTCCCGAGAAACGCTCTAAAACTCTCCACCAACACCGCCCTCGAATCCACATCACGGCTACTTGAATATCAAGGAGCATAAAGTTTCCTCTTTAATATCTGCTCATGCCCTTTCTCACAAGATGTTTATGTATCATTAAGCGTATTTTCTCTGGAACATTCAGTTTGTTTTCTTCGTCAGTTTATGACCACAGCTGCCGCAAACATTGAGCAACGCTCCGCGTCCTCCGACACTGACCGTCTCCAAACATCCAGCCTGTTCTGGTGACTCACGCTTTACTGTATTATATTAAGGGCCACATTACAGATGGTGTCTTCTGAGAGAGAGAGGGAAAAATCTATTATCGTAAATGTGCCATTGTCTTATAATGGCAGATGCTATCAGACCATTCCGGCAACAGTAAAGTGCTTGAAAGAACAGAGTGAGCGTGCAGTTTTTGAATATAGATTTCAGCCATCTGGCCTCATAAACAAATACCAGAGTCTCACTGGAACATATGTTAATCTCTGTTTCTGAGAGTAAAAAACAAACAAAGCAAAAAACAGATTTATAGCTGATTGTTCGCAGATATTCACACGAAACATTAAGCTGTCGTGCGGTTTCCAGGGAAGCAACCTGTTAGTACATCGATACGTAGGCGCCACATTTAAGAGATTAAACTTGTATGACAGATCACTGAAACTGTTACCCAGCTTTAACAACAAATGGTTATTTTAACATGCGGTGTACCACCAGGCTCTTACTTTGGGACCCTTATTATTTTCTTACACGTATTAATGATTTTTCATTAGTTTGCTTTGTAATGATACAAACATGACTTTATCACATTCAACCTCTTCTGTCACTTTTAACCATTTTCTGGTGACATGCTGTCGTATAGGGTGTGCAAATACAACCATGTGTTGTCTACCTACAAATGCTTAGTAAGGCAAAGGTTTGGTATTTTGTAAGTCCTGAGTAAATGGTCGTGTTTGTTTGAAACGGTAGGTCTTGTTAAAAATAATGCGCTGTGGTTGATCCTCCAGGCACCACGATCAGCTTCTGATATCATACACCTGGTCTGCACCTCTGACACTTTTGATTTTCTGATATTTTCTTTAGAGATGTGTGAACATAGACTCTAAATCTTTCGATACAGTAGCTAATTAAATAGCTTATAATCAATACAATCCTCTTCACTGTCTTACCTTCAAATCTTCATTCTTACATTCAAATCATTAAACTCAAAGAGCCGATGTCAAACTTGTCCATCAGTGGATCCAGATCTGCCTGGTGTTGTTCGACCTGGCTGCGCTGTAGGTCAGGGGAGGAAAAAGTCTCAGGACATTTAGTTGGCAGGTTTGAAAGGGTTTTTGAGATAGCGACACGTTGACTGCACACACAGAGATTTTTACACAAAGAAAATGCAGATTGAGAGCAGGGACGAGAGGAGGAGGAAGGTGGAGATGGCACTGATGACACCGTCAGTCAGTAGCTGCTCTCTACAAAGCTGCTGAGCTGAGAACAGTCCTTATCCTTGGCTTGACACTGCAGTGATGCAACTCCTCTGAATATTTCTTTATTTTTTTATCACCTAATTATGCCATTTCCCTGGACTGAAGTGCTATAAGAATGGGTCTTTCATCTTCTGGTTTTCTTAATTTGTTTGGGACAGTTTGAATTAAGATGAATTGTGACTTTTTTTCTCCGTCCTCAGTGGCAATTATCAAGCATAACATTCATTTCTGCTGTGGAAAAAAGGGCAGGTTAGACCGGAGTGAATAGCTGAATAGAAAGCGAGTGGCATCATCCATTTCTCCCTTTTCAGATCTGTTTAACAAAGCAAAAAATCTTATCATCAACCTTTAGAGTCACAGTCTTATTAGACTGCTGTCCTGTGCTGTTGACCGTGAGATGCATCAGTCGATTGAATATGTAATTAAACTCTGTGCTGACCTCACTCGTTGTCCGTTAGTGACTCCAGATATTCTCGGAAAGAGTTTAATTCCCCCAGACCAAAATTTCCAAAGACTCGAAAGTATGATTCAGTTATAATGTCCTTTGAGACGTGGTTTGGATGCTTGCACTTTAGAGGGAAAGGTGAAAATACAATGATGTGGACGTGTGTGAGAATGGAAGGAAAACAGCAGCGCATACCTGAATGAATGTGCAAAAATGTGTAAAATAATATCCTTATCGAGAGTTTTTAGACTTTAGATTATAATATGCTTCTTGTCTGAGGTTAATGTCACTGTGGATTTGCACACAACCCCTCCTTTGTGTTCGGGCCGATAATCAGAACCGACAAAACTCAGGCTCACATCAAAAATAAGTGGACGAGCGTGAAAGCGAAAGGAAAAATACGCCCATGAAATATCACGGGGGTGTAATTAGTTCTTCAGCTCAGCTGCGTAAAGAAGTGACGGATGGCCCCTCTAACATCCAGACATTTATTGACGGTCTGTCCGTCCAATTTTAAATGTTAAACTCTGTAGTAGGTGCTCGCTTTTTTTGCTCCGTGCACCAGTTGTAATAACACTGTCAAACTACATCACGATCAGCCTCCATCTTGTTTTTGATGACCACTTTGCAGCTGTTTACAAAGATGTCTCATAAGAATCAAGCCTGCAAAGTTACTAACTGACACGTCCAGTGACCCAAAAACAGCTCTGCCTTATGCACCCGCATCAGGATTTGTGATTACAACTTATTCTACCGTTTGCACCAGCGTTCGTGTTAATAGAGACGAGCCCAGAGTCGGTGTCGAGCTGAGACCTGAGACCCCAAAACCGGCCTCAACGCAGTCGAGACATCCTGCAGGACGCTCTGCTCAGACAGGACGCTGCACTGTGAATAAATCTCACATTATTGATGTCCTAACACCCCTGCTGAGACAGAGATCAGCTGCCAGCAGGAATAATAGGCCTCTTCCCTCACAGTGTGTGTGTGTGTGTGTGTGAAGGCTCTCATGGTCACATGGGCCGAGCTGACTGTGACTGTACGGAGGACTCTCATCCTTTCCTCAGAGTGACTCAGGGTTAATAAAAAACAAAAGGAAGCCTGTCCATTCCCACCTTTCTCTCTCTCTCTCTCTCTCTCTCTCTCTGTCAGCCTGTCTCTGTCTTCCTCTCGCTGCACATCTCCACGTCTCCTCTCTCTTTTGATGCCCCGCGACAGATCCCATTTACTTTCAGCGCCAGCCGCTCATCTGCCGTCACCGACCGTTTGATGAAGAGCAAAGACTCTAATTTGCCATTCATGATTAACAAATCACCGCGCTGTGGAAAGTGCCTTTTTGTTTGGCTCAGCCTTGAAAACAATTACAGTCGAGTTGTATTTCAGCCGTGGTTGCGTTGCATATTTCACGGCGACGCTCTGCCGATGGCGAAATTGAAAAGCAGATTTACTTTTTCACAGGCAATGGAAGGAACTGGATCTTTTATATCGGCCTGGATCTGACTTCCGGGGTCACACACATCATCTCATCTCCCTACAAACCTGAGTATTCACATTATCGTTAAATGATGATGATGATTTTAACTCATCTGTTAACAACCCAAAACCTGATGAAAGAGACTGAGAGTGTGACTTAAGTACTGAACACAAGGACAAATTTGAGTTTCTACTTTCTGCTCCACTACATTTATCTGGCAGTTTAAGTTACTAGTTACTTTTCAGCTCACAACCTACCTGTGCAGTGAAAACCATGTGTCTCTAAATCTCAGGCTTTAGCTCTTACAATCCCTGGAAATGTCTGTAAAATGATTATTAGGCATGTCCCAGCATATCCCAAAGTAAATTCATAAGCTGTTGTTGAACCATTTGGAGTGCAGGCAGGTTACAGGCTGTCAGGAGGTCTTTAAATGCCTCTGGCATTAATCTATAGGAGTCTGAACACGCTGAATTATATATTGAATTTTCCTTGCTTAGAAAAAATAAGCCTGCAGATGACCTGTAGCTGCCCCCATCAGCTGGGAAACACAATGGGTCCACATCATGCAGCCTTACATGGTCCAAGTTCAAATTATCAGATGAGATAATTAGATGAAAATGAGAATCTATCTAATGATTTTCTGAGGAAATATTCTATGACATCAACCCCTGCTTGAGAGTAACGGGTGCAAAAACTCATTATTGTTCTTTATTTCCTTATTTACATTTATGGAATTTATGAGAATCAAACTGACAACCTACCTCTAAAATTAACAACATGTGTTTGTTTCCCTGCACTTTTCTATACACAGCAAATGTTCGTCATGATGTAGCAGCATGAGACCCACCTTAGGAGAATAACAGCAATCTAATAGTTTACATTTGATGTATGAATCTCCCGTCTCATCATTATTTACAGTATGAAGGAACTATTTCTGTGTTAAGACATTTTGTACAGACTAGATATCAACCAGTTGCATGATTTATGAAATCAGTCATTTTTTGGGCAGTCATTATCAAAGTGGCTGCAGCAGCGTCGCTGTTTAAAAGACGTCTTCTTTACAGAAAACAAGCATGATTAAAACACCACGCTGCCTTCACCCTCAGCATAATGAAACAGGAGGAGTCCCCGCCAGTGGTTATATTTATCAACATAATGAGCACGATAATCACATATTTCTTCAGAGGTGAATTAGACGATATTTCATGTGGCTGGCAAGCTGCTAAGTCTGGCTTTATAGATTTAAAGTATACGTTTGATAGAGATGGCGATAAAATGGGGTGATGAAAGAGCGACACAGGTCCCAAACCCAGAACGATAGTATCACTGCATGTGCCTTGGCTAATTGAGCCACCAGGATTTATCACAGCAGCCGGCTGGAGGATGTATAATCGAGGGAAATCGGTTGTTTTTCGATCAGACTCACACCTGGGCTCCTTAATACAAGCACAGTGTTCCACTGTTGGCTACTGACCTTGTAATCAGGGGGATAGCATGTCCGAAAGCAGATCATGTGTGCTGTCAAGCAGTGGATCTTTGAGGGAAGAGTGAGTCGAAGCCCCAGGACTTAACTCAAAACCTCCCTGTGCCGGTGGGACATAAACCAGTGGATGTACTCTTTACTGAACCGTCGTACAAGCATGATCTTCTCAAGCCTTTTTGAGCATCATGTAGGAAACAAAGTACAAAGTACAAGGTACGAGGTATGAGGTAATTCTATGGTCATTATACAGCACAGGGTTGTATAAGGGAATGAAAGTCTGTAAACACCTTCATGCGAAACAAATTACAGAACATGTATACAGTTATAAATATACAAGTATGTATAAACCCGCAGTGCATCTTTTGAATCTGCATCAGGGTGAATGTAAACAGCAGCAACAAGATGGTGATGATAATGTGGGCGGCATCTTCATGTCAAACGTTCGACATCTGGGAAACTCTGTCCATCATGAGAGTGAGAGTGTGAGAGCACCAAGCATCGATGTTATAAACACAGAGTCCATCCGTCGAGTGCAACAGCTTGATCCAAGATGTGATGGAGGTCCCTGTGGGCACAGCAGTCTCCGATTGTTTGGCCAGCCTGTCTCCCATTTTGTCAATTTCCTTTTCCTGCAATCAGACATTAGCCGGGAGCATCGTTAAAACTAAGATGTATTAGCATGGCTCTTATTCTCACTCTCTTCCTCCCTGGTCAGGTTGTAGCACTCGTAAACACTAGTACTCAGAAACTGCGCCTTCAAACAGGCCGTCAGGACTTCCGTAAGGTTATGACGTCACACTATACAGTCATCACCTGTCAGCTACTGCAGAAACACCAGCAGAGCTGATGCCGAAACACAGTGGGCGGTGCCTGCTCAGGCCTGTGAGAGCTGACCAATCAGAGCAGACTGGCTAAAATGAGACAGGCACTAAAATGTAGCGTTCAGACAGAGGGTGAATAGAGGTGCGGCAGCATGGACGGTATGAGAAAAATAGTGTGGTTTTTGAACATTAAAGCATGTAAACATTTTCTAGTATACACCCAAAATAAACGTATGAACCTGAAAATGAGCATGGAAAATTAATGATTCTGATTCTAGCTTCTTAAATGTTAATATTCTGGGGTGTCTTTAAGCTCTATGACAGAAAACAGAATATCTTTCTTTAAGTTGTGGACAAAACAAAACATTTAAAGGTTCATCTTGGGTTTTCTGATCGCCATTTTTCACAATTTTGTCACATTTTACAGACCAAACATCTAATCAATTCATTCAGAAAATAATCTGCACATTAATCATCAATGAAAATAACCAGCTGCAGCCCTAATTTGTCATTAACTGCACACAGTATGAGGCTGAAGCTGGATTTCTGAAGAGCGAGGGGAAATATAGGGTTTGACTTCACTTGAAGACGGTGAATGACTACAGCTTGTCTTTACTGCGGGTAATTTGAGGCCGTATTTAACACATGTAAAGCCGAGCAGCCACAGAACACTGTTGTCCATCGTCTCTCCAATTTGTCCTTTGACACTGGACTATTTAACAGTGTAAATAGGAGCGCACCGGTTTCTTTTACAACAATGCAGTCTTCTCCTATCTCAATAAATTCAGCAGAGAAGGCATAAAGAGATGAGGCGTCTTGTATGAATTTAATTAAATGAGCCGGCTCTCGTCTTTTCCTTTTGCGTTCTGTGTCTCATTACCGCCGAGCTCCTTTTCCTGGTCTGTTTTAAGAAAAAAACTCGCCAGACCCCGCTCAGTCTGTTGGGCCTTATGCTGGAATTTAAGTGAGATCTACCCAAAGCTGTGAGCAGGGCATCGCGGATGATAGCGGATAAGGTTTGAATTTTCTTGAATTTAGGCAACTTGCTGATGCTGCGTTTGTTCCTCATCACTATTCAGCTCTTCAGCTACTCCCCCCCTCTCCTGCTATCTGAGATGGAAAAAAAAAAGAAGCTAAACTGGTGACTTAATTATACGCCCTGTAATCTGAGAACTGAGGATACAAACCCGCTGGATTTCAGTAAGTAGACACACAGCTTATTGACTATAAATAGGCTGAGCTGTAGCTCACTGGCACCATAAAATATCAGCAATATGCACTTTGGTTGGAGGGATGACAGTCAAATGTGCCGGAATAACAGTGCTCGAGTCTGTGTGTGTGTGTGTGTGTGTGTGTGTGTGTGTGTGTGTGTGCGTGTGTGTGCTTCATTTCGATTGCATGCTTCGATGTGTTGTTGTAACCCTCTGAAGCAAAGAGAGCACACACCCCTTAACAAACACAATTCATATGCTTTACCATTCTGACAAAACCCAATGTTAACCAGTCTGAATAAGGGTCGACAAAAATACCTTGTTGTGTGCTTCCACCTAGTGGTCGCAGCGCCTCCAAAGTATTATAACGTCTGCTGGCACACTTTATTTAATTACAGTGAATTTGGCAGACTCCAGGGTTACACAACACAGACGTAGCCTCCCTTTAACCACAAGTTACGAGGGCAGGATGTGATATCTTGGCCTATTTATTGAATAAAGGGATAAAGAAATATAGCTAATATGTAACTATGTAGGAGATCCTGTATGGGGAATGCAATCCCTTATCGCCACTTATCAATTACGTCTCTCAGTGTTTGTTCTGTGTATGTGGAGGGTTTCTCCTCTGAGCAGCCCATGATCGGTTAACTTTGTAGTGCGTCTCGCTGCCATCCTGGATTTTCTTCCAGTGGACTGCAGGAGTTTGGCACGACTTTGTGCACATAGTACTGCACCCATAATAGCCCACTGCGTTTCTCTGGTATGCACACATTGCAGAGTCTGATAGACGACTGACGTAAGGAGGTCATGAGCACACTGTGCTGTACCTGCTTCACAGATACAACCACTGTTCACGGTATGAAGCCAACAGGTCGGTTGGCACATTCGCCATGCCTTATTTAATTTGTTGTACACCTGGATTCTTACAGGCAGATTAAAACAATCTATTGAGTTTCTTCAGGTGAATTGTCTCTTGTCAGATTGTTAAGTGTTTATCCACAAATTAGATGACGCTGCTCTGGAAGGACCTGCCTGAGGAAACGAGGTTGAGACAGTGTCTTCTTATTAGTCTCTGCAGAACAGGAAAGACCAGGTTATGCTTTCTTTTATCAGAAAGCATAACCTGATTTGATCTAATTTCCCTCCTTATTTTATTGGTTTTAATTTTTGTTGGTTATTATTTAAGTTGTGTTTGACGTGTGCTCTATAAATAAAGTTTGTTATATTAAATAATTTTATAGAAACTACTAACTAGCATTCTTATCAAGGACATTTTTGATTATTCAGTCATACTAGTGGAAACATTCCTGGTAAAATATATTTTCATATATTTGTGTTAGACATCAGTCTTTCTAGAAAATGTATGGATTGAGATATTTATTCATGTACAGGGAGGTCTTAAATCGTTTCAAATGTCCAGGTGAAATTATAATTAAGCTTTCATCACAGCTATTATTCACCTTTTGTTTATAGAAAATACTTACGTTTTAGTATTTGCAGTTATTTAATGTTATACAAATGATATAATTAGCAGAATAAACTAAGGAAAATTTAGTAAATAATGTAATTACTGATGGCATCCACAAGATGAAATTTAGTACTCCCACGATCATCATGTGATCATACCACACAAACTGTCTTCCAACACCAACATTCAGAGTAACTCAAGCAAGCATGAACTAAAAAGATACACTTTATTTAAAACCAGCAGGGGACATTATTGTACAAAAATACACAACTGGTACATGGATGCTGTGTGAAGAAATTGTTCGTCTCTCTCCTGCCGATTACACCACCGATGCTCTTCTGCATGCAGCAGCAACATGGGACAATCGCTAACTTCAGACATAATTTTTACTGAGAAAAATAACAAGTCCAACAAGCAATGTCATTTTGCCATAGGGAAGAAGGAGGATCCTAGATTCTTGATTCTAGACAGACATGGCAGACCCATTCTCATAAATATCAGGAAGAATGCTGAACATGGGATGTTATTGAAACACTGAGTTGAACCCGTCCGCGACGTCATTCTGTGGCCTACTTGGTCTTGGTGCCTCCTTTCGCTCCTTCCCCTCCTTCTCCTCCTTCCCCTCCTCCATCAGCCTTTTTCTGCTTCTGCTGCATTATCTCGGCATCCCTTGGAGAGAAAAAGGGCGGTTTAAAGAGACTTTGTTAGGGCAGACTCTACTGTTTCACAGAAAACAGAGATGCAACTAATATGTACTCCTTTTCAAGCACATAGGTGACAAGAGTTATTAGGACTGGGATAGATTCTCAAGTAAAACTTTTACCAAAATGTACAGTGAGGTTAATTTTGCAGTATCAGCTAGATTGTAACAGTCTGCATATCCCTACATGACAGATCAGGATAAAACATGCAGCGCTGCTAAAGTACATTGCTCAAGTTTGTGAGCATCCCATTCCTTAAATGTCATGCAGACTGCTGCCTACCTCTGCTTGCGAGCAGCAGCAGACAGCCCATCGTCGCCCCTCTTCCCTTTAGAATGGTCAGTGTTTTTTTTCGCATTCTTCTGGCGTGCTAGCTCACGTTGGTTTCCTCCTGCAGGTCGGACAAAAAGAGAAAGGAAACGACAATGTAACAGGGCACCTTTAGGACCAACACCTCAGCTACACCCTTGAAATCCTACTTCTAATAATAATAAAAAAAAATACTAACAAAACAAAACAAAAAAAGGCACTTCGTAAACGTTTGACGTTGTAACGTAAAATAACGTACAATGACAAACGGCTCCTTCCTGTTTAGCACGGCTCTGTGGTGGCATAAATAAAATTGGTGCAACGTATAAAAGCAGCCGACGTGGCACGGGGGCGCTCCGGAGCAGCGTCTTCCGTCTTTATCGCGGATGGTCGTTCCAGTGGGCTAATTAATGACAAGCAACGATGGCACAGCCACGTTTGAGGACATAAAAACGAATATGAGCACCTTTGACAGTCAGGTGTTAAAAAAATGATCCGCTATGTACGCTAATTATGGCTTTCCAGAGGAGCGAGGCTTCGACTAATAGCTGGACTCCAAAACGGCCCAGTGGCCCGTCGATGTTGACTTACTAACGAACACAATAAAAACACACAGCTAAATAAGCCACATGCACACACTGCAGCAGCAGAAGCATGTCAACTCTGCTTTAACACACCGACGGCACAGCCACTGGCGGGATTTGTTTACAACCGAACGGCGACAACACTGGCATGAAATCTGAGGAGGAAAAAAAAGGAGACAGGGTTACGTCCATTTCAGCAAATAGACGGAACCCGGGTCGGCGGTGGCCAAGGGCTAACGGCGAAAAAACAACGACCACAGACTACGTGCAATCGAGTTAAGTACATGGATGTCTTACAGTCAAAATATATGTCGATACCCACTGGTCATGTTATGAATCGATGCTTCTCTCGCCCGAAATCCAAATCAGCTCAGCCAAAGGGCCGTCGGTTCCCTTCTCGTCGCTCCAGTCGCTGTTGATGCTTTTGGTTGCGCCTCCGTGGCTGCCAAATATGCGCGAGACTTCCGGGCGAGAACTAGAACATTCCGTCTCGCCCTCCCCGGGTTGCACTGCGCATGCGCCAGATATGCACGCATGAATTTAAAGATCAACGATTGATTGAATCACAATGACAAAGAGATGGAGGTGAGGTTATTTAAAACGTTTAATTAAGCAACAGGAGTAATCGACACATTCAGTTTAAAGCCATTTTAAAAAATCATTAGGCACCCATTAACCTTTAAATGGGTTTGTTTCATTCATTTAGTATTACATACAGTGCCTATAAAACGTATTCACCCCCTAAATTGTTTTTCCGCTTGTATTGCTTTTATAAATGGAATCAAAAACATATACAAAAAAATAGAAAACAAAACAAAACTACTGAAAGTAATGTCAATTAAAAATATCTAGAGTAAAATAAGTGATTGCACAAGAATTCACCCACTTCAAGTCAGTATTTTGTAGATGCACTGAGTCTGTGCGGATAGGTCTCAATCAGGCTGGACACTGCAATTTTACTCCATTCTTCTTTGCAAAACTGCTCAAACTCTGTCAGGTTGTATGGTGATCGAGCCTGAACAGCCCTTTTCAAGTCCAGCCACAAATTCTCTATTGGGTTGAGGTCTGACTAAGCCACTCAACAACATTCACCTTCAACCATTTCTGTGTTGCTTTCTCTGTGTGCTTCAGGGTCATTGTCTTGCTGTAAAAAAAAAAAAAATAATCTTCCCCCAAGTCGTTGTTCTCTTGCAGACTGAATCAGGTTGTGCTCCAGGATTTCAATATATTTTGCTGCATTCTTTTTACCCTCTATCTTTACAAGCCTTCCAGGCCAAAATGCTCCATTTTTGTCTCATCAGACCAAAGAACCTTCTCCCAGTTGACCTTGGAGTCTCCCACATGCCTCTTTGAGTGAGCTCTAGTTGAGATTTAATGAACAGTAACTTTCTCTTCGCCACTCTCCCATAAAAGCTTTGGCGTGTGAAGAACCCGGACAACAGATGTTGTATGCAGAGTCTCTCCCGTCTCAGCTGCTGAAGCTTTTAACTCACCTATGTGTAGTCATAGGTGTCTTGGTGGCCTCCCTTACTAGTCTCTTGCACAGTCACTCAGTTTGTGAGGACAGTTTGCTCTAGGCAAATTTAAATATGTGCTGACCTTACATTTCTTAATGATGGATTTAACTTTACTCTGGGGGATGTTCAGAGACTTGGAAATATTTTGTATCCAGCCCCTGACTTATACTCTTCAATAACCTTTTCACAGAGCTGCTTAGAGTGTTCTTTTGTCTTCATGGTGTAATTGTAGCAGGAATACTGATTAACCAGTGACTGGACCTTCCAGACACAGGTATCTTTATACTACAATCACCTGAGACACATTCACTGCACTCAGGTGATCTCCATTTCACTAATTGTGAGACTACTAGCACCAATTGGCTGGACCTCTGTTGAATTAGGCACTGTATGTAAGTGTTTTGTTTAAGTTTGTTTGTTTTCTCTGATTCAGCGCATCCAAGTGCTTCTAATGGGGATCCTTCCATAAACATAGACAGACATAAATGAAATGCCACCTGCTATAAAATAATATTTTTACAATTATTTAATTTTAAAAATATGTAATCAAAATTTTGCCATTTTAAAACTTCCCTACTCTTAGGAAGGCAACAAGATCTAGTTGAAATCATGATAGTTGTTTTTCATGGTGCAGTGTGCAAGGTCAAAGACGATTCTTAATGCTCAGCTTTATTATTAGGGTTTTGATATTATGCTATATTGTGTATGGCAGTAACTGCTGTCATAATTACAGTAGCAGTTTTCTAAGTTTATTTCAGATTATATGATGGTCATGTATTGCTCACCCAGTCACTCAGCCTACAGAGTCTGAGGCTCTGATTGAAGGACATGGAGCCTGGCACTGTCTTCTGTCATGCTGGGCCGACGCCAAGATGGGAGACACAGTTGCTTTGTATCCAGTGCAAAAAATGTACTTCAAAATAAGTTCATATGCATTAAGTTTGGTAGCCAAACTCAGATTTTTATGGTCGTCTCTTAAATTGCTCACATAGAGGTGGCTAATTTCACCTGCTTTTTTAATGTAGATTTAATAAACAATCAATCACAGTTCACAGCTATTACAGCAACACAGCCAGCAGGTGGCAGACTAGGCTCAAGTAAAGTTGGAAAGGAACACTTTGAATACAAGTGAATCAACTGTGCACTGCCATTACTGCCAAAGAGACCACTGATTGTTTTAAAAATACATATTACAGCACAAGTATCTAATACCTGAATAGATACATTACATGCAATTTACTGGAAATGATGATCAAATCAGTTAGTTATGTTCCAGTGTCACCATGTAGAACAAAAACCTGAATAACTGATTTTGTTACTTTGAATTACAGTTTGCTTCGAATTAATTGTACAACAGAATAATGATAACACAGTATGATTTCACTGATATTATTACATCTTGGGTTCAAGTTAAAAACGTAATTCTTTTAATAGTAATTAGAAGTCTTATTTATGTTGTACAATAAAAGCCACACAATGTTTCCCTTGCAGTTCTGGTGGGTTGACTTTATTGACTGTCTGGCTGTTAAATAGGCTGATGACTGAGTCACGTCTGCCCAAAACTGAACTTTTACCCAGACGCTGAAACTATGAATAGAAGAAGAACGGCTCACTGTATGCAGCTGAACTTTAACGTGTCTAATGCACAAGTTGGCTTTGTGTTATCTCGAGGGGAACGTCTGATTGTGTGCAGCTAATTAAATAAAATGACAGGTTTAGAGGCTAAAATGTATTTCTGAAGAATCATCAGAATCACTTACAAAGAAGAAGAAAGAAAGAACTTGAAACTTAGGTTCAGTCATGGCTGTCGAGATGACAACATTTCTGCATTTGGAATAGAAATCTTAAAATGTGTTCATGGCCGTGGAAGTGAGCTTGTTGGGGTAGAATGAAGACAGGGTTGGGTTTCTTACAGAAAGACGAATACTGTATTTTAAGGACATAATTACTGTTTGAATACAATGAGCCATCAAACTAGCGCTGTGATTGTCTAGCCAACAGTCAATTTGGGTAAGGAATAAGATCTTCTTTGAATTTAATTATATGCTGTTGGTTTGTTCTGGTCTGCAGCCCTCTGCGTAATATTTCTTGTTGGATGTTCGGCTAAAAACGTATTCTGGCTGATAAAAGTAGAGCCCAAACATTTTTTTTGCTCTTCTGTTGTTTGTCAGGTTTCTCATCAAAGCCTTGAGGTCAAAATCACGTGCCTCCTCAAACATAATGAACGATCATTTAGAAACACAGCTTTGACACATGGTCACTCACTCCGCACTGACAGGCCGACTGTAAGCATATAAACACAATGTCAGTGAGCAGAAATGCTTATTTCTATACTCACATGAAGGCTATAAATGCAGTTTATTTTACACAAAATGTGACCTGACACTCTTTAACTCCCGTGTTGTGCTTGAAGCCAGTTGATGATAGTTGATGTTAGCGGACTCCATTTTTAAACTAACGTTAGGGACTGTTACGTTCTGTCAGCAGAGCGGAGAGAGGCACTGAGAATGTGCATAAAGTCACATCCTTTGGACTGTCATGGAAAATCTGACCTGGGTCCTTCACACAAAGAAATCCACAGTCCAGCAGCATTAAACAACTTAAAAAAGTTGTCCAAAGGCTTAAAAATTTGCGCCTGAAAGAGATGGGGAAAGTGTTGTCACGTCACGTTACAATACGCTCACATATGGTCAATAAAAAGTGGATTGATACATGTAAATTGCTACAGAGCCCCTTTAATTTCTTTAATTTGGAGGACTTGTTAAGCTAAACGCTCAACGCACAGCAATGCTTACAATGCTAATGTTTGGTAGGTAGGTAGGCTCATGTATACCATTTTTTCCACCTTTGTTTGGCGGGTTAGCATGCTAACACTTGTCGATCTGCACTAAACTCAAAGTGTACCGGAGGCTGACAGGAATGTCATTTGTTTTTTGGGGCATTTTTTAAATTTGACCTGATGATGGTGCCAAATTAAAAAGTCAAGGTTCATCCTGATGGAAAAACTAAAAATGTCTGAACCACATTTCATGGCAATTCGTCCAGTAGCTGTTGAGACATTTCACTTCAATCACAATGTGAACGTCATGGTGGCGCTAGAGGAAAGTTGAGGGGTTCAACAGAGTCATTAGGATTCATCCTCTGAGGATCATGAATGTCTGTACAAAATGTAATGGCAATCCAATAAATAGCTGCTGAGGTATTTTAAATCTAGACCGACCAACATGCTGCAGGCAGGGGTAAATGTCATGGACTGCTCAAATGATAGCTTTTATGTAATGTTTCACTTTTGAATAAAATGATGAGTCATCTAAAAGTTACACAGTACTTATAAAAGAAATAATATAACCAGTGACATTTTTATCTTAATCCCATCCTGATTGCACTGACTTTTTAAGGCAATATGGGATTTCCAGTTATATACTTACATGCATTGTATGAGTTATTTGACAATTTTTCTCCAAGGATTGTGGACCAAACTGTGCTGAGCACATATTTGTGTGTATTTCCACAGATGAAATATATCTTTCTATCTTTAGTCTCAGTCTCTCTTAAATCCCCCCCACCCTGACCTCCCAGATTGAGAAATGTGCATCTTATCATCAGCTTTTCTAACTTGTGAATCCAACAGAAATATTAAAACTACAGAGGAATGAGTGGAAAAAGAGAAATGGTTTCTGAATGCCACTTGCGTGCTGGAGCATGAAGACTTTAACAGTGTGTAGAACAGCATGTCGAACACTGCGGTCAGTTTATTGGGCTGGTGGCGACACGGGGCGACTGAGGATGTCTGCCTCTGACTTGTTTTCCCCACAGCTGCTTTCAGTGACAGCATCCTGCTTAAAGCAAACTATTTTCGTCTCCCAGTGCAATTATCACCACCTGGTAATTTTGACAATGTTGACTGGTTCTCCTTTTTACAAAGCCTCCAAATGTTAATGCCGTCCTCGTGTGACTGCTGCTGCAGTTCAGCAGCTCCTCATGTTGTCTGTCGCGTCTCCAATTTAATCAAATGGAGATGATGGCGAGGGAAAACTTTGTTTTCCATTAATTTCATACTAAATTTAACAGTAGGAGTCCTTGCCCTCTCATTACCTCCGGCACTTTTCCATACTGACTGCTTAGTGACAGACACCCTTTCACATGATCACATGCAAGTAAACTATTCAGTTTGGGCCTCCAGCAAGTGTGCGTGCATGTCCGACTAGTTAGTGCGTGCCGTGGGATAATAATGGGTTTTGCTGTTTAAGGGGAAATATGTTTGTGTTTGTGCTTCTGTATCTTTACTCAGTCCAGACTGGTGATAGATGATTCATGAAATCATGCAGATGCGAAACGCATACGATCTGACGTGAGGACAGGACAACCACCATTAATTTCTCCTCCAGCATTTTATTGCGCCGTAGTCACTCACAGGCGGCACTGCACTGTTTGGAGCAGTGTGTTGCTAACGCTGATCATGAAGTGGTGGAAGCACTGATGTGTGGCAGTATAAACTTAGTGTGACAAGCTGGACGTATGGTGCATTCTTCTCTGTCTCATTTCACCGCTGCCATCCATCACGCTGCCAGAGTCCTGCCCGCTGTCGTGAATGATTGATGGGACTTGCTGATCCCATCTTCTGCATTGCCTTAATGTCCCTCGTGTCCTGATTGTTGGAGCTAATTTTGACATGAGCCTATGAAATTGCTATGTTGCTATGCCCGTGCTGTATTGCAGACTACTGTACATGTAGGCCACATTCTACTTCTCTACCGAAAACTTCTATTTTTTGCCTGCTGGAACTTATTTGTCTTATATGCAAAATTTAAAGTATGTTTATCTTAAACTGTATATGTGTTCAAATGTGCAGTGATTTGGTTTCGACATGCATTAGGCCTGACTAATCCAGGCTCATATCTTATTTTCCAAAATGCTAAAAACTTTTTTAATCACTCTGACTGTGACTATATTAGAAACGTTTTCGCCTGTTTCTTTCTTTCAGAATTCTGATTTTTGTAAACATTTTGTGTAAAAAAATGTATTGGCTGTGAGCATTTCCATGATAATTAAGATCTGTACTGCAAATAGCCGACAGTACTTGAATAGGAACATACTTATAGAATATAGAACAATAATCACAGTCTGTAGCCATGGTAGCAGGCTATGAATTGCAACATTGCTTTCAGACAAATACTGACATACCAAAACAGTTAAATAGGTCAGTTGTCAACAGCTCCCACACCACTGGTCCCAAAACAACATGACCGTTAAAGTGTAACAGCAAGTATAACGAACCTTTGTCGTGCTGTCATCATCAATCATCAATCATCATCATCATCATCAATCATCAACAATCTTACTAACTAAAAGAAGAAAGTTAAATTTCATTTCAACAGAACAATTAACTGCTTCTAACTGCGGCCATCGTCAGCTGGTTAGCTCAGTTAGCCGCGCAGCTAGCAGTCCAGCTCGGAGTAACGTATACACAGCTAGCACCTGAGCTTTGGACCAAGATGGGCTAGCTAGTTAGCATGCTTGCTTAGCTAACTTTAGTATATCACCTCCACACAATACGTAGATGTCATCAAGTCAAAACAGTTATTTTTTCACATTTTGTTGATAATTTGAGTTGTTTTTTTATGTTTTCAATTAAAATTCTTACATGTTGCACCTTTAACTACAATTCATCCTGAGGGGGCATCAGTCTGGACCAAACCGATAGACCGAGATTGATAACCTTTCCTACAGCCACACTGCTAGCATGGCTAAAGATTGCTTGCTGACAGCAGCCGGCAGCGCCGATGGTTATTGTTTCAACTTTCCAACCACAAAAAGCGCCGTTTGGCGGTCGCTGTAAATATTTTATTCGAAGCAGTCCAACCTGAAAGAGCTCAATCACTGCGAAGAGGTTTTTGAAGCTTACTGTTCCCTCGAGACTAGAGACAAGAATGAGTTATGTGTGCTGCTCTCATGGGTATCACCCTCGATATTATATAAAGCAGTGATTCATTTCACCTGCGCCTTTGTCCTCCTCGTCACCGGACATAAAGCTTTCAACAACGTAAACACACTTTCCATTGTGGTAAAGAACATTAAAATAGGTTAATGTGGCCGAGGGGAATGTTTGCGTGTTGGCTCCTCTGCCAAAATGAGGGAAATTCTTGACAAGATAAAGATCGGCTTGAAGGGAAGGAGGGAAAGGGGTTATCCGTTACGTAAATTAATGTCTTTACCTTTCTCGTATTTCACTTTGGTTTTTAGACGACTCAAAACACAATTATTTTCCTCCTTTTTCTCAAATGCTGGCAAGTTAGAGCCCAAAAGAACAACAATCTGCACAGATTAAAAAGGGATGTGGAGGAGGGAGATTTCGCTGTTTTGAAGCGATTGAGACAAAATGACCTTCTACCTATCTCCCAGTATTTCCACTCCCATCTAATTTAGAGGCCATTTCTGCAGACCAGTCGGTACACCTTTTATCTCAAGTCTAACTGCCTTGCCTGAGGCGAACTTGCCTACTTGATCTAAAGTTATCTGGGGACAAAAGAAGGCACGTGAGCATCAAGGTAATTTCTCCTGGTGTGCAGATGTTGCACCGGTTGACCCTGTGCTGTGGAAACACCAAGCACGGTCCAGCAGGGGTGGAGACTCGACTGGATTGAATTTCACTGACAGGACTTCGAATGCAACCTTCTGAAAGCCCACAGAAGTTTTCCTCGACTCGAGGATTTCTAGTCAGGTGCACGAGAACAGAGGAAACACATGATAAAAGGATGTCTCGTACACATCCTGTAATGATTTGGCACACAACACAAAGTAATGAGCTCGCCTTAATGTGAGGAATGATTCATATTTTGAATGAAGGTTCAGATTTGAGGGTGTCCTTGCGAGCAGAGACGTTACCCTTAGATTCCTCTCTGTGTGACTCAGTGCGGTGACGAACACAATGCGTATGATAGGAGCCTGAGCACCAAGTGAACATTGCGAGGTTATCAGGCAAAAAGTACAAATTCAATTTGAGCTGCTGAATCACAAACGGGCTTTTTCAGCGCGTACGCGGCCAAACATGACAACCTGTCCTCTGATACACTAACTAAATGTTCTTTCACATGGCACGGAACAATAGCGGTCATCCAAGGAGAAAATGAGGGCTGTATTTACCACAGACACACTCCGTCTTTGTACTTTGTACCTTGTCTCCGTCGTGTCTTTGTGTCCTGATTTAAGTCACTTCTGCCACTAACAGCACAAAATGAAGGAATGCATTAAATCAAATGGTTAACACGACAGGCTGCTGATAAAAGGTCCCTGACAACCGGTACATTGCACTTTGATCCTGTACTACATCTAAAGCATTTGACTGAAATAAAGACAAAGCCTACAGACGAATCCATAAGGCTGTTGTTTTATGGATTTTCGATGCTCAGCTCGTCAGCACACTGAGCAGCACGGGCCCACGTCAAGACCGGAGTCATTACGATAATGAAATGAAATCATGACATTGTCCAGATGATGTGTTTTAGAATGGTTGCCAAGGTAACCTCCCTTTCTAAGCGAATGCATGATGTCCAGAGTATAGGGATGAGTAGATAACAGTGCATGGATCATCCCGTGTGTCTGACAAGGTTGACTGGTCCACAATCAAATTGAATTTGGAGATGGGATAATTGCACCAGAACTGCAGTGTACACTTGACACATGTAGACATCCTCCTCAGCAGTCAAAATACAGATCATCCGTTATTTTTTGCAAACATATTTGCTTGTTTTGGGTTATTTTTAGTTAAGATATCTCCGTTTTCATCTCCTCATCCTCCTGCCCTGTATGATGTCACCGCTGTCTGCCGGCTGACTCATCTCCAGTTTGTGTTCGAGCAGCAGACGATCTGACTGACGGCTCCACACTCTGCATGTAAAGCACAGAGAATTATTCCATCTCTGTGAAATCTAGAGGACGTGCGGCGCAGACTCACTGAAAGCACTCTGTATGCAAGACGTGTTGTTATTCCGCTGAGCTTATCAGCGTGTCTCTCACAGCACTTTTTGTGTGGCCAACACAGTATTCAGAACAACACATGCGAGGTGGACGTAATGCGACCAATTCTAGCTCATAAGAAGACTTTAAACGATGTGTTTACATGTTGTAGCTATCAAAGCAGTAGGCCTACACAACTGCCTGTGCTGTCAAGAGTCAATTCAGGTTGTTTGTCATTAGCCATGCTAGTGTGGCTCTGTAAATGAGATGTCGCTTGGTCATTCTACCTCTTTGGTTTACCTAAAACATCTCAATAACAGTTCCATAGATTGCCATGAAATTTTGTACAGACATTCTAGGGTCCAAGAAAACAAACATTTATGATTTTGGTGATCCTCCAGCTTCTACTCAAGTGTCACCATGAGGATGATATTTTTGGTTTTGAATGACATGGCTCAACAGCTGTTGGATATGGAGGCTCATTTCTGCCAACGTAATAGGGGAAAAAAGATCCTCGTATGTAATAATAATGAGAAGATTCTTCAAAATAATGACTTTGAATCTCAAACTATAAAACATATTTGTATTGTTGTGCTCTTTCACATAGCAATGACAGAAAGCCAGCTCGTTCAAGAGGCTTCGTGATGGTAGGCCGAGGTTAATATACTGAGAAAGTTAAAAACATATTTAGATACCAACTCATCATTTTATGATACAAAGTCACTATTTTTATTTTTCTCATTATAATCGTGTAATGTGTACTTGAGTGCTACTTTGCAAATGTTTGCTTGCTCACACATTAAACTAAGATGGCGAGAACAGTGTAAACATTTATGCCTGCAAGAATCAGCATGTTAGCATGGTCAGTGTGAGCACGTTAAAATGCTAACATTAGCATTTAGCTCAAAGCACCACTGTACTTAAGGGCCAAGTTATGCTAGAAACGGACTAGTTCAGACGAGTTAGAGGGTAAAGGTGTTTTAACTGTTCCACTGTTGAAGGCGGTGGGAAGTCACAGAGAGGAAATATGTGGAAAACAGTGTAGCCTAAACTTTCAGACATTGTATCCTCGCATTTAAAGTCAATACATCTGTTCAGTGATTGTGTGCAAGTTACAGACCATGTTGGATGCAATGTTGGATCATCACAAGTGTGTTTGTTCAAGTGGAAAGTCAGCATTCTTGACTTTAACTCATTTCTCTTGTGTGGTTCGTGTAAAGGAAATCACTCAAGCAAGAAACTGAACATTGCTGCTCCACTAAATAACAAAATAGAAAAAAAAATGTTCAGCACAAACTCACCAGTTTTCCCAAAAGAGCGACTCTAAAAGTAGCATCCCCATATGTAGCAGTCTCCTCCATGGCAACGTGCCTTTACCAGGCCTCAATTAGCTGAGTGGCAGGACACATGGGAACCTCTTACCCATCTCGAGACAGGGCTCCCGAGACCGGAGCAGAGGGGAGTGAGTACAGCAGGCAGGTTCTGTACAGTGAAGCCCATTATATTAAGTCCGAGGTGTAACAAATATCCACAGTAGCTTTTCCCTGAGAGGACAGGTGGAGACAAATATTATGAAGGGTGAAATCAGATGCAGCCTGCTCTTTTAAATCCTGCTGCCGCCGCTCCCAGGGCCCTTCAGCTTTAAAAGCCTATCGTGGATAATGACGGATACTTAACACAGTCTAGGTGTTGTGTGGGAGTCGGTGATTTCATGCCATTTTAACCATCATCATTTGAATCTCTACAAAACAGATGTTTGACATGGCAAAGATCCTGTATAGGACAAATAGCACAAAATAAATGTTGCATTGTTGTCATGTTGACAAGGAGCGAATTCATCGTTGATTTGGAGTCGTGGTTTAAGCACATTTGCCTTCCTGCTCTGTTTTGGTCTCCACCCACTCTCTGTCAGCTGCTAAATGCTCCGATGTGTGCGCCAGCTGGTTGCTAACTTTGTTTCTTCATTGGTTTTTTATTGTCCTGCGCAGGCTGTGTGCGGTCGGTTTTTCTAGCTTTTTCACCGAATACGACTGAAAATTGAAGCTGGTGAGAGTGAACAAAAACAGTAAAGCTACAGGCCGTAAAACCAAAACAAGGAGCTGACGGACATTAAAACTCCCTGAACTGTGCTGATTCTCGGAAGTGACGATGTTCACAGTACACTTTCTCCTACAGTTAATATATAAATGTGGATTATTTCAGCTTTAATTCAGCTCTTTTAGTTCCATTTACACCTACATGCAAACACGAGAGTGCTCGAGGTTACTTAATGTAATGTAAAAAATCATATATTTGCAATATATGTGGCTGAATTTGTTTCTTTTTTTTTTCGCCTGCCCTCTTTCTCCGTTTTGCTCGTTTTCTCCCACATTTACAATCTTCACTCTTCCTCTCCCTCCCTCTCGTTTTGGAAGTGTCGCGCAGCTGTGGCGATACGAAGGCAACCTGCCCTGAATAAGATGACGTCCGCGGCCTTGGTGAGTCATCGAGACCCTGAAGAGCAGCGGGGCTGAATGACTGCTCCCCCTCCGTAACGCTCGGGACGAGGCAGCTCCAGTCATCCAGCCGAACAACAGGCTGCTGACAGTGAGCAGCATTAACCTCTGAGATAAGACACTGTGCAACTCCATTGTGTGTTTTCTAGTCCTTTGACTTTCAAGTGTGATTACCTGGTCCTCGTACGTAATGCAGCTCTTGACAAGGCGCCGACTTTAATCAAGCTTCAAAGGGAATGGCATCATGTGGTGGCTACACACACACACACAAAAGAACACACTGATCTGTTTTTTTCTTAAAAGCACAGAAACGTGTCAGTCACCCAGAAAGCTTTACATGTTGACAGTCCTGCTCTGGAGCGTTGAAATATGTGCTGTTGAACAAGTGTTTTTCACCGACTGATAACTTAACTCGTCTCTGCATTCCTGTTGATTAACACGGCGATAATACTCAGGACATGTGTTGGCTTTCACCGATGCAGCCTCAGATCAGTCTCAGCACTTTCACATCTGTCCGTTGGTCTTTCCACCACTTTGGTCCAGACCGAAATACCTCCACGGCTACTGCAAACGATTGCTATGAAGGCTAGACTCTAAACTCAGCAGCTCACACCAAAACCATGTAGATGAATAAATAGCGCTACGGGTGAAAAAGGAAAAATACGCACATTTGATTTGGGGGTGAACTGTCCCTTTAAAGGCTTTAGCTTCAACAGAGTGTAAATCTCTGGTCACTACATTACCCCGCTCCCTCCGTCATAACATGGTTTGAAAGACACATCCCCTTCTTGGTCCCTCGGTGTAAACGCTTCAGTAGTCTGGTATCTGACTTTTATTGGATCGCTCTGTCACTGTGCCCCTGTGGTTATGGGAAATCGGCTCCTGCTCCCAATTACACAATCCCGTTCCATTGGCAGGCGCCGCTGGTTGTTGTGTTTTGTGTGTGGTGGCAGAAAGCTGGATTTGCCAGACCCAACTGATATTTTAATCAGAAATTGTCCAATTATGCCAATTATGCTGTAAAAACACAGACATAACCGTCCCACCACTACTGAGACTCGCTGTGAGCAAAGTGTGGTTGGTATTCAGCGCCGGAGCATTCACAAAAAAAAAAAAAAAACTGTCTGAAGACGGCGAAGGCAAACAAAAACAAACTGAGAACGGAAGGTTGAAAGATGGTGAGAGATAAATCTGTTTCGTGATCATCGTACAAACTATTAATAACGCCTCATCAGTTGCCAACAACCTTCTGACTACTTAAAAGCATCGACTCGGACGGCGAGACACAAAAGCTCTGCAGAGCGGCGATGTTTTGAGGATGTTTTCCGTGTCGGGAGGACACAGCAGCGCTTGTTTGACTGCTGTCTCTTTTCATGCGTGCAGTGATCAGTCACACCTGTACAGTCACTGTAAAACGGGTGGCTGTAAAGGGCCTGTGATCTCTATAAAACACCAAACACCTGGGTCTGCTTAGCAACGAGTATATACACGCATGTGTGTGAGCGATGGCACAGACACAGAGGAACACACACACACACACGCATTTAGAGGGAATGAAAAGCCCAATCCAAAGTCTGATTGTGTTTCTTTGTGGGAAAGTTTGCGCCCACCTACACTTTGAAGACAGTGAAAACAAATGTTCACATCTCAGATGTATGTGAACATAATCCACACACTGTGCTGAGTTAGCACATCGACCACATCCAGATTTTTGTCATCTTCTATCTTACGCGGTGCTGCGGTGGGTTCGGTTTCACTCAGGTAGCATAGTAACTTTAAAACGAGACCGACTGTGCTTTTTTCGTTTTTTCCCCTGTTTTATGGGTTCTTAAAAAAGATCTTGAAGTCAAAAAGGTCAAACTCTTCACCAACAACAGAAAACACTGCTCCTGAAACGCCTCGTCAGTAGTCCCGCCTTTAATTCTGTGACACTGTGACATCACACTGCGTCACTGTATCACATTAGCGTAATGCTAGTTTGACATATAATAATTACATTTAGCAGAGCTGCTCTGTTGTTGTTAGCTGTTAGCTGAGTCAGGCGTGTGTGAGCTGGCCAATCAGAGGAGCCTTAAAGAGACAGGAGCTAAAAAAGCATTTTAGACAGAGGGGGAACACAGAGCTGCAGCACAGGACATCAGAGAATATTGGTGTGTTTTGAGCATTAAAGCATGCAAACTTATTCTAGTAGTAACCCAAAATAAAATGATGAACCTGAAAATGAGCCTGATCTGTCTCATTTGCAGTCCTTGTCTTTGGACCCAAGTTGAAGATAACACAATACTAATTTTGTTACGCTAAACAGAGCCAAAGTTAAGGGCTGCAAATGAGAAGATCAATCCCATTTTTGTATGGTTAAAAGGCAGCTAGTTAGCCTAGCTTAGCATAAAAAAAGGAACAGGGGGAAACAGGTGGCTTCACATGACTCCAGGTAAATAATGGCAAACGGGCTCAGAGAGAGCAGGCACAGAGAGCACTTTGGTTCTTGTGCGCATTAAACAAATGAGATATAATGTGATAATTAGTGAGATTGAGGGGTGCTGATGGAGTCAGGCTAGCAGTTTCCCTCTGTTTACAGTCTTTATGCTAAGCTAAATCAACCAGCTTCTTGCTCTAGCTCCATATTTACAATACAGACTCAGAGAGGTGCAACACTTTTCTCATCTAATTCTTAAAAAGAAAGTGAATGTTTTGAAAAATTTTTTTTACGATTTTGATCTAGTCTTTCAAGACAACAAATACAATTTAACTTGTGTTTTTGTATTTGCTCTGTGGGCTACACAGCTCGCACAGAAAGACGACCTGACTGCTATGGACAGCTTTCAGTTGGAGACAGAGAGGTCTGTCTGTCGCCAACATGCCTTGCATGTAACACGCAGCCTTGAAATTCCTCCACCTCGGAAAACACCGAAGCCTTGAGTGTGGCTTAATGCAACAATGTCAGAAATCCTCACTGAAATTTACTCTCAGACTTTACTCACATACACGAGTACTACAAATCTGCATCCAGCAGTGAAGTTGTTATTCACGTGTTCTGTGAAAATTCGAAAAGAAACTGATTTATAGTGTTTCTTTTTAGATCAAACCAACATTTCACTCTGGATTTTACTTTTGAGGGCATATTCCCATGCAGGGGTCAGTCTCAGTGTTAGCCGCTCTCATGACTACTGACTAATTCATGAAAACATCAAAAGCGACTTCAAAATGTTCCGCACATCTTAGAGGGGCTGGGACAGACTTAAATGAAGCTCACGTTAAAGCATCCAGGCGATACTTGTGACATAACAGTTTCCTTTCCTCATGCACTGTAACGGTAAAGTGCTGAATATTTCACATATATATTTCCTTCCTGGTCTTCTGGATCACCTGCCGTGCACGTTTCAGGTGTTTTACCTGCGTCAACACAGCTGATTCAAATGATCAACTCGTCACAGAGCTCTGCTGAAGCCTGATAACGACCCAAGTATTTGAATCAGGTGTGATGAGGCAGGGAAACATTTAAAGCATCATTTTCAGAATCAATTTTAGTGCATGTATGTTACATTTTAGAAAATATGTGGAGCAATAATGCAAAATTAACCGATATAGCTGACTTTAGATACATGCAATGACACTTTTATCTGTATTTTGAGATGTCTCACAGTTCGTCCTTTTTAACCAGGTAGAAAGACGCCGAGGACATCATTAAAATAAATGAATATTTAATGGTTTTGATGATGTTATTCACCTTGGAGATTCAACTCTTCATCGCAGTCAACGATAGTCAACAAAATATTTACTGTCTGTGTGTTTTTCCCAGTTTTCTGGACTTCATCCTTCACGTTTCTCAGCTAAAATGATTATTACTAGTTGTTCAATTTCTGATTCAGGCTCCCCCGCCTCCAAAAAAAAAAGAAAATCAAAGTTTGAGCCTGTGAAAGAACACCATAAAGTGCTGAGTGCTGTTGAGCTTGATACCAGGCGAAGCGTTAGTCTCACATAAAGGGCGTCAGTGTGTCGAACCCGATACCTTCCCCAAATTCATAAGTGTTTTCTCGATCTGCCAGATACACCATCTGCCAGCTGAAAAAACAGCGTGTGTGTGTGTGTGTGTGTGAGAGAGAGAGCGAGAGCACGCTGGATTACAAATGTACACACCCTCTCTAAGCCTCAGCCTTTGAGTCATTTGCACTGTCTTTGAGAAATTTTTAGCCGGGTTTTCACAGCGAAAATGTGCGGTGACGTGTGCGGCGTGCATCATCGGACACAGAAAAACATGCTGCATGTGATGTGACTTTATGTGTTGCAGCGTGCACGTCAAGCTTGAAAGGTCACTTTCTCCAGATGACACATAAAGAGATAAAGCAAAGGGCGTAAATAACATCTCGGGGCTTCTGGTGACTTGGGTTTCGCCAGGCGAGCTGCATGGAGCCATTTTAATGTTTGTTTGGTTTTTGGGGGTGGTGGTTGTAGTTGTGGTGGCGGTTTCGGTTGTATTTTCACTTTTCTAAACAATTTCCCCTCCACCTCAGCCGCGACACTGTCTCGCTGTGAAGCTCCAGAATTGTTTTGTCGACTGGGAAACTTCACCCGACTCCCCATCGCCATGGGGCCAAGTTTCCCTTAAACGATCATCTTCATACAAAGTTTCATGACGTTTGTCGCCTTGAAAGGAAAATCCACTGTTTAACCACTGCAAAGTCTGTTTACAGAGTGCAAATGTGAAAAGTGTGTATAAAGACTTTTGTGTCTCTTCAGGGAACCCTGAGAAAATTGCCTAGTGACGCCAGTTGATTCAGCACTGGTTGGATCTGAAAACAAAAAGATAACCTGGGGATGTAGCATGAGAGTGAAAGTGAGATTACCTCTCATATCTGCTTGTGACTACAGTGGCTACATTAGCCGCTACTAGCACGAGACACTGTTGGCCTACGAGGTGCATTGTAGGTGATGTCGGCTGTTGTGGGAAAAAAGAAAAGACAATGGTTCTGGTTCCACGGCATCACGTTTAATCCTTTTGTCCTTTTAATTTCTTTTAATGTTAGTTGTATGCTCCTGTAAAGCACTTTGAGTTGCCTTGTGTCTGAATTGTGCTATACAAATAAACTTGCCTTGCCGTTTGTCTATCAGAGGTCGGACGTTGTGTAGAAGGAGTGCAATGCTAAACAAACACAGTCCTCAGTTCTATCTGATATTCAGAAAATGGTTGACAGTTTTCACCGCTAACAAAATCTCACCATGTCAAAATAATTTAACAGATTGTGATGGAATCTAAAACAAACTGCGGCTTATTTCAACACGTTTATGCTAAAGCTGCTGTAAGCGTCGTCATCCTTTTAGCTAACTTCCTGTCCGTTTCGCAGTTATCAGTCCCCTCCCTCCTCTCTACGTCGCCACATTTGCACGACTCGTTTATTCAAGCGTTTCTCGTCACTTGGCAGGAGAGCTTTTCCTGTTCCACCATCTCTACTGTATGTACCAGAACAGGAGGGTCTTGTTTTTCTGCATGTCGGTGAGCAGACAGGACCGCCTCTTTATGGAGTTCTCTGTCGTGATTGGATAAAGCGGGCAGGGATACCAGAACATTTATTTTCTTTTTAACTACATGAGTGGGCGGGAGAGACATGGGCTACTGACCAAACACTCTATTACAGTGATTACTGTTTGAATATGGAGCAATTTACACACTTATTTTAATAAAAACATGTCATTTACAGCAGAAGTACAGTAAAGCAATACTTCATTCTTCTCTTTTGGATGTGATTCAGCGATAAAACTAAAAATATGTTTTCAGTTTCTAAACTACACCCAATTTTAATGGAGCGTTCCAGTGTTACATTAAGTGCAGCTCGTTCCCATACGCAGCCTAATGCTGACAAAATGTCTTGGTAGATGTCCACGTTTTATTAAACATCTGCTCCCTTTCTTCCACTCTGCAGGCTTCGTATGGACGCACAGTTTCCATTACGTTCTCTCCACGAGGCTGCGATTTAATATCTATTATTCAACCTGACATAATGGACATGATACAGTTTTTTGACACATAGTGCTCTGCGCTGAAGAGAGGGGAAAACAGGAAGGGCAACGGCGCAACATGAACAAAGTGCTTGTAACCAGTTGCAGGTGTCCTGGGAGTCATTGACCTCAGGTGTGAATCGTCGCTCCCCGGGGGCCGGTGTGCATTAGCAGTTTCCCATGCAGCAGATGGCAAAGCACAGACAATGAGTGGATGAGACAGACGAGCCAGGTGAAGAAGAGGGAGGGGCTGAAATGGGTTAATCTCCCACTGCTTGGCTGTTGGGAGGCACGACTTCAAACCTACATGCGTCAGTGAGTTGAAGGGACGGACTGTCATTTTAACGTAATATCACACAGAATGTCGTCTTGTGTCGGCTATATGTTCTGTTTAAATACAAAGGTTTACTGGATTTTAGAGAGCGACGCGGCGATCAGAGAGCTGCAGGTCTTTCCTCAGATTCCTGGAAGAGCATGACGGGAAGATTCAGCACCACCTGTTCTTTGTTGACCTCCAGCAGCCCCTCCCCCCGCCTGTAATGTACTTTCATTCAGGGAGTAGCTTAGCAATTTAACTAAATAGGCTTACTTGTCGGACTCACCTGCTTGGCCGGCCTCCACCGTCGCTTGTGCGCTTTCTCCCCGTTATGCAAACACTTAAGTTGCTTAGTTTTGCCGTCATTCAGCTTAGTCATGTTTGCTGGTGTCTGTGCGCATAAATTCAACACGTGAACTTTCATTACAGATAACAGGTTTACCCACGGCGGGCTCGTTATCAGTTCGAGCTGCACCTGTTTTTTTGTTGGTTTTTTTTGCTGGTTCACTGTTGGACCTCAACCAAGAAGAAAAAAAAGGAAAGTTGGCAAAAAATGACGACAACTAAGCTAATTAACTCCTCAAGATAAGCATCTTTTCTGTCGAGGATTATTTGCAAACTGACCCACTTTGCGTTTGTCGCTTGGTTTTTCTTCTTTCTTTAGCTTTTCTTTCGCCCGTCTCCTCGAGACGTTCACCAGAAAAAATCTAGCGTTTGATTTGACCAAACTAAAAAAGGATATTTACAGCATTTGTTTACATTTTAACTTTGGAAAACTATCGAATGTGGCTGCTCCCACACAGTAAAAATAATGCAATTAAATAAAACCATTCATTGCTTTGCTATTTTTACGTATGAGTGCCTTATCAATGGTTTGTACAACAATCCATATTCTGTTATAAAGTATTACATCCAATTGTGACCTTTGACATTTGGCTGATCACAACTGGGCCATTTAGAAATCTGTCATCAGTCAATCAGACTTCTAACGCAATTAAAAACTGGTTTTAATAGCGTCACTTTTCCTGGAAGCCAGCATGTAATAAAGTTTACAGGCAGTGATGAATAAACGTCCTCTACTGAGTGACTGACACACACGTTGTTGTGAGAGTTCAATCTGATGAACCGAACACCCTGAAAACTGCCAAGAAACTTTCCCGACAAAGGTTTTGCTCACAGATATCTGGTTCTGTAAAAAAGCTGTCAAAATATAATCACTTACTTTGTTTGTGTACACTCTGTGTCTCACTGATGGGCTACGTTTGCAAAGCTAGCCCTGCCCGGTCTTGTTTTATTAATGAATGAATCATGTGCTGGTGTATTAATCACACAAGCTGTGACATTTATTACAGCTGGCACATTTTACCAAACACTTCTATCTGTTCAGAAACGTTTCATCATTGGGTTGTTCCTGACAGAGATGTCTCTCACCATGTTCGTGATTGCGTGCGTCTGATTTGGGTTATTTTTTCCAGGTTTTGGACAAGAAGTTTCAAATAAATGGAATGCCGCCACACACACACACACGCACACACATCTTTGCTGCAGACCTTTGGCACAAGGGATAACGAAAAACAGCTTAAACGTATCTGACATGTTAGATCGACTCTGCTTGAATTTCTATGATAGGTTACACCCAGGTATAACACCCATGAAGGTAGGCGAGTATTAAGTATTATATACAGTATCTTATAAAAGAGTATTTGGCAGCAGAGGCTGTGATATAAAGCTGTACAGTTGCCTGTTTCTACATTGAGCAAACATTTAGCATAGTTATGTTTCATTTGGAGTCTTTCTTCTGTCTATCTGACAAATGTGAGTCCAATATTCACTCTTCTTTTAGCTCCGTTTTGGTCTCCACCAATAAGAAACCCAGTTCTTTAGCAGGGTACAGTGGGCTTCTGGAGCCCTGTTGGACTGAGAGCTCGGGGACCAGGGGAGTGTTAGTGCTGGTACCCGAGCTTTGGAGCAGGATGGGCCAGGACTAGCTGGTTAGCATGCTAACTCCAGTAGATATCTGATTAAAATTCCCACATAATGCATCTTTAAAAAAAAAAAAAACAGTGCAGCTTTAACATGAAAGAAGCCATATTTACATCCTAATAATAATGCACATGTACTGCATTTATTTTAATCTATTTATTCTACTTCATTCTTTTTACTGACAACAATCTATGTATCTGTTCTTAATTCCTCTGATGTGACGTCTTTACTTTTTAGTTTATTTTCCTCTTTTCTGTGATTTTTGCCTGTTTTGTTGCTTTTATTCCTTTTACTTTTTATTACAAGAAACAAAAAAGTAGACCACATCGCTCCAGTTCTTAGATCTGTACACTGGCTTCCTGTCTGTCACAGAATAGATTTCAAAATCCTACTGTTGCATTTCTGATCTGCTGCTACATTATGAACCATCCAGACCTCCGAGGTCGTCAGGTACAGGCCTGCTTTCAGTCCCTGGAGTCAAAACTAAACACGTTCAGTTATTATGCGCCACGTATCTGAAAACTGCAGGTGGGCTCCAACTCTCTTTTAAATCAAGGCTGAGGACCTTTTTGTTCGCCACAGCCTTTCACTGAAGCGATTTCAAGGCTGTGAACTCGATGTGACTTTTATTTTCTTTAAAGCTTATTCTATTCTAGCTTGCTCCTATTGCTTAACTTGTTTTTCATGTCTTCTAATGTAATTTGTATGCCCCTGTAAAGCACTTTGAGCTGCCATGTGTCTGAATTGTGCTATACAAATAAAATTGCCTTGCCTGGTTGTAGTTCAATCACATTAACTTCATTTGTGTTCTTACATTTTCTGTTTTATTGAGTGTTTATTCTGTAATACCGTCCTCCTGAGTTTCCTGCTTTTGCTTGTTTGCCAAAGCACTGTTGTAAAAGATGTTATATGAATAAAGTTTAATGTTACTGTTATTTGTTATTATTTGCGTTTGGACAAAGTCATAAAATCTTTATATAATAATAAAAGAAGGGGGCAGACATCTCTGAATATGAGCTCTGACGCTGAGCGGACCGAACGTCCCCGCAGAACCACAGCGTGTTCTGGTCCTGGCCGGGTGCTCACACACACACACAGCAGCCTCCGGTCCACGGGGCTGTTGTGTGGCCGTGGCCCCGCCCACGCGGTGACGTATCAGGGAGAGTGTTGAGCCGAGCGAGGAAAGCAGCTTTAATTGCGGGGCAGCGAGAAAAGCCAGCGATGGCTTCGCTCAGGCAGGAGCAGCAGTACGGGCTCTCCTGTGGAAAAAGCAACAAAAACGGCTGCAGCGGGACGCTGTACCATGTCAAGCTCACGGACACGGCGATCAGGGCGCTGGAGGCTTACCAGAACCTCAAGGTGGGCTTTCTCCTCGCGTGTGTGTGCGTGTTTCTGTGTGCGTGCGTGTGTTAAGAGATTAATTGTCAAAGTTGTCGCCTGAGCTTTTCTTCTTTTTCTTTTAAAAATCTATCACTGCTCCGTTTTTGTTACATTAAAACTCTTTTATAGTTTTTTTTTTTCATTTCTTGTAATTTAATTTTAATAACATGTCTCGTGTGGTGTGAACACACAACATGAGAGTTAGTCTAAACTGCGTCGCCCCCCTGAATCACTTGGCTCCGCGGCTGCACCAGGGGCTGAGCTGAACCCTGTGATTGTCGGTGGGGGAAAAAAAAAAAAAAAAAGACGAGGCTGTCAGCTGTTTGCTTCCTGTGCTTCAAGAGTGGCAGTCTGCCTGGTTATCTGCAGTGACAGCCACACTGGCCTCTGTCTCATGATTAACTCCAGTGGAGGAGGACATTAACAACACAGGCATTACTGATTGTGCAACTTTAACTCACATTTAAACACATTTTTTGTTTCTTCTCTCTTTGTTTTATCTCCCTTCAGGGGTCTTTGCCAAGCCAGCCATCGATTTGCTTCAAAGGAAACCAAGGGGTGAGTTGCATAAATCCAGTGTGACAGTGAAGAACAAAAGATGAAGTTTCGAAATGCCCAGATCACCAAAAAGCTTCAGCTCGGTCGTTTTTAAATGCACGACACAGCTGAGATGTAGCGCTGTTGAGGAGATACTCAACGCACGCCAAGTCACGTCTTCCACAACTGCAGGGGGAAGCTTTTTTTTTTTTCTGTTCATCACACACTGCTGTTGACTCACACCGTCCCCACCAAGCTTCAGATGGGAGCTTAGAGCCGGCCGTCTCCAGCAGATAGGAGGCATGCAGGTTACTGGGTCAGGCTGGTGACTGTGGAGAGGCTTTGTTAGGTCAGCGAGCGGCTCTGGGAAAAGAAGGAGAGGAGAGGAGGGAGGGAGGGAGGGAGGGAGGGAGAAGTGAGCACACACACACACACACACACACACACACTCTGACAGCAGCGGGGGAGAAGAGTTATCATAAGTCAAATGAGGATCCTTCGGTGACAGAGATTAGAACCTTGTGCAACGTGTTTTCTTCAGGCAGCGTACACTTATAAACTCTGCACGTGTGGATGTGTACCCACTGTATGTAACACACCCAGACACTAATGCACCAGTAAGAAAACTCTTCTGCTCCTGTAGCCGAGCCATAATCTGTATCGCGTAGACCTACGCTTGTTTTGACTAAAGTCAGGAGCAGCTGTGTCCTTGGGGAATACTTTACTTTTTGGTCTAATTGCACGGGGTTGTCTCGGGGAGAGAAGAAGAAGAAGTGGCGGCCCCCCCCCCTCCCTGCCACGACAAGATGAGCTGAGCGGCGGCGAGTTTTAAAGGGGGCTTGTGTGGTTAACAGACTGGATTAAGCCTGCGAGTGCGCCTGGTGTCGGGAGTGTGTGTGTGTGTGCTCCTGGCCGGTCTGAAGCCGAGCTACATTGTAAAAAAGTTCGCTTTAAAGCTGCACTACGTAGTTCGTTTTCTGACTGAATAAACAAACTCATGTTAAAGGACAACACAGCTTCATGCTGCTTTACTTTGTGTACATGTGGCGGACCCTGCCACCTTTCTAGCTTCGAATAGTGTTCTTATTTTTCCTCTGAGAACAGCTTGTGTTATTGAGTTTGAATTGCTTTTCCAAAACTACATCGCGCCCCTTTTAAAAGGTGAAATATGTCCGATATATTCTTGAACTTTAGGGCTTCAGGATGGGCAGTGTGTTGGTTTCGTTCTCACCCCATCATGAACAAAAGCACAAGTCTGTTTTGCTTTTAATATTAACAATTACAAATGTAAAAATATGGCTTTAAAGTACATCTTAACCTCTCGTTAGCTCGTACAAACTGCTAGAGTCCTTGTTTGTTTACAGGCCTGTGAGAAAAGAATAAAAAATAGCTTTTTCCATTTTCCATAACTCCTCATTCTCTCCTCGAGGGATCGAAGGCAGTTAAATCGCTTTTGCTTCCTGTCCATCATAACGAGCGGTTAATGTAAAGTTTCCAGAACGGTCCCCCGAGCGAAACGACCCCGTTTACCCGAGGACTGTCTGCCTGATGCGCAGTTCCTCCGCTCGAGGGGGTCAAGTGTTGGAGGTCAGGGGTCGGTGAGTCAGCTGCTCTGTTGATGTCACAATTGCGACTCCGGCGAGGCCCGTGACATCAACGGCAACATGCGCGGCGTTAAATTCGAAGACAAGCTGCAAATCCAATCCACAGCTTCACAGCTCACACACTAAGCCGAGGGACTGAGAAGAAGAAGAAGAAGAAGAAGAAACTACCGCACAGAAATCACTCGACTTAACTGAGTTCTGCACTGTGCAAAGAAGGAAATGCCACCTGTTAAAATAAAAAAAGGGAAGTTCAGCAGATCGATTGTACGGCTGAATTCACGCCAGTGAAATGTAATGATGCAGACTTCTGTTTTTGAATAACTGCGTGCGATGCTTGACACCATCTCGGCGCATCTCCGGACCGCCGCTGCTGTTATTATGATGGCTGAGGGATTTCACACCCCCTCCCTGCACGCGGCGCTGAGAGCTAAAGTTATTAGCCAAATGAATGTTTAGAGGTAATTACAGGAGCCGTAATGCTCTTGATTACAGCGTGAGGCATCATGACTTCAGTTTGCTTTAGCTTTCCCTGTCTGCCTGACTCAGACATCCATGAATGTGTGTGTTTTTTTTCTTCATATGTGTGTGTGTGTGTGTGTGGCGCTGACACACTTTTGCTGCAGTAATAGCAGCTGACATGAACTCTGGTCCGCTAATTTCCCCTGTTCCCATTCCCAGGTCGGAGTCCCACTTTTCTCTCTGTGTGTGCAGTGAAAGAGAGAGCGAGAGAAACACACCTCGTGCTGCGTACTCAGTGTGTATGTGTGATTTTATGTGTTAAACGTGGGTGTGGACGGTTGTTGTTTTATGTGTGTGTGTGTGTGTGTGTTTAGGCTGTGTCCTGTGTGGCCTGAAGGCATGATTTATTCATGTCCCACCTCCCTTTTTTGTCATGTCCTGCCCCCTCTGCCCATTGTGCAGCAGTATTTAGCCTGGCAGCCCCTGAGGACCGTCTGTGTGTGTGCGGTGTGTTATGTTTGTTTGCTCGCTTCGCTTCTCTTTTCTTTTCTATCACTTGCTTTTCAATGAATATCTGTGTGTTTGGTTGAAGGGGTTTTTTTTGTGTGTGTGTGTGTTTAGGTTGCCTATGCTAAGATCCCCAGAACACACCCCCCCCCTCCCTCTGATTGTGTGTTGTCTCCGCTGATTTGAATAACAATGAGCGGGGGAATGCAGGCCTGTGTGTTGTCAGTCTCTTTGGATCACCCAAAATGAATGGCGTACAGTCGGTCCAGATGTGTTGTGGCCTGCCCCGAGGGTTTGTTTGTGCCCGACTCGACAGAAAACCTCCCCGCTGTGGATCTAATGGAGCGGAGGCCGAAATGGAGAACACTGCAAACATCTTCCATCATAAACATTTAGCTGTTTTAAAGGGGCACTTTGTAGTTTTGGAGACGAAATTCAATAGCCACAGTGTTATTGAAGTAATAAAACAAACCCTAGATATTTATTTTTTCCCATGAATTGAGTGAAGAAGCTGTTCTCGGAGGGAAATTAGGTCCCAGGAACACTTTTTGCAGCTAGAATAAGGTGGCAGGGTCCGCCACTAAAACAGTATGATATTGTGTCAGTTTCAGTGTTTTTAAAAGTTTGTTTATTCAGTTTATGGTGTTTGTTAAGGCATAAAAAAAATCAGTCAATGAAGATCTTTCTCTTCTGATTACAGTTACTTACTTCAAATGCAGTAAAAGCTAAGTAATCAAAGACGAAGGTATAAAACTGGCTTGTTAGCTAAATTGATGCCCTACGCATGCACTCTTAATTTATGCATAAATCATCTTGAAACATAAAATTAAAAAGTACTTAAGAAGAGGGGGAGGAAAAAGCACGGCAATTAGGAATGTGAGCATGTTAAAGCCCTTCCACTGTGCTTCAGTAATCTCCGCAGCACATTGTGTATGTTGTGTACGTCACCTGTTGGAAGTGCGATCGCGTTAATCAGCGCGCGCCCACAAAGGGGAGGTTTGTTGAGGGATTATGATGTTTTAAACACTGGTGGTTGTAGCCAAGAACGAAAATCTCGCGCGCTGACCGGATTACATATTTGTTTAGCGAAAAACGGGCGCGCGTGCAGGACGGAGACAAGCGTCCCTCTGATATCCGCCGGGGGGCAGCTCCTGGAAAAAAAGGCGTTCTCTGTCCGATTAAGCAGCTTGGAGATACGGCGCGAACCTTGGCTCGCCGAGGAACGTGTGTCCCGTCTAATTCCCCCCTTGAGCAAATCCACACCGTAAGCTAATGAGGCATAAAGGGGCGCTTGTTTTAGCCCCATACACACACACACGTGTGTCATGGTATGGCCCTGGAAACGTAGCGTCCTGGGGAAGATCCCACCTAGCTCGGAGGGGGACGGAAGGGGAGGGGGGCTTTTTGTCAGACACAGTGACCCACAATTTGTTGAAGTTGACAGTTTGGCCCCGAGGCACCTGCCAGAGACGTATCGTTCCTGGCATTGGAGGGGGAAACCTCGGGGGATGCTCGTGGCACAGCACCCTTCCTGTCCTCCCTCCTCCTTCATACATACCCAGCCTCTTCCCCCTCTCCCCCCGCCGCCGATACTGGAGCTCGCAGCTCTGGCAGCAGCTCCGTCCCTCTGTAAAAATTGCAAATGAAAAGGAGGAGAAGGTGATTACAGGCTGGGGCTTGATTACATGCACTGTCTCCCACTCAAGGCAGCCACATTAATCACCCCGTGCCAGCGCGTGCGACTCAGCCAGAGAGCAGAAGATGCCGCTTCGCTCCAGGCGTCGACCGAGCGACTGCCGGATCGTAAACACACCCAAGAACACGCAAAAAAAAAAATGTCCCGTTTCTCTATCCGTGCGCTTCCCTCTGCCTCCCGTCAGCTGTTCTTCCACCAGCCAGAGACACAGACGCACATTGTGTTTTGTATCGCTGTCCTCCATTGTGGAGGGGACCCGTCTTAAATGGCATGTGTCAACTTGTGGCCCTGGGAACGATTCGGCTCTTTTGTTAGCGATGAGATGATGAGAAGTAGTGTTTACTGAAGTGTGGTGGCTGGCTGGCTGGTTGAGTGTGTGTTTGTGTGTGTGTGTGTGTGTGTGTCTGAGCCAGTGGATGTTTGGCTGATAGCTGGACTTTGGCCTTCCCTCCCTCCCTCCTCGGCCTCCTGAGTGGCAGTAGAGACGGGAGCTGGAGCTGAGCCTCTCTCTGCTCACGCCGGATTAACACAAACCCAGAGTGACTCGCCTCCTGCTGATTACAGACAGCGGTGGCGGCGACAGGTTTCACTCCCTCCTCCTCCTCCTCCTCCTCCTCCTCCCGCTGCACCTCCTCCCTCTCCTCCTATCAACCAGAAAGGGGAAGCAGTGCCATGGCATCCCACTCTGGAGCCGAGGAGGCCAGAACAAAAGACGGCCTGTTTTCAGAAGGCCATTACTCAGGCTGCAGAGGATGTGGAAACAATAGCCTGCATGAGATCTACACCCAGACCCCACATTCAACCAAAAGCTAGCAGGAAACATAAGCCATGTGCACCGACAGCAGTCTCTCACAGTTTTTGTTAGATCGACTTTATAGTTTCGATAACGCCGGGAAAATGAGCCTCTCCCCGTCCTGCGTCTTCGGCGCGCGGAGACATTTATGACAGTCGAGGTTGAGCCGCGGCTCATTAAGATAGTGTCGCCACGCATGCTGACAGTCGAGATTTTCATTGTGTCAAACCTTCAGCTCCTGACATGTTTTTTTTTGTTAAAGAAATGGTAGTGTGGGGTTTTCTGGTGTAACTTGGTATTTGTCTGGTGGACATTTTGAAATCTGACGCAGGTCAGTGAAAGTCTTGTGATTATGTGAGGTCAAAGGTTACCTCAACAGGCTTGTGACTCCAGAAAAGACCACATCAGAAGAATAATAAGATATATATTTAATATAAAATAAGAAACTATTGCACAGACTTGTTCTTCTACTGAGTAATGTCTTCACTCTTATCTGTCTGTACATGCACACTTATAATCTAATTTCAGCCATGTAAAGGCAGTGCTTCGGTCATTGTATCTGCCTCGGAAACAGATTCATGAGGTTTTTGAAATTGAAGGATCCACAATTCACTTTATAATTAACCAATTTTCATTGGTCATTTTTTTTCAACACGTGAGGCTGCTCGCTGTAATTAAATGTCACAGAGGGGTCAGAGTGAGGCTCATGCAAAGTAGTTGCTAGTAATGGCGGAAAATAAAAGTACTTTTACTAACTTGAAAAACATCGAAGACGAACTGGGTTTTCTCTTTTCCTTCTTTTTATGATGTTTCCTGTAAAACAGCCAATCAAACACCTCATCTAAACTTGGGTTATTGGGTCCGGGGGAAGATAGAACCACTACCTTAAGTTGTCCAAGGATGAAGATGAGAACTGTCTGTATGTCGTCTAAATATCTCTTCACATTGAGGTGTGTTTGGAAGAACTACTGCACGGATGGGAAATGTGAAAAAAAAAAGTAATATAAAGCCTTTTGTGGCTCCAGAAGAAGCTGCACGTAATCTGGTAAAGTGATGTCACTGAGTGGCTGAGATGCATTGTGGGTAATGTAGCTGCAGCTGCCGTATTGATCATTTGTTGTTAAATTGTCCGTAGAGAGTCCAACAGTGTTATAGGAGCGCAATGCAAGGAGAGCTTTTCAAAACCTGGCGACTACATTACCCACAATTCAACTTAACCTCTGAGTGACAACATTGGAGGAAATTAATCAGATTACATGCAGCTTTCCCTGCAGCCACATTAGGCTTTATAGTATGTTTGTTTTACATTTGCTGTGCTGCTCTCTAAGACCTGTAAACACACTTTAATGTGTAAAACTGGTGGAGTGACCCTTTAAGCTGTTGTGTTGTGTAGGTGTACTGTACATATGCAGTCACATGAATAATCAAAGATATCTTTTTAGAAATCTGTGCATTTCCCTGAATTTTCTCTTATTGTTGTGGACAATACTTTATTTCTCGGGTAGGTCTCAGGTCTCATTTCCTCCCAAAATCTGCGCCACATTCGGCTGGAAACCTAGTGAATGTCGAGACTGGCAAAAAAGTAAATTCCCAAAGTTAAATGGAACGAAATACAAGTGGATTTACAATCACCAAAGACACACACATGCAGACACGCAGTCGCAGAATGAAGTGCAAACACACAATCAGAGATATCACTGTGTGCGTACTGGTATTTCTGGTTTTGGCACAAAGGTGCCATTCAGCTTAAAAAAAAACCCCAAGAACTGCAAGTTAAAACTCACCAAGCCTTCAACTGCTGCTACTGTTATCTTCTCTTAGGTAAACAGGGAGGTCGAGAAGTTGAGTTTCCTCACAGTTGTTCCTATTTTCCAAAAATGATGAATACGACGAGATCATGACCAAAAATGTAGGAGGCCTGAGGGGATGCATGTGTGCTGATCTATACGTGGAGGGAATGTCCTGTTCGCTCAGAGAACGTTCAGAAAATGATATTTAAGTGAACACTGTCGAAGAAAATGGCAGCTTCATTATTAAGGGGAATATGATTTTGTTTGGTTCGTATTTGACTCACAGGTGTCTTCACTGAAGTGGGCCTTCGATCGATTGACGTATCTCTCCTATAAACTTGATCGCACCTATTAAGCTGCGACAGATTGCACCCTTTGATGACTCCCATTGTTAATTTTTCTTTGCTCTGAACGCTGATTTTGACGGACATTATAAAACTTGAAAGGAGTCTCAGACGAACGGAAACAACTGTATAGAGGGAAAAAGGGTTTTGAAGTTTGCAGACGGAGAAAACAGACGGACGCGTGGGCGACCGCCAGGAGTAACGCCTCTGAGAGAGATTGATGGAGACTGAGAGAGAAAAACAGACAGATATTTAAGCGAAGGGTGAAACTGGCATAGGCTTGATTTTTTTTTTGTTTTTTTGTTTTTTTTCTGATGATGAAGACAGAGGAGGAATTGTTGAAAAAGACAGAGCAACCAGGACGAGACTGCGCTAATTTGAATGAGAATAGGAAATGTAGGGTTCGGGGATTAGACTGGACTGTATGGGGGTGAGTGTGTGACGTCGGGGGCCCTCGTTTGGGTTACGAGAATGAATTATACGTTGAAACACTTGTCAGATTTCAGGCTCCTCCTGGGTTCGCCTCTTTGCCTTTGGCCTCCGTGGGGGTCACTGAGCATTACTGAGGTCATAAGTCACTCGGCTTCGGCCCAATTTTTATTACATTAATGTTTTTTAAGCGTTGACCCTCGCTAGCGAGCGTTTCTAACCGCCTCGGTGACCGTTTATGCTCCAGTTTTTTTTGTGCCATTCAAGAATCACAAAGATCAGAAGCAACCCGCAGATTCCCCAAATGTTTCACTTGAAAGGAAGACAATAAATATTTCATTATGCATGGTCGGTTGAATTCTTTAAGTGCCGAGTCCTTTTGTACGAGCGAATTGCCAGGAGAATGCGCCGGGCCCCAGCGACCGGGAAACGAGAGTGCTTGTTGTAGTTTGCACAGTGGGGTTCTAGAAGCCTGCCCGCGGAGGTCATACGAGCAGCCATCGCCGGATGAATGCCAGCGTGGGCTCCAGAGTGCACGGCACGACTGGGCATGTGCTGCAGCTGGAATCCTGTGGCAGCACACAGTACAATCCAGTGAACGCAGGAGTCCATAAATCTTTAATTGTTTTTTTAACCGTGGAGGAAAACAATCAGTGATTTTAATGTCATTTATACCTAGAAGTGCTTCTTCTTCTGGAGCCCTGAAGCATTTACACAGAGAGACATGTGTGAGCTTGTAGGCTTGTCAGCACCGTCACAAACTAATTCTGCTAAAACAACTTGTGCTTTCAGTTAGAGAGCAGTGTAGATTTATTGTCGTTGTTGGGTGCGTTGAACAGATTTGCCCCCTTTACCATGTTCCTGCGTAAAGGGCAAGCATCCAGATTAGCCGTACCCCTCTGCTGTCCTGATGCATCCCAGGAGGTGCAAATCACACTTTGGCTGCCGTGAAACTTTCACTGGAGGTGGAATTCAAAACAGGCAACGAAGCTCCTCACCATCTGTCAGGGTTTTTTTTTCAGTAATCCGTGTGAGCAGCATGTACGAAGTCGACAGTGAACCGTTCATGTAGGACATTCAAGTGCCATGTTGGGTTAATTAATAGTTTTTAATTCCCTGTGTCTCACAGAAGTGGAGTAGTTATAATCACGTGATATATTTTGAGGTTTATAACTAACTACTTTCTGGGTGCTGGTGCCAAAATTTGCACCTGCCCCTCAAACATCCTGAGTCCGCCACTGCTTATGATATGATCATAAGCAGTGATGCTAATTTGACGTCCTCAGATTGCTCGTTTTGTCTGAACAGTTTCAAAGAACTTCAGATATTCCACTTTTTAATGACATGAAACCAACACGAGGCAATAAATTCACAGTTTTCTGAGGTATTTTTGCTTTATAAATTACTCAATTGTTTTTTTTTAGCCACTCAGACGTAGCGCAACAAGCTGTACCAACATTGACATCAGACAAAGTTGTTAGCTAACAGTGCACATCAAGCAACATGTTTTATCATTTTGAGTTGTGTTTGAATTCACCCGTTGCATTTTCACCCTCTTTTAGCTGTGTTTGGTCCCAAACAGCTCTCTTTAGCCAGTAAACACTGTGCTGTGTTCAGAAGCTAGTGGCTAATTTTGTCTGCTTTTACGCTGGCTAAAACATTGATCAGGTAAATGAGACTGGCACGTGAAGAGTCTAAAGCCATACTAGCCACTCTGTAAGGCTGTACTAATGGAGATGGAGATGCTAACATATTGCAGTGACAACACTAACATGCTAATGTTTAGCTTACTTCAGCTTGAAAGCCTTCAAACGCTCAGGTGGTACTGACTGATGGTTCCTTCAGAGACACTTTTCACGTTACATGAAGTCATTTGAGCAATTTTAAAAGGATTGATTGATCATCAAAATGATTTGTTGTGATAAACTAATTGATTGATTGAACTTCGATGCCTTACCTTAAAGATATCGATATTCACATAGTGCTACTACTGATGCAACGAACTTGAGATTTTTATTGAAAGATAAATGTAATATGGCTGTAACATGAAACAGGAGATACCTGCCTCTACTTGACACCAGAATGATTGAAGTAAATGTTAAATATCACACTTTATAAACACGCACTTTATGTAACATGTATATGCATGTTAATCTTAAAGGGTCAGAATGTAATGAATTTAAGTTTAAATTTAACACTCATAAAAGTGCAGTTTTGACATTATGATGTCTGTGTATGAAGTTAGCATGCTAACCAGGTAGCCCCGGTCGGTCCCGGTCCAAAGCTCATGTGTGCTAGCGGTGTAAACACTAACAGTCTCCTGGTCCCTGAGCTCCCAGTCCAAACTGCTGTCTTCAAGGCCGATTATCATTTTAGCACTTTTTGGCACGATTATCTCAAACCTCGCTCTGCAGTTGCAGTTCGAAACTCTCAGAGTTTGAAGCTCTGACAACCAGCTGTTTCTCTGGTTTCACCCGATCCAAAGTTTCACAATCGGAGATCGCTTTAACGGGTTTGTGTAAGCTGGCTCGGACCGACGAGGACGAGCGAGGAGGTGCAGCGGGACATCTGTATACACATCGCCCTTTTTTTATTTGTATCACCACACAGGTTGTTGAAATAACAAGGCTTTAAAACCTTATTGCCGTTCAGTTAATGGGCACGGCTAAGTGGTCATTAAGTGCGTGTATCATCTTGTGAAACGTTAACAAAACTGTCTCGTGGTGAGAAGTAATCCCTTCTGGTGAGCTCGCCGCTGTGATCACAACATGTTTTCTGACCTCTTTCTCTTACAAACAATGAGACACCCAGTGTCAGCTTACAGGCTTCGAGCGTGGACCATTGCAAACATTACATAATCCTGAAGCAGACAAGTTAAAGCACAAGTTAATGTCAAACATGCTACATGCGAGCTGCTCTCTATCCGTCAGTGCTGTCAGAGTTTCAGCTGTATGTAGTTTGTATAAATTCCTGTGTGAAAGCCTGCGTGCATGGACATGTGCTGCGGGCTGATAAGAGAATAGAGCCAACGACTGGGTTGCTTTGTTGCACGGTTGCGTCAGTGCGTCCGATGTGACCTTAGAAAAACAGCACAGAAGCAACGGGACACCTCGCTGAGCTAAATCATTAGTTCAGAATGAGTTCTCAACCCTTTAAAACCGTTATTCTCATCGGGTCATGAATGGAATTAAGAGTTTTTAGTATGTAAACCTAAACATTCAGGGGTTTGGGACGCGGATCAGCCCGTGGGCTTTACTGATTTAAAAAAAGAAAATCAAATCTCATGATGTGAAATAAGCTACGATTAGCTTTCTGCGCAGCTCGTTTTCTTTACGTCAGCGGTGATGAGTTGCGGCGCTTACAAGGGCTGGAGGGTCTTAACCCCGGATTCCAAAGGGCAGGCCTGCGTCACGTTACAGTCTCTCCGCTCTGCTCCGTGGAGAAAGCGCAAAGTCTGCGGTATTTTTGCACGGAGCCGTTCGAGCCAGACAGGAAGTCAGACAGCAGAACGGCGTAGCGCAATAAAACGCCGACTGTGCAGAGACGGACATCTACAGCACAACAAAGTCGGAGATCTTAAGAGTAAATATACTTAGGATAATATACAATTAAGCAATAAAACTGCATACTGTCCATTCAACCGTTGGTAGAAGCACAAAAATCAAGGGAAGATAATGAAATGAACACAATCTGAGCAAGTCAACAACGCCAGGCAGGCATGACCCTTCGCTTCTGGGATATGAGTCCATGTGGAGGACGGAACAAAGCAGCGTCGCACACGTGAGGTTACAGACATGTGCCCAGTGAAATCAAGGTGTTAGGCTTTTTGTACTGCTGTTAATCACCCTCCCTGGGAGTTCTCATACCTGTCCTTCAAGGAACCCCCATGACGTGCCTTTGAAGGAGATAGACTACAACTGAAACTGCAGGATTTAAGATACATGTCGAGATTTCACCTGCATGTGCAGAGCACAATCTCCTTTCCTGTCATCTGTGTCTTTAGCTAATAAATGATCCACTGCGATCCATTTTTCTGCCTGATACATATCGATTCTAAATATCTGAAATGGTTTCAATACCCATTTTTCAAAGTATCCATACCAGTCTGCTGCATTAGAAAGTTTGAAAGTTAGAGATAACACTGCTGCCATATGGTGCTGAGCTGTTCAGAGGTTTGAAGAGACATAAAACCCTCTCGGGGTTGATTATAATCTGCAGGTTTGTCACTAAGAGGAACATTTTTTACATAACGCTTATTTATTCACAGCTTTAAAGCCAGTCAGGATATTGTTCTGTACGTTAATAAATACCTACCATCGCAGAGTGTTTTACATGTTTCCTGGTTCATGTTAAACATTCATAGGTAATGTGAACTCTAACAGTACATTTGAGACAATAATGTCCAGCCGCTGCAGCTTCTGTGTGCAGCGCCGTGTCGCACAGACGTGCAGGTGGGAAAATCAGAGCAGAACTGGACGCGGCTGACTGAGTGGGTTTGGAAAAAAACAAGAAGAGCAGAGCCATGTGGGAGCAGAGGGACAACAACAGGAGAAAGTGGAGGAAACCCCCCCCTCCCCCCATGATACGTTATCGCTTAAAGCTGCTCCCCAGTCCAGAAAGTCCGCCTGCAGCATGAAGAATGGGATTGGTGCCAAACTGCTGACCTCCGCGCCGCAGTTAGGAAGCGCTGAAGAATACTTGTGATGACGGTGTGGATGTCCTCTGCGGATGGATGTTTCACTCAGAGATTTAACTTACTGTCTGTGTCTGCTGAAGTCTCTTCTCTCTCTGTATCCACCTCTCTCTCTCCCTCGTGTGCCCCTACAGCTCATGTAGCGCCTCTGTTGTGACACTTTCCCATAAAGCTCAACGAAAATACCAGTGAAGACGGTTTCTTTTTTTTTTTTTTTTTCAGAATTAGTTCTGAGACGTGCAATTACATCTTTCTCGGCGGTCGAATCAGCGACGATTTCGGACTTTTTTCCTGATCCTCATTTCTCCTGATCTGTTATTATGCGTCTCTCTGTGTGTGTTCGTGTGCGCGCTCGTCTGCCCTGGAGGTTGCAGCCTTGGCTCTGGTGCGCTCCGCTGAGTCTGCCAGGAGATCTCATGGACGCCTCAGTGGAGCGGACTCTTAAAAACACTGTTTACCCAAGGAGATTTATTTAAAGTTACAGAGCGGCACAGAGTCTCACTCTATATCCTTTATGTGTGTGTGTGTGTGTGTGTGTGTGTGTGTACTGTATTTACACACGCAAGCCTGCGATGAGGTTCTCTGCAGGCAAGATGTGCAAGTGTAGCATTGCTCTGAGTGTTTCCTCACCATTTTAAAAGGCATATATGTTGATCAGAGTTCATTTAATGGGAATGTTTCTCCTAAACAAAGAGCTTTGCGGTCCAGTGACGGCACAGCGTGTTCACAAGTTCTCGTTATCTCAGTGACAGTGATCGGGTCGTGCATGTTCTGTCTACTCTGATGAGGACTCACATGCGTGACATCTGGATCCAATGCGCTCTTCCCGTAGGAGCATCAATCAGGCGTTTATCCTCACTGATGAACAAACAATAGGGGGATTTCTTTCTTTTTTTTTATGTTGCAACACAAGTTGCGTTAAACACTCTCATCAATGCTGATTCTAATCTGAATGTCCAGGGAGTAACCCGAGACGACTCGTATGAACAGGGCCTAAGTGGGTCGAACATGTACAGAACAGTGAATGTCGATGTTCATAAATCTTACTTTGGATATTCAGGTTCCTCAGTTGAAGACTGTTGAGATTTTTGATAAACTCCTGACCTTTTCTCTTCTGAGTCCCAGATGCCATGAAATTTCCAGAGAACATTCATGCTCTCTGGAGGATGAACCCCCTTTTAATAGTAGCCAAAATGTAAACTCATCTGGCACCGTAGCTCAGAATCTGCTGGGCTAACAGCCATTACATTTGTTGAGTGCTCCCAAGAGGATAAATCACTTCACATGCAATGATCATGTGACCTTTTTCTTTTTTAAAAAGCTGTATGTATCATTAGATCCACTACGAGATAGCCTCTGACAGCCGTTAGCAGACTTTTTAGACGTGTACTGTTATTTCAGGATGAACTACTCTCTTCAGACTTGTAACTACTTTTGTCAGAGTGTGGGCTTTTTGCTGCAGGCAAGTTAAAAGAAGAAGAAAAAAAAGAAACGTTATTGATTTACGTTGATTGCATAAGCCTTGTCGTTGGATGGCCCCGTGTTCTTGGCTACAGAGCATTTGGCATTAAAGTGTCTCTCGGAAATTCTGCTGAGAAGATAATTGCTTTTCCCGACAATAAGATGACAGTTCAGGAGATAACGAAAGACACGTGAACTCAAGACAAGAGGTTTATGGGAAATATTGACAAGTTAAAACAGTAAAACCTCCCCTCAGGTCATAAACACGACTGTATATACAAACAAAAGCCTGATGGGAACAGGAAGAAGAGCCTGGCATGAGAGGGACTGAACACTAATATCTGGAAGCATTTATCTTTAGTGTTGTTTCTTGCGTTGTTTATGTCTGTTGGTCTGTATGTTTTTGTAAAATCTGACTTTTCTCCTGTTTTCTCTGCGCAGTACATCAAGATCCCGGCTCCCACACCGGAGTCGCCCTCCTCTCTGCGCGTCTTCTCCTTCTACTTGTCCAGCGACAGCAAAGACCAACCTCAAGCCAGCTTCGACTGCATCCATCAATATGTGTCGAGGTATGAAGGCAGTCAGTTTAAACTTGTTATCTCCTCATACTTTACATGTATGTCATTTATTAAGGAGTTAAACTAAACTATCTCATACTCTGGGCTTCAACGTGGAGTTCTCAGGTGGTCCTCACAGTAACTGCAGTTGTGCCGCAAATATATTGTTTGATGAAAGTTTACATTTATTTGTTTTGTTTTTTTATCTAAATTTGTGTGTATATAAACGTTAACATAAATCCAACATGATATTAGCAAAGATACTAAACGTAGTAACTAGACTATGCGCTAAATCACTGTGAGGCACCGATCCATAACAGCTAACTATGTATTATTGATAATATCATATTATCATATTGGCCAGCTTTCTGTATTATTATCCAAAGTCTACAGACGTCCCTGTGAGCCACAGTGGATTGTTTTGTAACTTATTGAGCAAGACGCTCTGACATCCATCAGACCTCCTCCTCATAAACCATCACAGAACTTGCAGCGGTTGATGCTAACGTTAGCCACGCTGAAACTGCTGCCGACTTGTATGTAGACATGGCACAGGCTGCCCTACACCTTATTGTAGGTCCAGTTTAATATGCAACAGAATCTTATAGAGTATCATTTTTAAGCATAAATCAGCAAAGCATTTTGGAAACAATTTACGAAGAATATTATGAAGGTGTTATTGTGAAGGATTCAGCCAATGAATGTGAACAACCGCTGCTGTTCGATATCATCTGCCCCCCCAAGTGGTTGGCAGTTTGTTGTAGCTAATGCTAGCTAGCCTATGCTAACCTCACTAACGCCAGCTTACATTTACATTGCTAACGGTAGCTAGCTAACTTGCCAGTATGTTAGTCGGCCATTTTTATTTGGGTCATTTCATTTTCTCCAAAAACTGGCTACCAAGACTCTTGATGCTAACGAAACACGGACACCACGTGATGTCACACAACGGTGTGATACTATTGGCTGACAAACCTTGTTAGATGCTGACATAATGTTATCAATTTGACTTTTAGTTTGCTTCATCTGTAACAAGCAATTTTAAATGCCAGTGTTCGATCTGACCTGCGTGGTTGTGACCCCAGGCGACACCTTTCTGACATCATCATAGGTCGTCGGTCTGTTGGTTCTCACCGTTCCCACATCTTCAAGGGAGTCGTGAGAGACGGTTAGCCTACCGCTTGTTGTGCACAGGATGGGGCAATTGTAATTTCCTGTATATTTCTGGGCTGACCCTCTCATTACTGAGACCTGCGATGCCTTGTTTATTGGAGTGGATATGCTTGGAGACGGAGGGTTACGCTCTGTTGCTGCCTCCTGCTGCCAGATGGCTAACTGTGGTCTGAACACAAACTTGTTCCGGTTCCAGTCAGCAGCCGGAGCCAAGAGAAACAGCGTAAGAGCGGGAGGGCGAAATCCTGCTCCCGCTGCCCCCGCATTTGTTTTGATATTTGGGGGATAAAGAGGAGAAACGATCTCTGGCCACGAATGTAATTGTGTTGTGAAAATGGGATCAGGGGAAAAAGGCTTGGGTTTTTTTTTGTTTTTTTTTAAATGAAAAAAAAAAGAAAGCTGAATTTGGCATCTCAGTAAGCCCTTGATTTATTAACAGCATTAGCACAGCCCAGGTTCATGTATTAAAAAACTCTTTCCTTTTGTCCAAGATGATCCGTGTTTTGTAAGTTTGCAGGCTGGAGCCAAGCTAATCCTGGTGGTTTTCCACAGGCTCTGTCCTGCTTTGAACCAGGATATCTGGCTTTCTCACATATAGCAGGCTGCGGAGCTATATCTGGCCTGTGACATAACATACAGTAACCATAGACCTGTCGTAGCCAGCTCCCACCGCAAAGCCACTTTCGTGCTGCTGGGAGTCGGCGTCGGTATGCCGCTCTGAGTTAGCTTATATGCCCGTGTGTGTGTTTACAGTGCTGACCTTACAGCCAGCAGAAAGCCCTGCGGTCCAATGCCTCCGTGTTTTTCTTTCGCAGCGACGGCCGCGAGCAGCTGGAAGGTCAGGGCATCATCCAGGACAAGATCACAGTGTGCGCCACCGACGACTCCTACCAGATGACCCGCGAGAGGATGTCTCAGGTGGAGAAGGACAGCTGGAGCCGCTCGGCCATCGAGATCAAACCTGGAGCCACACATCCAAGTAAGAATAGACTCCAGAGGTCTCTGGCTGCGGATCAGAGGATGATGCATGTGCAGATTTTAAAGGGGGAGAGGCCAAACGGCTTTAAGCTCGGAGGAGGATCAGCAGAGTCAACACGGATACGACGTCGGCATATAAAGAAACAGAAATAGTAATATAATAGCACCTATAAAAGTAATTGGAATATTTGCCTCACATGAGAAAATATTGCTGTACTCGTTCCCTCGAGCTAGATATAAAAGCCAGATATATTCCTGTTTTGATGTGTAATGAAACCAGATGTGCAGGCTGTATTTTTGGTTGTACAAATAAGACTAAAAGCTAACCCTTGTCTCTCATTTATTATTATTCTGTACTCTTTGCTTTTTGGCTTTCGGTCGTCAGCCCTGTCGTTCGTCTCTCCTTTCAACATGTGGCTCTGAAATGGAAGTTTGGTGTTGTCGCAGTCGGCACAATTTCAGATGTAGCGGGCGAGTTCACGGATCGAGAACCGGGTTGTTCTCGTTTGTGCGATCGGAAGAAGCGACTGCATTGAATCTCTACAGCGTGTCCTGTGAAGACGAAGCTCCGCGTGACGTTTAGGGTTTTACGAACCTTTGAAGAAAGCAGTTGTTTCGCGGTGTGGTTTTTCACGAGCTTATGCAGGAACGTCAAGAATCTGATAGAGAGAAGTTATCCAGAGGTGTGGCAGTATGTGTGTGCGTTCTCAGAGTTTTAATAATCAAAGAACACACGTACGTCTCATTCATCATATGAGAGGAGGCATGAACTGGCGAGCCACTCGCATTTTTTTCCCTTTGCTCTTATTTCTCTCTGCCAGCCTTCGCCGTGGTTATGCAGCGTTGTTTCTTGGCATGGTTCTAGACCCCGGCGTCGGTGCTGGAGCTCCGGGGTGGTTCAGACCAGATTTAGACCGTGCGATTGTGCAACATCAGGTCGTTAGGTGAAGATGACTTGGCAACATGTCCATCCGTAGGGAAACATTTAATAACTGCACTGTACTGTGCGTTCCCCCCCCGCCAGCCTCGGGACACGTCGAAGAACACGTGCGTGTAAACCGACGTGTCAGAACCCATCGAGCGCCACAAGTTTACATAATTCAGTGTATTGTCATCATAATTAATGGCTGCCGGGAGAGCAATGATAAACAAGGTAGAGTTATTATCGCTTGGCAGGACATTACCTTTTTTTTTTTGCGGTTGAAAGGAAAGCCTTCTTTTCCTGTACCTCCGCCTCACTGTGACCTTCAAAGCGCAGATTAACCTGTAATGGGATTAGCACAGAGAGATAGCTTTCTCTGCTCTAACATGTCCCATCTGTCTGCCGCGGAGATGTAAGCAATGATCAATCGGCCGTTTACATCCCGGAGACAAATAGCTGCGGTGTACGTGTGACCCGGAGGTAAAGGTTAGATGGAGATATTTTAATGAACGTGTCCTCGTTACTCCGCCGGTTGTCACAATAGTGCAGCCCGGAGAGTGTGGAGACAGAGCTGAGGGTTGTGAAATCTGGCTGACTTTAACTCTGGTCACATAAAGCTTTATTTTTTATCGCTTGCGTGACACATTTGACTGAGTTCCTCTTGTGGATTTTTCTTTTTTTTTTGCTCAGGCTCCAGATTAGTTCCAATGAGCCTCTTTAAATGTCAGCGCATTCCTAAGATTAGATCTGGTGTGACTTAGGGAGACATTGTTGAAGGCAGATCATTTCTTCTGGATGTAAAATGCAGAGCGACTATCGATATGTACACAAACTATCTTATCTTACACGAGCACAGCCATTCACAGGTATGACCGAGTACCATTTATTCATAAATCTGGTTCTCTCCATCTACTTTTTGCGTTCAGGTAAATGTGTCAAGTTCCACAAGAGGCCAGCTCCTCCGCCTGCGTCAGACGGCGGCTTCCATAAGCAGCCTGCCAACAATCGGAGGAACGGCAGCGTGACCACGGCGACCCAGAAGCCCTTGAGGGAGCGCATCATCCACCTGCTAGCTCTCAAGCCCTACAGGAAACCGGAGCTGCTGCTGTGGCTGGAAAGAGAAAGAGCCGGCCCCAATGACAAGGCCAAGCTGGGCGCCATACTGGAGGAGGTACGCACATGCACCCGGGAACACTTCCATGCATGCAAACACACACTTAAAGGTGTAATTTGCACAACTGCTGCGAACTGTATTCTGTACATCCATGACCGTAGCTGCATCGTGCATGCAGCCAGTGGGAGTGATGGGGAAGTCGTGTTTATACTGCTAGCATAAGAGCTTTGGACCGCCAGGAGAAAGAGGTTCTCAGGCCGAGGGCTAGCTGGTTAGCATGCTAACTTAGCTAACTAGCTAGATATCTCTGTAACACAATACGTAGACGTCTTTGAGCAATTTAAGTTTCTAACCACCTTTAAAACACATCACATCGTGCACTAATGGTTTGCACACGTGGGTTTTGTACATTTATTTGACTTTACAGCCCTAAACAGTGTTTCTTGCATTTTTTTCCAGCAGCCATGCATTCACACAGTGCCTACATATGTGAACAGACTCGTTAACACACTTAACACACTGTAAAATTCCTTCAACACCACTAAAGCAAATAATTGCTGTCAGTGTGGTCAGAGAGGATGCAAAGATCTGCATTGTTTCCTAATGTAGTAGCAACTAGCACCAGAGATTCATACCGAGGTGAACTTTTCCATTTTTAACAACATGTACTGGAACTAACGAGAGGGCCAGCTGTGCTTTAATTGAACTTATCTAATTTAGAAACGTTTACTTTATGTGACTTTCCTGTATACATTTCAGAGTAATTTCTAAATGATGTTTGTACTGTCATCACTGGTGTGTGTGTGTGTGTGTGTGTTTGTGCTTGTTGATGTGCATGCAGTGCATGCATGCGGTTTTTGGGTCCGTGCTTGTGTGTAATTAGGTTGATGCTGTAATTGTCTCTGCAGAGATTGTGTTTGCAGCGGGCGGGGCGGGCCGCTGTGTCAGGAGGCCCCCAGAAAGATAGATGTCTGCAGAGAAAGGCAGTCAGACGAGATTAGGGAGGAGGTTAAAGCCTGACGCTGTCAGCTGGGAGCAGAAACGCAGAAAAGGAGTTTTGCTTTTCAGGAATGTAGATGTGCCACTTTCAGCAAGTCCACGCCTCCAGTTCAGGACAGTTAGGGTTGCAACGGTATGAGAAAAACCATCCCAACCATTTGGTATTATATTATTATTACTAGTAATACTACCACTTACAATCACCCTTAAAGGAATAAAAACATGAAGAAATGCTTTATTATAATATCACAAAATACTAAGTCCTGACAGATGATGATACAAACTTGAAATGTATATGTTTCATTAACACTAATATGGTAGAATTCAATACCGTAGATAAGAGTTATAGGGAAAGCGTACATTTTCATGCCTCCCTATATCCTAATACCCTTATACCGCTTCAACTTTAGTGACAATGCTACAATTTGACTCACTTATAACGTAGCAGCTGTCATATAATAAATCTGGATTCTATTTCACATGAAATCAAGAAGGGATTTATTATATTTCAAAATTAAATTCTGGCCATATTTCAGGTCACACTCAAAACAAACAGGGGCAGCGTATCACTGGAGCAGCTGTTAACTGGAGCTGCTGCAAACTAGTTAGCTCACTTAGCTGTGCAGCTAGCGGCCCGGACTGGGAGCTCGGAGCACTGGGGAAGCATTGATGTTCACTAGCACAGGAGTTTTGGACCAGGCCAGGTCGGAGCTAGCTGGTTAGCATGCTACCTTCCCGAGATATCTCTGCAACACAATACACAGATGTCATAACGTCGTAACTGTTATTTCTTCACATTTTGGTGATAATTTAACTTTAAAACTGTTGATTTTCAATGTTTGTGAAAAAGTCCTAAGTAAGTAGATCCGATGAGAAATGGTTTAACATGATGTGACGATCAGACGAAACCCATTAGTGCACATGTTAAAGCGGCTTTAACTGATACTCCTTATAACAGTGTATCAAATGACAACCTGGAATTATTGTGACAACGTGAGAGGAGTCGCTTATCGTCATAACTCACCTAAATCTGCATTCACCTGTTTGACTAGCTGTCCGGCTGCATCTTCGCTGTTTTACTTCATTCTCACTGCTGTCATGGGGTCGTTTCTTGGCAGCAAAAGTTTTCAGTGATAAAGCTCTACAGACTTAATGTACACAACCTGCTCAGCAGACAGAGAAGGCTAAAGAACCAGATATGTCCCTCGGGTGTGGGTATCATGTTTTTTAATTCTGATGGATGCTGATAAATCCTAGAAAATCAACATCGAAGCTTAAAGTTTCAATATTCAGAGTTGCTGTCGTTCATTCAAATAGGGTTTAAGCCGTCTGCTCATGTATGAACTAATGACTTAAATGAGAGTTAAAGTCACATTGTGTGGTTTATTGTCTTTCAGGTGGCAAAAGTGAATCCCAAAGACAGCAGCTACCTGCTGAGGGATGATTTCTACAAGCATGTGCAGAGGGACTGGCCGGGCTACAGCGAGGAGGAGAGGCAGCTGATCGCCAGGCTGCTGGCCAGGTGGGTCAGAGGAACAAGCGGATATGTTAGGACAAAATAAAAAAGTTTAATCTTAATCTCTGTTTTTACAGCCTGTTTCTCTGTGACACCGGGTGTTCAAACAAACGGCTTCTCGCTTTTCCCCCGGGGTGTTGATTGTCGTCCGCAAAGTAGTAATTGGACATTCGAACTTTCTGTTTTACCAGTCGGATTACTTTCTCACAGCTCTGCGGCATCTTCCGTCGTCTTTCCTCTCCCCTCCACATCTTCTTCTCTCAGCCCCACACGTCTCCGCGCTGGAGCTAATCAACACTCCCGTCTGTTCGCCGCGACACCAAGAATCTGTTTCATTTTCAACTTCATTAGTTCTCCTGTAAAATCCACTTGACCTTGCAGCGATGCCAGTAAGAAGTCGCTTTTTTGAATCGGTACAATGGTAATCCCCGTCTTCATCTCCCCTTCCTTCCTTCCTTCCTTCCCTCCGACAGGAAGTTGCAGACGCACATCAGCCAACAATCAGCAAATGTGTCAATAGCGAAGACCCCAGAGGACCCATCGCCACGTCACAGCCCAGTGAAAAATCCTGCAGTGGTAAATTTTTTTTCAATCAACTTTAACATGTATGAAATCTGTGAAACCTGGAGCTTCTTCATTATACTGTGTGTACTGTATGTAGTTTAACAGGCTGTTTTTGTGGTTTTGTCGTGACATTTTGATAAACAATATGAGTGATTAAGGTTCAGCTTCTCTCTTCTCCTTCTTCCTTCTCCAGAAACGCCCCGTGCCTTTTGACTCACTGGACAGGCTAGCCGTTAAGAGACAAAGACTTGCGGACCAGAGGTCGCAGCAGCAGCCGGCAGCGAACGGACTGTCAAACAATAAAGGACACGACATTGCAACTCCTTCCCTCAACCCCAGTTTCCACACAAAGACTGAGTTTCAGCGGACAAGTAACCATACTGGAAACCCCAACGGCTTGCCGGGGGGCCACGGCGGCTTTCCCCCAATGCACAAGCTGCCTGGCGCCTCTGACGCACCTGTTTCAGAGAGCAGAGAGCAAGAACCCAAAGTAAGCAGCTATCAGCCACCGCAGGGTGACTCCGACTGCGCTCACCAGCAGCTCGCCAGCAGCCAGCACAAGAAGAAGAAGTCTAAAAAGCACAAAGACAAGGAGCGGGAGAGGTTAAAAGACAACAAGGGCAGCGAATGGTTAGAGACGAGTCCCGATCTCAAGCAGAAGGCGGACAAACTCGACAGTAAGGATCTTTTTTGTGTACTTTGATTCAATACTGACACCAAAACAGGAGCCTGCTTCTGACTGCACACTGCGTGATGTATTCAGGGGCTGCTTGTAAATTACAAACGCTTTGTCGCATTTGCATCTAACTTTTAAGACTGTTTGCTGCATTTAGTTCGTGTAGACTTCATCCTAAGTGTTCTTGATATTTCAAATTGTAAAACTGTAATTGTGAAAACCACTCCCCTCCCCAAAAAAAGCAAACCAAAAAAATCTCCAGGGGTGTGAACTCAACCGCGGCTTATAAATCAATGTGTTAACTGAATCACGTTTTTTTGGAGGGTGAGTCTGGTGGAGAAATTTCATATTTCCGGATAAAGTCCTTCCTGTTTTTGTGAGTCATTGTGACCTTCATTAAGCAGCGTCACAAGGAAAAAGTTTGGAAATATCACTGTCTTGCTTTTCTGACTATTTTTGTTCGAGCATTACATCCACTACATGGCAGTGAGCAAAAAAACAGGTTAACCTCCAACACGTCGAGCTGGTGACCAGTGGTACACGAGCACGAGGCCTCTCTGAGCCCGCTGGTGCACTTATGCAGCATCGTCTCGTAAGCATGTCTGTGTTTGCTCCCTTAAGCTCGCTCTCTCGAGTCCTCCCGTGTGTTATGTGGCTGATTGACTCAACAACATCTCGAGCGGCGCTTTAGGTCTCTGAGCTGACACGTCTCCTGATACCCCTCAAGCTCTCGGCTATAGCCTGCGCGCGTACAAAACAAAAAACACACGGTGCTTAACATTCAGACAAAGACAAAGTGTCGTTTCGGAGACTGCATGGACTCAACTGGAGCTAATGTCATTTTCTTTGTCTGGTGCTTTTTTATTCCAGATCCTGACATCACAAATGCTGTGGCCTCTGAGGAGAAGCCGGATTATGTGCTGTGAGTGTGAACATGCTTTCAGATTGTTTCGGTGCGATTGTTCCGTGTGGCGTCACTTGGCGCAGTTTCCTATTAACACATTTAAGATATATTAGCTGCTGTTGAGAACAAAAAGAATGATCATGAAAGGATCATTTTCAACTAATGGAGCTTAGAGTGAATGTCCTTGTTATTTGAGAGTAGACGGACATTAATTTGTGTTTGTATTTATCGCTGTTGTTTAAATATACCATTTATTATAACAGTCAATAAACAGTGGTCTCCAGTCGTGATGACGAGGGGCACCACTGTACTGTAGCAGCATGACAGTGTGGCCTTATGCTGCCACCTTGTGTCAGAAAGAGGTACTACACCAGAAGAAAAGGGGAAAAAGCATCTGAGTAAATAGCCTCTCTTGGCAAAATGTTACAAAGTAGCTGCAATAATGTGCCTACTGTAATCCTTCTGCAGGATCAAATGACTGTCTGTGATATTAGCCAGCATGACATCATCATTAACTCTCGTCTGTCTGTCTCCTCGCAGCACATACGGCCCCATCATGACTTTGGAGCAACGTCAGAGGTACCAGCAGGATTTCTGCGCAGAGTACGATGAATACAAAGACCTCCACTCCCGCATCGCCACCATCACTCACATGTTCGTTCAGCTGGGGTCCAAGATCAAGAGCTTGTCCCCTGGCACACGAGAATATAAGGTACCACTTCCGATCCGATCTGATTTGATACGTAGAGCACGTTGGTGTTATTTTATGCAGCCAAATTAACAGTCACAGTTTATTCATTTGTGGTTTTCTTTACTGTTTAGATCATGGAAGACCAAATACTAGAAAAGTACAACAAGTATCGAAAGGTAAGTCTAACATTTGGATGGTTCCAGCTGTTTTTGTTATTGTTATTAATTAAACATGGCTCTTTTATTTTGCAGTAGCTCCTTATTACATCTGACATGTTCAGAGAGCGATACTGAATTCTCTGAAATCCATTCCAATACTTTTATATTGACTGTGCACATATCAGGGTGAAAAGATTAGATTAGATGAATTCACTTGTTTCAACAGATGCAACAAGTACAGGAAAAAGAATCAGACAAATATGCATCAAGTTAAATAGAAAATAAATAAATTAAACCTAACTTTTAGCTAACTTCCTGTCCAGTTTGCAATCTAGTTGCAGGTTGAGGATCAGGAAATATCTTTTTGTAATTAGTGTGAAACCCTTTTATTAAAAATGTTTCCTCCTCCCTCTGCAGAAGTTCCCAGGCTACCGGGAAGAGAAGAAGCGGTGCGAATATCTCCACGAGAAACTGTCCTACATCAAACAGCTCATCATAGACTATGACGTCTCTCAGGCCTCTTCATAGCGTCGGCCTGTCAGAGGTTTTTTTAAGTGGAACTCCTTTCTTTGCAACAACACAGGTGTCAAACGAAGCGTTTTTGTTGAGAGTGATGTAAAAGGGTTTTGGATGAGACTGCAGATGTCAGCGTGGGCTGCTTCTTAAAGTTATCACTGAGAGATGTGAAAAGTCCAAAGGCGAGACAAAGAAAAGTAATGAGATCCTGGAAATCATCTGCGCACATCAGACTGCCATAAGAGTCAGTTTCCCTAATAGTTTTCACCAGCCTTGTTAAAACCGGTGTCAATGACAGACGTCTCATTGGAAATACGTAAAAGGTAGCAGATACGACTTTTTCTCTTATTCACTTTGTCTTTGAAATTTGTGAAGTCAAACGTTGCTCCAGGCACGGTTTCCCATTTCCTTTTCTATCAGGTTCAACGTGGAGCGCAAAAGTAGCGTACGTCTCAATTCTATATCAAAGTTACCTCACTAATCACATGAGTGAAGCAGGCGTCTGCAAAAAAACGTTTCAAGTCATTTCATCTCAGGTTCAGCCTTCATGTCTTATTATGCAAATGTTGTGAGAGAATTCCACTTGCTCCCATTTCAGTTTCTCTTAATGAAGACTAGTTTAAAGCAGTTTCTGCATTAGCATCAAGATATTAAAACACTATTTTTAAAGGTCCTATATTATGATCATTTTAAAACCTTTATTTTAGGTGTCTGGTAGAAACAAGCTTTAACATTGAAAAAAACGAATTGATTTTCTTGCATACTTTGCATTGCTGCAGCACCTCTAATCACCCTCGGTCTAGACGCAGCGTTTTAGCTCCTGTCTGTTTAAGGCCCCCCGTCTGGGTCTGCTCTGATTGGTCTGCTCTGACAGGCCTGAGCAGGCACCGCCCACTGTGTTCCAGCCCATTTCAAGGTGCAATATGTGAGAGTTTTAGTTGAAAGCAACCAAAAAATTAATGCAATTATCAACAGCATGTGAAGATTTTTAGTGTTGTGACATCTATGCATTGTTGCAAAAATACAGTATCTACTGAAGTTTGCATGCTAACCAGTTAGCCCCGGTCTGTCATAGTCAGGCCCCAAGGACGAGCACCAGGCTTTGAAGTCAGTTTTCATAGTGGCCAAACCGTGTAATTACATCGTCAAGTGATGCACTGGGGCCCAAAAACACGTTTTTTCCAAAAGCTAACATAAACGAAGGGTCTCTAAAACGGTGGATAAACTTTTTTGAGCATCACAACCCCCGCGAACAGTTAGCAGCAGTTAGCGGTTACATGGTGATGTGCAGCCCCCTATGGGTTTGGAGTATGAATTCAGCAAGTGGTAATTTTTTTTACATATTGCACTTTTTAAAAGGCTCAATTTCTGAAAACAATCTCTCCATGTTTGTATATGTCCACAGTATTTATACAGCACGTAGACCTGCTTTATTATCACAAAATCAACTGGAAATCTCACCTTCTATGATATGGGACCTTTAAAAAAGTGATTTTATATTGGGAACAAGTGAAATAATCTCACCTTTCTACATAGAATAATGATTTAACAATTGGTGCAGTAAAATGGATACATGTTATACACTGAATTCAACTTGCCTGTGGCTGAATCCAGTGAGGAAAAAACTGGATTAAGAGGTTCACATAGAAGCGACTCTAGTACAATACATTGCGATATATGCCGTCTCCCAAACGCACTTGTGTTGAAAGTATTTATTTACCACGGCCCCTCTCTTCTGAATCACTGGTAAAAGGGACCAAAACGCTTGGCCTTGACAGCTGTTGCAGTAGTTTGGCGTGGAAAGACGATTCTCCTCCCCAAAGTCATGACTGACATCGCTAATCAGGCACCGAGTCTAGTTTCAAGTATTTTAGCCAACTTTTTTTTTTCTTTCTCTTTTGAACTACTGATGTATTTATTTTAAGCTACATTCCTCTCTTCTGTGTTGTTGGTCTCTTCTTCAGCTCGAAGGTCTCATTAAAGTGTTTGTATCGAAGGAGCCAGTGGAGCGAAGGTGGGAGAGGTTGTGAGTAGATCAGAGGGTTGGTGTTTTTTTTTTATAGTTTTCTCCGTCCGACTGAGCAGAGTTGCGGAGAGTCACTGTGTTAAAGCTGAAGTCCTCTGAAATTTCAGGCTGAAATGGCAACAAAAGGCCTCAAATGGGTCATTAGCAGCCCCTTCAGCCGACGCCGTTTCTGAAATCGTTTACTTATTCACCATAAAAAAAAAGAAACTACGGAAAGCGTGGTGGTACATATTTGTTCACATTGGATAGCTATGTTGGATTATTGGAGTCAACACTGATACAAAACTAATTTGGGGACTCTGTTGTGGATGTTGAATGATTTCAGAATCAGCCCTCAGATATTTGTTCTTCAGGGAAATATGGAGCCATATTGGTAAAAAAAAAAAAAAAAGAAGTACACTTCCGATGACCTAACCAGTCGTGGTACTTGGGTATTTTAAACTCTAGCCTGGAGGGTTTTATATTATCCTGTTTCCGGTTAATAATCAGTGCCCATTCAGGGGGTTGTTGTATTTTTGTTGCACTAAACCCATTCTGAAAAAAAAGAGGGACGAGAGGCTTTTGAAATTTCCCATCCAGATTGTAATTGTTCGCCATGGTCGCAGTTTTTTTTTGTACTGAATGTTACCACGCAGTCGATGACGTAGAAGCCTTAAGGTTACACTTTTATAGGACAAAGGAAAATCTTCAAACTGCCAATATCAACGAGGACATCATTATCCACACACACACCTGTTACCTGCCTTATATTACTGCTAGCTGTTATATGTAAACACGTCTTCGCCATTTCACTGCTCGAATGAACGCCAACAGTGGCTTTCTCACACACGTTCGAATATTACTTTCTGGAGGAAAATGTTTCTATTGTAATGTAAAAAAATTGTTTAGTGCACAGTTTGTGTGGCTTTCTCCTCGGCTGCATTTGTAATCCTTCTGGTACTCTTTATTTTCATAATCATCATTGAGATATACGGTCAGGTATTTATCATTCGGAACATCACTTTGGTTCGTACTGCGGCTGATGTTCCTATTTACAACCCATCTGACTTGGCTCTGACGGATTGGATGACCGTATTCAGTGGTTCAAGCACAAAAAGTCCATTGTTGAAGTAACAATGCTCAATCACTTTCAGGTAGTGCATGTGGGCTACGAGAAGGCTTTTCAAGGGGGGAAATGGTTGAGATTTCTTACAAAATCACTACATGAATTTTATTTATCCGCGCGAGTCTTAATCACGAGTTTATACGGTGTTTTGTCGCTTGGACCGGTGCTGAATATTAACAAAGGCACCAGTGTGTGCTGCACCAGTAGGTGTTTTATGTACCTGCTGAAGGGAAAGTGTCATCTTGGTCCACAGAGGAGTCAGAGAGGAGAGTATGCACTATGAGCTGAATTTTACAAATGTATACTTTCTCTTTTCCAAGTTGTGCAAAGTTCAACAGAATAAAAACGTCAAAGTAATGTTTTGCCTCAGATTGTATTGTGTTGCGAGCTTCTCAGGTAATCTGCATCATTAATTCATCATCATCATCATCATTCTTTTGGTCTTTAATCACAACATTTTTTTAGCTTTCCAGTTGTCATCAAATACAGGACTGTGATTTTTGTGTTCATTAGCTGTATTCTTATGTTAGGTGTGCAAGAAAGATGTTCTTCATAATGCTATAACCATTAAAGTTAAAAGTTAAAGTTAAAGACATTTTAATCAGAAAAGACAGATTTTTTATTTATTTTTTATGTCTAAACAAACTAAATAAAGAGTCTCTTTTTGTTTACATGACTGAAAAAACAAGCTGACCTTAAAGGACAACACAATTTGATACTGTTTTACTTTACTTTATATTTGGCGGACCCTGCCACCTTTCTAGCTTCACACAGTGTTCTGGGGACCTTATTTTCCTCTGAAAACAGCTTGTTTATTCAGTTATGGTAAGAAAAAAATGTAAATATCAAAATTCTGAGTTTGATTTTCTTCTTCAAAACTACACACTGCCCCTTTTAATCAACAGTAAATGTCTCACTTACCATTGATAAAACCCATTAGTTACAATTTATATACCCTTCATCACGAAACTATATGTGACTTACAATCAGAGAGGGGTCAATGTAATCATCCCTCTGCTGTTTGGAGTATAAAGATGAGTGAAATTCAGATCGCTTGAGGGCTAATCTTTTTTCTTTTTTAAACAATGTGACTGTATTATGCTCATTTCTCACTGTTGATTTAACTGGATTTTGAGGGTTGTAAACTGGAAAACAAAGCCCTCAAACCTTGCGTAATGCTCCTGCACGACGATCCCTAAGAAGCTAGACTTGTGTGAATGAAACTTCCACCGTATTCCTCTCAAGAACAACCGTAAAAAGTGGATAAACTGATGGCATCGACCCGGTCATGGAGGTAAATACACCTTTAGAGTACTTTAACCGGGGAGCGTCTCCATGGAGGCGCTGTTGCCATGACGACCGTGACGCACTCAGCGCCGCTCGCAGGCTGCTAATCTGTCCGTATTAAACCGCAGCCGGAGGAAGGTAAGACCGCCGGCTAATGAAGTAAAAATGTAGTGACATTTAAAGAAGTGATTGTGTCTTTTAATTAAACAGCCAAGCAAAGGTCACTGTCAGTTCAAACTTTCCACCGTGGAGGTTGTAGCTGGCGTCAGCTGTGTTAGCCTGAGTTTGGCTAATAAGCTAATTATTAGCACCAAAACAAACAGCTACACCGCTCGTTAGCTTTAGTTTAGTCAGTTTATAGAATATAAAAACAACAGCTTAGTCATAACTACGCAGTATCAATATATGTATTTATTGGGATGCACCAACACATGAGTACACAAGTTTGTCTTTACATGTAACTAAGTACATTTACTCAAGTACTACACACAATTCTGAGGTAGTTAATTATACTTGACTGAGGTATTTTAACATAATTCTGCTCTCCTGCATTTTGAAGGCATCCATTGTACATTGTACACACCTCTACAGTTATTTGATAACTTTACTTAGCTCATTTGCAGATTCAGATTATTAATATGAATAGCAAATACATAAATACATCGATGTATTGTTTATATGCAGTGTATAAAAAGATTAAAATGAGCACTGCCTAACTTAGCAAAACTAAAGTGATGAACACATTCAGGCAGCAATCGTCCAGTAATATATTTTATATATATATAATATATTTTATTTTTTAAGTATTTTTTAGAGTCTGATATATCGGTTGGCCAATATTATTGGCTATGTGCTTGTCGATATATGCCAATAAATATAAAATATAACAGATTTTTTTAAGACAGTGTAATGCAGAAACACATACATGGGATATTTTATAATTATTAAATTCCCAGTAAGTTTCAGTGTACTAATGCCATTTTAGAAAATACGGTTTATTGTTAAACTGTAACATATCCTGCCTCCGTTCCAGCATTGTCACATGTGTCTGATAAACACATTTAAGGGATCCTTGCAAAGAAAATGTCCGTAAGTTGTCCCATATATTAATATTGGAATTCTTTCCTTCCTAATATATGTAAAATCAAGTATCAGTCTGGCCCTAGTATTTTTACGCTGTGGTATTGCTGCTTTTACTAAAGTAAAAGATCAGAATACTTTATACTTTTACTTGACTGCATTTCAGAGGTAAGTACATTTACTCACTAGATTTAGATTCAAATTTAATTGAAACTTCTTAAAATATATGCTATATCAGCTTATGAAATGTTTAAACATGAAGCCTTGTTACAAATTAAACCACCCAGTAGTATATAAAGTAGTTAGAATGAGCTCAGCTTTGACATTAAAATGCTTCCTACACACTGATGCATCAGTAATATTCCAGTATATAATGTCACACTCAGTTCTGTATGAAGACTACTTTTCTGAGTAGGTCTGATTTTTTGAGTGGGCTTTGATGATAATGGCCACATACTGTATGTCTTCATGGTTAGACTTTAATGATAACACAAAGACAGTATTAATGATAACCCCTGTACATTTGCTACCTGTATTTTCTTGTCCGGCTCTTGTAGTGTTACATTCAGCAGGTTACAGACAGTACTTTGTGTAAATGGAACATTGTTTTGATCATAGGATGTCCATGTACACCAGAAAAGGTACCCCAGACTCAGAAATGGAAGCAGCTTGCGAAAGGAAAACACCTACATTGGAGCCATCCGGTGCGACACAGGTACAGAGAAGGAGTTTGAACGTATCTGGTCATTGTGTGGGTGGAACGTAGGTATTCATTCTTCACGGTTGTGATTTTCCCGTCAGCTTCCAGAGAGCACCAACTGCTTGGCGTGCTCAGAAGACGGCAGGTACCTCAGTCTGGGTCACTGCCAGGGCTTGTCTGTGTGGTGTGCATCCTCTCTGGTCTGTGCTGCAGAGTGGCGGCAGGACACAGTCGAGATTACATCTATTCAAATGACCAGGATGGCTGAGGCGGCCTATCTGCTCGGCGCTGTTGACGATATGGGTGGGTAGCACGTCTCTGATCAGCCTCTCTTCAGTACCTGTTGTGTTTATATTCACTCTCTGGGTGGACTGTTGCATTTTCACAAATTAAAAAATACAGATTGGCATTCATTTGTACACTTTAAGTGCTTGTTATTGATCCTGAGGATATGAACTGTTGCTGCACCAAACTGAGACAATAACACCAGACAATTAGAAAAGAGAATGTTTTTACAAAACCCGTAGAAAAAGGTAGTGTGTGAAAAATGTACCATCATCATAATCATCCTGATATCAGCTGCTGTCATCTCCCACTGCAGGTGTTGCCAGAGTCTTTGCATATCACTGTGAAGACATTCACCTTCTCCATGTTATTAACATCATGGTGTGTATTTTCATTGTCATTTTCGTTTTAGATATAATTTCATATTTTACAAAGAAAGAAAATAAGCAAGAAATCTTAATGTTCACCACAAGAAAAATGTGATATTTTTTATGTGTTGAGGAGAAGAGTAATTATAGAAAGTTCAGGATAACTTGACTTTAAAAAAATAACGTACTTAAAACCTCTTTTCAATATCAGGAAAACATCAACGAAAGGAGCATTTGCCTGACATTTGAATTATCTGAAGGGGGAGATTATGGAGCCGCATCGATCAGCTGTAAGTACGGACCTTACTTTTTGAGCTGTGCTTATTATATGATTTTAATTAACTGAAGCATTTGAATTTCACACCTTCTGTCAGGCAACGGTGCTCCTCGGCTCGAGGTCTATCACTTCCCCTTAGAAGCGTGGCTGAAAGAGTTAGAGGTGGCCCTCTCACAGAAACAGGTACTGCTACTGAAATGTGTTCTCAACAAAACTATACACACTTGTTTTTGCTCCCATTTTTCATGTTTTTTTCAAAATTTTAGCAGAAATTTGTTAGAATATGTGTAAGTGACAGTTCTCCTTTTTTCAAGATAATCCCTCCACCTGACAGGTGTGACATGTTAAGAAGCTGATTGAACAATATTAAAGACGTTGTAAATGTATGAGGGAGCATGCAGTTGACATGCTGCAATGTCCACAAGAGCATTTGCCCGTGAATTCAGTGTTAATTTTACTGCCATAAGCTGTCTCTCATGTCGTTGTGCGATAATCACGCTGTTTAATCAGCATATTGATATATCACACCTGTCAGGGGAATGGATTATCCTGACAAACACACAGTGAAATGGAGAAACAGATTGCAGAAACAGCAAAATATGATTACCAACTACCATTTGAATCTGAGCTTAGTTTTGATTATTCTTTTTTATTGAAGTCATTACTTTGTGATAGAAAACAAAGGAAAATGGAGATGAGCCATTGAATCCTGAAAGGTGAGAAAATGCCAAACAGAATACAAAATACAGCCATATAATGACAGAGAGAACACAAAGAGCTCGCACCTGATGCTGCCTGAGAAGGAGCACCACGCTTGAAATGTGTTGCAGTCACGCTGTCAGTTTATGTGCTTAATGCCTGTCTCTGTGCACATATTCCCCTCCTTTCTCCTTAGTCATTACGGACCAGGCTATTACTGTTAAGAATATTTCTGCTGTTGTATTTTCCGAGCTTAAATATAACATATTTAATTTGAACTGCCAGATACAAATATATATCATTATCAGTAACTTTTTTTTTTTCTTTTCTAATTTTGAGAAAAGATGTTAACAGCATTGGATTTTTTTTTAATAAAAATATCTCCTCAGCACTCAAATTCATCCAGAGATGAGGATATGAAATGGTCTCCAGTTGCCATGGTGATTAAAATCAAGCCACTTCAAATTTCAGCAGGTATGATTTTATCTTGAGCATAAATGTGACACATCTGCAGTGTGGTATAATTGATCCGAACAGAAATCCAGTTGTGTGCGTGTGTGTGTGTGTGTGTGCGCGCCTGTATGTATCTCTGCTGGTGATTATATATCTCTTGTTTAAATGACTGTTGGTAAGTGTCAAACTAGTTCCTTCTTTGTTGCTGTTGCAAATAAATGTAAAGCAGTAAACGCGTGTAATGCGGCTGAGTCAGAATCCAATGTTTCTGCTGTTTGCAGCGGCTGCTGCGGACGGTCCACCCGAGGGCTTGCAGACGATGGACTTTTTGACACACTGTTTGGCTCTGGACGTGGACACCAGCTGCAGTCCTCAGGCTTTTAATGCAGATGTAGGAAAGACAAGGGAAACAAATGAAAGCCCAAGGTCCAGTAAAGTTGACACAAACAAAATTAACATTCACAGTTGAGCTGCACTGATAGCTCTGTTGTAGATTGTAGAAAACTGTGCCCATGGAAATGTGAACGCAGATTCTCAGCCCTCCTCTTGACTCAGTTACGTGGAATCTTTCTTTCAGACGTTGCACCCACCACTTTCTTCTGCCTTGTGATCCTGGTGGGAGCAAAACAAAATCTCAGCCAGGTTTGTAAAGGAGGAATAGTTAAAATTGTAGTGATGAACAATTGGCTCATTCTTTTTCAGAGCTATTTCAAATTACAACATTTGGCAGTTCCCAGAATAATAGATCATAAACTGGGTCTTTGTGTTTTAATGAATAGCTAATTCCTGTGGCTTTTATCCGTCGTATTCATTTAAGCCTCTATTAAGGCAGGTAGTGACAGGGCTCGGCTCCTGTTAATGTCATCTTTAATCTCAGCAGGATTGCCTGTTGCTGTCTGTGTGTGGTGGAGTGGCGGCCATAATCTTCTTCAGTATTTGCTGCAGAAAGCACCGAAGAACAAAGCAGGTGGGATATTTATTTGTCCAGAGATGGATCAGCTGTATGTTCACAAGCGCCTCGTTTAAAAATATGCTGCCTGTTGTTAAGAGCTCGTGTCTGCTTTTTGAAGCAGATGTGGAACCAGTGCCAGATGTGTTGTGGCCAAATGCAAAGGAAATCCTCTGCTCTGCTGTCAGTAGATGCACACGTTACATAGCTGTTGGGCTCCATGATGGTTTGGTGTGTGTCTGGGACAGAAAATCTGGTCAGTAAACCGTACGGTGAGGTATTTTATCAATCATTCAGATATAACAGCACTATTTATTAGATTGTTATGTTGTTGAGAAAGCAACACTAAAACAATATTGACTTGTGAAATCTGCAAACATCACATTGTTGACTTTACAGGGAACATTAGGAACATTCGTAGTACAGCGTAGTATTCATATAATAAGAGCAACATGATGAAAAGAAAGAAGGAGCAAAAGAAGAGCTAAAATTGACAAACTGGCTCATTTAAACAACAGGAAAAGCAGCCATTTTCTCATTCTCTTTTCCTTTGTTTGCTGTCAAATATAGTATAGAAACACATATGTTTAAGTCTTGTATTCAGCCTACAAAAGCCCTCTCCATAAAAGATATTCAATGTGGTAAAAACGTACAATAAATTAAAAAGACGAAAAGACTAAAATCACGACCTGACACATGCACCTGCACATTAAAGCCTGATTCAGTGTATTGTATCAAGCTCTTCATCTCATTTAGTTGTGTGTGACTGACAAGCTAACAGCCATATTTGGATGTTAAACAACATTATTGCCTGTTTAATTCTCCTTTTCTTGTCTTTCCCTCAGCGTCTCCACTGTCTGTTGCCCCGGTGTCAGTGACAGACAGTCTCTTTTCCAAGATGCAGTTTGTGAATGACTGGCCTGTGTTTGATGCTGATTCTCAGACTTTTACCACAGCGGAGGTCCATCTTTTGGTGTGGTGTAAAGGTGGAGCAATTCACGCAGTCACCACAGGACGAGGGACACGATCCTGCACAATGCGGCTCACTGAAAGGTGACCTGAGTTTTACATATTTCCATATTTAACATATGCATCGGACTTGCAATGCAAATGAAACGCTATTCTATTATATCAGTCAAAAGACATTTACACATTATTTCCTGTATCTCTAAAGGCCAAAACACAGCGGGGACCTCCTGACTGTCACTGCATCAGTGCCATTCCTGCAGAGCTTGGTAAAAACACTGAAATTGTGATAAAAAGTTTAAAAGTACAAAAGGATTTGTTACAGAATGTACAGTTTCGTAATCTCTTTTGGCCCATCTGTCTTCTTTTTCTCGCCTCAACTAGTCGCTTGTGGTGCAAAGAAATGGAAAAATGTTCCTCCAAGATGTCGTTAGCAAAACCGCTGTGTGCCTCTTGATTCCTCCCACATCTCATCTGGTTGCTGCTCCCTGCAACCCTGTTTACGCTCTGAACACCAAACTGCAAGCTCTCCTCATAAAAGGTAACACACAGGAGACAAGTTTTGAGAAGGGAATCACTGGTGACGGTCTAGATGAACTGACATTCAGTAACTTCATATTGGCATGGAGGTGTTAGCTTCAAAGATGCACAAACAAGGTGAAATGAAATTGAACCACTGCGACTGAAGCTTTCATGTCTCAGCAGGTGACCAGGACCACAGCTGCAGTTCATCTTCTCAAGGAGGAGGCCAGAGTCAGCTTTTCGTCTTCCATTTTGGAGCGTCTGATACCATTAAGCAGTATATTGTTCCACCGCCCGTCTCCCCGCAGCGACAAGAAACACTGAGCTGTGCCACTCTAGAGGAAACCTGTGATCTCTACCTTCAGCAGAGGTTGTTTGTCCTTTTGACACTATAATCTGAATATGTGGTGTCCAGTTATTTAGAAAATTGACTCTCAAGACAAGTTAGAAGACATGTCGACTCCGTGAACGTTAAAACAGTTTATTTTCATGTGTCTCTTACTGTGTGTTTTCATGTGCAGAGCGCTGTCTGTGGATGAAAGGAACAAAGCGATAACACAGACCTGGAAACGGCTACAGGAAACTGCAGAGACACAGCAGAGCTGCTAGAGATGACTTTCTACACTGAGGTGCTATTGTACAGACTGTTTCATATTTATTTCATGTCATTTAAAGATACTTCTACAGCAGTTCATGTGCAGGACGATATACAAGGGTTTTTCTTTTTTTTTAAACAAATGTGTAATTAAAGATTGTGTGATTGTTGTGGTAGAAACTGGTTGTTAGTTTACGTTAGCGGGCTCCATGTCTTTACATTAAGTCACTGTGATGTCTCTCTGTAGAAAAGACATCACTGTGTCTCTTGGGTTAACTTAGGCAACGTTTTTAGATCTGTGATGCTGGTAGGCTGTGTCTCATAAGGATGAGTGTATTCAAGCTCACTGTGAAAGGGTTGCATTCGGTCATGGAGCGTTAGCATTTCGTTGCCTTTGGGGTCCGTGAATGTTTCATATGTCATGTTTTTAATGTCACAAAAAACTAGGGCAGAGTGCAGAGGTTTTTCTTGATATGATTAGGTTGATTAAAACTTTATAATCTGGCATGGGATGCTCTTTAAAAAACCATTCAGGGCTTTGACCATCTATCCTGTGACAGAATGTTCTTGTCTGCCTAACAGTTGTAAACGTGTTACATGTCTTTAATTTAATGGAAATTTGATTCAATTATTTGACTCTTTGACCCGACTGAGAAATCATCCCAACATTTAGCACTTAAACGCTCTTAGCTTTTTGGTTGGGTATTCAAGGGAGCATAACCTGCTGCTAAATACTGTCTGTCTGTCTGAGTGCCAGGTATTGGGCAGCGGGCAGTTTTATGTAAATAGGTGTTGAAGATCCTTATCTATCAGAGAGCCTTTTGTTTGTCTATAACCAATCAGGACAGTGTGGCTGGAGAATTATTCCTGATTATTCCTTTATTTCAATGTTTTTTTGTGTGTTTTTTTGTTCACCTGTGTGTTGCACAGAGACATTTAGCTCTATTGTTGCATCATTTTGTATTCCAGTCCTATCAGATCATATTGTGGCATCTCTCTCAGTCAGTGAGGACTGATACTGATTTTAATATGTTCCTGAAAGCTTCATTTGAATTTCTACAAAGCTTTGCTGGGGGGTTAATGCCAAAGGGCCACACGCCACCGAGAGCGTAATGAAAGCACAGGTGCTCCATACAAAGAGTTTGGCATGTGTTGCTGTCAGCAGTGAGAAGAATCAGTCAGTAACAAACAATGGCTTCTCAAATTACACCAACACCTACAGCCAGTTAGAGACTTTACTCTAAGCACTGTCACTGTTTGCTGTTGGGTTTGTTATGTTCTTTAGTAAGCTGCTTGGAAAGTTTTCGTTATCTTTACCTTTTCTTTTGCTTTACGAAACAAAAAGTGTCATCATCGTTCACAGCTTGGTCAATCAAGGTACTTTTTCCCTTTCCCAGAGACATCTAAGCAACTGTAATCGCCTTTTCATATAAATGAACAGGCACTCTTTGGAGAATCTAAGGTATCTCAGGTGCCTGCAAATTGTTAAGACATGTTAAAAAACCTCGAAAGTCAAACGTTTAAGATTACGTTGTAATCTTCCAAGACAAATCCTGAAAAGAAGTAGATAAAAAGAGAAGTTGGGTATTTTGTGAATTACGCCCTGTCGCTTGTCAAGAGTACAATGAGATTGTTATATTCAGTGTACCACTCATGTCTATAATGTTACGGTACATATGAAGCAACAGCTAGTGGCCAGTTAGCTTAGATTAGCTTAAATAGTCCTGCAAATAACCTCCCGTTAAAACTGCAACGTGTCATTTTTACACTTTATCTTTGTTCACAATTCAACAAAATATAGGCCTTACATGTTGACTTGTGAGCTGGTGGGTAAACTATATTATGTTTGGACAAAGGCTAACAGTCTCTCCGTTTTTATGCTAAGCTAAGCTAAGGCTATACCTTTGGCGGTATATTCATATTGAATGGACAGACGTCACAGAGTGGTGTCCATCTTCTCATCTCACTAAAAGCGATTAAGCACATTTCCGTAAGTGTCGGCTGGATGTGTTTTATCATTTTTCTTTGTCTTCTACTTATAATAGTAAACTGAAAAACTTGAATTTAAATGGTGGATCAGGCAGAACAAACAAACAATCTGAGGATATCTTGGGCTCTGGGAACATGTGATGGGCATTGCAGATCATGTGATTAATCGGTTGATCGAGCTAATTGATTCTTATAAATTGATAAATAAATAATGAAATTAATAATCAGGTGCATCCCAGAGGGAATGAATAAAATGGAATAAGGTTGTGTTTAATCTTCCAGGTCCTGTTGGGGCACCACATTTTACCTTAGATAATCTGGTGTACTCGACTCTGATGGGTGACACTGACATCAATTAAGATAACGGGTTCAGTTTCTTATCTCAGTTTTAAATATTACGTCTTGAGGGGAGAAAGTGACCAGAACAATCTTGCAAATAAGAAAAGCAGCAGCTGTTGTTACTGTTGTATTTTTTACAAACTGCACAGATGAAATACATTTTCGAGCTGCATTATGGGGTTTTGTTAGACACAAAAAAGCACAACTTGCAACACTTTTAGTGATACAATACAATACTAAAATTCAATCTCCCACTTGTCTGCGTCTGAGGTTCCTCTAATCACGGAGGACTTGATGAAATGATAGTGGCGCTGCACCTGAACCTACAGGTCTTCGTCTTTGTTCTGAACAAAAGAAGATCTTTTTTTTTTTCCGTAGAGCTGAGAATCATTTCTCAAGTCCGCCGCCACACGTCGGCTTGTTACAATTCGAGGGTAGAAATGGCCTTTTCCATGCCGACTGTGTGACTCATTACTGATTATAGGCAGCCGTGCCCTCAGGGATCCTGCTGCTACACATCATTACAGACACAGAAAAGTGTTGGCACAAGAGATCTGCACAGAAATTGCACGGCTTTGCTGCTCAAGATGAATTTGCGTCCGTTCAAATTCATCCGTCCACGTGTGAAAATGTTCCCTCCCCACGGGGAACATTTTCCAGCAGCAATGGATTCACAGTAGAAACTCCAGAGTACAGTGAATACATTTAATTCACGATGAAAACGAGTTTACAGAGCACCAAACGTTCCTTCATGACAGGAGCTTGTTATGTTTGTGTAGTCGTATGTTTTTTATGAAGCTTCTCCATCGAGTTCTGTATTTTTTATCCAGCTTCGTGTTGACTACAGTTATGTGTTACGATTTTTGAACTAAGCCAAAATGACATGTGGTTTTCAAGGAACACACGACCCAGTCAGACACTGAACCAATCAAACAGTCACACACAGGACGTAACAGTTGTCAGGGAGCCTCGGCCCTGTGATTCCCTCATATGATGCTGTCGGAGCTGAACTGGTGGGGATCTCTCTCCGCGTCGTTGTCCGCTGTTAAGAAGCTGCTTCTCGATGGAGTGGACTCTTCTCTGCTGTGGCTGTCGCTGCACAGCATGAACCTCTCCTGGCTGACCGGGCTCACCTCCCTTTTCAGCTGCAGAGAGTTGGCGGCACACGCGAAAGATCCGGTTATAACGGTGTTGTTGTCGAGGTCAGACGCCGCGGTGGCGTTGCGGTAGTACCTCCGGAGGCCCGTTCGGAAGTGAATGGTGAACAGGCCGTAGATGACCGGATCCAGGCAGGCGTTGACGAGCCCGAAGATGAACAGGATGTGGGTCAGTGAGTGGGAGACCTTCCCCTCCAGGTCGTCAGGAAAGAACCAGTACCACAGGCCCAGCAGGTAGTACGGCGTCCAGCAGATGATGAAAGACGAGACGATCACTATACTCATTTTCAGAGTTCTCATCCGGGCTCTTGGGATGTTATTCTTCGAACGCCGCAGATGCACTTCATTGGAGGGCACTGGGAGCACAACAGAGGACAAAAACAATAAATGATGAAGGCGGGATCGCAAACAATGAACACATTTTTCTTCGCAATGCTTTTAAAAGGTCGCTTTATCCAAATTGCTGAAAACTTTAACGCACAACAAGGAACGTTCAACTGGTTATGAAACAGTCTCAATTAAATACCGCTTCCGCTAAACGACGTGCGTAAGCGAAGTACCATCAGCGAGGCTATCGGCTTTTTTGATATTGTTTCCTCTGAATGCCTTCGGGTTGGATTCCGTTAATGAAGTTTATGGCGCAGTGATGAGAATTAATTAATGCATCTCACAGCCTGAGGAAAGAAGCTGCTCTGTAGTCTGATTGTGTAGCATTATTACAAATGCATGTCTTTTTGTTTTCACTCTCTTCCACAGCAAATGCACACACACTAACCCGATCCAGATCTTTACCACAGGAGGCAGTGGTTCCTGTCCACAGGGGCCGCCAGAGTCAACACAAAAGGAAAGTTCCTTAAGGCAGCGTTAAGTTTCACTAGTCAGATTGTTTTACACACAGATAGTGTTGCGCACAGCATTGGGAAAATACTTCCCAATGACTACTTGTTGTAGCCAAGCCAGCAGTGCTTTGACCTAAATGTTAATGACAGTACGCTAACAGGCACACAGTTACAATGATAGCATCCGTGTGTTTGCCGGGTGCAATATTAAAGAGCAGTATGTAAGAATTATTGTGTACATTTTAAAAAAAATGAACTAAAATGGTCAACAAAATAAATAGCAGTTTTGACATAATGACTTAAGGTAGTTATGCTAACCAGCTAGCCCCAGCCCATCCAGGTCCAGAGCTCCTGTGCCTGCAGTGTAAACACTTGACAGTCCACTGGTCCCTGAGCACCGCTAGCTGCACGGCTAACTGAGCTAATGAGTTAAGGACAGCTACAGTTAGCAGTTACTCTGGTGCTGTGCTGCCCCGTTTGTTTTGAGGATAAATTTGACCATACCCAGCTAACATTTGCCAATTAGCGTCAAGAACAGCTGAGGCTGACAGGAATTCATTTCATTTCACAGTATTTAGTCAGAAATTAAACATGGTGTACATTAAAGAATCACTAGCGTCAGGGGATCGCCAGAGTCAGTCAGAACTGTCCTGAGGGAACCGTGAATTTCACAGCAATCCGTCAGATAATTGTTGAGATACATCAGTCTGGAACAAAGTGGTGGACAGACAACTCGACTAACAGATCTGCATCATCTTCCCTGGAGCCTCAACGCAACTCATTCAAAAAGCCATATTGTTTACAGCTTGGAGGATCATTTTTCAATGCTGTTCACATTACATGTCAGGTTCTTTGTTATAGACTTGGCAGCAGAATATCAGGGACATCTCAGACCTAGATAAAATTGTAAAACAATATGATCTATTAAAGGCGAACCAATTCTGTCATTCTTGACTTATTCAGCCAGTTGGTGTGTTCATGTATTTGCGAACTGTAACCTATCCTCTACAGCTCTGTGTGGGTTGAAGAACCAAAAGCCTTAAATCCACCTCACAAATGTGCGTAATCACTGACTTATACTGATCCACAGAGTTTCAGACGCAGTTTTGAACTCACAGTTGTCCTTTCTCAGTCGTTTGGAGATCTCGCAGAAGATCCTGGTGTAGCAGGTGATCATGATGACCAGCGGCAGCAGGAACAGGCAGGAGAAGGTGAACATGTTGTAGGCCGTCTCATGCCAGTGCCTGACGAAACTTCCACGCGTGGTGCACTGAGTGAAGTCCTCGGGGTGGACGATGGTCACGTTGTGAAAAAGGAACATCTGGGGAGGGAACGAAGAAATAACTAGACATTCTGCATCTTCGTTCATGTGAGATTACAACTGTGTCTGCTCCTCATGTGTCATTGATGACTTTCCATGACCCAACGCCTCATCAGTTCCGTTTGTAGAAAGACAACTTACATGAGCTTTTACATTTGTGGTGTGGAAGTAGGTCTCGTGGCTCATGACCCATAAAGATATATCTACATTTATGTTCTCACCGCAGGTTGAACACGAGCACTTAGGCTAAAATACTGATGTTCCTCTCTGTGACTGTGCGTCACTTGAATCATTTCATGACGATCGAGTTAAAAGCTGTACTAACTATATATTCATCCTGTCCTCCCTCCACCCCCGTTTGTACACGTTCGTCCTCGCCTGCACGGCTTCCCACATGGTGATTAATGCAGTTTCGATGTTAAAGGTGCACTACTCAGAAAGGCATAATTTACAGTAATAATAGTAATACATACTACATTGTGTTTATTTGATGCACAGTATTGCCATAACTGCATAAACGAGCTGTCTTTAGAGGAGAATAAGATCCTCGAAACGCAGTTTGAAGCAAGAAAAATGTGAGAGCGAGGTTTACAGAGAACCAATCTATACATGGATGATGTCATTTCTCTGCAGCCATCGCACTGTGCACTGGATATTTACATCACTTCCATACTTCCGACAGTAATATCATAATGAAAATGGACCGTTTAGGTACAATTTTGATGCACCTCTATTTAAAGTTACTTGATATGTCTACTCCACTACGTTTTCCTTGACAGCTTTAGTACTTTATTTTTGTGATTACAACACTAAACGGATTAAAGAAGGTTTAACTGCTAAAAAGTAGCATTATAGTAATAGTACATCCTCACAGCCACAACATTAATACAGTAGTGATATTATTGAAATCATAACTGGATGATACAGACGGACAGGCAATGGCAGGAGCCACTCTGCTGCCCAATGAGTACTTTTACTTTAGAAACTTAAGTTGTATTTGTTGCTAAAAATTTTACTCCAGTAACATTTTACTTGTAACAGAGTATTTTTACTGTGTGATGCATCACTATTTATTACTGTGAGTAAAACATCTGAATACTGTACTTCTTCCATCACTGCTGATGGGTCGTCTTTCTGTCAGACGTCAGATGTTGGGGGCAACTGCAGCCACACATTTCATACTTTTCATAATTGAGGAAAGGGTCATTTATGGACATAAACAGTAAAACATCGAAGGAAATATAATTTTCAGTAACACTTTACAGGTCCAGAAATGTCAGGTTATGTACGTGTTAATAACCGAGCAACAGACATGAAATTTCTTAGAAATTATCCCGAAATAGCTCAAAAATGACCCTGAATATTATTTATTATTATGATACTCTGCTATTTTCCAAGAAGCAGTTAATAAATAGCTGGTAATTTCCTTAATACATTTTCAGGAACCATCCAGCTGGTTTTCTGCTAAACCTGTGCTGATCGTGCCAGCTGAACTTCCCCCCAGCGAGCCACTAAAGGTCAACAACATTCAATGTAAATGAAGAATTTACATTATGAGAGTACCAAAGGTGGCCATGTTCTCCTTGACTGGACATGTTTAATGAAAACCTGGTTTTCTAGTCTAATCTAATGGAGATCAGTCCTGACCTCTGGCCAGGTGGGACACCTGCCCTTACCTGAGGGACCGACAGGAGCACACTCATGCCCCACGCCACAGTCAGCATGACTCTGTTCCTCTTTCTGGCCTTGTTGATGCCCAGAGGGTTGAGGATGGCCGACTGCCTATCCAGACTGATCACCACGGTGACGAAGGCGCAGGAGTACATCGCCTGCAGCTTCAGAAACATCAGCAGCCTGCAGGCAAAGTCCCCTGCGAGCCACTGGACTGTGATGTTCCACACGGCGTCCACGGGCATCACGATGAAGGTCACCAGCAGATCAGCCACCGTCAGGTTGATAATCAGCACCCTGACGTGGGATTTGCGCTTCCCGTCGCTGTGCGCCGCCCACAGCACGGCCAGGTTGCAGAAGGCCGATACCCCGCAGAGAATGCAGGTGATGACCACTCTGACTTTGGCTGCCGTGGTGAACGTGGGCAGCTGCTGGGCGCCGCCCCCCGCCGTCCAGTTGGACGGGGGGATGGAGTAGTTGCAGCTGGCGTTCAGCTGGTGGTCCGTCGCCAGGTGATACATGGCCGCCGCAGATTCACACAGAGTGGTGTTCATTTTCTGACGCCCGCAGAGCGAGAAACATTCTGCTCATCCACCACGAAGATCAGCGCTGGGAACGAGAGGAAAAGCAAACAGAGGGAATCAGCAAGGGGGCCAGGCGGATGAGTCAGGGGCCGAGGAGCGGGCCCGGATCATCCAAACACGCGTGATGAGAGATACAAAACATCCCATGAATGAATAATACAGCGGCTCATCAAGAGGAAGTAATATGCATATATGAGAGTCTCATTGGGGTTCCAACTCAGCGTGGTGGAAAGCTGGAGCTAACAAACTGTGAGGGACGCCGTAAATTATAAAGACAGTACATTAGCTCGCATTAAACAGAAGTCCATGTTTTCCTCGAGCTCGTGCACAGTAATCCTGCTAATATTATAAATATATAAGTGCTGTTCAGAGTTACAACAACATAACTACAGGAAAGATCCATTTAGTCTTAGATGTATTAAACAAAGGTTGTTGTTACATTAAAACACTAGAGCTTCGATGATCAGTCGATTAACTGATAAGTCGATCAAAAAGGAAATTCATTGCCGCCTATTTTGTTAATCATGTGATCGTTTTTAGTCATTTTTCAAGCAGAATCATCAAATATTTGCTGGTTTAAGCTTATTAAATGTGAGGATTTGCTGCTTTTCTTTGTCATTTTAGATAAAAATGTAAAAGTCTTTTGGTTTTGGGGCTGTTGAGAAGCAATTTAAAGCAACATTATGTGACTTTTTAACCCTAAAGTAACAGCTTCTAAATCATTTTGATGGCACAGTGTCTTGGAATAGGTCGAATGGTGTCTCTGTCACTTGTTCCTGCGCTGTGTAACTTCAGTGAGACGTGAAGGATCACAGCGTTACACACATGTTCACTTCATGACACAAGCTTTCAACACAACACTGTTATGACATGATGAGATTTGATTGTCTTCAGCACCTGACAAGTTGTTACAGACTTGGGATTTGTATTTACCTCATACCAGCGCCACATCGCACTCTACAATCTACATATTGTTTCTTTAAAGACGATTGTGATGAACATTTATCACAATTTCTTGTGACACCTTGTAGATTTAACGATTTATCAAGTCATCAATAAAATAACCAGCAAAATTAATCTGTAATGAGAACACTCGTTTGTCGCAGCCCGAATAAAAACAATGTTGATCTCTAAATCAGTTTTAAAAATGGGGAATATGAGAGTTAATCTTTGTTGTGTGAGCTTAAACAAAAATCTGTTTCCTGATGAACTGCAGCTGTAAAAATAAATCATCTTTATATCTGCGACTTTTGATTTGATTTCAAACAGGAGCAAGTGCAGACGGATTTCAGTCAATCTCTCTCAGTGTCCTGGTTCATTTAATAACTGGTTGGCAGACTGTGCGTTTACTGTTACTATACTATAGCCCACAGCTGCATCACATCTGCATCACAACTGCATCACATCTGCATCACAGCTGCATCACAGCTGCACCTCTGGCATTAGACTCATTCTAAGAATACAAACTATCAAACCATCCTGCTCTCAGAAGGATTCTCACTTCACAGATTCATAAATTCTAAATGAGGAAAAACAGACAGTGATGTCTCACACAAAAAATCTTATCATGACATATAAAACACATGTATATAATGTTCATGTGAACGTATTCTGTGTTAAAAATTGATGTGAAAAACAGTCTTTAAGTTCAATTAAGCAAACGTAGATGCACACACGCCCTGTTGCCTCTCTCCTCTATATGTGAATTTAAATCTGTGCCAAGATTAACTCACAGAATTTAACGAACTCTTCTGCTATTCGTCGAGAACATGTGAATAACACACACATGGATTATTAGACATTTTCCCGCCTTGCAGCCTGATCACACTGGAATGTCCCTACATTAAAAAAAAAAAAAAACTGCTCACACAGCACGGACACACTCACACACATCCAGTCCAACTTTGATCTGAGTGATTTTAAAACACACGCTTTCTATTCCCACATCTGCAAGAACACAAAGAAGCAAACTTACGTTCACGTGCGGTGAGGAGTGCGGTGCGCTTCGCCTCGTGCGCACTCCTGGGAACCCATTTTTTTGTCTAAAAACCACAGCAGGACGGACTCTTCGTGCTGGCTGTGGGTGCCCGTTTGTTTTCCACACGTAGATGAGATGAGAAGTTTTGTGAGCGCGCAGTCTCGCTGACAGCTCCTACAGATGTCCGGTTCTCCCACCGCCCGGTGCGTCCTGCGCGCCTCCAGTCCAGCCGCTCCACCTTTATCCACACACCAACCAGAGCCGCGCAGCATAAACCCCCCCGGGGAGTGGACTGAGCAGAAACTCAATATTTCCTGACGAATGTGTGAGAAAAGAAAAAGGCACACACACGAGGGCGAGTAATCTGTGATTGGTGATCACCACAAGGCAAAAACGCACCAATTATGCTTTTCAAAATAAAGCCAGGAAGAAAAAAAAGTCGCAATATTGACTAAAATGTAAAAAATATATATATATTAATTATAAAATCACAGTTTGTGGTGTGCCTGTGTTGAGTGACATCCTCAGTGAAAGCTGCACTGTTACATAAAACGTGATTCATGAGCTGAGAGGCAGTGAGACAATGTATCACTGACCATGAAAAACAAGTCTGCAAAGAAGTCTGTCAGCTTAATGCGAAGATTAAAGAGAATGTGTAGGTTACAATTTAAAAAAGACAGGAGAAAAATGTGAATTCATTTCCATCACAAATAGATCTGGAGGTATTTCTGTAGTTAGAAAACTAAAAATCTGGTCATGGGCGAGGAAGAGGTTGGAATTTGGGCAATTTGGGGGGCTTTGAAGCTTCTCACCAGAAGTCCTGGTGCTGAATGTATTTAAAGGAGGAGCTCGACATTTTGGGAATTACACTTACTCACCGTCTGTACATATTAGCTTAGCATAAAGACTGAAATTAGGGAGAAACAGTTAGCCTAGTCCTGCCCAAACTTAAGATGAGCAGCGCTAAATTTTATGAACACAATGTATCTCGTTTGTTATCTTTGCTGGTTTAGGGGACCATTTGTTGGATAGATAAAATCAGAGAGCTTTTGAGTTACTGGTAGGTGAATTTTGTTACCTCTGGACGGAGCCAGACTAACTCTCCCCTTGTTTCAAGTCTTTTTGCTTAACTAAGCTAACCGGCTACTTGGCGTAGACAGTAAGTAGGGCAGCCATGTTGGCTAACGGACACACTGCTGACTGTCTTCTAACTATATAGCAAGGAATGTCCATCCGTCTGTCTGTCTGTCTGTCTGTTATTCACATATTGCAAGATCTGTTATTCTGATCTATTCCACGCTTTGCAGGTTCGTCGCTGAGGACCCAAGTAAGCGCCGTGTCAAATTCTGTGCAGTTCGGACACACAACACCTGCAAAAATACATTTCCAATTAACAGAGAACGCTGCTCTGTGCAGCAGTGGGAGTGTGACTCCGGCGCTCTGGCTCGATGGCTCTGTGGACTGAAGCTCTGCTCACATGTGATCCTCACGTGATTTCATGGGGAAGCAGCCACAATCAAAACGGAGGTTAGCATAGTGTGACGAATTTAGTAGAAAAAAACTCAAGCAGAGGGTTAAAAGAGTCTGGATGAGTGGAGGGGGCAGCAAGTTTTTTGGCAGCTGCTCCTGCATGCCTCCGTTATTGGTTGTGACGGTCCAGCTCAGAAAGCATCGATATAATCATTCAGGTTTTTCTTCTGAACCATCTTTATGTTGATTTTAGCACTTTCACATACATTATTGGTCCGTGAAATAGGAAACAGCATACACCAAAGCAAAAGATGGCGGTAGGTGGTGGCGATGCACATGAGTGGAACAATCCCTTCATTACCTCCATGACAGGCTTCACATAATCCCTAACAGATTAATTCTCCCACCAATACAATACCTCAGTCTCTCTAAGGTTATGACATCAGATACCAGGGATCTTCCACATTTGGACATTAGGAGGATCGTCCCCAACCCACTTTGTCATTATCGTCTTCATTGGCAACATCAGGAGAGACTGGACTATGTCTTTGTGCATCCACGGAGAGTCTGGTAGACGCCCCAGTCGGCACACAAGTGGACCGGGGAGCAGTTGCTGCCCTATAGCTGTACTTGTTTCTGTGCATACTGCCTTCCAAAGACAGTTCATTCTACCTTTGGGACAGGTTGGAGAGGCTCCCGCTGTATACTTACTGTAGATATGTGGATATGTAGACACTGTGTAACATATTGTATTGCATGTTTCCATATCTGTTACATACAGATATTCTGGAGGGCAGCAGCAGAATGTCTTCCCATGTTTCTCGTTAGTAGTAGTGTGCACCAAGATGTTTTCAGCATGTTATGAATGATTTCTCATTCCCCATTAGTCATAAACTGAGTTTGTTTACATGGCCGCAATAATCCGATAACTGGGAATAATCAGGTTATGATAATAATCTCATTTGACGTGTTTACGTTCACTCTGGTAATGCGATAATGGAGAAAAAAAAACGAGTTTACATGATTCAGTCAATTAGTTGGATTTCTTTCCAACTACATGACGTAAAGCTGTTAACAACATCTGGTTTGTTTTATGTTTTTACGCATGCGCAGAAGTAAAATAATGAAATAAACTGGATTAACAGTATACATGCACGGAATATCGGGCAAAAAACTAGGTGTTTTTATCAGATTACTCATAATCCTATACCGGCTTTTATCTGATGAAGCATTATGCTGTTTACGTGACCACATGACTACAAATCTGATAATGATCGGTTTATAAATGTGCTCATTAACTCATCTACACCTCATGTAAATCAAATTGCCCACAGTCAAGCAGTTTGTAGATCTGACATATCGTCGCTAACATATTTCACGAGCAGAGCTTTGCCCTCTGCTTTGTCCAATTAAAATGGTTACAGAGATTTAATAGATATATGAGAGTGGAGCTAACTAGGGTGCTCTGTTTCCATGGTAATGTCTTACTGAAACTTACACACAGGTCAAGGTATGGAGGCGCGCTGACAGGGAATAATTAATCCACTCTCTCAACACGTTGCTCTTCCCTTTCCACTCTAATTTGGAGGGAAGAGTGAGGGCCAGCGTCAGGCCGTAATTATATAATCGAATGTCCATTACATGGTGGTGCTGTGGAGATGGAAACAAGGTGATGTCACATCTTGGATGAGAAACTCTCTCCTCCTCTGTTTTGTACAATTTGTACAACAAATGATCTTCGTCAGCTTTGATTATTTTCCTTCCAAGTGTTTGTGAATCTTATTTCAACTAGAAAGTCAGTAAGGTGATAAATCACACGCGTAAAGGAGATACCAAAATGAATTTTAGAGTTTACCGTCTCTTAAAGCATCTTTTATTCTAACATCATCCTAAATCCCTTCTTTGACTTTATACGCTACATTGAGGACAGATGTCGGCCGGTGCTGGATTGAACTCATTTGGATGAGTAATTGGTTATTTGCGCAGAAACTGGAACTGTGTTTCTTAGTCTTTAACCGCAAAGTGTTTACGTCTGCACTCATACAGGACTCTCCTCTGGTTTCTATTCATTTAGCTGAAGTGTACATTCAGCGTCAGATGAAGTGGGAGTGAGTAACACATCATGAAGTGCTCCTCAAGGATCGCTGTCGCTGAAACGGAACAATCACATCATACTTTTTATTATGTGAAAATGTTGTTGAATTGCAATCAGTGGCGTCTGAGCGGACGCGCCCCTCCCTGATCTGACTGTGAAGGACAATGATCCAAACATTTCTGTGCAAACCAATGTGAGCACATAAGAGCAGCTCCCTCTTCTTCTTTAGGAGATTAGGAAAAAAAAATACTTACTCATGTTGCATTGGTATATTTTTCTGCTTTCTTACATCATCTATCACCCCACACTCAGAACCTTATACGACCAGCATTGATAATAACTTATATGTACAGTATGACGACTGTTTGCTCAACCCAGTATGCTTCCCCAAGTCTTCAGTGTTTGTCTTGAGATTTAATGATTGACGGTTGAAACGTCACTATGAGTCATTCACAGTTGAGGCTGTCGATCAGTTTGAGTCAGCCGCTAACATTTCCCCTTCTAACACACCATACAAGCCAATATATTCCTATATTTGTTGAAGCTGACCTATACCTACTACTGGCATTATATTAAAGCTTTCTGACTGTTGAATATACATAAATCAAGTTTATAGACGCATAGGAAACACATTTTGATAATTAGAAACTCTGTCCTTGTCCTTGTCTGCATGTTGCAGGATCTGCTGATGGATTATTTTTCCCTGGTTGCAATTTCGAAATAGATGTTCATGTGGTGTCGTCCTTACGGCCAGGAAGGAAGGGAACATGCTGACCCAAAACATGTTGTTAGTTTGTCACCTCAGTCTTCCGGTTTCACTCAACGTGAGCACCTTGAAGGGAAATCACCTCACAAACACAGACTCAGTGCTTTAAATTCACACTCAGGTGTGTTTTTAAGCTAAAAAAAAACACTGAGGAAGATTGGACTTTGATGGAATAGAAGCAGATGTTCACTTAAATGGACATTTATCAATAGGTGTTGTGTAGTTTAAGTGTAGATCAACTGTATTCCCAACAAACTGCTGGCCAGCCACTGTTTTTTTTACACAATCAGCATTTGAATTTGAACATCAGAGTTTGTGTTGTCTTCATGTCACCGTGGCCTCCTTACAACTCTTTCTCCCCTTTTTCTTTTAAAACCAGACATCGCTGCTAAACCTCTCACTGAAGAGCATTTGTGCTCTCAGATTATCATCCTGAATGCAGCACAGGATCCAGACGGTCCTTTTGCCTTTGGTGAAAACCTCCTCTATTTAAATAAAGAATTTTTAGAGGGTTCACATGAGGAGATACTGCATTTTTAACAGGACTGAAATGGCACATAAAGGTTGTTTGGTTGAGTACTTTCTTTAGACTTTAGATTTTACATTTTCCAAACCTGGTCTGGCTTTTGGCTTTGGCCAAATCTGACCGAGGGTCACACATCAGATAACAGTGCGCACATTTTTTTCAAATAAATCCACAAGTTTTACTATTCAACAGCAGTGCTAACTTAAAAAAGTAGAGCCAAACATGTTCACTGTGATAGACTAACGATTCCAACCAGTCTCTCTAGGTTGATACAGAATCATCATCATCGTAGTGAATAAAACAGACTGATCTTATTAGCATGATTATACATTTAGTTCCCCAGATAAGAACAGAAGTACATTATAGGCTTCACTACATGTGAGCAACATGATTGGACTGATTTCACAGTCCATGAAAGGCCAGTCAGTACCTTAAACCAGCATGTAGGTGCAGCGTGTAACTCCCTGCTGCACGCAGGCAGTCGAAGCTGACGCTTAACGCTCTCGACCTGAGCAGCATGTCATTTCCTGAACTGGAGCTTTTTTGCTTTCATCACAGTCAAATTGCCGTCCTGTCTCATTGTGTGGAGAGCACAGAGCAGAGAATCGTTTGACCATTAGCTTAAAAGGAGCACTTTAATGGGTTTTTTTTTTGTCACAGCGGAGAGTTGACACAGGGCCAAGGCTGTGGCAGCCATTGATCACTGACCAGTAGGGTCTCAAGTTTCATCACGGTACAATTTCAGTTCCTTTTGATACAGCGGCCTGCTGATCTATATGAGATATATATCTGTTACATTTATGATTTGACAATTTTATTACCAAACTCTTAAGTGGAAATATTATGTTATCAATGGTTCTGGACATTTAAATGGGAAATCTGTTATTTTGTGTAAAGAGAAAGCAATGTTTAGAAAGGAGCTGCGTATGGACAGAAACTGTGACACAGGCGTGCCATGAGAATTTCAAAATAAAGGCGTTTGTTAATGTGTGCACTTATTTTGTCCTCTCTGTTGGTGATTTAAATGGTTGGAGTCTAATTCCAAGTTGCTCAGAAGCCACACAATAAAAATGATGCTGAAATCATACAGGCTTCTTTCCGAAGATGGCACAAACACAGCAGAGATGGACTTTACATAGAAGTATGAGGCCAAAGTCTTTACATCAATTGCCTGTTAGTTTTCATATTGATTTTAAAGTGATTTTACTTATACGATTATGTTATCCGTTTATAAGGCACCACATGGCCTTGTGCCAGACTACATCACACAAATGCTGTTAGTTTACGAGCCAGGACGGTCCCTCAGATCCTCCGGCTCGTCTGTGTTCCACAGAGCAGAACTAAAACATTTGGTAATGCTGCTTTCAGCCATGACGCTCCGAGACGTTGGAACAGCCTGCTGGAGAAACAGAGAGGAACTAGAAATAAATGTACTTTTAATTGTGAAGTAAAATCCTATCTATTCAGCCTGGCTTTGATGTAGTGTCATATAATTTTATGGTCTTAATGTTTATACTCATTCCAATTTATTTATCTTTCTTTTTAAATATTTTAGAAAAGATTCTTCTTTAAATCTAACTGTTGTTTTAATTATTATTGTCATTTTATATTAACTTTTTGGATTTTTTATCTTAAAATCACTTTTTTACCTGTAATATAGTATTTTTTCTTTAGCATTATTTGTATTGCTTGTTTTTATCTTTCATTCTTTATATTTCATTATTTTAACTATTCATTTTATAGCAGTTGGTGTGCATCAGACTCTAAATCCACTTTTTTTTTTCTTAATGTCCCATGTTCCTTTTCATTCACTTGTAAAGCACTTTGAATTGCACTTTGATTTGTTTGAAAGGTGCTATTTAAAGTTTGATCGATTGATTGGCCGTTAAGTGGTTCAACCTTTGAAATGACAAATCTGCATAGTCATTTATTCAACAGAGCACGTGTAATTTTGAGGACTTTAACAAGAGAACAGAAAAACCCGATTAGACAAAGTACAGTGTTTTATATATGTCATAAAACACATCTGATGGAGATCTTTAAGGATCTTATATGATTCAGGCAGCATTTCTCTGCAACAACTGGCCGTCTTCGGTCTAAAATTCTGCTGTTTGTGCCACCTGCTGTTACTCCCATTAAGAACATTCAAAGAATGATTAGGCGAGCAGAGGCAAAGTGATTGGTCTGTTGATTTTTGCAACAAAAAACACACACACACTTTCCTCTGTGGAATATTTACAGACCCTCTGAAGCGACGCTCCGAGGGAATGAGCGTAAGTAAATCTGCACCACATGGCTCCCAAAGAGTTCAGCTGGATGTCAGTGTGTCTGTGTGTGTTTGTGTGTGTGTGTGTGTGTGTGTGTGTGTGTGTGTGTTAGTGCAGTCCATACTCCTTAATGTCAAAAATTCCTGCTCTGACAGTGAGCACCATCATTTGTGCAACACAGATTTGCATACAGACAGCATGCAAATAGACATAAATCACGCTGCAGATTTACACCAGACTTCCCCCATTAAATGTCCAAGGAAAAACATCTATGCATAGATCAATAGACATTTGTGTTGTGACGACTTCAATCTGTATCATTGAGCGCTCAAAATGCATCGAAAGCAGCGTGGCATTGTTCTGTAAAGTAAACGTGCAGCAGCCGCCGCGGCAGGAGTGCACATTTACAGCACAGATCCCGGGACGCAGTCCCAGCAGCCGGGTTCTCGGCTCAGGGTCACACGAGGCGAAGCAGCTGCTGTGTTTAATTCACGTTTTGGCGCTGTGGAGCTTCAGGGCTGAGCCAGGAAGGATGAACACTTAAAAATCCATCACCATATGGTCAGCTTTAGCTTCTCGGCCTTTCTCTGCCATGCGGCGACACACATGACTCCACTACAGATGAGATATTCTTTAGTAATGCAGATGGAAAAAAAAAGACATACGGTATTCAAATCAGTCTGCATGTGATAATACAGGAATGTATATTAACCTGAGAACTTCACATCCACATACATTCTCATTGCCACGGTTACTTAGGTAACTAGCTACATTTAGCCCATTACTTCATGTTAAAGCCCAACACGTTTATCAGCCAAATGATCTCATCAGCGCTGATAGTAATTGTCCAAATTATTTTTCACTTATCGTCCATCTGCCTTTGGAGAGCTGGTTCAAAACTGATGAATTTGAAGTGTCACGTTCAGCAAGCGTCTGATTACATCCTGACAAGCGCCGGAGTGGCTATTAACTAATTGGTGCTGGGGATTGTACATCATGCGAGGGTCCATCACCGCGGAGAGCGAGATGAGCATGAGTCACACGTTGGGCTACTCGAGCAGAGCTAAAGGGACCAAAGGGCAGAATGTATTCAGTGAGAGAGCATAATCTGTGACAAGAGATGACAGTACGTAAAACAAATCATACAGAACATATAAGAACAGTCTGATGAAGTGATTCATGTCAGACATTTATAAAAAATAATGAGCACTTTACATGTATTAAACCCTTTTTTGGATTATAATGAGATGATGAGAACTTCCCCGTCTCTCTCGGTTGTTAATACATGCCTGTGGATGATTTGTTTAAGTTGTTCAACGCTGCTGGACTTGTGGATTTCTTCGCGAAGGACTCGGGTCGGATTCCAAAGGACGTGACTTTATGCACGTCCTGGAGTGCCTCTTCTCAGTGTCTCTCTAACAGAGAGTAGCAATCACTTACGTTAGTTTAAAAGGAGTCTGCAAACCTGAACTAGTGACAGGCTTTTAACACAACACAAAACTTTCACACAGCCTCTTGAACAAGAGTTGAGAAAGCGTCTATGAATTCTGGATGACTGCCAGACATGTAACAACTGGATATGTATAACAAGCTTTGCACAGAAGGTGAGACCTGATTGTAGGTACCTCATTTGTACTGGACACCTGATTTATTCTACGGATGTGTGTGTCTGTCAGGTCCTAACACCTGAACGATGGATTTTTCTAACCCTAACCATTCTCCCATCATCATTTATATTGAAGGGCCACATTTTTTTACATACACTGTACATGTGTAGAACAGATCAGGTTTCCAGTACGGATCGGGCAGTGATACCAACAAAGCCGCACATGTGGCCTGACACCCAGCATCCAGTCATCCTGTCGTCCAGAATTCATTGAACCTTTGTTACATTCGTACTTTTGCTCTCTTTCATTCTTCCTGACCGCCAGAGACAGTGTGTGATATAGGGTTTGCATGTATCCTTTAAAAGTTTGTGAATATAAGGGTAGGGTAGGGAATCAAGGCCTTAAAAGTTCTTGAAAATAGACATAAATTGAGATGGATCAATGAAAGTGTTTGAATTTATTCTGTGCAGAATAGAAGAGAATTGTTTGTTGTAAAGCCTGTTCTTCGGGTCCTTGAATTTGAGGGAATGTGGCCTGGAAAGTCCTTGAAAAGTGCCTGAATTGGGTGTGTAAGAACATGTGGGAACCCTGGTGATACCTGGATGACACATACCAACAAAGTCATGAGGAATCTGCCCTGACATGCTTTAGTTGCAGATTAGGGTTAGGGGGAAAGTACGTTATGCTGAACGTATTTCCACTGCATGACTATGTTGACATTGTGGTACTGCTACTTTTACTTCTTTTATTAATTAATATAATTGTAATGTGATGGTCTGCGTTCGAGACGCCGCGAGGTGAAACAGAAAGCAGTGGGCCGGCGCGTCATGTGTCACGAGCCAATACAGGAAGTGCTGTAGCCACAACAACGGCGATGAAGATACGAGTAACCGGGCGAACCGAGAGCGTCTCCGTGCCATACACGAGTCAATAAATGTTGATGCCTTCAGCCTCTGTGAAAAAACGAATGTTACCGAGATGGAAAGAGCTGTCACAGTCGTCATTTTGTCGGTCGTCTTCTTGGCATCGCAGGTGAGTTTACGGACGCTAATGACAGAAACTTGACTGTGTGTACGTTAGCCGCTGCGGAGGGGCCCCGGTAGCTGAACTCACCGTCGGAGAAAAGCACCGCCACCTGTGGCTACTTTTATCTGTCTGACTCGTATTTTTAGTGTGTTGTCGACACACTGGGTTTTAATTTATGTAAAGGAAGCACAGTGTTGTTCTGTCTTCCACGAGACAAGTGACGCGCTGCCCCGTAATGCTAGCGTTAGCTTTCAACGTCTTTTCAGTTAGCCTCAGCTAGTGTGGTTAAAGCTAGAAAACAGTGTTTTTGCGCTACTTTAATGTTACCTAATGGCGTTAATGTAGCTAAATGTCAGTTTTTAAAAAGCCGACATTTAAAGTACAACTCACGCAGGGACTGTCAACATCTATTTTAGGACACTTTGAGGTTATGAAGGGTGATTTCCCCGACGACCGTGAATACGTCACCATCACCAATAAGGAAATGTTTACGTGATACAGGCCAAAAAGGGGCAGAGATGACTATTGATCACAGGTTGGTATTTATGATCCAACAACAGATCCGCATTTGTGACTGCTTTGAGGTTGATTGAGGTTGCAATCAAAACAGTGAGAAAGCTGTTACATGACGTGAGAGCATTTTAATGGCTATGTTTCAGTGTTTCAGTGTTAAGATGCTGTCCTGGTAGTGATGTTGATACAAACATCAACTCTAAAATACTTTAAAATGAGTGAATCTGAATTGGTTTCAATCTTGAGCAGTGACAAGTTAAAATAGAAACAATGTCTGTTTGTGAGTGACACACAATTACACGTAATGGCATCTCTATCAACATGAGATGTAAGCAGGTGAACAACGTCGAGGTGTGGTTTCATTTGAATGGTTTTTGACATTCAAAGCACCCAGTACACGCCCACTGGTATGCAGGGTATATTAGCTGGACATTCGGCCAGCGAAAGTTAATCTGCTGCTTTCTGCTCACATGTTTATTCAGCATATTTTATTCAACACTTTAAAGTTGTTGGTTTTTTTCAAGTTTGTGCAGACCTTTTACAGAATAACATTTCTTTCCCAACAGATAAACTGCCAAGAGGCGATCCTGCACATTTCAAATGGAAACACAGAGAGGGAGTACTGCATTGTCCACAACCACTCCTGGACCCCCCTGTCACAAAGCCTTGATGCTGCTGTAAGTTTTTTTTTTTTTTTTTTCCAAACATTTTAAGCACTATTCTATTGTGACGTATCAGAACACACAAGTAACTCTGCCTTTTATTAACTTCTCAAGACTTTAAGTCGATATTGTGTCCATTTTATATATTTACATATATAGAAATGGTATTCAAATTAATGAATAATCAGATCCCGCTCCTGATATGAAATATCAGGACAAGAGATAGCTGTCCTAACCTGACCTAGGTTTGTAAACGGCATCTCCTACCAATCAGTGACTCACATAGGGAGTCAAAACTCAGCCTCTTTAATCATCAGCTGTCATTTAAACTCTTATTTCAGGACTTTAGTGTGTCTAACAGCGTGATTTCACAACAGTGTGTGTGCAGTACAGTTGGCGTGGGATAAACCGTACTCTAAAATTGACTCTCTCTAAAGAGTCAGACTGGAGGATCTCTCACTGCTCACTGAGAGAGCTCTCTGGTTTTAAGGGGGTGGCTTGAAAATCCCCAATAAAAACTTAACCGTCATTGAAAGGACAAGAATGTTACGGTCCTAGTTCAGCTGAGAATACTTCGCAAGCTACCGATCAGACTTGTACTTTATGTCTTATTAGTCGTGTCAGCCATTATAGGCAGTGATCACTAATAGGAACATGTCTCAGTGTGGTTGACTAAGAATCGAGTCATATGGTATTAAGATGAACTCAGCCATACTAACGTTTACTTTATTATGTTTTCTGTTTGATTTCTCCTATGTTTCCCAAAGTTATGAGGGGAAAATTACAGGAAATATTTCTCCTGTCCTAATTTTTAAACAAATTATCGTCCTCACTTTTGCAGTTGCAGTACCCACTGGTGAATATGACCTCCACTATGCTGTGTAACAACTCAACGGGCATTCCAGACGTCAAGGGCAAAGCGTTGGTGGTGATGAGGGGGGACTGTGATTTCAGCCAGAAAGCTCTCCTTGCTCAGAGCCTCGGCGCAACAGCTTTGCTCCTTGCCAGCAACAAAACATTGGTGGGACATTAACATAAATCTGTATTTTGTTAGTGGATTAAGCACTGAGAGGTGTGATTTGATATTTTCCTTGAGATTTACTTTTACTATTTTTTTTAACTAAATCAAATGCAGAACCTATTATTATTTGTTGTTCCCGATCATAACGCTAGCATCAGGGTGTACAAATGTACCATGTAAGATGTGCATGCAGAAGTGATACAGAAATAAGGAAGTGACATAAAAGTGATTCAGATGAAGTTTCTGTGTCATCTTTTACATATTGTTTTTGACAGTATACCATGCATGAATGACTCAGCAAAAGCTAGACAAGACATGCTCCCAAGTCGAACTGTAGAAAAGGCAAATCATCTGCATATATTAATATCTATTTTATCCTACTTCAGATCACTCCATCAGCCAATGAGTCTGAGTATGCAAAGGTCCACATTCCTCTCGCTCTCATGAGGTACAGGGACTTCCTGGAAGCGCAGAAGGTCAGACAGTCTTTTCTCTTTCTGCCGCTACTGAATTCTTGTTATGTACCGGCTCTTTTGTAAAGGTTGTTTGGACGAAGAAACTAAAACCCGACGCTTTGTGTGTCTCCTCAGGTGTTTGGTGAAAATATGGAGGTGAAGCTTTATGCTCCGCCTCAAACCAAGCTTGATCCAAGCATTGCAGTCATGCTACTGATTGCTATTGTCACGGTCGCCTTGGGAGGCTACTGGAGTGGAGCGTGCGAGAGGTGAGATAATGCACATGCAGAGCTGGATTTGTACTTTTTTATACAGTCAAACTAGAGCAGACGTTTGAAGAACATTTAGTTTTGATAAAATGCATTGTGAACAAGCAATATATACTTTCCCAAAGACAACATCCCAATTTATTGTCTTAAATTATACTGCATAATTAACAATTGGCTTGAAATTCAAACAAAAATGATGTTTTTCTGTCTGTGTGGTAGGGACCGGTTGAATGGGGGAGCAGACGGGGTAGGAGGGGGAGACAACAAAGCTGACAGCGGAGAGCTTTTCCTCTACTCACCTCTCAAAGTCGTTTTCTTTGTCGCCCTGATGTGTGGGATGCTGGTGCTCATGTACTTCTTCTACAACGTCCTTGGTGAGTGGGAGAAAAAACAAAGCAGTACTATGAAGAAGTCATAATATCTGGTGTTTTGTTGATGTGATGTGTATTTATTTTTATTTTTTTTTACCCAGTTTACGTCATTATTGCCATATTCTGCCTGGCGTCTGCCTCTGCACTGTTCAGCTGTTTCGATGCAGTGTTGGAAAAAATTGGTTGCGGCACTGTGAGGTATGAGCATCTGTCTGTCACAGCTACACACACATATTCCACTTGTGTTGGGTAAATCCAAACAGAACAGATGTGTATGTTTTACTTCTTTAACTGGTATCTAAACTAACAGTAGCCCCATTCACACTGGCCTTTGAGTACAGGGATCCTGCGGCCATTCTCCGCAACCTATTCTGTGTGAAAGTCTCAGAGGCAGCGAGGGGTGAAATTTCGCTGCACCTCCGGAGGTAGTATCAGAGGTGCAGCATTGGCGCCGGAGCTGCTTGGCTCTGTGCGGAAAAACAATGGCGGAGAATTGGCTAACCGCCGCTGCGGTGATAATGCGGCGACTCCATGTGAAAAGGGCGAGAGCCTCTTTTTTCCATCTAAACAAGATGAATGTTGTGGTCACAGTATGAAGATGTGAAACAGAGCTCTGTGTGTTACTTCCTTCTCCTAACATGTCTGTCTGTGAATCACACACCCTGGCAGACTCAACTGCTGAAAGCATGAGTTTATTTAAATGTCTCTGTCTCTGTCTCTGTCTAGCTTCTCTGTCCGAAATTGGAACCTTTCAGTGAGGTCTATCATTCTGGCCAGTGTGTGCATTACCATTGCTGTGATTTGGGGAGTCTACAGGAATGAAGACAGGTACTGTGAGAGGACACATAAACACAAAACACACAACCTTAATCTTTCTGTCTGTTTCACTTTCACACTCTGACATGGCTGCCACTGCTTTGGTGGTGAAGCAGGAAGTGCTTATTGCTAATAATAATGTGGCCACATGGTAGCAGCAGTGCTTTTGACATTAAAGCTGGTGTTACCAGCCTTCCACACTAGTGTTACATTAGGGCTGGGCAATATATCAATATTATATCGCTATCGTGATAAGAGACTACATATCTTCTTAGATTTTAGATATTGTTATATCATGTTACAAGTGTTATTTCCTGATTTTAAAGACTGCATTACAGTAAATGGATGTATTCTGTTCCACTTGTTCCAATACTTGCCTTGACCCACTTATATCCACATTACTAATGATTATTTCTAAAAAAATCTCATTGTGTTAATATTTCGTAAAAGCACCAATAGTCATATCAATAAATAAGTAGAAACTGAGTCGCAATACAGCCAAAAAAAATGTTGCCCTATGTTACATGATTATCTCCAATTGTAAACTCATCTTACCCAGAAAGGTGATTGCTGGGCTTTTTATTCCCGTCACCATTTTAGGTGGTAAGAGAGACATTATTGTTTTTATTGGTGCCATGGTGAAGTATTGTCAGACATAAATGGCCTCTTTAGTGTCAGCTAAATTATTTACATAATGATAAATGGATCATCTTAGATAATAAAATCACTCACTGGCGTTGCTACAGCTTAAGTGTCTCTGTATGCAGCTGTCTCCGCGCTGTGCAGTTAAATTTAGATGTTGGTCAGTGTTCCAAGAATAGTACATGGTATTCTCGGCCTCCCTGTCACAACACCCTGAACATAACTTGTTTGTGTTGTTTTTATGATCTTTTTCAGACAGCTTAGTCTGAGTTTCTAAATGTGAAAATAGAGAGAGAGGCCAAAGGTTCTTGCAATATAATGGCAAGGAGGTTGTTTTCACCTTGCTCTATCCTTAAGTAGGAAGAGACTGCTCTCATAAAAGTAAAAAGCACAGACTTAAATTGAAACACAAGGTAATAGATCTTCTTGTGATTTGTAGATGGATCTGGATCCTTCAGGACCTCCTTGGCATTGCTTTCTGCCTCAACTTCATGAAGACCATCTCACTGTCCAACTTCAAGGTACGACTGCACAGCCACTCTCCTTTGAGAATCACACTCGCTCCTTTCACTGTTGTGTCTTTGCCTAAACAAGGGCTCCTTCCTCTTGTTTTGTCAGGAAGGTCATAAGTCATAAGGACTTCTTGTGCTGTCATTATTATATTTCTTTAAGTCTACATTTTTATATTTATGGTCCTCTGCCATCAGTACATCACAACCAGATAGACCTCTGTACATTCACTGTTTTTGCAGTGAGTGTAATTCTGATAAAACGATGTTAAAATATATTTTTCCTCAGCTTTGACTTTTCTTCCATTATCTTATAGATCTGCGTGATTCTGCTGAGCCTCCTGCTTGTGTATGATGTCTTCTTTGTCTTCATCACTCCATTCTTCACAAAGGTATGGGTATATGTATTTATTTATTTGTTTTGTTTGTTTTTGTCATAGCTGTAACAATACGGCTCTACAAACCTAACTGTTGCTGATATCAGTACCTCCTGCTTTTATTTTTGACCCTTTGTTGCCCGAAGTGTAAAGTGTTATGGCATCCAGTTAACATATTCTATTGATGCACAATAATTAAAAATATCAAGTTCTTATTTGCAACTCAAAGCGTACAGACAGGCACCCAATATCATACAATAGGAGATGTTTTTGCAGCTCTGGTGTTGCAGTATAGTGCATTTTTACAAACTGACAGGTAACATGATATTAAAGCTTGGCGTCTCTCTCTCGGTCAACAGAATGGAGTAAGCATCATGGTGCAGGTTGCCCTGGGCCCGGATGCATCTGGAGAGAAGGTAAGTCTCTCTGCTTTACAACCTACCTTGAAGGGGAACTCCACCAAATCTTCTTCCAAGGCATTTTCAAAAATATTCGCCCTAGTAGCAGATTCCACATTTACTTGTTTCACTGTTTTTGTGAGTTATAAGATTTGGAATGGTTGAAGAAACAACAGTAAGAACAGCCTCTTTTTTATATTATTTTTAATATCTAGAATTATGACAAAGAAATTGTTGCTTTTATACCTGAGAAACATCACTGTTAGAACACTTCCCGTAAACCACTTTATATTATCCTAGGATTTTTTTTTTCTGTGGGTAATATAGTTCAAGACATTTATGTTGCTCTGTGAATAAATTAATCTGAGGAGTAAATCTGCGTTCGAGAAGAGCGGTGTGCAGCAGTTTTTGATCTGAAAAAGAGTGCAGGAGTTTTTCACAGAAGTCCTGAATGCGTTAAAAGCAAAGCTTGGTGGAATTCCCTGTTAAGTTTGTCCTGGCTTTATTAACATCCCCGCTGATTTGCACTGCTTGTTGTTGATGCCCTGAGGGGAATGATGGACTGATTGACTAACTGTGCGCTGGGGTTGGGTGGGCTCTGTCGTAGACGCAAAGTAACATGGTGGAGGTCCCTGCTGAACCCCAGACTCCCTCTGAGAAAGTAAGGCTTGACTTGTTTACCCATCCACTCCTTTTTTAAATGCTACATCCTTCGGTGTGTGGGAAGGGATTGGGGTTGTAGTTGTTTGGTCTTAGTTAGAGTTCCGCTTTTATACTTCTCTCAGATAAATATGTGATAAAAATATGAAGAAGATGTTTGTATTGCGTCTTTGTTTTGTTTACTCTTCTATATAGACACGCATGGACTTGTTTAAATGGTGGTTAAAGGTCCAGTGTGTAGGATTTAGTGGCATCTAACATCGTGGTTGCAGATTGCAACCAGCTAATCATCTCTCAGCTCACCCTCCCCCACGGTGGCCACTTTAAAACCGAAAGGCCCTCTCAAGTGCCAGTGACTGGTTAGTCTGTTCTGGGCTACAGCAGAATCAGATTTAAACATTGATTTATTTAAACCTCCTCAAAAGCACTTCATTAATGCGAGGAAGGGGCGACAAATTCAAACATCACAATATTTTTGACTAAATAGGCCCTTCTTCAGTATCGATCTTACAACAGTATTGTAGGTATGACATAGAATTTCTGACAAATAATCATCAGTAAAGAGGATATAATGAAGAAGTGGGTCTGGTAAGTTCAGAAAATGTCATCACTTTACTGTGATGCAGCCTTTAAAACCAGGAAAAGACAACAGTTACGCCGTATCACGATATAACAATTTCCAAAATCAAAGATGATATATAGTCACATATCACGATAACTATATATATCATATACATTGCCAATATATATATATATCCTCCGTTTCAGCTGATTATACACTATTGAAAACATATTTATGGATAATATGGTCCATTTATACGAATAGAATACCCCTAAAGCCCTACACACTGGACCTTTATAACAAGTAATATATAAATAATAATAAAAAAAACTCACAAAACATTCAGACAAGTTTAAAAATGCCTTGCTGTAGTGATAAGTGAACACACTATTTGAACTAAAATAATATACTGTGTATAATTATTCACTGAAACAGTTGTTTGTACCTCCTTATTTGTTGTGGTCCCCATCTAGTTCCTGTGTTTCTAAGTTGTCTATTACAATTTCTTTTTTCTGTTGATATAACCTTGACAACAAGGTACTGATGAATGGTTTTTCCTAATCCTTGAAATGTGAAGTCAGGGAAAGAGTCACACACCAAGACTCTCACGTGAATGTCAGGTGGTATGTTCTGAGAAGTCACTCGAGTTTGAACATTGCAGTTCTGCTTCAGCTGAATCAGTATATTATCAGTGTTTTCATCTAATTAATGGATTTGGCCCTCAGGGTGTTCCATTTTGTGTTAGTTCGTAGAAACGTGTTAATATTCCATTTCAGTAAAACATTGTTTTAGCATGAATACTGTCAGTTTTTTTTGTTTTTTTTGGTCTGCAGTTAGAGGTGCCCAGAGAATTCAGTGAGGAATGTTAAGCCATTGCAGGACAGCTTATGGGATAGTGTTTCACCCAGGATTCCTCCTGCAGCAGAGCTTTTGTTCTTTGATTTTCAGTTTTCTCTTGGAAATTACACTGAGCACACCTATGTGCTCAACAAAATAGTGTTCCTCTTGTGAGCATTTCTGGAAACAGCGGTTTGTTTCTGCAGTCCCACGTAACGCTCAAAGTGAAACTGATTTCAAACTTCTGTAGCTGAATAAATACCAGTAATCACACCTCAAAAAAGCACCTAAAAGTCTGAGAACAGAACTTGTTCATCGGTTACTGACACCCTGACTGAAACAAATCCCCTGGTGTCATATTAATTATGAGAGCAGCAAGACATTGGGAGTTGTCTCTCTTGTCTGAATTGCCTCCAGTAATTTGTAGCTTCAAACCATCTGAATCTACTGCGTAGCTGAGGTGGCATTTAGACATTACAGCTAGAGATTCTAAGGCAACATACATTAATATGTCTGCAACAACTTTGACAAATGAATGTGAAGTAAAGAGTCTACATTTCACTGTCATGACCACTGTGCTATCACACTTAATGTATAAAATGTTTTATTTCCTCAGCTGCCGGTGGTGATGCGTGTCCCCCGGTTCTCAGCTTGGGCTCAGAACCTGTGTGGGATGCAGTTCTCCATTCTTGGTTATGGAGATATCATTGTTCCAGGTGAGGATGTTGAAGTGGCACCATCAGTTTCACCCTTAATTATTCCTGTTAAATATGTTCAATACAGACAACTGTGGCAGCTGGTCTCCACTCAGTTTAACCACAGTGTATCAACACATACGAGCCCATAGACTAAAAATAAGACCAAGCTTAAAACATGATGCTCTTTTTTTATGCTCTTTTGTGTGTAATATAAGTTATGTTTTGCTTCCTTTATGTTTTAAATATTCCTCAACTATGTTCAACAAAAGCAGAATTATGAAATGGCAGCATTTTTCAGTGTGGTGTGTCACTCACCCTTTGCATCCTGATTGGTTCAACAGGTCTCCTGGTGGCCTACTGCAGCAGGTTTGATGTTTGGATCAACAGCAGGAGGAAGATCTACTTTGTCAGCTGCTGCATAGGTACATCACTGCTTAACTGTGATTTTCTTATGTGACTCGTTTTAATACTTCTGCTTGGTGAAATGCTGGTACTGATTTTTCTGACCACTAAGTGTCTCTGGTCTTGGATTCAAGTTCTGAATGTCTTTGTCTCTCTCTTTCTGTTTTGTTTTTGTCCACCCCTCTCACTCCCTGTAGCCTATCTGCTGGGAATGATCGTGACATTTGCTGTGATGCTGCTGTCCGGCATGGGCCAACCTGCCCTACTCTACCTGGTGCCATTCACCCTGATAACTTCCGCTGTGGTGGCTGGGTGCAGGGGAGAGATGAGGCAGTTCTGGGCAGGAACCACCTATGAGGTGAGAGGTGCTTCTAAACCGGTTTGGCACAGTGTTGATATTTGATAGCTGTGTTGGTAGTTTCCTCTGTGCTTTCAAACAGGTTTTAGTATATTTCTGAAGAACTTCAAACTTTTTGTTTCTGCCCTCTGTCGCGTACGTTTTTCAAGTCAGCACAGCACTATTACCAAAGACTGAAGTACACACAAAGGCATTTTGCCAAGACAAATGCTCATAGCTAGTCTCCTGGAGGATATTCTTTATAACATAATACAAAGGAAAAAGCATCCTGGTCAGCCCCAAGGTGTTGCTGCATCTCCACAAGGTTGATATAGTTAATTATTTGCTTGCAGATCTTCTTTTTCTTTGTTTCTCTAACATTCGCTGCCCCTGCTGCAGCTACGTAGCTTTGAGTCATTTCCAATTTGTCAAGCAACTGTCTTGTCATTTAAGGTAACTGAGAGGATGGAGGTTACTACCAGACCACCCGAGGCTCCTGCGAAGAAGTCAGTTCATTAATTTAATGGTAGTGTCAAAAGATGTTAGTGCAGTTGAACTGCTCTCTTTGATGATCTGCAGCACAAGTCAGATACATTTTTATTTTTTAACGTAGAGTAGAATCTGCTCTCACAATTTCTGATGTACAGTTTATTTTCAGACTTTTATTTAGATATCAACAGTGTTTGTATTCATTGATTTGTTGATTTTATTCCCCGACCTACTATAGTGAGTGAGGGGAATCTGCTTCTCACAGAAAGGCTGGGAGATAGTCAATCAAAATATATGTGAATAAGTTAAAATAACATGAACAGCAAGATATTTGTATGATTTAAACAGTTGTCTGTGCAGATTACTCTTCACTAAAGGAGACTGAAATAAACTCGGAGTGTAAAAATCGCAGGGGGTCTTTGGTTGCCATGGAGACAACTTTAAAACCTTTTTTTGTTGAAGCAAGATTTCAGATTCTTTTCACATTTTCCAGCTATTCATTAACTTGCCCCTGACTTGAAGTATTCTTGGATACTGATAAACCGTCACAGTCAAAGTCATGTAATTGTAGCTGTACATCTTGTAGTTTCATTTTTTGAGCACACTTCAGCAGGTTCTAGTGTTTTTTTACATCTCTGTAAGCTTACATACCCAACTGGCACAAATTGATTCAAAGGCAGCTTGGACGTGATGAAACTGACCCAACACGGTCTGCTTTCATGTAGAGATTTGTAGCTAAAATCGTGTGAAAATACCGTAACGTTCCTAACGTTTCCCACCCTGAGGTTATAGATTAGCTTGGACGCGTATTGATGTGTGAACATCCGTGTGTACGTATGCGAGAGGCGGGAAAGAGCAGGGGAATGGATGTAATTCTAACCTGCTTCATCTTCACCAGGTCTTGGACTCATCCAGGGAACCTTTGCTGCCAGGTGTGACTCCCTCAGACTCAGACCCCTCCCCTGCATCTCTCCTGCCATTTTACAGTGTCGCTTACTGCAGTGCCTTATCTTTTCTCACCAGCTTCTTGTTGTCCCCTTTTTTTTCTGTTGTCCTTTGATTTTAACCCTTGATTTCCAGGGTCAGTGTGTTATTCCAAGATGTTATGCCTTTCTGAAATACAAAGATCTTTGGGGGACCTAAGTTTGGACAGTACAGAGTCTTGCATTAGATGACCACTAGGTGTCTCTAAATGATTGAATATAATCATCTTACATGTCAGAAGAGCTTCTCAGCTTTACCTCAATGTGCACTCGCGTTAAAGCCATGGCCCTGGAATAGCATTAACTTCATCTCTTTATTTCTGCAGTTTGTGTTATCATTCTCTTTCTCCACTCATCCGTCTTTTCCAAGCAACGGGAACTACTCGTCTCACTCCATCCTTCATGCAGTCACCAACATGTTCATGTTGCCCTCTGCATGTTGTTGCTTGCAGTTTACCTGTGAGAGCTGTGGCATGGATGTTGGGATGGGTTATCTCTGTGGTTTCGTATTAGTAGAACGTGTCGCTTGTCTGCTGTTTGTCAGTGCAGTGTGCTTAACCAACCCTCCCTTCATTTATCACTGGTAAATGGTGAACCACAACGTTAAACAGAAGGAATTTCTAACTTTCTGTTTCCTTTTTTCTTTAGAGGGAAGAACTGACTGCTCCGTAGACGGAGACAAATGCTGACTTACAGTGTCGAGAATGGACCCAACTGCTGGATGCTCTTTTTCTTTTCTTTTTTTTTTTTTACATTTTAATATGACATTTGCAAACCGAGGGAACACATGTTATTGATCAGCAGAGTCTCTAAAGAGTGTGGGTTCATTTGACTGCTGTGAACGGTGGTTAGATGAAGGCTAATTAATATTGTGTAGGTGGAAAAATGTTTTAAATGATTGAAAGGCTTATTTAGTGCCTGAAGGGTCTGTTCAGTTCGTGTTCAGAAAACTGACTTTGCCTTGGTGACAAATGCATACAGCAAAATAAGAAAGCACTTTATAACATTTGGCCTGACAGTTGTTTCATCAGGGGTCCGGGTTTGGGTTTTAATTACTGGTAGCCACACTATTGATACATTTTTGATAACTGTTTTGGGGTTTCTGTGTAACCTGTTTGTATGATGTGATTTCTTTCATTGCCTTATATTAAAAAGAACTTCTGTCTATTGTTCTTGTGTGTATTTCTTGCCTTGCTCAAACTTCAACACAGATAATTCGGTCAAATCAGCTCATCTCTAGAGAAACGGTGACTTGTATTGTTTGGGGAAAAAAATCCATACAGCTATTATTAAGTGTATGAGAGGAAAGATGAGGTTTGTAAAGGACTTAAAGTGCATTTTATGTTCTGGGACCAGACAGCACCAAGCATTAATCAGTAACTCTGCAACGAAGGAAGTTGAGAAGTGGTCTAAGTGTACTCAAATGGTGTCTGATCAGAATTCATGTCTTTCTTTTTGACACTCAGAGGTAAGGAGTCAGCATCCCATTTTTTATAAACGTCATGTGAGATGTAAAATGATAAAGGCCTTTATAGTCCTGATGAGGAGCAGTCCAGTATGACCACAGTTCAACTAGCAACTTGTAAAAATCAAACGTCTGAGGTCTTTGATGGTTAATGTTCTCATCAGTGGGTTTATGCTGAACATATTGTTGAACTACTCATTTGTTTTGTATCTTTCCGAATAAGATTCTTGAATTCAGAATAAGCACAAGGAAAGAAAGACTAAACCAGCAGTTATTAACTATTCTGTATGGATTGTCTATCTCCTTGTGACATGACATGTTTATGATGTTTGAAATCGTGTATTTTATTATCCATAAAACTAAGACAACCCCCACACCGTAGCACTTTCCTAGAAAGCACTCTTAACCTGGTTTTATTGATGGTTGATGAATCATTTACTGACACTTGTGTTTAGACATGATTAAACATGCAGTTATAAGGGGTGTCGCAATATCTCAATACTCAAGATAACGGTGATATTAAAAATATATATATAGATATCACGTTAATAATACACATATGATAATATGCTGCAGGCGCACTGTCCTGCTGGGGGGGCCACTGCCATCAAGGAGTGCTGTTGCCATGAGTTGGTGTAGTTGGTCTGCAGCGGCGGGTGGTGCTTGTCAAAGAGGCGTCCACAGAAATTTCAGAACTCAAGGTTTCCAAGAAGAACATTTGATCGTAATGAGACGATCAATGCTCACTTCGCTTGTCAGTGGTTCGCTTGTCATTTAGGCGTTGTTAACAGGCGTACGGTTTATATTTCCTCTCAGAAAACAAAACCCATTTAACATGTTGAACTGAAACAAGTCCAGTTGCCTTCTAGTACTTTGTAAAACCCATTTAAAATACTACTTCTGCTTCCTTTTATGTACCATTAAAGTTACTTGTAAATCGCTTGTTTGCCAATTTGAGATTTTTAAAAGAGAGAAAGAGGGAGAGAGATCGGGTTTGGGTGTGCCAACAGTGACACTGTGGTGGCATCTGCCAACCCAAACTGTCAGTACTGAGACTCAGCTATCCTCCAGAACCACTCACTGATCCTATCCTGTCTATTAATGAACAGCAACTGACAAATCCTACATGTTCTGCCTTTAACTTTGGCACGTCCATTGCAGGCTCTGACCTTGTTAGACCAGGATATCTCTCCTCTCAGGGTCTGATCACCATACAGGTCGGAGCTGTTGAAGCTGCTCCTTCGTCGGCTTTCTGCTTTTCTTTCTTCCCTGGGGCTCAACAGGAACACAGCAGACAAGTCCCACTGTTTACTGAGGGAGGGGAGGAAGCACTTTATTATATCATGACTACATGAAGGTCAGAGAAGACGACCTACAATCTTTGATATCAGGCTCTCCGACAGCTTCCTGGAGTTTGAGATGAACCTGCACATTCACACCATCCTGTACAGTCTGATCCAAGACAGTGTTTATAGTGTTGGGCAAGATACTTTCAAAAAATGATAATTATATATTACTAGTTACCTTCATTTGAAAGTAATAGATTAAGTTACAACATTACTGTCTGCGTAGAGTAATAGAGTACTTACTACACTACTGTTTTAGTTACTTTCAACAAAATGCAATGAACAATAGAACAATTAACTAGACAAGATCTTTTTTTAAATAAATGAACACAGGCAGACAAAGGATCACAGTCTGATATATTATGAGATAAGACTAAATATACTAAATAATACCTTCTATAATGTAGCCTATAATGACACGACAACACAACAAAATCTCTTTTTCAGTGCTTTTTTTTTTTTTTTTACATGTTTTAGTCCACAGAACAAGGATTACATGGACATGTGTGATTCGAGGATGTAAATTAAATTGCATTAGGGAGGATTAGGCTTCATCATTAGGCTCATTAACAACGTATAGGCTCGGCTATAATAAACACAGACAGCCTGTATTTATTAACATGGTCATGTTAGTGTGGATGGATTATTTAAAAAAAAACAAAAAAAAAAAACCCACTTTAAATATATTACTGTAACGCGTTACCCTACCCCCGACAACACTGTTAGCAAGTGAGACAATGATGGGGCAAGTTGTTGTAATGTTAATGTAATAATGTAATAATGGCTGTGGGTCGGTGGCCGCTTGCATCTATTAGGGACTAAAACAAAGCGCACATGTGGCCGCTGGCTCCGCCTCGGCCATGTGACAGAGAGCAGGCTGACTCAGCCGGCTCGTCATGCAGCGTCAGTTTGGAGTCGCACAATTATGAAAAAGCAACCTTCCGTTGGAGCTGCAGCCGAAGCGGATCTCTCCAACCTCCACCGGGCTTTCCTTCCAAGGCTAACCGAGAGCACCGCCGATAGATGGATAAAAGCCACGACGCAGCTCTTCCTGAGTCTCAACGGTGAAGAGAATGGTACGTGGGCCCGTTTTTTTTGACCAGTCGACTGTTTGTCTCTGGCTTTTATAGTCTTGTCAGGATCGTCGTGACTGAGCGAGGGCTTTGAGTGGCAGGTCCCCCCCTCAATGCATGCTGCCGCCTGCCTGTCAGACACCCAGCCGGAACCCCGGTGGCTTATTTTGTTTGTTCTGTTTTTTTCGCTACGTCTGTCTGTGCTGCTGAAAAAAAAAACACACCCCGAGTCTAGTGAAGTGTACACGGTGACACACTGTCTAGCAAGAAAACCCCAAAATCACACGCGGGCGTAACGTTAGCAGGCTAAATAGCTAGCTCGCTAGCGCTAAATGCTAGGTACTTAACCTAAGCTAACTAGCTACGGCGGCTGCGGTAGCTGGGCTGATGTTAGCAGCGGTTTCTTTTGCCGTTAAGACAACAGAGACAGAGCTCCACTTCACCAGACAGTCTGCTGGACACAGCACACACAAAAGACGGAAGTTCAGAGCAGCTGGCACTTTTGAAAAGACACGTTTGTCCCAGCTGTCTCAGATGTCAGAGAAGGCACACTGTCATTGCCAGTAACAAGTCAATGCCACCTTGAATGGCTGCCAAGTCCGTTTAAACTGAGGGCTTCTTTTTTATTCCGCCTGCGTCTGGGAAAGTTAAGTGATGTTTGAACAGTGCATTTATTATCTCAGACCCTTTTGTCAGACCTCTGTACGCCCACTCATGACTCTGCGCTATTCGGTGAGAGTTTAAATGTCTTGGGCCTGTCTGCTGCAGACATTGCTGAAGACGTCTGTGTTTGTAAATTGCGATCTTCTTCCTCCTCTTCCTCCTCGTGACAAGCTCAGCCTCCTCTTTTACCAGGTATTTCCTGTCTAGTCCCTCCTGCCCCTGCAGACTGATGAGCTCAGGGTTGAATGGAAAAGAGAGAAAGATGACTGGTAGCCAAGGATGTGAGTCAGAGTTGACCACACAGTGTTGTTTGTACACAGCATGTTTCAGCTGGGTAATATCCACAACATCATAGTATACTCTGTACCTAGACAGTTCAGAGTAGGAGTGAGAGACACGGATACAATCCTCGATCATAATAAATGCTATTTCACATCATGATATATTTATATATGTTGTGATATCGTCCATCTTGTAGAAAATCAGACCAGAGGGAAAGTCTGGTTTGGGCGATTCCAACGAATTAAAGACCTGATAAAGGTTCCTCATGACACTGAGTCATAAATCATTCCATAGCTGTCGAATAGTCTTTTTAATTAATTTGGAAATTCCCCACCGTGACCTCTCAGACACCTTGAGATATTAAAATTAGAGACACAGTTTGAATAATCAGACAGAATCTCTGACTGTAGACTATTTTATATCATCACTTAACCTTATTTTATGTGTGATTATTGCCACATTTCACACATCGAGGCAAAAGTGAAAACAGATCAGACGACAGCTATCAAAAGACAGACAGTAGCTACACTCATTTGTTGTTCATTTATCTCGAATTGAACTGTTAGATACCCTTTAACAGATTGGTTAATTTCACCGTATTGTGACCTGAACAACAATGAACATGTCATTGGCCAAATTTCAGATGGTGTCCCATCTCACAGTACTGTATTTTATATATAGGCTACACCTTTTATTCTACGAGACGCCACAGCAGCCGGCGCCTGTCTTTTGGCTGTCTCATTTCCCACAGAGCTGCCGGCCGGCCTGAGCTGATCACATGCCCCAGCTTACGTCTGAATGAGAGACGCTCCTGTGCTGCAGTCTGATGAACTCCTGTTGGTTCATCAGAGCAGTCGGGGCGATTTGATCTATATCACCGATCGCTCATAGACCTTTATAATTGCGAGTCACAGTCTCTTATGTAATTATGGATGTGTCGAACTGGTCATCTGCTCAGGCTTTAGCGCTCTGTGAGCTGGTAGAAAATGGTCTTGCGTCACTTTGTTGTGCTCCAGAAAAGACTCCCCCACTACTAGTGTGTGTTTGTGTGTGTGTGTGTATATATGTTTGTCTGCTCTGTGTGCATTTGTGTGTGTGTAACTGCATGCATGTTTCAGCCTGCAGAGTGGCTGAGGCATGCCTCTCTCTGAGCTCTGTTATCTCACGCTCTAATCCATTTGCGCCACACACACACACACACACACGCAAGCCCATTTGAAGATGACTGATAAAGTTTTTCCAGTGGCCCTGGACTGGGGTTTTCAAAGAAATTGGTCACAGTCTCAGTTTGTTGATTTTATGAATGGAGTCCTGCCTCTGTAGTTGTTATGCAGCTGATCCCCCCCTGCCCCCCCATCGCTTTCTGCTCACTCTGCAGAGCTGCAGCTCGCGTGTGCTGTGTACTACCCAAAGAGCACTGGAGGGGCTTCTAACTTAGTATATTTGTAATATAATACTTGGGTACAATCTGAGAGAGATGCATGTTTATGCTTTTATAGTGGTCCGACTTCTTTATTCAAGCTGTTGTCTCCTTTCCCCAGACTGGTTTTAACCTGTGTTTTCCTCAACCCAATCAGTAGAATAAATGTTAGCTAAGTACGTTTCGGGAAAACCACAGAGAAGGTCAAACTTTATATTTCTTTATGCTGCGACTTTACATTTCTTAATGTTGAATTTATCTATTTCTCTTCTGTCACCATGCTGCGCTTATGCTCTGGTTAGATTTAAGCAACAAAAACCCTTACATAATGGGTTTAGCTGAAAATATCTGTTTTGGTCGCCACAAACAAAACTGGAATTGTCCCGAGGTCTCCTTTTTAAAAACTCCCAGCTTTTTTTTTTTTACAAAAATCACAGCTGGATATGGAGATTGCTCCACTTCCTGTGGAAAAATATCCGGTTTTGGTCGCCACAAACATGGCTGGAAATTGTCCTGAGTTCTCCTTTAAAAATATCCAGTTTCTGTCACGCTTACAAATGTTGGTCAAAAAAAATGCAGTAGTTTCACACTTACAAAGGCAGAAACTCAAACTGTGCTCACCCATTTGGCAGCCTATGTTGTCTGTAACTCCACCACCGCCTCCTCCACCTGCCGATGTGAAAGTCAGGCAATAAACACAATGTGGACCTGATATGGCACGTTTCGTACAAATCTAGTCACGTACAAACTTGGGCGCATCTGTGGTTTGCAGAAATGTTAACTACTAACATTATATCCTGGCGTCTGGGCTGCTGTTCTTGGGTCACATAACCATGAGCACCAGATGTTGAGAAGAATAGCAATCACATGCTTTACACTTCTAGGTTATACAGCTGCCTGGAGGTAGGACTCTGGGTGGCGTGCCAGCATGGCATCAGCCCATGCTGTGCCGTCTTCCAGAGCTATGTCCAGGGGCTACAAGTGGTAGAGCTGGAGAGCCGTCACACTTTGGTCTCATGACTGTATGAACTGACTTAACTACTGTGTGCAGCCTTCCAGGGATCTTATCGTAGGGCCACAGTGAACCCTTTCCCTCCATTTAACAATGCTTTATAGACCCAGAGCTCTGAACAACTACTGTATGATGTGGCAATAATTGCCAATTGATAAGGTCGGTCTGTGTTTAAATGAAAAGTGTTATATAATCTCGGTTAATGAAGCCAATATAAAGGCTTAGTTGGATTCTGCTTTGACCCTCTCAAAAGGATAGCAGTATTTGTAGCACAGTATATCACATCAGGGATCTAACATTTACAGGTGGCACTGGGCAGAGTTGTAAACTTGAGACTTGGATGTGAGCCACACACTGAGGTCACCAAAGTCAGGACTTGAGATCTGACGTGGACTCGCTTGATGCAAGAGATGTATTGTGAAGATTTCAAACAGAAAACAATCGACTCATTTCAATTAAACTTTTGCTTGTGCTGATATTGTGGCCTTCCTGGAAAAGCCACATAGGACGACCTGGGAACATTTTGTACTGAGCTCTCATGACCTTCCTCTGTTTGACAATCAGTGTCAAGTGTGCATAATTACGTACACTCATTAATTCTTTTTGTTGCATAAATTTGTAGCACAGCTTTCTCATCATTAATCACGGCCTCAGCTTTAAAAGGAAGATGTTCAAAGGCACTAAAACTCCTGCCATGTTATTAGTGTGGTCATTATGGTTATGAATCACTAAAGATTTGACTTGGCCAGACGTTGTCTAGAGTGTAGAGAGATTGTCCGTCTCATTCTCACCTGCAGGAAATGCTCCTTTTGGTATAGGCGAGTGGTGACGCCTGGGTAGGGTGTACAGGAGGACTCATATGTAATAATGACTGTTTTTGCGTTCATATAAATATCACATGCAATATCAATGAAACAGTGGAAAGCAAGCAGAAAAGAGCAGCTACACTCTGTCCAACATCATTGATGTCATCGGCATGCCCACTCCCGACAATGACCTGCTCTGTTCATCCATCAAACGTTCGTCAATTATCTCCCGATTACCTTCTTGATTAGTTGTTGGCCCTATAAAATCTGTGAAAATAATAAAACAACTCCATCACAATTCCCTTATACCCAAGGCCTCGTATGTCTTGTATTGCCTGACCAGTAGTCTAAACCCAAAGACTCACTTTACTGTCATTAAACTAAAGAAACCAGCAGATGTTTACATTTACAGAACTGGAACTATAGAATTCGTTGTAAACGATTTCTACCAATTACCCTTTGTCCATCTTGTAATTGATTTCAGCTCTAATTGATTGCAGTTTCAAAAAAGACGATGTATATATCCAGATTTTATTTTTGTACCTCTGCGGGTTGCACAGTACAACTGCATTTCTCCTGTGGTGTGACTTGATGCAAAGAGAAACAGCGATGTGGAAAAAACTCATGACAGGAGACTTTGCTCACTGTAGCGTGGAGGATGCCCCAGTTCTGTGTCCATGCTTATAGCTATAGCCATATACCAGTGTTTCATTTGTCATAAAAATCTGTAATAATCAAAAAGTTTGTATCAAAAAAGTGAGACAGTTGAACAGTTTTGTTACTGTATTTTTATTATAAAAACATTCTGTTAAATCTGAACCTTATCTCTTCTATTACAAAGAGTGGGAGAGTCCTGAAAGCCGTATAGCAGCCAGATAACAAAGTCTCAAAGTAAACAGGCCAAAAAAAGATAAAACTGCACAAATGAATTTAGTTCTTTCTGTTGGTTCTCTGAGAACCACTCTTCTCTGTGGCTACTGCTCACACTTTAGTGCTGACCCCATATCCTCCACTCTTTCTAATGGGTAATGGCTTTTGCCAAGCCAGATGTTATCTCTCCCTGTATTACGTCAGGCAGGGCCAGAGGAATGATGGGTTCACCAGCCAGCCTTGTTACATTGTTGGGAAAAAGAAGAAGGAGGGGAAGGAAGAGCTCAGTTGGCAAGGTTTCTGAGTTCAGTGTGTGAGGGGGGCTCACAGTCGGAAATAGGTCCCTGAACGATAAATCAGCCGATATTGTCCTATCACACATATAATCAAGATTTTTAGGGATGGTTGCAAAAATGTCAGTGTGGCTCTAAAAGATAAAGTGACCGTATGTGATTAAAACGACTACACACACTACACTCTCTGCATCCCATGCTGTCGAACGCAGAAAGATGGAAAGGTGCTGGGTTTATTTCCTGCAGGAACAGAGTAATCATAAAACCTGGAGCTCAGAGAAAGAAGCCAGAGAGGAAGAGGGAGGGAGTGAGGAAGTGGGAGAGTGTGTGAGTGTATGTGTGTTTTTGGCAGGAGCTCTGAAGTTCTCAAGTCTTTTGTTGCCTGACATTCTCAGGTGCCATGGTTACAGGTTAGCGGGGGACAGCCCGGCTTTATCTGCCTCATTAACACTTTGTTAGATCGAGAAGACACCGGTGTTTTTGTTGAAGGCGTTCATCCACAGTGCATCACAGCCCTCCCTCAAGTCCCAGGGTGTGCCTCACTTCTGTCACCAGTTCAGCAGGTAGTGAATCACCACAGTGGATTAGATTTCAGATGCAGATTAGGTCACTAATTCAATGAGGAAGGGGGCACTGAGGAGTCAATGACCTGCGGTATTCAATTATAAGGAAGGAAGCTCATGAATAACATCACATCAACAACATAACTAACTAATGAGGCAACAGAGTGAAATTCATGAATGCGTTCAAAAACGACTCAACACTGAATGCTGAGCCTGTATAGACACTGTGTTTCTATCGGCGCTCAGCAGAACCCAACCTACCAATTAAAGTTATTAGGTGAATCTGTTTTTATCCTGCTGTGACACCAGCTTTGTTGTAATTACACGCTTTTACATCTACTATAAAGTGAACACTATATTCAAGTACCATTTTCTTCTGATAATGAAATTATCGTGTACAAGATGTGCATTGTCAAATACAAGTTCCCTGTTTTGTAATGCCGGTTTTAAAAATTCAGAAACTTAAAGGAAGAATTTGACATTTTGCAAAGTATGCTTATTCACTTCTAGCAGGGATGAGAAGATTAGCACCTCTCTTATGCCTGTCTGTCAAATATAAACTTGGAGCTGTGAAAAGGTTAGCTTAGCTTAGCATAAATACTGGAGACTCACTCTGTGAAAAGGTTATAGAGCTTTACAGGTGCTTTTAAGATGGATTTTGGACTTTTGAAGGGAGTAGTGTTGCAAACGGTATATGCCACAGATAAAAATCGACTAAAAAACATTTTTTATTCTTATTAAAAGATGATACAGCACGGTTTGTGAAATGTATGTTAAGCACAATGGCATCTAAGTTGATTAAGTTCTGATCACATAACATTTTCCTGAGACTCTGCTGTCTGAGATTTCTCAGGCCTGATAGCTCTGAGGAGGATTAGCTCAGCTCTGAGAAGTACACATGGCCGTTGGGCTCACTTAAGGACAACTAAAAACCTCACGTACCTCTTTAAATTCTTTCGAGAGTGGAATCGGCGTGTTGGTATTTCAGGTGCAGGTTCATTGCTAAGTTAGTTGTAGTCGTGCCTCACCTTAGCACTGATCTGTGGCATTGCTTGCATACGGTCATGCTTGTATCCCTGGACTGTCCTTGTTTAGTTGCCTAATAGTTGCCTAATATGCGGGAAGTGAACACTTTGAGTAAGTGAGAGGAGGCGGCGCTGCGTGGGCACAACCATGTGTGTTGACTCGCTGTCAGAGAGAAGATAATGTGAGAAAGTGCAGCTAGTAGATGTAATCGATACTGTGGAAAATGAGTTTTGAAACAGGTTCAAATATTCAGAACTGATATGTATTGAAAAATATATATATAAATATATTTTCAGGCTAGCTGTTCCAAAGGTTTCCGGTCTTGATGCTAAGCCTAGCTAACATCTCTTGGCTCTAGCTTCATGTTAAAGGGAACTTTTGTCTTTCTTTCATAGCTAGGTATGCACGCAGATTTCTTTTGTTTATTCAGGGATTGTTATTGACCTTCCAGGTGCACTCACTTTGGTTTTCACCTCCTAATAAGTGGTTTTGATAAGACAACTAAATTGAAGGTTTGTCTAAACTGTGGTTAACCAAGCCTTCAGGGCATTGTTTGGCCAAAACATACATCCATATTAAAAGGGATAATGATCCCCATCAGCAAAAATAATAATTCACACCTGCATAAACCATCACACTCATCAGATCATTAACTGGTTCACAATACAATTAAACTTTAAGACCTTTCAGCTGCTTTTCGAAACAGCTCCTAGAGACGAGATCAGCAGCATCTGAGCAAAATGGAATTTAAATAAGACAAAGTTGATGCCAGTGGTCTCAGCTCTAAATTGAGATGACGTTACTGAGGCTCTCTTTCTGAGACTTTAGACAGTGTTTATGTTGGATGTCATCGTTTCCCAACGTGTGATCATGTTCTCCGGCAGCGCTGCAACTGTTGTGAGAAGAGGAGTTTAATCTGTGAGCACACACCCGATGTCGAATTTTTCCATACGTGACGTGAACATCACTGCCACCACCTTATGTCAATATGTGAACCCATGTGTGTTCCATGTTGCGTTAGTACACCGGGTCAAGGTGTCAACATTAGGTTGCCTCCCCTCACTTTGATCTGGATTGAGTTTTTAAATGCCGTTCTCCGAGTGTCAAAATAAAAGAGGGCCTTTTTAAAGCATAAGTGCGGGTCCTGAGTGTGTTTTTGGGAGAGAGTTACTGTGCACTGCATGAATCACAGTTGGTGGTGCGTCTTCAGTAGACAACTAGGTATATATCATTGAGGCCTCTGCCCATCCGCTAATCCTCTCCCACACCCCCGCCTCCCTCGTCTCTTTCTCCCCAGCCTAAGTATAATATCTAGTTGGTCTCAGACACATTTATCTGCCCCCTGAGTGTCTTCTTACAGATTAACAGTGGATGGAGTTGGGAGGCTGCAACCTTCTCACTGATCACTCAGCTTTTAACTTATGCCGGATCTGTGCGGTAACAGCATCGTCGTAGACTTTGAGACCTGTGGGGAACTTGCGCTCAGGTCGTCTACGAGAAGCGTAGTGATTCTTCGCTGATGATCCAGTGCTCAGGGGACGCTGCGGTGACTGTGGTTTGTCCAGGAGATGCATGAAGGAGCTTTGGTATGTTCCTGTACAAAGCCCTTAAACACAGAGATGAAGAGGAGGACATCCAGGTACACACACAGCGGATCGGTGTCACTGGTCAAGCGGCGGCGTGACCTGCTGTTTGTTTTGATGATTCTGTTAAAAGTGCTATTTGTTGTAAGCAGCGTAGAGCAACATATGCTATGGATGGGACTCTTGGCACCTGAGATTTGCCTTTAGGGATAGATAAAACGACTAAAAGCAGCTAGCTTCAGCAGGAAAATGTCTTGCTTGTAACTGCCTGCTTCACAACACTTTCCTCTGCGGTGGTTGTAATACTATTGTTTGAGCGTCAGGAATAGTTGAAACGCTTTGGTGTGAAGCAGGTGACGGTGTTTGCAGGTTTCCCTCTTTGTGCTGGAGGGGATTAATGGGGCTAATCGCTCATGGGTCACGCACTGGAGGAACAATGAGGCGCGAGGCATTAATTGAAAATTCCTTTAACATCTGATCTTTGTTTTAAAAGAACAGTGATAAAGGATGAGATTGTTTTATTGCATTGTTATAGCGCTGGCAGACCGACGCTGGTGTTCCTCCAGAACTGTAGTTTCTCTCAAATTAATTTTGTATTTTTTATTTATTTGTTGAACCTTCTAATCCCTTTGATTTTCACCGTCTAAATCCTGGATTAAGGGCGTTACAAGCTTCCTTTTAGGATGTTTGGAGTTTATTATTTTCAGAGAAAACTGCTCTAACAACTCAACACTTTTGATATAGCCCCAATGTTTTTTTTTCACTTGCTTTTCATTGTGAAACTACAATTGAAATCATGTTTGTACAAGCACTGAATTACTGCACAAGAGGAGCTTTGTATTTATCATCCCCGGGGAACAGTTTGCTTAGCAGCTTGAAATTATTAAGTGCAAACATAATAGCAGCGTGGACACAAACAAGCTGCTGTCCACTGCTCATAATAACAAACGGTTTCTCTTTGTCCACAGTCCCAGAAACCCTGGATAGAAAGCACTTTCACCAAGAGGGAATGTGTGTACATACTTCCAGTGTCAAAGGACCCCCACAGGTATGTGCTTAGATGTACTGTAGTGCGCCTTGTGGTGATAGCCATGGAAACGCTGTAATTGCATGGTGTGTGTTAAAGTAGGCCCAAACCCTAACCACTACTCTCCAAAGAGTAAATGAGTCTGTTTCTACATAATTTTAATGTTTATGTCTGTCACTATGATTACAGTGTTAAGTGAGAGGGAAGACCAGTGATGAACCTGTTTATCATATCTTCTCTCAGTTTTACGGATTGGATTCTTGATTAATGTTTTATCAATCTGTCATTTAGGATGTTTGGATTACTGAATCCCATTTCAAATCATTTGTTTCCCCTGCCAGCTGTTATTTTAATTTTAAAAAAGAGAGTTTTTTTCTGTGTGTATGTGAGTAACTGATGTGAATATTCTCCTGTCAAATGTAGAGGGATTTTTCTGCAGGCTTACTGGAATCTTACAAAGCAGTGTTAAAACTGTATGGAAGGCTTCTTATTGGTTGGCATGCAGGCCACTCATTCACAATGTGCCATGTTTGCATGAGAAGCCCACACGAAATATCTGAATTAAAGATACAGCAGCTTGTATGAAAGTTGTCCAGTAGTGAAGAAATAGTCAAAGAAAAAGAAAAAAATCTTGGTTGTATAAATATCAAGTAGTTTCCCCTCAGTTATATGAATTTGCTGTTTCACCACCTCCTGTTTTTGTTGTTTTTAGTTACACTTTCAAGAAGTCACATTCCTTCCTTTCTTCTTGTAAACTCAAGGTGATACTGGGTTACTCTTTTCCCCGTGTTTTCTTTTACGTCAATTATTTGCCACTGGCTTTTCTCCTCTAACTTCAGTACGTGCTGCTGCTCTGCGATGATTCGGAGGTGTTAGTGAACATGGGCCCATTTAACACTGGGCCAAAGGCCTGCATGTGACTGCTATCAAAGTGAGAGTCCCCTTGGCAGGTTTCATCAGGCTCTCTTGGTGAAAGGCCAGTCTGACTGGGCTGCCTGCCTAGCCGACAGATAACCTTCCAAAATGTCCTCAAATGTCCACTCAGAACTTCTTTCTAACCAGGGAAAAAAAAGACTATAAGACTTTGTATCTTTACAAATGTATGTGGTCCTGATTTATTTACATTTAGATTAATGATTTATTATGCTGCTGTGAAATTCCTTCCAGATGCCTTCCAGGATGCCAGATTTGCCAACAGCTAGTCCGGTAAGTATTTGTTTCACTCGTTCTTTGTGACCTGACAGGATTAGCCTGAAAGAATACATGCTAACCAGTTACTTTACACCAGAAAAGGCCCGCAGGCAAAGTCTTTCACAATGTAATTCTGCTGAACAGCAGCCCTCCTCAGGAAACAATTAACTTCCAGGCTTTGTTTGTCAGGATGCACATTCTCGCCTAAGTTCATTAGAGGAGGTGACCAAACAGAGAGGCTTAGGTTGGTCATTAATTGTAGTAGTAATGCAGTGTTGAGGCACATTTAAAGTAAAGCTCACCTTCAGACTTGAAAGTGTGTCAACCCTTGTCATCATGGTTGGTTGTTGGGATAAAAGTTTATTTTTTTGTTGAAATACTGATGTGAGGCCCCAACCTTTACATTCTGGCATGGCACATATAAAGTTTACATTGTCAGTAGTGAAAGTGTACCACTTAAACTTCTTCTTAATTCTTAAAACAATGTCTCTCTTATTTCAGACAGAGGTGACAATAGCAGGCTTCTCATTTCAAGCCGTTGACTCTTGATTTTATCAGCTGAAATAACTGTTGCTAGCAGCAAGTATCACCTTTAGTTAGTTAGTTAGTTAGTTAGTTAGTTAGTTAGTTAGTTAGTTAGCTAATTCAGTTAAATTTAGCTTCATGATTTGGCAAAAATTCTCTCCAACCTGTTTTTGAGATGAGAACCCTGTAAAATGGTCTTCTATGCACTTTACAGCTACATACATGATAATGTGATAAAAGAATGACGCTAAAGCTGCAAGTCTGCAAAACATCAGCATCCATTACCGGCTGATGAAATAAAGAAATCACATTGTTCTTGTATTACATTGTATAGTAAGATGCCCCTAATGTTATAGGAGATTGTTTTTGCGTTTCAACACAAACCTGTTTGCCTGCGTCGCTCACATTCTTGGACAAGGACAACATGCATGTTTGCTTTAGTGTTTCTATTTTGGTAGCATATGTTTCACTTTTCACATTACAAGAGAAAAAGACAAAACAGACCTGCTAACATTAGCCTAAACTCTGATATACTGTAGTTGTTTCCACACAGGCAAATACAGTGGTTGTGCAATTGTGAAAAGTATTTTTTTTGTTGTTATTATTTATTTTTAATGTAAAACCACAGACATTAGTTCTCCTTGGTCTGTGATTCTAGGTTTGGTACTGCTGTAGGTGATAAGCTCGCTCGGAGAACATGCTAACACCTGCGTCTCTTTTTGTTTATGGAAAAAGATAGTGCTCTCCAGACTCTTGACTACCAAATATAGTTACTACAGCTCTGTGTGCAATATATGTTTAAAAACACCTCTTAATATTTACTATATATTGCATTAGTAAATATACCAGTTATCAGTTTTGCTAATTTCTTACCAGAAACCTTGATTGGTGTTTTTGTGAAGAATGTAATTTAGGTTCTTTTTAGTTTCTCTGTGTGTTGCTTAGTTTTTGCACTAAAACGAGGGGTCCATATTGAAAAAGTATTAGTCTAATGTGTTCTGGGTTTGCTTTGAATATCAGTTGTTTTTTACACCAGTTGAATGTGTCATAAAATGAGCTTCATTTAAATGTTATATTGTCAGTGTTCAGTTTTATCTGCGGTGTTAACATCACTGCTCGTAAGATAAGAAGAATTGAATAAATAAACTATGGTGTTATCAATTACAAGTGATTGTGTTTACCCTCAGGTGCTGCTGTGGGCGGCTGGTCCGGCAGCATGTTGGCTTCACAGCCAGCTTGGCCACGAAGTACTCGGACGTGAAGTTGGGTGAAAACCGCAACCTGCCCGCGGTGGAGGAGTGGTCGGTGGAAAAACACACAGAGGCGAGCCCCTGTGACGCCTATGGTGTCATCAACTTCCAGGGAGGGTCTCACTCATACAGAGCCAAGGTAGGCCTGGCTGATAACTGTTATACAGATTTGTTGTTGTACTGCATTTTTAGTTGTTTTGAACAATGTAGATTACTAAAATCTGGTGCTGAAAACGATGAGTCGATCAACTGATTAGTCAATGAACAGAAAGTTCATGACAGCTATTTTGGTCATTTATCATTTATCATTTCACTGATTTTTCAAATAAAAGGGTTTGTTGATTTCCGCCTCCTATCTGTGAGGTTTGGCTGCGTTCTCTGCTCACGTGAACACGCTTGTCTTGTGTGTTTGTTGTTGGGCAGTATGTGCGTTTGTCCCACGACTCGCGGCCGGAGAGCATCCTGCGGCTGATGCTGAAGGAGTGGCAGATGGAGCTTCCTAAAATCCTCATCTCTGTCCACGGAGGAGTTCAGAACTTTGAGCTGCACCCTCGCATCAAGCAGGTTGTGGGCAAGGGCCTCATCAAAGCTGCAGTCACCACCGGGGCCTGGATTCTCACCGGAGGGGTCAACACAGGTATGTGGTCATAAAGAGATTAGTTTAGTCGTCCACGTGCCCCCTGCTGGGTGTGTTGTTACTGGAAAATTGTAAAGTTAAGAGAGGTTCCAGGAAAGTCATGAGATTTCTTATTTGAAGGATTATAGCATTTCATTATTATCAGCATGTATTTTTTACTAACCTACATGTATTTAATGGTGGATTTCAGCTGTGTTTCACCTCAGCGAGCCTAAGAAGTAAAGGAAACTAGACTGTTTACCTGTTCAGTAGGTAGATGAAGAACATGTAATCAAACTGGCTTGTAGCTCTGTCACAAACACACAGATTCACATTCAGTATTTGTAGCTGCTTTATTTGTGGATGTGGTTGAGCTAGTTATGTAATTTTCATAAAATCTCTGCCATGGTTTTACTTTCTTTGTCCGTAGGCGGCACAGATTCGCTTGAACCTGCAGGAGTAAAAATCTTGGCACTGTGGCCCTGCAGGCTTTAAAAAAAAAAACTAGCTCAGACTGGTTCTAGGTTCTTGCATCAATGAAATCAAAGTCTCCATCTTTATTTAAAATGACAAACAAACAAGAACTGAATAAGTGTGATAAACTGAAATAGGATATTGCAGATAATATCACAATGTGTGGATGTTGTACTCCATGAGTGTAGTAAACAATTGATGTTATTGTTTTTGAATGGATATAACGGCTAATAAGTAATTACTTTCCACCTCCTACAGATTCCCTAAATGAACACTCTCTCATGCTTAAATTGTACAGCCACCATCAGTATGATGCGCTGATGTAGCAGAAGTTGTAATACCGGGCTCGAAGCGTGTCATTTGGCTGTGTGTAGTGGCCCAGGTGTGTCTGCAGCCACAGCGCGGCGTTAAAGATGGTGTGGTCTGATCATAGTGTTTAAATCATTACTCACAGGGTCAATTACCCAGACCAGTGATTACTTTTAATGCCTCCTCTGGCACCCTGGCCAGTTGGGACGGTCTCCTGGCTCACAAATCACTGCTGAACCCATGAGATCCATTAGCTGAGGATTGTGGTTCACAAGCAACCCCAAGGACTAATGTACTCAAAATGGTCTTGCCCTATATGTGGCATTTTAGTCACAGAAAGTTCAGGTGTTTTGGCTATTTCTTTTGGCGTGCATGGGTAATAGGACCTGCAGTATTAACCACGCTTTTACTGGTCATAGAATTGTACCGAAATATACTGTACGTACATGTTATTCAGTGGCCAAAATTTTAAATGAGGTATGCCAAAAGGTTAAGTAGCAATAAAAACGCACCACTCCAGTCCGAGGAAAAATGTATTTATTGATTGTTTAATGCATCCTTCTCGAAGGTGTGGCGAAGCATGTGGGAGACGCTCTCAAAGAGCACTGTTCAAGATCATCGAAGAAAATTTGCACTATCGGGATCGCACCCTGGGGAGTCATCGAAAACAGGAATGATCTCCTCGGCAGAGACGTAAGACAACTGTTGCAATCTTTTTCCTAATTGATCTTGGTACTTTAATGGTCGTAATGACAGAAGTAATTTTTCTTTCCCTTTCCCCCCTCTGTCCTCTCCTCCCTCCGTTTACCACCTCCTCATGTCCACCCTGCAGATTATAGCTCCCTATCAGACGCTGCTGAACCCCCTGAGCAAACTAAACGTTCTCAACAGTCTGCATTCTCACTTCCTCCTGGTGGATGATGGGACGGTGGGCAAGTACGGCGCCGAGGTCAACCTGCGGCGGGAGCTTGAGAAGCACATCAACCTCCAAAGAATACATGCACGTGAGTACAGCCAGAAACTTGTATTTCCATACGACTGCTTGGATTCCTGAGAAACAAATCTGCTGAAACAGTCTGGGTATCATCTTCTAAGATAACGCAGTGACATCTTTTGTGTGTCTTAGAAAGCCAAAAACATCGCCTCACTTATGTCCTCATCTCCTCTTAGTCAAAATACCACATTTGATCCATTTAATTACCTAAAATCCATAGCGTCACGTTAAAAACATTTGGCAACTTGAGTTTATTTTTGTCCTGATGATTATTCTTTGTGCTCATTTTATTGTTGGGAGGGCTTTAAAGCTGGACATGAGAAAGATTTAACGGAACTTAAAATGTATGTCAGTGTATCTTGTGGCTGATATCGATAAGATAACTGATAATTTCACATTTTTGTCTTTTAAAAAGAAGTTCATAACCTGTAGTTGATGCACACCTTAAGGTGGAAAGGTGGATGATGCAATATTCAATAGTTCTTAGAAGACTGGTTGTGTTAAAACCTTTTCTTTTCTTTTCTTGGAAACCTTGTACAACATGTTTTGCATGCTGCTTCTTGTTCTCCTACTCCTCCTCCCTCTTCCTCTCTGTGTTTTTTGGCAGAAGCAACTGTAAAGGTGCATGACACCACCTACTGCATCAGAGTATGTAAATGCTGTGCTTAAAGGGCAACTCCACCACTTTTTCTTGAGGAGCGTATGTGAAAAAAGTAGTAAAAAGCCTTTCGTGGCTCCAGAAGAGGCTGCATGTAATCTGATAAATTGCCATGTCACTCAGTGGCTAAGTTGCATTGTGGGTAATGTTGGCGTTAGATTTTGAAAGGGAAGAAGAATACGATATCAAACCCTCTAACCCTTGTTTTTTAACCGTCCATAATGAGTTCAATAGTGTCACAGCTTTACAGCCATTGAGTGACATCACGGAACGTAATTTATCTGATTACATGCAGCTTCCTCTGGAGCCACAAAAGGCTTTATATTATTTTATTTTCACATTTTCACATATGCAGTAGTAACTCCCCAAGGCTGCAAACACACTTATGAGTATGAGTTACCCTTTAAGTCCTTGCAAGTGCAACAAACAAGGTTGTTCAGTAGTTATTTAGCAGATCGCATCATGAATACCTGCAGCATGTTAGACATATCAGTGAATTATCATGACCTACCCTACAGACAGGAGTAGACTGTGAGTTGCAATCATTATGAAGTCAGTGTGTCTTTGCTTGGTAGAAACTAGGTGATAACAGTAAACTGGCCATTATCATCTCAACCTCTTTCAAACTGTCACTTGGGTGGAGCTGTTTTATGTGATTGTTGAAGCTGAAGTGAGTGATGGAACCCAGACGTGATACACTCTTCTTTTTTTTTTTTTTTTTACTTGTAGGAATCGGTCAGGGTGTTCCTGTCGTGGCCCTCATCCTTGAGGGGGGTCCCAATGTGATCCTGACCGTGCTGGAGTACCTCCAGGAGAGCCCTCCTGTCCCAGTGGTGGTGTGTGAGGGGACCGGCCGCGCTGCTGATATACTGGCCTACGTCCACAAGCAGACGGAGGAGGGAGGGTACGACACACACACAAATGCAGAGGAAAGGGGTGGGTGGGGGAAAGAAAATGAGCGAACAAACAAAACAGTTTTATTTTAGTGTAATGGAGGAACAGTCCAAATGTAAAAGAGGTGTTATTTAGAAATGGTTAAAAAAGAAGATTCATAAACCAAAATGGCAGTATGATGCTGTTTGTGATGACTTATTTAATGTGTTTTTCAGACAGAGATGTTCCTTTGTTTTTCCCATTTCCTTTTAATCTCGGCGTCGTTGGTGGCTCTCATCTATTTTTGTCCTAGACGGATTTCTAACAACCCAACCGCAGACAGCGTGTTATAAAACAGAGTGCAGTTAGAAGTAATCTGTTGACGGGTTTAATCCGCGAGTGATATTTGCAGGTACTGTTGCAAAATGTTCGCCCTCTAGCTCAATGAGAATGTGTTCATCATTTTAAAATTTGCTCTAATTTGTAAAAACTCCTCAGTGATCCAATATGAGGATCCAGTTTTACTGCCCATCTATGGCATGTGTTGCTCTAATTTAAGATGTATCTCTCTGTAAGTCTCGGCTAACTTAACCGTGAATATGAGCTTCATTAGTCCGATCATAAAAAGGTTGAGGAAACATGCACAGATCCAAATCAGCAGGGTTAGGATTTAGGTTTATAGGTCAACTGTGGACGAGTTTATCTGTGCAGCTTAAATCTCTGTGGTGAAATATTAAAATGTCACAAAATATCTAATAAAACAAGCTGCTGTCATTCAACCCCAAAAGTACTTCACTTTATTTTACGTTACAGAACCCTGGCAGCTGAGGTCAAACTGTTATATCATATTTACACATTTTAAAATCTGAATTGAACTCATCACTATAGTTTTATCTCACAATGCTAAGCTAAGCTAAGCTATCTCGGATATAAGATTTAAAACGTGTTATAATCAAGCTGCTAGTCGTGCTGTCATTTCTGTTTTAGCAGGACCACCAGTTGGCAGGAAGTAAAACAGTCTTCACTTCTGTAATTAAAAGGCCCAGCCAAATCTGAAGTCCTGGCGTCGTGTGTGGTGTTCGGGGACAATGCAAAACATGTTGTCCTGTGTTGTGGACATAATATTTTGACTTTAAAGACCTTTAAGGAGTTCACCGTGTTGTCGAACGATATTTAGACAGACATGTGCTGGAATCAAACCTGTACTTTGAGCGTTTTATAGCCGTGTGGGTTTTGTGAAGCGTGACTGTAATCATGTTATACTGTAATTCTTCTGCAGACGACTTCCTGACGGAGTGGAGACTGACATCATCGCAACCATCAAGAAAACCTTCAACTTCAGTCAGAGCGATGCCATCCATCTCTTTCAGACGCTGATGGAGTGCATGAAGAGCAAAGAACTGGTACATTCATGCACATTAATCACACGTGTTAACCTCTTATCATTCAGGTTCCCTTTTTAAATGTCCATTTCAATGACAGTCAAATAAACCTGCAAAGGTCAGAGTTGTTTAGTAAACTTCCTGAAACGCAAAAGCAAGAAGCTTCAGAAGAAGTAAAAGGAAATGAAGCTGCTGTCCACTAAATGCCACAGAGACAGCTGTGAATCACTCTGGTCTTGTGTTTGTAAATTGATGTATCACATATCACAAACCCGTGAAACATCTGGAGAATGTCTGTGGGAACGTGTTAATACGTGCTGTCTTGTTTCCTGGAAAACAGATAACCGTGTTCCACATCAGCTCCGAGGAGCACCAGGACATCGACGTAGCCATTCTGAGGGCTTTACTCCAAGGTTGGTGCATGACTTCTCTCTGAACTTCTTTTAAGAGAGTAAAAGTCACATAAAGTTGATTCGGTCTATTCATATGCTGAGGCTGTTGGCATTGGGAGATTAAGATTTCAAGACTCTGTAATGTTTTCGTTCTGATATAGATATGCTTTGAGAACAGCGTTCCCCCCTGTGTGCCCTTCTCTTTGTGTTCCTCAGGAGATCATGTTGCTCGCATTCACAGGGCCTCCTTATTCCAGCACAGCTAGTCCCTGAGCTGCATACCTCACTCAGTCTTTTCATCCCTGCAGTCTGTGGAAGAAAGAGAAAAGTTGGACATTCACCTGTGCTGTTCCCTTTTTTCCTTATGCTTTAGAAAAGGAGAAAAAATACCCACTTCATGATTGTTTTAACTCTGAACAGCCTGTTCCTTTTATTTCAAGTACAAAACAAACGTTTCAAAAGAGGGCAGGGGGCGTCGCACTGAATGTGGCTGGGTGTAGCAAATCAGTGCCGGCTTCAGACAAAAGCCAGGAATTTGTGATTGACTGCAGCTGATCGATAGTCTGGAGAAACAGGCTCCGACGCTCAAAAGACAAACCGCCCTGCGACTGAAAATGCCCACCCAGGCAAATATTTGTCGGCCCGAGGCGCAGTCTTCGTGGTGAAACAGTAACTCATCCTGAAAAGGACCCGGAGCTGCAAAAAGCTCTCAAGGCTCTTGAAGAATATTGAGTGCTGCCGTTTCTCTCGTCCATTATGATTCGATTCATTTAACAGGCAGGAGATTAAATGGGGAGTTTAGAGGAAACGCTGTTGCTGAATGTACTGTAGAATACTTGCTGAGGTAATAAAGAAGTCAATTTAGTGGTTTTTAGTCCAAATTCCTGTTGAGATCCTTATTGGACCTACACGGTGTACAGTGATTATGATTGTTTGATTCCGATGGCTCCTAGTGGACAATACGGCAGATTACTGTGGAAGAGAGCAGTAGACTGAAGAGGGATTTACTTTGTTGTCTAATCTGCTGTGTATTAGTGTGTAATTGACTGTATTACTGCCCTGGCCCTGCTCTACAAACCCCCTCTAATCCTGCTAGCTGGCTAACGGGAGATGCAGTTAATGAGGCTTTAACTTGCCTGGGAATTCATATCTGTTTGTGTGTGTGTGTGTTTACTCACTGCTGTACCTGTGTATTTCAGGCACAAACGCGACTGCCTTCGATCAGCTGGTCCTGACTCTGGCCTGGGACCGGGTAGACATTGCCAAGAATCATGTGTTTGTGTACGGACAGCAGCTCCTGGTACGTGGTTTTTGTATGTCTGTGTGTGTGTGTGTGTGTGTGTGTCATTGCTTCCAGAGATGTTTGCTTAGCTCAGCAATAGCGTCAAACCTTTGGACTCTCCCAAAATGACCCCAGATTCTCGGCAGACCACAATCTGCAGCCCGAGGAGCCGGGGGACCGGACTCGGGCCGGCTGCCATGAACTGCTTGTCTTGACTGTAACATGAACCCTCTTACAGTTGTCTTCATAAGCTGCCCTCAGTGGTCGTGTTTATTTTAAAACGTGGGGATTCCTGGCTTTCAGCGTGAATGAGAGGATGGATCATATTTATTTGTTTTTCTTGCATGGTTTGTTTCTTTTTGTCATTGGGCCGTATTCTCCCTCGTCGTGTTTGTTTTATAAATAATAATTTGCCATAAAAATATGCTTCATAACAGCATGTTTATCTTTGTTTGTGTGTTTAGGTGAGCTCCCTGGAGCAAGCAATGCTGGATGCGCTCGTGATGGACAGGGTGGATTTCGTCAAGCTGCTCATAGAAAACGGCGTGAGCATGCACCGCTTCCTGACAATCAGTCGGCTGGAGGAGCTCTACAACACGGTAACACGATGACACGCGCACCAGAATAAAAGAGATCGACTGTCTGTTAAGAAGTGTTGTTCATGTTTTTGTATCTTCTATTCTAGAAACAACCAAGCAACAACCCAACTCTCCTGCACCTGGTTAGAGACATCAAACAGGTAGAATCCATCTCCTTCGTATCATTTTTATCAGTTAACTTTTATCCGTCTTTTCAGTCTCATGCCCGATTTTGTTTGTTTCTTTCCCTGTAGAGTCATCTGCCTCCAAACTATAAGATCACCTTGATTGATGTGGGCCTGGTTATTGAGTACCTGATGGGCGGGACTTACAGGTGCAACTACACCAGGAAACGCTTCAGAATTATTTACAACAATCTCCATGGCAACAATAGGGTGCGTTTGAGCTTTTGCATTTCCTGGGATGTCTTTGTAGAAATGTCAAAAAATGCTTATGGTGTTTTATATTTGAAACAAAACTTTGTTTACAGTAATGAAGTCGATGAAAGATAAATCAAGTAAATCTGACATTGTATTTATGTGCTGCACAGAGGTCGGGACGGCACACAGCAGGTCCTGGTTCTCATTTGAGGAAAAATCACGAGTCTTTTAGCATGCAGGCTGACAAGAAGGAGAAGACGAGGCACAACCACTTCATCAAAACTGCACAGCCATACAAACCCAAGGTAAACTCCTCCCATACAATTAAAGGAATGAGGCTGATGAAAACCTGTCTCATCGAAGGAGGCACTGTAAAATGGGGAAAAATAAAAGTCTGCTTCTTCCCCCTGCTCCTAGCTCGAGTCCACCGTCGAGCAGAACAAAAAGAGAAGCAAAGAAGAGATTGTGGACATAGACGACCCAGAGACGCGGCGGTTTCCCTACCCTTTCAACGAGCTGCTGGTGTGGGCTGTGCTGATGAAGAGGCAGAAAATGTCGCTCTTCTTCTGGCAGCACGGCGAGGAGAACATGGCGAAGGCTCTGGTGGCCTGTAAGCTTTGCCGGTCTATGGGCTACGAGGCAAAGAAGAGCGACGTGGTGGACGACACCTCAGAGGAGCTCAAGGAGTACTCAAAGTATGTTTGTATGTGGCTTTGATAACATGTCAAAGTTCCCTGTCAGTAAAGGTATGAACTAAATCATCTGTCCTGACGTATTTCAGTGAGTTTGGGACGCTGGCGGTGGACCTGCTGGAGCAGTCGTTCAGGCAGGATGAGACCATGGCCATGAAGCTGCTCACCTATGAGCTGAAGAACTGGAGCAACTCCACCTGTTTGAAGTTGGCCGTCTCCTCCCACCTTCGGCCCTTTGTGGCTCACACCTGCACCCAGATGCTGCTGTCAGACATGTGGATGGGAAGGCTGAACATGCGCAAGAACTCCTGGTACAAGGTTCATGTTCCATTTAGATTTTATTTTTGGTAACAAACAAGAATCTGGGGGAGTGTGTGTGCCTGAATCAGTGCTTTGTCTGAGGACAGCCTAATACAAATATTCAGCCGTTCTATTTTGGTCCAAACTTTTTCCCTTGGAGGGCCAAAAGCAAACACCTTGTATAGGTTAGATGTCAAATGGTACAAGGATCCCAAGTTCCCTTAATTGACTGGCGGTCATGCTCAGATTATTAAATTGGTCTCGTACGGACCTCCAGTCTAATCTCCCCCCAGCTGTTCTGTTGTAACTGTCGTCTCTGTACCGGGGCAAACCAACATTGTACAGATGTTTTTAAACTTCTTACCAGCTTCTCTTTACCTCTCCTCAAAAAGTTCAACCATTTTTAAAACTTCTTTGTCTTGTACTGCGGTCGTGTCTTGCCTTAACTATTAGCAACACTTCTTCTACATTGCCCCACATGACTACCTTGCTTGGTTGGTCCGTATCCGTAAGCTTTCAGAATATGTGCAGAAATACGGACAAAATGAACACGGAGTACAGACAGAAGGCTCCGTCCATATGCGTATCTAACGTTGAGCATTAATGAGCCTTTAGCTTGTCTTATACTATTTTTGTTACCATCAAAGAAAATGGATAAAAGACAAGAAAATATTTAGATTAGCCAGAAGTCACAAAACTCGGGCAGTAAAGCACTTGGGATTCATTAGTGTGTGTGTGCGCGTGTGTGTGTTTGTAATTCAAAAGACTTTGTTGACATACATAGCAGCATCCACCCACATGCGTGTGTTTTTTGTCTCTAGGTGATTCTGAGTATGTTGGTGCCTCCTGCCATCCTACTGTTGGAGTACAAATCCAAGGCTGAGATGGCTCACATCCCTCAGAGCCAGGACGACCACCAGATGACCATGGAGGACAGCGAACACAACTTCCAGAACATCGCTGAAGACATCCAAATGGTTAGATTTACTCAGAGGTTCTGGTGTTTTTATCCAGGTCAATGGTCAAATATGATCTCTCCTTCACTTTGAAGCAGTCTGACAGTCCTGCAATGAAATAAATCATTTTAAAAACCATATCCAAATTCATCACAATGATTTCTTAATCAAAAATTGTCCATTGTTGAAGTGATGTTAATTAATAACCTGTTAACGTGTCTGTTGTATAAGAAGAATAGCATGACAGATATTCACATAAAAAGTGTTTTGATAAAGACTTTGTTCCACTTTTGGCCTGAAATTCCTCTTTTGTTTGTTTCATTTAATTCTGTCATTTATTTGCGTACTTTCTGTCTCTCACATTCTTTTTTCTTTGACTTTGCCTTCTCTCTCTCTCTCTGTCTGTCTCTATTTTCTCTCCTCACTGTGGCTTGCTGCTGTCTAATTTGGGCCTTTTTAACCTCTCTGCAGGATGTATTCAAAGAGGCCCGATCCCACGACCACGTTGAAGCAAAGAGCGACATGGAGACGCACATTCGCTCCAGGAAGCTGCCCTTAACCAGGAAAATTTATGCCTTCTACCACGCTCCCATTGTCAAGTTCTGGTCCAACACGGTAGGGAGATTACAGAAGAGAACATACACACGCATGCAGTCATCTGCTCGTCCATCCAACCATCTATTATACGGTGGTTTATCTGGGTAGGATTCTGGGTAACAGGATCTACAAGGAGAGGGTGCTGCTCGCCAGGGGCAGTCGCCGAACACGCACTGTTTATGTTTTTACACTGAAAAGAAGATTTACGCCAACCACCCTGCAGAGATACAGATGTGTTCTTAATGTTACTGTTTACAGGGCGTTTCCACCACGGGAACTTTCCCAGGGGACCAATAACCTTTTAAGGGAATACATTTATTTTCTGTAGGATCATCCCTGATGTCACAATGTTCCTGTTCAGGATGTATTTCTGAAAGTATGGGCGGAGCTTGCAGTGCTGAATGTCACTTAAACTTAAAACCCGAGTGCTGCAACAACATGGCTCGCAAAACAAGGAAGCATGGGTAGTATCAATATTAGAACAAGGTGTGGTTATTTCTTGTTATTTCCAGGTCAAAAACAAAAGATGTGTTTCCACGCAGAGCACCAGGAGCTTTTACTCCCAGGAACTAATTATAAGGAAGTAAAAGGTTCCTGTTGTTGTTTGCGTTTCCACCCAGTGAAGATTAGGCAAATAAGTCTGCTGACGTATGAAGGAGCCACTGGTGTTTTGATACGTTGTTTAAGCGCACACCAATACAAGAAAAAATGTCTTGGACTTTGCTGTTGGTTTTATTGCATGTTTTCCTCTGTCAACTCCATCATGTCGATGTGACGAAGCACAATGAACAAAAAACAGACAGATTATTATTATTTTTTAAAGTGGCTGAAAAATAATTCTGCGAGTAGGAAATATAGGAGCCATTTGTGGACGTAAAGTTTGTGATCTTTTGGAGAGTATTACCCCCAACAGGGACTTTCTGGGGTAAAATAATGTCCCTGGAACTTAATTTGGACCCTGGTCCCTCTGGTGGAAACACAGAAAAAGTTCCTCTGATGTTCCTAATCACTGGAGACGGAACCACAGCTTAAGTTATGTTGTTGAAAGAAGAGCTGAGAGACGGAGTGAACAAGAGAGAGGGATGAACGATAAGCAGACAAAAGAAGTGTAACTTTCTATGCTGATAGCTGTCTGGCAGTTACATACTAGAGCTAAGTGTGTAGTAGTACCTGGAACAATTTGGTCTAAAGGAGCTATTAGAAATGTGGCAATTGGTGATGTTGGAATAAAGATCAACAAAAAGCTTTGCTTAATGCTTAGTGCTGTCTTCACCAGGTCGGGCCGACACGATACCCCGCTGCCTGGCTGTGATTGATAGTCCATTAATACCACAAATGGGAAAAGGAGACGCGGCGCAACCTTATCTTATCAGACACCCACACAAAAAGTAGTGAGTCACGAAGAATGGAAGCGACATATATTCCCACAGCACCGCCCACAGGAAAGCTCAGGGAACACAATCATACAACAATTTCCCAATCCACAGCAAACATCAATTATTTGTGGGAGGTTTTTTTTTTTCTGGACTGTGGGTCACTTGCAAATTACCAATTTCAAGGCAACAGACTTCTGAAGAAAGAGGCAGCAGTAGAACTTACAACTTGTTTTCAACACATTTTCTTTAATACACACTCAGTGAAGGGATAATCATTCATCTTTTCTCACTTGCTCTTATGTTTATGTATATACACAAGCCTGAGGCTGGTTCTCAGGAGCCTGGGAGTCAACACTGAGGGGTTTATTTGCAGGGACAGGGCTGTTTTTCAGGCTAATCAACACTGAGCGGAGCTGATAGCATCACTGAAACTGCCAGTCTGTGTAATGTAGCCTGCGCCCCGGGCTTATCTACATCTGCAGAACCAGCTCCAGTGCATCAGCGCAGCGCCCAACAACGACTGACCCATCAAATCGGAGTGTTAATGACTGATTTTCCAAGAGTTCACACCTTGCATGTCAAGGTTCAGCTGTTTCTGAAAGCGTACATCAAAGTTGCTCCACAGACGTTTTCCACAACTTTCCCACAGTCTGCAGGATGGTCGACCTGTGCCTCACACACACAGGAGCTCTTTTGTACAAACTTAATTTACATTTAGAAGCGTTATTCAGTGTCACTACAAAGAAACTGATTATTGCAGCTTTAAATGAGGACTCTGTTATAAAATTCCCATCTCTATTTCTTACATAATTCACCTCATCCCTCCCTTGTGAGAGCAGCAGGCTTTGTCAGGAACTGTGAATTTCACTTGAGACTCAGAAGCTGAAGTTTCTCTTCTCTCACACGGCCCCGATCCACACAGCTAACCGCCAGCTGAGCTCTGAGACCTCAGAGGCCTCCGTCAAGACTATTTGCTCCTGACTTAAAGTGCCACGATGTGATTCTGCCCCTCCAGAGGGCCTCAGCTGACCTTGTCTCAAAATATTTCAGAGAGAGGAACACGGGACAGTTAACATCTACGTCCAACATATCTTACATACTGTGTATCTAAATTGCTCACATTTGTGACGTGTCGTTAAAGAAATCCATCCTTTGAATAAGCATTTTATATGATATTTCAGGGTTGTTAAAGAGTGTTATTGTTGTGTCTCCTACTGTCAGCTCTTCTACCTTGGCTTCTTGATGTTCTACTCGTACGTGGTCCTGGTGAAAATGCCTGAATGGCCTTCTCCTCAAGAGTGGGTGGTCATCCTCTACATATTCACCTCTGCCATTGAGAAAATTCGAGAGGTATGTGGCACTGAAGTATTTAAGACAAAATTATGACAAACACTTACTTTGAAATTTATTTGTTTATTTTTAATTTCTTTGTAGTCCTTGTCCTTAGTTCATCTGCAGATCATTATTTCATATTGTTCCTCTTCATCCTCTCTTTTTTCTAGATGTTTATGTCTGAAGCAGGCAAAATAAGCCAGAAGATAAAGGTGTGGTTCAGTGACTATTTCAATGTGTCCGACTTTCTGGCCATCGTGACCTTCTTTATTGGCTTCGGCCTGAGGTTGGCTGGAGGAGAAGCCTTTGTCCCCGGGAGGACGGTGTATTGTCTCAATATCATCTTCTGGTACGTGCGACTCATGGACATCCTGGCTGTGAACCAGCAAGCTGGACCGTACGTCATGATGATTGCTAAAATGGTGAGTTCTGTGAGAGAGAGACACCGCTGGATGATGTAAGCAAGCAGATGACGTTTAAAAGCTGTCATTACTTTTGTTCTCCATGTTTTTTTCTAAGGTGCTCTTAGATTTACATGACACAGAGAAAAGATGTTGAAGAACAGTGATCATTGATACATAAGGCCATGACAGTATGCAGCTTTTGTATTGGTAGCTTTTTTTGGTTTGAACACACTGTGAGAGTCATCATGTTTTTATTTAATCTATTTGAACATTCACATTTAAACAGCATTAATCAACTACATGATGTTTTCAGGTATTGTAACCTGCTATATTAGCTGAGCAGCCCCATCAGTGTTAGAGCAGACAGTCTCATTTGCTCCACGTCGTAGTTTAAACATAGTATTTGTATCATTTTACCTCCAAAAGAACATTGAGTGAAATTATCTGATGGTCATGTTAAAAACTTGTTTTAATTTTGTCAGAGTAGAAGTTTGATTATGTTTGAAATGTACTTTCTTGCCCTGTGGTATGAGGCTCGAGCCAGCATGCAGCATTGCTTAGCTTAACTTAGCATGGTTTAACCTTAAGACTGGAAGCGGGCAGAAATGGCTAGCCTGGCTCTGTCCAAAGCTAATAAAATCCGCTAACCCCAGCAACTTTTTTTCAATGTGGCTAAGTCTAAACAGCAATGCTCACTATGTTTTTACCTGAAGATACACTGCTTTGTTAATGTGTTCCAAGTTAGCCATTTCCCCCGTTTTCAGACGTCATCCTGATTGGCTGCTACCTTTTAGCTTTTTATTTAGTGTACAGATATTCGAGTGATATCAATCTTGTCATCTCAAGCAAAATTAATGACATTGTGCTGATGTTTGATCCCCAGAGTAGATGTGTGTGACTTTATAAGTCAAATATTGTTTCAAGTAGTGATAATACCCTCAGTTACATGTTTTTCATTCGGTGTGTCCCTCTTTCAGGTGGCCAACATGTTTTATATTGTAGTAATAATGGCTATAGTTCTGCTGAGCTATGGCGTGCCCAGGAAAGCCATTCTGTACCCACATGAGGAGCCCAGCTGGACGCTGGCCAAAGATGTGGTCTTCCAGCCGTACTGGATGATGTACGGGGAAGTGTATGCCTATGAAATCGATGGTAAGGACGATGAGGATGGTAGGGGAGATTACGAGGGTAAGAGCAGTTTTATTCGAAGCTTCTCACCACAGCATGAAGGCTGATTGTCACTCAAAACAAGCACTGGAAATCAAACCCACGACGGAATAATCATTCCTCCCCCTCACAGCCTCTTCACACAACCTGCGCAGCCAACGCCGGTCTCTTTAGGCAGGGCAGTGCCTTTTGCTTCACCACAGCATCGACTGCCTCGACTCAGTGAGAAATGGTCCGGATGAAACGCAGCACTGAGTGTTGATCACTTGAGTCGGGCTCATTTGAAGCTTTGGTGGAACAAAACAGCTGGCTGTGTCCCTTAACCCAAGTAGGCCGTACCAACTTCTCACCCACAGTTAGAAATTATCACATGTTTATGACTGTTAACATGACCTTCATAAAAACTGATGAGGTGATAGTTAAGCAGTGTAAGTTTGTAGAAAAAGTGAAAGAATTCATTTTTTAACAATCATTAAAAATATTCCTCTGAATAAATTCTAGTAATATAAACTCATGTTTTTACAATATGACAGGCTACTATCAGCATAATGCCTTCCAAATCACATGAAAATTCTTGGAAGAAAAAAATGGTAATTAAATAATTGTAATGCTGAAATTAAGTTTTCCTTATGTTCCAAACATTGTTTCTGGTTTCAAGGTAATACTGGAAGAAATGATGTGTTAAATGCTGTCACTTGTTACCTGGAAACATGCTAAAATAGCTGTTTCTATTTAATTTCATGGTAATATTAGATGAAACCATATAATGACAAACCCAGAGGACATCTGGTAATTCCATGGTGTTACCTATTACCTCTTTATCATTAAATGACTCCAATTACCATGTTATTATCAAGCTGTAATGTAAAATTCCACTGCTGTTTGTTTAAACATCACAGATGAATACATTAAAAAAAAAATCTGAGCAGGATTTTATATTAAAACATCTAATATTTCAGTTATCGTAGTGTGCATCCAATTTGGACCCATGCAGGGCAGAACTTTAGTTTTAGACTAGGTAAAGATCAAGGCCCAGACGTGTTGAGACCATATATCTTTATATTCGGAGGTTGTATGTGTGTGTTTATCCTAAAAGGCTCCTCCTCCTCTTCACAGTGTGTGCCAATAACAGTGAGACCTCAGTAAGGACCCTGTGTGCGGCGGGAGTGTGGCTGACCCCTCTGCTACAAGCAGTCTACCTCTTTGTACAGTATATCCTAATGGTCAACCTCCTCATCGCCTTCTTCAAGTAAGTGCCCGACATGTCGCTGCTTAATCCAGCCGCGTCACCAGAATAGTGTCTGTGCTCATTAGCCTCATCGTGAATGTAATTTCTATACTCTCTGTTTTCCAGCAACGTGTATTTGCAAGTGAAGTCCATTTCTAACCTGGTGTGGAAGTACCAGCGTTACCACTTCATTATGGCCTACCATGAGAAGCCTGTCCTCCCACCGCCCTTCATCCTGCTCTGCCATATCTACTCCCTCTTCTGTATGTGTAGGAAGAGGAAGAAGGAGAATACCTACGGACCAAGTACGAACACACAGTTGGAGGCATTTTGCCACTGATTGATGCCTGATGCCATTTAAAGAAAATCTCCAACAGTAACGGTTCTTTCTTTCTTTGTTTCCAGAGCTGTTCCTCACAGAGGAGGACCAAAAGAAGCTTCATGATTTTGAGGAGCAGTGTGTGGAGACGTACTTTCATGAAAAGGATGACCAGTTTCATTCGGGGAGTGAAGAGCGCATACGTCTTACCTCAGAAAGGTGGGACTGTTATTGGCTTATGTGGAGCTTTCTTGTAAAGGAACTAAAGTTGAGTCACTGTCATCAAAACATATTGTGCGTCAGGGGTAGCAAATATGCTGAATGCATTTGTTCCTGAAAAAAATGATTAAAAACCCATTTTATAAAGTGTTTTAAAAGCTGCATTGTTTATCCATGTTAGCCAACTAGCAGTCTTCTTTTGCATCGTGTGCGTTTCTTGGTGCATTACTGCCACCTCTTGATCCATGAAAAAGAGTCGGGTCAAACACTCCACAGGGGGAAACGAATGAGAAAAAAATTCCAAGGAGTCAGTGAATATGTGACTAATGTATTTAGAAAATAGTCCTTAATTTGTATTTAACATTAACAGTAGTAGATAACAGGCAGGCCTTGGGCTAACTGAAGCTACTCTTTGTCATTTGCAGGGTTGAGACCATGTGTATGCAGCTACGAGAAGTCGGGAACAAGGTCAACTTTATAAAACGCTCTTTGCACACGCTGGACTCTCAGATCGGTCACCTGCAGGACCTCTCTGCTCTGACTGTGGACACTCTGAAGACCCTCACTGCTCAGAGGGCTTCAGAGGCCAGCAAGGTCCACAATCAGATCACCAGGGAGCTCAGCCTGTCTAAGAACGTGGTCCCCAGCATCGGCCCTGTGGCGCCAGACACGGGCCCCCACTCCAAATCGTCCATGATGGGCAAACGCAGCGTGGGGGCCTACTACGGCTCCTCTTTTCCCCAGGCAGGAGTCAACATTGCAGATTCTCTGTTTGGGATCGGTGTAGGGGGAGGGGCTGGGACAGAAGGTAGCCGGAGAATCGGGCCCAGCCCTGCAGAAGGACTGGGGCTGGACCCCATCCTGAACCCAGCGTTGAGTCCAGAGAGGAGGGGGTTGTTTGGGCTCGGGCACTTTGCTGCAGAGGCTGGCTCCTCAGGCAGCGCCGGGCCCAGTGCCTTTGTCCAAAGTGCTGTGGCCATTTCCCCTCCGGAGCTGCGTCTCCGAGGCCACTCACTCACCCAGAGTAAGCTGACCCGTCCACTCGAGCCGGGCCTTTCCGACTCCCCATCCAGCCTGCCCAATGTGCCCTCCCCCGGGGCTCAGTTCCACATCAGCAGCACCCCTTCCCAGCCCAGTGGCTCCAGCCACCCAGAACTCGCCCTCACGGGGCTTTACCCGCAGCCCCTCCAGCCAGACAGTGCCACTGTCGAATTTGGGGCATTTGTTGGTAAGTATGAGACTGAGAGTGAGTCTGTAGTTGACGAGGAGGTAAAAGATGATGGTGAAAACTGTGTGTGTGTGTATCCTACTGTTGTTATTATCTCTAAGACTTCGGGCTCTGCTCGGCCTGCCTGCTTGCCTGCTTACGCTGCAAAGCCTGAGAATGCAAAGGGGTTAGGGAGGGGGGAGAGGGACAGGGAGGCACGTCTGGGGTACGTGAACGAGGCGTTCTGCGATGACGAGGGCAGATCAGGCTCTCTGAGCAGACAGAGCATAGACACTGAAGTCCCACTGACTCCTGAGGCTGAGTCATCACCGGGTGACACCCATGGAGATGGCAACCTGCCAGGTTGTGCCCATGTCCCCGCTGTGGCACCCAGAGGACCCCACAGACGAAGGAGCAGGGAACAAAATCCGTTGGGATCGTCTGCCCCTCTAGCGTCCTGCTGTGAGGGTCAAAGTGGGTCGGGCGTATCGCTCGAAAAGAGGAACACGGCAACAGAGCCAAACACAAAGAGAGGTTTGAGTTTAAGTCTGCGGTAACGTTGAGGGCGGCGTCTCCCGGGTGCTGGGGCCTGTCCATCTTCAGATCAGGGTCCCAGTGGACCTTTAACTGGTGCTTTTTGCTTTTCTTTCTCTGCTCTCTTCTCTTGTCAGACTGGTTTACTCTCTGTTCCTGGGTGGTTCTGAGGTTTACACATTTGATGTGACTGGAGCATGAATGATCGGTTGACTGGTTGAGGATTTTAGTATGAACTGTGATTGATAAAAGATTTATTTGGCAGGTGGAGGTGATGGTGAATCAGATGTTTGAACTGTGATTATTATACAGTTGAGGTGATCTGGAGGTCTTGTCACCAGATCGGGCAGTGCATTTGTATTTGTGTTGTTCTGAATGCCGCACAGTGATCGCCTTAATTTCACATTGGGAGTAGAAAACAAACCCTAAATACTAGAAAAATAATTATTTCTGATTGTATTGGTAACAGGAAGGTACGTTTAGATTACCTTCATATGGACTGACCACATTGTCTTTGTTTTAGGACATAAAGACAGTTTGGACCTCCAGCACTCCACACCCAAAGAAACCTCCAGCAGACGGCAAAGCCCGACTGCACAGACCAGATCGCAGGTGTGTGTGTGTGTTTTTTGTCTCCAGGCCAATTATACTGCAACCCAAATGTTTGGTTTGGTTTTATTTTCTTGCCGTGTTTGTTCAGTGTGTGTTTCTGTCATACTTTTCTCCCATCTTGTAAATACTCGGAAGGATGTTGTTTCTCCTTTACACTGCGACACTAACACCAACGATGTGTTTGATCGATCCATCACCTGTCAAACTGAATCAGACAAATCCTGATACATCATATTGTGAATTAATTAAGTTACTACGGTTGAAAGGCCTTACTCATTAAACACATTACCATCTCCATGTGATGCTGCTGCTCATTTTATCTACATTAATAATACCGATTATTACATTTCATGAATACGTAATCATTTCGTCTGATGTTGGTAGAGGCACTATTTATAACTCAAGAGGTGAAGTGCCTCTGAACCATTTAACTCTGTGTGTTGTGTTAGTTTGCTGCCTTTACAATCTTGTCTTGTCCATGTTTCAGGATTCAGCCTTTTAAAACGTATAAATTAAACCAATGTTTACCTTTGTTCTCCTTTTGTGTTTCTCTGTCTGTTTTTCTGGCTACAGGCTCAGGCTGAAAGTCACGGTCACATCAGAGCAGTCAACTCCTATGCTGGTTTTACAGAGTTCGACAGAAAACCAGCTTTTCTCCATCCCGATTCTAGTAAGTCCACAAAAAAAAGCCCAGAAACCAACAGCGGCAGTGATATTCTTACACTTTCACTGGTACAGATGGTAATTGTTCATTATGTTTCTGCAGCTCTGACGAAGAAGGACAGGAGCAGAGTGTCAGCTGAGGACATCCTCATCCATGAGGACCCCAGGACTGCAGTACTGGTAAGAAGTGTGTCTAAAGCAAGAAGAAGAAAAACAAAAAAAACATACGTCTGTAGCTTGTTCCTTTCCTTGTTTAACGACTTCTTCTTGTTTCTCCACCAGGAAAGAGTTCAGGTCAAATCAGCCCAAGCCAGCAGCCTGTAAGTGGCTCACATGGCTAACATGCACACACACAAACACACACACACACACACACGTGCATGTAAAACTAAAATCTCTCTGTTGTGTCTTTCTTTCAGACGAGCTCCTGGAGAAGATACACTAAACAGTAAGATGCGTAGTTTGACTGATCAAAGTTATCAAAGTGACTTTTACTCTTTCCCCTTTCAATGCAAGCTTGTGTGTGTGATACGATCATAACAGGCAGCTCCCATGAATACCTTTTTACAGTGTTTTTGAAAATGTTTTACTTTAACTTAATGATCACATCAGGACCAGAGAGTGAACTATTTTTTGTTTACTCTTGTTTCCTGATGAAAGCTTCATTATCGTCTTTTTCTTCTTCTGTTGTTTCAGCTGCAGTTTCTCTCTACACGCCACGACACACCCACCTCGGAGCCAGAAAGGACTGTAAGTAATCAACGCTCACTGAGCATTTATCAGGGTTTTTAATACCATGACCGTCTTCACTCTGAATTACAATTGAGATGATTAGTTTGTTAATCAAGTAGTTGAACAAGAGGCAGCTAATTAGTTATTTAACTGTTCACATTGTTAACTAATGTTTCTAATACTGTATAAGTGGTTGATAAATATAGTGTAGTCTATAAACATTATTTGAAGGGGCCATTATAAGTAGCAGCTGAAGTTTATAACCCTTTACAAGTGCTAAATGTTTAATAGATCATTGAAATATAATGTAATGTAAATGTAAAATCATATATTTATCTCTATTCTATTAGTCCTTCTGGCTTTAAGTTTAAGAGGGAGTAACAAATCCTTTATCTAGCTTCCAAATACAAATCCATGAGGATAATTTTGTGCTTTCTTTTACTTAGTAATTAATTACAGGAAATAGTTGCATCAAGCTTCAGCTGTTGTTGTGAAGCAGAACAGAGACCTCTGCTGGTGGACGCTGGAACAGCTCAGAGCTTTCTGTTGAACTAACACATCCAGATGATTTATTACCACTGTCGTGTTCATTACAACGACATGAACTAAGTTTTGCAAAAACATGAACAGATCTCTCTCCTGTTTTTTTCTCCGTAGCTATTGGCTCACCTTTCAAACCCATGGAAAACTACCAGTACTCAGGTGAGACATGGAGAATAAGTTGTATTATCATGTTTTCATGGATTTCCAAAATCAGTGATTGTAGACTTTATTCTGTTCACTCTCCTTCTGCAGTTATTTTAACCTTGTTGTATGTGTGTTTGTGTTTCCTGTTGTAGCTGTGGAGCGCAACAACTTGATGAGGCTGTCCCAGAGTATCCCCTTCACCCCTGTGCCCCCCAGAGGTAAGTCTGGCTCACGGCACACTCTCAGACATGTCTGGTCAGGTGAAAACCCTGCAGACACTTCTTTTGGAAACAAAAGCAGACAGTTGGAAAATGAGGAAGTTTCAAGCCAGATAATAGATGTGGTTTGTGCATTGTTTTCATCGCACCACACCTGCGGCTGGCTGCTGCACAGTCAAATCTGAGCAAATTAATGAACAGTGTGTGTCCTCTGTGTTGTAATTCATGTACCTCTGTCTGTAATGAATTCGATGAGTGACAGCCATGTGGTTGTCACAGTCTGCCTGTTTTTATTGTGAATGTGTTGAAGTGTAGATGCTTGTGCGTCATGTGAGTCTCTCAGCTTTTATCATGGCGGTGTTAGGTTGTGATTACACTGTTTACTCGCAGCAAGTGCATCATACAGGAACCAGTTATTAGTGTGATTATGATTTTAAAACGCCATGAAGCAGAATTTTAACCATCATCATTTGATCTAAAGACATAATAAAGTTATCAGTACTACAACAAAATATAATCCTCGGTCTTGAACGAAGTTAGAGACGACTTGTCATCTTTGCTGCCTCCAGAGGCCGAGAGCAGGAACTACAGCGCGTCTTGTTGAGAATAAAGATGTTAAAAGTTTTAACAGATAAATACGTTGTTAGTTAACTTGTATATGCCTTTTTAGACTGGTTCATAATCTTTGTGACAGACTTTCCTTAAAACCTAATTAAACAATGGACCATCTGGAGGACACAGCTATAACTCACTATCTACAGACAACATATTCTATTTTTCACAGTTGTATGTCCGTTTGCTTGTTTGAAAAGTTAACCTCTTGTTAAATTCAATTGAATCTGTTATATAACTGGCTAATTTAGCTTTAACACATCACCAGAATTTTACCGGAGTCAGACACCACTGAGACAACGGCTACAGCTCCTCCGCTAAGCTAGGCTAGTTACCTATGAGCAGGGCTACTTTATCAGGTCTTAGCCTCCTTTTTAACTTCATTACGATTTAATGATTGTCTTCTATTAGTGATGAACTAAACTCAATTACCAAAATGTTGGAACGTCACAAGTGAGGGTAATTTAACCTTGACTAAGGGTCTTTCATGCTAGCACTTAACTAGCCAGACTGTGGTCACATTTCCAATGAGTTTTAAGTTCTTGAACATTTTATATGCTGTGTTTGTTTTTAAGCACATTTTAAGCCCTAAAAACAAAACGGGTAAACAGATGCAAACACATTAGACTCTGGTCTTTACTCAGTTCTGAAGATGTAGTTATGACCTTTTGGCTTTGTAGGGCTGTACAGCAAAACACAAAACCATGGAAATAACTGACTAAATGAAGTGTTAGAGCAGCAGCCTTCCTTCCACAGTTCACAGTTTCAGCTGGTGTTTATTAGTCATTTCTAGATAATTACTCACGAATTATCGTGAAAGATCTCAAACCATGATCTTTCCGAAAACCCTCAGCATGTGTCTAAGCCTAACCAGACATTAACCACAGTGTTGTCACATTATTTAACACATTTAGTTTGTATGCGCACAAAAACCAAGTTTGATGTCTCTCGCTGACACACCCAGAAAAAACCGTCTCTGTCCCAGTGTTGCACTGAAGAGGTAACATCACCACCACCTCGTGAATGCAGTGTTCTTGGTTCAGATCCAGACCAGATCATATCCTTCACCCCATGTGCCCTCACATTTCCTGTCTGACTCTCTGATATACTCGAGTCAAATACCCAGTATGTTAAATAGACTCATACTACAGAGTTAATGGAGGAAGCCATTACAGTCAAAGTGTTCAGGCAAAGACAAAAGCTTGTCAACATGTCGGCCAGAAGCAGCTGATAAACAGATTGTGTACCAAGGATCTGTTGCTGAGTTAGTTAAGAAGCCCTTCTGCCTCATAGTGGATAAAAACTGTAAAAAGAAGACGTTAAAGTGTGTTTTTGTTTTGAGAAACAAACAGCTGAGGGCGTTACAGAGGTCAGCAAATCATCTCCGTGTCAATCAGTGTCTCTGAAACCTCACCTGCTGCTCTGTGTTCCTGCAGGGGAGCCGGTGACGGTGTACCGTCTAGAGGAGAGCTCCCCCAACACCATCAACAACAGCATGTCTTCCTGGGCCCAGCGGGGCCTCTGTGCCAAAATAGAGTTTCTCAGCAAGGAGGAGATGGGCGGAGGACTGAGACGGGCCCTCAAGGTGCTCTGCACGTGGTCCGAGTACGACATCCTGAAGCCAGGACATTTGTATATAGTCAAATCCTTCCTTCCCGAGGTGGTCCAAACCTGGCAGAGCATCTACAAGGAGGACACTGTGCTGCACCTTTGTCTCAGGGTAGGAGGACGGACACACACACACACACATTCACTTACTGTCGCATTTTAAAAATTAGATACAGTTTGCAGGATGGAATCAGCCCATGGAAAATTGCATCCACTAAAAGTAAAAGTGTCTGTCTTTGCCACTGACAGGCTGAGGTTTTTATTCTAAGTGTCTGACAACTTTACAGAAACGATTCATATGGAGGGAAACCTTTTTGTAAAATGATAAGCTCCTTTTTGTAACCAGAAGCACAAGTCTCGTTCAAGGAGAAGTCTCGCTCTGAAATCTCCCAAGAGGCCGTTGCAAGAAGACGGCAGTGGAGAGAGTTGGAAAGAGAAGTTTGGAGTTTATCTTCAAAGTCATCGCTGAGCGACTGTAACAGCTCGACTGCAGCGAGACTTCCCCTTGAACGAGACTTCAGTTTCTGGTCGAAAAACAGATCGTACTATTTAACAACATGTTTTCTCGCTCTCAAATTTGACTTGTCATCGTTGCCTCGGAGGATTACATTGCAGGCATGTCTCGGCTGCCAGCATGAGTCGATCTGCTGGACCGATTCCAAAACTGTTGGTTACATGTAAATATAAGGCCTCTGTTTAGATATACTGGAATTCCCCTTTAATCTGTCAAATAATCAGCAGTCGTTGCTCAAAGCTTTTTGCTATTAGGACATTTGATGCAGCAGTAATTACTGTAATACATAAACCTAGAAAAATAAACCACTGAAATGCTTTACTGTTTGTTTTTGTGACCTTTATTCTCGTGATATTTTCAGTGTCTTTCTTGTGAACAGCGCTCACACCCACACTAATGTAGGACACTAATATAAGACCTGTTATAAGTAGTGTTTTCCTGTGTCATTACAGGAAATTCAACAACAACGAGCTGCTCAGAAACTGACATTTGCCTTCAACCAAATAAGGCCGAAGACTATTCCTTACTCACCGAGGTAAGCACTTTTTCTTTTTTTTTATTTCCCTGTTGGACTGTTTTGCTTAGCTCATTGTGGTTTGGCAGCAGTTCAGTATCAATATGAAGCCGTCCTTCACCCAACCTAATGAACATCCCTCTGACTGTGTTGCCATTGTTCCTTGTGCTGAGCTAACTGACAGTCGGGTGCAGTTATACTCCAGACAGACGGACAGACAGACGGGAGAGTGGCATCGATCTTTTCGTCTTACTCATAGAGTTCCCAAAATGTCGAGTCATTCCTTTAAAGGATGGAGACATTTGATGACATGTTTTTCCTTTTTCAGCGTTCTAATTGCATGAAAGCTGGAATCACTTTAGATGCAGCTCGTTAAGACACAATTCTTTCTTTATCATTAAAGCCTCATAACTAAAAGAAAATCTGAAATCAACCAGGAGAAGTTTGTGGGATTGTATTTGTTTAAGTCTCTGCTCCTGTGGTCCATTACCCTGACGCCTGAGTCGTCTGTGTGTTCAGGTTTCTGGAGGTGTTTCTGCTCTACTGTCACTCTGCCGGACAGTGGTTTGCTATAGAGGAGTGCATTACCGGAGAGTTCAGGAAGTTCAACAACAACAACGGAGAGGAGATCAACCCCACTAACCTGCTGGAGGAAACCATGCTGGCCTTCAGCCACTGGACCTACGAGTACACCCGCGGAGAGCTGCTGGTGCTCGACCTGCAGGGTAAAAGACTCTCAGCTCTGACATGTCACCACACACACTCATTTGGCACTTTGTCACGTAGATTGGCCTTTATCTCCAGTGACTTCCTGTGGTCTCAGCAGGGTTATACTGATGTCATGATATTAAAGCTCGTGTGTTTGGTGTTTGTGTTTCTCTGCAGGTGTCGGGGAGATTCTGACAGATCCGTCGGTCATTAAGAGCGGCGAGAAGGGGTAAGGCCTTTCAGCTTTTTAAATGTATTCGTTCAGCTTCTTCTGGCTCAATTGTGTAAAACTGAAACAATTAATGATTAGTTGATTAATCGATCTTCAAAATAGATGCTGATTAATCAAGTCTGTCATGTTTTTTTTGCTGTTTTTTGATCTCAAATAATCTTGAACTGAATTTGACCGTTGCTCAGCAAAAAAAAAAAAACCTATATTCAACAAGAACTTTCCTTTTGTCCTGTAAACCAAATGATTCATTAATAATCAGACTAATAAGGAGCCTCACAGTATTTACTACCAGCTACTTTCTCCAGTGATATTTCAGTAAATGACTAAATGCTGTGCTTCTCTAGCAGATCCTACGATATGATATTTGGACCTGCCAACCTGGGGGATGACGCTATTAGGAACTTCCGAGCAAAGCACCACTGCAACTCCTGCTGTCGGAAACTCAAACTTCCTGGTGAGGAACAGTGTTAGCTTATTCCTAAACTGAGTTGGCATCACAAATATGCTCAAAATCTTACATACAGACACATTTAGATATGCAAATAGTGTTGTTTTCAAACCGCTGGAAGCAAAATGTCTGCATGTCACTGTGCAGTCGGTCCTTGATAAAAGAGCGCAGGAGGTTCAAGTTTCCACATCACGCTGGTTATTTGCATCCTGGATGCCTGTATGGATTTTAACACGGAGACACTTTCCCTCTCCAGCAGATAAAAGTGAAATCAACCTCACACCTGCACTGTCACGCTGATGTATGAGGAGAAATCCAAGTGAAAGAACAAGAAGCAGAACACATTTCTGACTGGAGTTTATTTCAGTGTGTTTGTGCTCTGATAAAAAATCTAATCTGATACATAATGTGGACTTTCCTCTTGTTTCTTACTCATCAGATCTGAAGCGGAATGACTACACGCCCGATAAGGTGACGTTCCCACATGAAGACCCTCCCAACCCGGGGGGCGGGGGTGGCGGCGGCGGCGGCGGTGGTGGTGGCGGTGGTGTCAGAGAGTCCCGCCAATCCATGAGGCTGATGCTGTGATCGGTTTAATCCGTGAGAGCGAACGATCAGGAGGCGACACTGTTCTCATCTTTTTGTTTTTTTGTTTGTTTTTTTAAGTCAAAGCCAAGGAGCTGAGAGGCACGACCAATCAACTGGAAGAATCACACCTGCGTTTCCACGGAAACCAGTGCATGCAGACTGTGTTGCGTTTGTGTTGGTCCCGCCAAAAAAAACACTGTGTCGAACACAATTCAACCATCTTAACCTTTTTGTGTTTTTCTTTTTTTTTTTAGTACATAAATGAGGAAAAAAAAAGTTTTTAAACATATTTTGTATAAGTTTATGAAAAATATATATATATGTATATGAACTGGATATATCGACAGGTACAATAACATTGCAGAGGGTTTATTATTTATTACGAAGTTTGAGAAGTTGCCTTGTTTTAAGAAGAAGAAAAGAAAAAAAAAAGAACAAATCTAAGTGCATTGTACATCTGTTACAGCAGCGTCAGAGCGGACGGCCTGCTGACGGGGAGTCTCCGCGACGCTGCCGTTTGCCACCACATCATTTTTATAAATGTATAAAGACTTGTATCACAACATTTTGTCTCTTAGCTAATGAGAAGATATACATGAATTTGAAAATCTTGTAAAAATATGGGCAGATTGCAATGCAACTTTTACAGAACAATGTATGTAAATTTTATTGTATTGAAAGTGTGTCCACCAAAATATTGCTGATAGTTTTTATTGTTACAAAGGTACTATTGCTATATCTTTGTCATCAACTATTGTATGAGCAAATTACAATCTAGTGTATCTTATAGATACTGTTATCCGGCATGAGCTGAACAGATTAAAATATTTTATTCAGGGGAACTGACAAAAGCGTTAAGGGTATTACTGTATACATTTTGTACTGGATATCATTTTAAACAAATAAAATGTCTAAAAGCTTTAGCAACATCACTGTGACTCCATGCATGGCCTGTCTTTAGATTCAAATCAAGAAGAATGATCAGCATTATTTTTTTTTAAAACACGTTTCTCCTTGTAGGTTTTAAGTAATGAGCTGTGAAGAAGGAAACAGTGTCTAGTCGATGAGCAGAAAAAGAATTTTGCTCATTTCTGGTTATCGTTTCACTGATTTTTAGCCAAACTGGTTAGTAAATGTGAGGATTTGATACTTGTGGTGTTCATGCTTTGTCATAAGCAGCACCCTATGGTTGTACATTCATAGTATATTTTAATTCAAACTGTTGCCGTGGCATTAATCTCGTCATCAGTCGAGCAGTGAGGTCCTGCAGATAGAAGGTAGATTCTTGGCTGTCCGCCTGCAGAAGGACAAAGTCGCTCTGCTGTTTGAACAGAGGCCTCAGATTCCTCGGTCGGACCGCAGCTGCTGGTATCTGAGTCCACACACACTGACCTCTGTTCAGCCGCACGCTGGCCGAATCAATAGACGGCTCACCTGTGTGCACCTGCACGTGTGATAGTGTGCTGGCTGTCTTGTGGCTCTGAAAGGAGAAATGTCGCAAGTGGGGCCTGGCTGCAATGTCGGCAGGGGGGATACTGCAATAACTATGTTTTCTTAAGATATATTTTCTATGAATTTTGCATTTGCAAAGTTCATCTTCAGGTTTATACAATGCTCGCCCCAGTTTGGTTGAAGGCTTCAGCAGTTGGTCGGATTAGGTTTGTTATTTTATTGTGAAATTCCCTCTTTATATTTCCTGGCACAGAGTTCACCTGCTGAGCTGCCCCTTTATTTGACTCTCTGTGACTGCTGGAGCCTTGAAATTACCAATTTTGTTAACAGTTTAGTTAACAATGTGACAAAAAAATAGCATGCACCAACACATATTCGGTGCTGTGCTGGGTTAGACCAGTGTATGGAACATTTATATGAATTATTGTCCCTTCAATATGAATACTTTGCACTTGAGTTGTGTTGTTTCAGAAGAGCACCAACTCTGCTAACACCAAAACAACTCGTGACACGATGTCTGTCCCTGCTGTTTGTTGTCTTAACTCTTCTGTCCTCCACCCCTTTTCAACACAAAGTGTCAGCCTTGATTAACCTTATGGTTAAACTCTTTGCACAGAAGGACGGTGGTGGATTCTGTCCTCCATCTCCTCTTGGAGTATCACCAGTAAAGGGTCTCCTCAGGACCAGTATGACCAGGAGGGTTTATTACAGAGACCAGTAACTCATTCTCTGATACAAAGAAACTGCAACTGTGACAATACCTCTGTTATCTCATCCAATTCAAATTGAAACATGATGCTGTAAACTGGACGGACTGGTTCACCCTCCCACTGGGTGCGGTTCACTTAATAACAGGCGTCTAATCGTGACTTTGCAGGTTATTCAGCTGATCTTCGGACTGAGTGTACAGCTCTGCATCGACCACAGGCTCCTGCAAAGCAGCCGTACTGCAAAACCATGGTTAAAGTCACCATTGAATACTGGTAAGTTTATGACTTTATATTCTGCTGGTTAATCTTGTGGTTGGTTTCAGAAAAAAATAACTTCATTGAAGTGGAAATGTTCACCAAGTAGACCTATTGAGCCTTGTATTGGAACATGTTTTAATTCAGCATGTTGGCTAAAAATACAGAGACTTTTCTCTCACTGTCACACCCTGAAAGGATTTCAGCACAGAAGCATGAGAAGCAGAAATTTTGAAGATGAAGTTCAGAGAGCGTACGAGCGGGTTTATTAAAGTTGTTGTTCCTGTGTTTGTGTTGTTGTTTTTTCCGTGTTACAGTAACGGATGAAATTCCGCCTACCGTAACCGCTGCAGTGAGCTGTCTAGAAAGCTCAGGGAGATTCCTGGTGTGGAGGTGAAAGGAATCCCTGGGAAATCTAGTAAGCTGCTTCTTTCTCCACTCATACAGTTTGCAGCTATGGAGGCCCACTGCTGCCATGAATGATGATGATTTAAAAAATTAGAAGATTAGAAATAAAGGAATAAGAAAAATAAAAGTAGACTAGTAAAAGTAAATTTTGAGTTAATAAGTCAAACAAAAAATGTGGGAGAACAAAATAACTGATAAAACGGACAAATATCTGTATATGACAGCTTAAAAGTGTACAAACAGAATTAGCATTAAATCTCAGTGCGGTGTCAGAGTTCCCTACATTTTTTTGTTTTGTTTTGTTTTTTTACGAGTGAAGCGAGACATAACTGGAATACCTTTCTGTGGAGCGCACACCCAGCATGTTGAGGGAAAAGACATTTAAGAGTACAGACAAACAGCAAAGCAAAAAACAACAAAGAAATGCTGGTATGTGTAGATTCACACTGTGAACTGCTTCACATTAAATCCTCTTGGATGCACTTTGTCTCATTTTTCACCCCGACAGGCAGCTTCGAGGTGTTCGCGGACGGTAGGCTGATCTACTCCAAGCTCCAGACGGGAAAGTTCCCCAATGACGAGCAGGTTGGTGGGAAAAAAAAATCTACCAAGGCTCATTTATTTACTTACATAGTAAATAAGCCTGTAAATATGCTTTTTTACAGCCTGATGCAAAAAACTACTTATTTGTTATATTTCTTTTTAATATCTTTTTATGGACTTTGCTGATAAAAACTCATTTTGATGACGTGTTAAACATTTTATTGCTCTTCAGCAACAAGAACAACCAGCTGATTACATTTCTCTTAGCCTGATAATTCACTGTTCAAATATTAACTGAGGGTTTAATGGGTCGTGACAACATTTGCATCTCAAGTAACAGCAAAATTCTCACATCTATAAAGCTGTTTTGGCGCGATGACTCAAAGCAGACAGCCGATTCTTTCCGTGAGACACGTTACACACGACTGCATTCTTCACAGCGGTGTGTCAAGTGACTGCGGTTTTTTGGCTCCACACCCACATATTTAAGATGGAAGATAAAAGATGATTAAGTTTCTGTTCTGGTATCACCTAATGCCTGTCTGGAAATCGAAATTTAACTGGTGAAAAAAAAAATAATTGGACGCTTGAAAAGTCAGTTGAGACGAGGGACGTGAACGTCTGAACAAGATTTCATGGCGATACATACATGACTTGTTGAGATCAGTTCGGACCGAATTGGTGGACTGGACTCATATCGAGGGAGTTTTATCCAGAGCTGTTGCATCGCTGACAAAAAGTCAACAGTCTGATCTGGCACTAAATACAAAGTCTTCCCGTGTGTTTTGTGTTACCAGGTGTTGGACATCGTCAGAGAGATGGCCGGTGTAAAGAAACCGGGGGGGAATTCAAAGCCGACCAGTTCCAAGCATGGTTGCTCCAACCATTAGAAGAGGACGGAGGATGAAATGAGAGCTGTATTCACGCTGCGAAGACGTAGCTGGTTTGTTTTTTTTCCTGTGGCTCGGGCTACATTCTCTCACAGCCTCTTGTCTGAACACAAACATTTATTAGAACATTGAAAAAAAATTAAAAGTGTAATTGTGGACCAAATTCTAAACATCAGCCGTGTCGAGCTCAGACCAGCCTCGTCTTCACTGTGAATCCAGACAAAGACAGGAAGGTGATGAGAGCAACTCTGAGGATCCGGGCACTGATCTGCACTTCTGTCTATGAATGCACACGCTAAAAGCATGAAGCGTGTGCACGATGCACGTCCAGAAGGCCTTTCAGCTCGACTGGAGCCTGAGGAACTGCTCTCGTCATGTCTGTCTCACATATATAACGTCCTCTCTGCAGCTGCATTTACTCAGGGATGGAAAAATCACAAATGTAACTCTTTAACCAAGCCACATAATTCACACTTCAGGTCTGTGTCATGATCGGGTACGAATTTGAAGGAAAAAGGTAGACATATGCTTATTCGTGTTCTTGCCGAGCTGTCCTGTTTTTAAACTTCTTGAGGTCAAACAGGCTGATTTCCTCTCTGATACGACAAAAATAAGAGTCAAAGCTGGACATTTTCAAAGCGCCAGCGTTAAAAGCAACAGACTGTAACTTCCTGGGGAAAGTTGGTTGATTGGTTCGTTGAGTCTCGTTCTCAGGTCGCGGGCCGAGCTGCCAACCCACAGCGCCGGTATCGATCGCTCTGGGAACGAGGCTCAACAATCAACTCTAACTGACTTTGTCCAGGAAGTCACATGTTGTTGCTTTTAAGGTGTGAATTCATCCAACTCACTCGGACGTACCTCATGAACACGGACTCATTATTTCTACCGTATCAGATCTGTTTTATATTCACACCTGTAACATGTTGCCCGACTTGTTTCCTCCCTGGATGTGATATTATTGTGTGCTGCCTCTCTGCTCCTGCTCTGATATTTTACCAGGTAACATAAATTCAGTGGCAAATATTACACATGCGATATTTCATTTGATTTTAAACGTACAGTATATTTGAACCTGCTAACACGAGTGTATTGTTACACTGCTGTTATCTGCTATTTCCAACAAAAAGAAATATCCTGAAATGAAATAAAACATAACAAAAACAGCCCGCTCTCCTCAGATGATTGTCACACCGTGTGTTTAACAGTGAGCAGAAGAAGGTCAGGCAGGCCGGTCTGTAGTCAAATGTCTCTGTGTGGTCGCACATCAGAGACGACAGAACGGGCTGATACGATCCAGCATCGTGACGCAGATCAGCAAGACTTCCTGAACTGTTCCCGCTCGTGTGTCCCTTTGTTTCCCGCCAGATAACATCAGATCCGAGAAATCACTCTGGTTTGGAGATACAGAGCCTCTTGTTTAACTTAATGTTACAGTTTTCTTCAATCCTGGTCTGCCTTGGCATGTTTTAGATGCTCCAACACTCCTGATTTCAAATGATCGACTCATCGTCAAGCGCTGCTGGAGCCTGATAACGATCCATTCATTTGAATCAGGTGTGTTGAGGCAGAGAAATATCTAAAACTTCCCCCCCGACCGCCAGGACTGAAAAACACTGGGTTAATGTTCATAAAAACAATTCATATTTTATATTCTCATTGTTTAAATTTGAATCTGCAGAGCTGAGTCAAAGCTGGAGTAAATGGTACAACATCTCCTTCTGAAATGTAGCGGAGGAGAAAAGGTAACTACTCAAAAATAAGTGCCTCAGTTTCATATCTCCCTCTGGACACGTCGAGCTGAGACATCTGGACCAGCTGCTGACTGCTGAGGTCACAGAGTTCAACATGTTTCTCGTCACTCTTTATGGGGGTTTTCACAGGAGCTCGATGAGCATGTGACATAATCTGGAAGCCGAACTAAGCTGGTCACTGTAGTTTTATAGCAAACATTTAGGATCAAATTGTGTTTTTGTTGGAGATTTACAGACACGAGCTGCTAATAGGGTCAATTCACTGTTGGTTCGGTCTTTTCATGGGATTGGTGACGCCAAAAAAAATGAAGAATATCAGCAGATGTATCCTTCAAAGTGTCGGCTATTAATCATCTTGTGGGATGAAGCGATGAAAAGCACATACAGTCTGAACTTTAAGCCCTCTGGGTTGAGTTTTTAAAGCAGTCGCGGGCTCTAATCTCTCTTTTCAGCATAATCCATACAGTAAACACATGCTGATGGCAGCAGAGATTTGTCTGCTCTTTGTTTTTCGCTGGTGGAGTAAAACCCGATCAACAGGAAGCGCGAGGAGCCCCACATCAGAGGCGGCTGTGGCTTCGCTGTTTCTCAAACAATGTGAACTAAACTATGTGTTGTGACTAATGGAGGAACAAGTCGAACGTGGGAGTAGTTGAGACTAACCGGTGTGCTGTGGGAAACGCTCTCCTCATTTAGCTGGAGCGTTGAAAAGTGACCAACACATGGGCTCTTTGTCCAACACACACACACACACACACACACACACACGCACACACACACACACTGGCCTCATTTGGAACAGACACGTTTATGACAATATGATGTTTATCTTAATTAAACCACATTTGTTAAACAAATCCACCTGTCACTTTATGATACGCTGCTTTAACCATCTCTTATAATTACTGTTTACTTGATATATTTGTTAATTTGAGATTCATTAATAAGATTATGTCGACAGTCTCGGCGCAGCTTCACACTGAACTGTTCCCCTGGTGCGTTTAAAGACATTCTCACACAGTGAACTGTGTTTTCATGTCGTGTTTAACGTTCAGCTGATGAGCGAGTTTGATTTCCTGCACATGGCAGGAAGTTTGGAGGTGGCATGTAATCTGATAAATCGTCTGCAGGGACCTGAGTTGCATTGTGGGTAATGTAGGCAAGAATTGATTTAAAAAAGGGTTAGGGTTCGTCATCAAGCAGCTGTCAAATAAATGCAGATGGGTTAAAAGTGCAATATTTGATGTGCGTGTGCCAAATTTGTAAAAGTAGCTCAGTGTCCAAGTTTATAATGTTGTGGCCAGCACAGCTTATTTATCCAAGATAATAAAACTGTCAATAAATCAATCAATTCATCATATTAGAGACAAACCTTTGATCATATTTAAGAGCTGTTTAACAAGTGTGTGTGTGTGCATTATAAATAACTGTGTGTGGCTACAGGATCAACCACTAGATGACTCAGACGTCATGAGGTAGGTGTCAGAAAGTGTGTGTGTGTGTGTGTGTGTGTGCGCTCTGAACATGCTGTGTGTGTGTTTCTGTAGTTGCCGTGTGTTGTGTAAACAGATGTTAGAACAAAGACGGCTGATACGATGCCACGGCTCTTTCTTCCTCTATTTCACTGATGGAGTCATTGTTTTTGGCGGAGGCAGAGCAGCAGGTGATCCAGCTGGCTGACTCTGGTGCCGCCGAGTCCAGAGGCGGCAAAAACAAAAAGCATCCACTTGGAACTGAGTATTATTTTCTGTCAGTCAGTCAAAAGCTTTGTGTTCACTCAGTGACAGTGAAATGTGACAACACATAGAGCCCAGTGAAACAAATAACTTTATATTTTAGTTTAGACAGGTTTATGTAGTAAATGTCTATAATACTGAGTATGAAAGTAAACATTCTTAATCAGATTAAATCTTTCGGTTCAGGTTGATATTCTTCAGTAGATCAACTTTGATGATGTAAACTTGCTCTGCTGATGAGGACCTCGAGGTGCAGGTGAAAACTATGACGTGGACCTTGTGTTAGGATTGTTTTGTCAATAGAAAAAATGTTCAACATCTAAAGAAAAACTATAAATTCTCAGCTGAGGAGACTAAATTCAGCGAAAGTAAAAATTTTATACAAATGTAATCAAGTTGAAAATAACACTGAAATATATTAACTCTGTCAGTATATATGAAACAAACTGAACAGGGAAGCACTTCTTTGACTGGAAATGTTTCATTGTTTCAGTGACGTAATTGTACTTTCTAATTCTGACTTCTGCGTCACACATGTTCAACATGTAATCAACAGATGATCATGAAAACACAGTTTTGGATTGAGTACTCATTTTTTTTACTGACATGAGATATTTTAAAGGTCTCCAGTGTATTTCTCCAGTCGTGCAAATCATCTTGTGTTTTATTTTGTCGTTAAGCTGATTTGACTCTTATCTACTATGGCACGGCTGTGGCTCAGTGGTAGAGTCAGCGTCTTATTATCAGAAGGTCACTGGTTCGATTCCACTGGTCTGCAAGTGGAAGTGTCCTTGGGGAAAATACCAAACCCCAAACAGCTCCTGATGTGCTGGTTGGCACACCTGCAGTGTATGAATTACTGTAAGATGCTATGGACAAGTGTCTGCTAAATGAATATGATCCTAATATGCTTTTTAAAAGTTCACTATAGTTTATAGTAATATATAGGATTTTATCAAAACAAGATGGGTAGTGCAGGTGGTCGAGTGGTTAAGAGCACATGCCACATATGCAGCGGACCCAGGTTCGAATCCCAGCCGGAGGACCTTAGCATTGACTGAATGTGAGCAGGTCTGATAGTCTTCAGTTGCTTTTAACCTTAAAATGCTTTAAAAACATCTGAGTCCAAATGTTAAGACTCCCCTAACAGAGCTAGTTTTAGCCTTAAGATGTTTTGTGCCTGCAGCCGGTGTTGTGTAACGCGAGCACTGAGCTGGTCAGAGGAGCAGAGACAGACAGCAGAACATCTCTTATTTATGACAATATGTCTGGATATAAAAGGAGGACAATCATTTACTATTCATATTCCCCTCGCAGTCCTGGGCTGCTGCACGGACATTCAGGGGAAAACAGAAAGTCATAAAGGTGACAACATCTCAATCACAAGACTCCCAAACTCAATTATTGTTTCTTTTTTTTTTTTATTAAAAAAAAACAAAGTGACGAATAAATAGAACAAAACAATGTAAAAAATATAATGTTTAAGAGATCATTGTGGGGAATGCCATAGCAACGATTTGTTCTAATAGCAATATGTTAAGTCAGATAATAAGTCAGATTGGTCCCTGGTTAAATCGATATGAGAAACAGTTCACAACACGTAGCACCGTTGTGTGGTCGTCAGACCTGCATACAGCTCTGCTGGCCCATGTAAATCACAGACATTTCACATGAATGTAGGACAGACTCAAACAATGAACAACTGAATTAGCTGTGGATCAGCTAGAAAGAAAAAACAAAAAAAGGGCCACTGCTTACAGCTTCATTTGATATAAATATAATATATTAATTTTTACATTGTACACTAGAATGGCTCTATACCACATACACAACTCAGGTAAACACATGAATAAAAAGGCAGCCGACGAGTTTGAAATAAAAACCAGAAGCTGTGTGACAATTGAAATGAAGTCTTTTAGCTGCACAGCTGAAAACACAAACCTTGAAAGAAGGACGACTGTATGCAGAAACCTGTGCTTCAGTAATTAACCTGTCTAGGATATGCAAACTGATGTCACCAACTCCAAAATTTCTGAAGGCATTGAGATCATTTTTACAATCTTAAGGAGCGAGTGACAAGATGTCAGTTTTAATGTGTGTGGGGTTAAGAGTATGTGCAAACATTCAGTTGATGACTTGAGATTACAACCCTGAATTCACTACAGATTACGCCCGTTTTTTGCAGCATTGATGTTAGAATTCAAATGTCTACTTAATTGTGCCAAATGAAAGGAGAACATGGAACAAGACGTGTCAGTGACGTCGAAGGCTAGCTAGCGCACCAGGAGGAAGGTGAGTCCAGCGATGCCCACACCAGCGGCAGCAAACAGCGCCGTCTTCATGGACGATTCCTGACCCACCTCTCTGGCACTGCTGGAGAATTTACAGAACCCCTCCTAGAAGAAAAGAAAGACAATAACTTGTTAGGTTGAGAGCAGGAAACTTTTTGTTTACAAGCAAAAGAAAATATCCAGTCACTTTAAGATTTTCTCCACACACTGTCGGTTTTACAAACCAAAAGAAGGAGCATTAGCTGCCAAAATTACAAGTAGCAGTGGCTTTTGCTGACAGCTGGTGGCAATTACACAACATATTTTGGAAAATATGTCAGCCACTGACGGTGCAAATATTTTTGTGTTTGTGGATAAACGTGGCACTCGGAGAGCTGCTGATATCTGCAACTTCTCAAATATATCAAAATAAATTAGGGCAATGTGTCAGCCAGAGGAAACAGAAGAGAAAATGTGCCAGTTTGTGTAGAGATTATGCAGAAATGATATCATTTCAGCGCCATAGCAAGACCACACAGTAGAAACAATAAAGTCAGAAGCCACTCCAGCAGCTGCATTTCTCCTTCATGTTTTCAAACTGAAGCCACACACACACACACACACGACTGGTGAGTGCACCTGCTCTCAGCTCCAGGTGTTGTGCTGCTGTTGTGCTTTTACAGCTTCTTGTTTTTCTTGTCATACCAGGCTAACTTTCAATACGGCTCAGGCCAAATTCAACACACTGACGCTTTGACTGTTACTACAAAAGTCCATCTGGCTGAGCTGGTTACGTGTCTGTTGAAACCAGCTGCCAGCTGAAGAAAGGAGGGGTAAGAGTGTGTGTGTGTTTACGTGGGTGTTTGGGAGGGGGGCCAGGGCGAGCCCATTCACAAAAGCAGACATTCAACTGCAGCGGTGTTCAGTTTGGTGAGGCCTTTGGGACTAAAGTCTACCCAGAGTCCCTTTAAGATTTCCAGTGAAATAAGCCACACGAAGCGGGTTTAAAATTAGCTTTGCCCTTTTGATTTCCAGGATACAGCCCAAATGATGCCCGTCACCACAGCTTTTGTCTGACCATTACTAAAACCTCTGATAATCTCAAGCCCGACACCGTTTGATCGTGGCCCTGAATTTACACTGCTGAGGTTTGTCTTGTTGTAGCATACATTCCTCAGAATCTGGCCTATTGCTACTCTACAATTCACATAATCACAGCAGCCACATGAGACGTCCGAGCTCTCGTCTCATCTGCAAACAGTGAAGTTAAAAAGGCTGAATCTAAACTGAGCCCTGGCCATGTTTTAAGCCACGCTGACACGTAGATCTGAATATAAATCTGTGCAGGAAGCAAACACGCTCCTATCAAACTAGGTGGTTTCCAACTCCAAAAGGCCAAAAAAAAAGAAAGGGGCTTTTTTAAAATCTCAATGGGATTTTTCACAGTGCCGTTACCAAGCGGCTTACTACCCTGGATGTGATCTCTTATCTACATCGGGTGTGTTCATTCAGTTAGATCTGCCCCATCACCTGCACAGGTCAGTTTAGGAGAGGACATGTCGTCACAACTTACCCATCCGTCATTCTCCAGCAGCCAGTCTTTCTTTTCCTCTCCCAGGTAGTCAGCTATGGTCTCTGCCAGTCCCCTGCAGTTTCCAGGCCCCTGTCCCAGTTCCTGCCCGGGTTCCAGCCCCAGCTTCTTGTCCTTCTGCTCCTGCAGCTGTCTGGCCAGCACCCCAGTAAAGGTGAAAAGGGAAATAACCCTCCCCCAGTTCAAGTGTCCATCTCCCACCAGCTCCTCTATCACCTTCCGGAGGCAGGAGCAGGGGTCGGACCTGCACTGCCTCAGGAAGGTCTGAGCGAGGGAGTGGAAGCGAGCCTGGTGCTGCGCCTCCATGTCCTGGGCCATGCGCCTCATGGCAGCGGCTGACTCGCTGGGAGGTGGAGGGGCTGGCCGGGGGCTTGTGCAGCACAGGGACAGGTAGTCCTCTGCCAGAGCCAGGGTCTCTTTCCACAGCCCGCACGACATTTTCTACCAGGAGGAGAAAAGACAGTCCCACTTAATAAATGAAAGGAGCCAGCTGATATGTGAGAATCAAGTTACTGACTGCGATAAGAAACCACAAATATGTGATATCATGTTGATGTGACAGGAGTCAACGCTCATTTTCATGTTCAACCTGCCAATTACCTACTTAATGATGCGTTTGGTCCTTTTTTGACAGCTATAATAAAAATGCCTATCATGATCTTTTAATCCAAGATGGCGTCTTCAGATTCTTTTTTATAATGTACTCAATTTAAAAATGAACAACAAAAAAAAGAAAAAGTTGGCTTTTTTTTTCTTTAAAAACACGACCAAAACTATGAGTTAAAAATTGTAAACGTTTGATTTTCTGCCAATTTATCAACTATTTTGCACGTCATGCAATTCACTACGTTAGCCTTAAGCTCGGCATAGTTCATAGCTAGCATCATCTCAGTTAGCATCATCCTAGTTATACTCCATTAACGTTTTCCATATGCTACGACCGGACATTTTCTGTTTTTCAATTTTGTAAAATAACTGCTGCATAGACTTGTTCCTGTGTGTGTAACTTCTGAGACGCCATATAATTACAGCCAGGTGTCAAAAATTAAAAACTTAACTAGCTTTGTTCAGCGTCTGGTGAAGGCTAACGGCAGCGCTAGCAATGGCGCTGCTAACGGCAGCCTGTGTGAACGTTAGCCGTCGGTTGATGCCAGCCGGAGGATGCTGGAAGCTTCACACAGCTACGTGAACTTAATCGCCTGACAAACACAAGTAACCGTGTACAGTCTGGGTTATAGATCACTGATTATCAGCTTTTTACAAAGGCGTTTAGCCGGTGAACGTGCAGTCGGTTCGCCGGCTGTGTCTCCTCCGGTAACTAACCGTTGATCTGTCACCAGAGCAATGGAGGACACAAAGGACCACATTCACACAGGCTGCGGAGAACTAGCTCCGCTACGAGAGGCACGTCTGCGCATCCAGCGCCGCATTTAACCACCACGAAAGCGTCTACGTGAGCTAAAGGTTGTACATTTACAAACGTACACGTGTAAAAGCAGGTAGAATAGACATTTCCGTGCGTAAAAGAGACAAACGCTTACCCTCCCAGCGATATCAGACTGCTCTCTGCACATACGGACAGCGGAAGGAGAACCTCAGTACACTCAGTCACAGCTTCCCCTCAACAGGCTCTACATTTATCAGAAGCGCCGCCTCCGCCTCCGCCCCCACTGCCCGCAAAAAAACCCGCAAAAGTACCTTCAGAAGTGAGTGAAGGGAAGCGACACCTCACCCACGGAAAGGCAAAAACACACACGTCGTTCACTCCGTCACTGTTCTCTCTGTCACTGTTCTCTCTGCTGAAAGGAGAAGTGTGTGTAGGAAAAACCAAAGCGAGTTTTCTAAAAATACTTTTACTGAAGCTAAATAAATGTTTTGTGGTGTCTAGAGGAGATGTCATCGCAGAGTATTTGTGCTTTTAATAATGGAAGTAATTGTTAAAATCAGGAGCCGGTGTGCAGGATCAGCTTTCACCCAACCATCAACCATCAGAGGGACAAGACAGTGGAGGATCAGAAGAGCCAACACTTAATATATCAATACATTAATTAGTGTAACTTACAATACCATTCTGAAATAAACCAATACATAGTTAATGGTGTAATTTAATTCTCAGCTGTCACCATAAATAAATAAATCACAAATTAGATGAGACATTAAATATGAAAATCTTAAATTCAACTGTGTATTCATCTATTTGTTAATTTGTGTAAATACTTGTGTATAAATAGTTTATTTGTAATTTGTAATGAATTGATTTATTAACTTATTCAATTCGTGAAATTTTTATTGATCTAAAGAAAATGTATCTGTACTTATTTTGTGTATTTCAGCGTATGGTGTGAAACTGGGAATACTCTGTACTATAAACTATCTTCAGATACTCAAAAAGAGGATTTATAAAGAATGAAATGATGGGACACAAATAACTTACATATTAATAATATAACATTCAACTCAATATATGTTATTGACTGTATTTCATTATATATTCCTGAATATTTATCTAAAAAGAAAAAAGTAATTGTCATCTATATCTACAGTGTGTTATGTTATTATTAAGTACATTTTTGTTTTGTACACTGAAATGAGCTACTTATTATAAAACAAATATGAAATGTTGACAATGGATTCATTGTGGAGTAAGTAAAAAAAATAAAAAATCATTTTCAGCCCCTGCAAACGTGACTTCATGAAAAAAGATGAGTGTTTTATTAATTCTAGTTTTTGAGTATTTTTCCAGCAATTTCAACCAAGGAGTTAATTGCATACTTATGAAAAAGCAATAGGTTGATTAATCAATAAAGAAAATAATTGCTAACTGCCACCCGGCTCCAGGGATAAGGATTGATTTGAAACAATAACAATGGATTTTTGTGAGCTATAGCTAAAGCAGCCTTTATTTTATCCCTGATTGTTGAAGGTTAAAATGAGCTGATTTCTGTAAATACATTTGATTTGTGGCCCGCAGATGTTCAGATCAAATTCATAGATGTCATCTCATTAGTCTCTGTTTCACCTCTGGCGATGAATGAAACCAAATCCTGAAGTCATAAGACTAAAATTTTTCACACCAGTCTCTCACTCTCATTGTGAGACGATCACAACGCCGCTCACAGCTCAGTGATCAGCATGAGGAAGTGAATCCTGCAGAGACTGTGTTTGTAATCAAATGAATGACGGTCAGATGAAATGCTTCAGGTCGCTGGGTGCATCTTGTGATATTTTTGGGTACTTTCTTTGCATGGTAATACCCAGGCGTCTTGTCCTCCATCAGTCCCCTTTTCTCCTGCTGTCTTTCACCACCATCTCTCTTTATCATGTTGTTTCCCACTGGGAGTTTCCCTCTCTGAAATCCAGCTGACCTGTTTTTTTTTTTTTCGAACGAATTTTGAAATAGCAAAAAGAGGCAAATCACACTGGAATATCCTTAAAATACTGACGTGTGTTCTAGTTTCCTTTGTCACAGTAAAAAAGGAACGAGCCAGCTGCTGTCCTTGTATCAGAGACCCAAAACATCCTGTGCAGTGCTGGTTCTGGTCACTTATTTGCCTTTTACCACAGATTTAGTAATGATGTATAAAGGCTTCATGTTCTCATGTGGTGATGTGGACCAGGTTGGCTGACCTTTGACCAGTGTTTTAAAAAATACAGATGTGTAAGACGGAGAGACTGTGTGATCAATAATGCCATGAGGACATGGACTTTAACTGGACAAAAGTCATACAAACAGAGACGAACATACTTCAGCTCCCGCTTAGGGGTACGTTTAGAGAATATCTGTAAGGATGTGCACTTCCTCCAGGATATGTCTTCTTAAATAATTAAATGACCTCTCACAAAAACACTATTAGGACTTTTTTTGGAAGCACAGCCAGACATTGCTGTTATAATTGTGATGCAGCACAGCGCCCCCTGGTGGTACACAGTGTTATTCTGGACTTTACAGTTTGTTTTTAGCCTCTGTAGATGCATTTAAGAGAAAAAGCTGACACTCAGCACGATAACAGTTTTTCTTGGGATCTTACGAAGAATATTATCTTTAAAACACACACGTCGATAAATGTTACTAAGGAGACTTAGACATAGACTTGTATTCATTTCCTGGTGATATATCCTAACCCTAACCACTACCTGAATTACCCACAACCCAACCCTCACAAATGACTCACAGATCTGCTTCTTCTTCCCAGTTGAGGAACAGCTATTGGGAAGAAGCACCAACTCTTACCCTAGCCTAAACCTAATTCTAACACGAGCCTAAAACCAAGTCTTAACTCTCAAACAGCCCTTTAAAGTGAGGACTGGAAAAAATGTCTTCATCTTGAATCTGTGAACCTCTCGCACTGCACCAGATTTACTGAACTCTTCACATCCGTTTGTATTTTCTTTATGGAGAGACATCAAAAACAAGAAATACTTAAAATCTCCTTTATTTTTCTCACAAGAAATATACCTAAGCTGTGTTGAGGTTTATATATATATTTAAATAAGAAAAATCTGTAGCTACATTTAAAGTTGCTTCCTTTGGGTATTCATGATATTACCTATGGCAGAGTAGCCACAGTAACAACAACAATAACAGCGTGTACACCTACAGTACGACTCCGGACAGGTGTGGTCTGACGGTTAGCTGATGGGCATCGTGTACAAGACAGTCACTGATATTGTCTGCAGGTCTACATGGCAGAGCAGACACAAGCTGCTGATCGCTACAAGTCATTTGGCTCTTTACACTCAGTTATTAGCAATCACAATAACGTTACACAATCAGTCATCAAGCTAACGATAACACAGATTAGGAATCCCAACTCACTGTTAAAATGTGTGCCCTCCCTACAGTTGTGACACAGTGACATAATCTCATTCACAGGAAACATTTGATGCATTTGTGCTTCTGTGCGTGACGTATGAACACACTCCTGCAGTGGTGTTGATTTCAGGCAGGAACTCGCAGTCTTGGCAGTCACATAATACTGGTGCCGTCTTCGCCGGATCAAAGCTGTGATGTAAACTTTAAGCCCAAATCTGCATGAGAGGAGTGAGAAGAATCATACGGGTTCAATGATAAAACAAGCATAACATAACAGGTAATATCATCCTGTTGTATATTTGAGTGGCTGTTAAAAGAAAGTTATAAACAAATAAGTAGCACGGGGAAAGTCCTGCTCACCCGTAAGGTGTTGTCCCAGGAGGCCGAGCAGAGCGCCGTGCCATCGGGGGACAATCTGACTCTGCTGATTCGGTTCTCGTGGCCAAAAAGGATGGAAAGACGATTCCCCTTCAGAACATCCCACACGTTGATGGTGTAGTCATTATAACCAGCGAACAGCAAGCGACCTGGGGGCCGGAAGAGGAAGTGAGAAGAGAGGAAGTGGGGAATTTGGAATAAGAGGATGTGAAACTAGACAAATTGGGACTGATTTATTTGTGTTCAATACCGTCTTACTTTTCGGAACTGAAAACTTTTCAGTACGCTATCAATGAAGGTAAAGTGTCCCGATCATTACTTATTTTCTCAAGTTCATGTTTTAGATCACAAGAAGTTACAGAACCAGTTCACAAAGTCTGGCATTCTCTGAACCTTTACTCAAGCAAGACTAAATTTACTGTACAAACTCCGTACCACTCATAGAGAAGTCCACAGTAGAAGCACCAAATATGACGCTGTCCTTCTGGTAGACGGCTACCTCACGATCAGCTCGCAGGTCATAAAAACGGCACTAAGGAACAGAAACAAACAAACTATTACAGCATATCACAGAAACAGGTTCTGGTTATTGTTTAGCTCACACTGCTGATGGAACCAAAGGAATGGCATCAGTACATGTTTAGGGATATTTGTATGAGTTCACCTCATACATCAAGAGTAAGACCAATAAATCAATTGACTATCTACACCTGAAGATGTTGATTTAAAAAACATGACACATCAGACACATCACAACAAACTGATAAGGAGGTCATAGGACGTGACTCACTGTGGAATCGTCAGAAGCAGAAGCAAATGCATCTCCACTGGGGTAGTACCTGAGCACACGAGACAGAAGGGAGGATTAGATAAATTGCTGCACCAGTGAGCTTTCTATTTCAGAGAAACTTTTTAAATAAGTGAGTAATGCATGGCCTTACAATAATACAGAAGATGAACATGGCTGATGCATGCGTTCCCTTTTGTACAACTCAAAGTCTCAACTTCATCAACATGTAAGAGATCATTTTACACAACATCTCTACTCCTTTTATTTTGCACAATAAATAATAAAAAAAAACATCCAGGAAAAACTCAAATGTGAACAACCAAAGTGCATCACTTTTCAAAAGCTTACAGTGAAATAAAGCACAAAAATATGACTCAAGACTTTCTGTAATTTGCCTCGACAGTGGTGCCAAACTGCAATCAAAATCTTTTTGTGTTTTGTTTTTTAAAAGTTATTTTAGATCAGATTAAATGTAGATTAACTGAAATATGATTTAAAGAAAGGGCACTACAGTATCTTGTTTATTTTAGACAAAACAGTTGAAGGGTAGCAAAGTGCCTCAGATGGTCTTTATGATATTGAGCACATGCACGGACAGGTGAAGTGCCTTCTTTTATTAGTAATTCTGATGATCTACGATGGAATTTAATCATTTAGGTCTCCTTTTGTAATATTAATAGCAGAAGTAGAAGTTCCAATATTACTACCACTTGTACTTTTCCCCTTCGTGTAACAATAGTTTTCTGCGTCATCTCTGTTGTGTAAATGTACTTTTTAAGAGAGACATTGTGAGACTTTCATTTTTTTTAAAGAGCTGGACTCACTTTACACAGTTGATGTCGGACTCGTGGCTCTCGAAAGACTGAATGTTCTGTCCAGAGCGCATGTCCCACACGTTGGCCTTCTTATCAGAGCCCTGATAACACACATGCAAAGACACACACAGACACAGACACACATGAGAGACATAACTATTGTTGCTGTCATGTAAAGACCTACTTTCTTTAAAAGGTGTCAGTTTTTCATGAAAACTCCTCATCCAAGGAGCACTTCCAGTTATGTCCACACAAATTTCCCAAAAAACAGACAGACAGACACCATCTCTCTCTCACCCCAGAGACAAAAGTGTTTCCAGTCTCAGATGGGGCGAGGTCCAGGGACAAGACATCAGCTGTGTGACCATGGAAACTCTGCAGCAGCTGTCCGCTCTCCACATCCCACAAGGCACATGTGCCGTCACCGCTGGAGGTCAGGAGCTACCACACACACACACACACACACACACACACACATATATACATACACATGGACAAACGCACCCACACACATGCATATGAGAGTGCGGATACACCACATATGTTCGTCACACATACACGAAAAAAAACACAAAGACAAAACAATCAACAATGTGAAAACATGAAGCTTCATCCTCCAGAAGTATTTTGGAGTGAGGGCAATACATGGATGTTCAGTTTCTTTTTTTTTTTTTTAAACATTTTTGTAACCCAGATGAAGTTAATTCATCTCATCCTGGAAGTTGTTCTTTGTTTATAAACGCTGCAGTAAGAAAGAATGACGGTCAGATGAAATGCTTCGGGTTGCTGGGTGCATCTTGTGATATTTCTGGGTACTTTCTTTGCATGGTAATACTGAGGGAACATTTAACCTACAGGTTAAAAACTGCAAACGCTGACAGCCTCAGTGAAGCGCACAACGGGAAACAAGACAAGAGGAAGTGCCATCAGAGAGGGATTTTGATGGGTAAATTCTGTGATCTGTTGCAAAGTCCACAAAGACTGAACTAAAGGATAAACACTGGGCTGATTGGGTTTGATATGACACTGCTGGTGGTCACAGAGAGAAAGATAGCAAAGTAAAACAGCCGGATTTGATTGATTCTCAATAAATCAAAGCATGTATTTTGTTGTATTAAATGTATATTATCAGTTATCTGTTTCCCACGTTGTATATGACTGTGGAGACAGGCTTTGCTTTCATTTCTCACTTTTGACATTTAAAACTGAGAAACGAAACCAGTCTTGATTCAGACGAATTTAAAGGGAAAAATCGGAGCTCATTGAAAATAAATATCACGTGATCACTTTGACCTCAGCAGAGGCTTCAAAAACAGACCAACTTCACCAACTTCTGCTTTCTATAGTCTGTTTTAGCAGTAGCAGAGAAATTCTGTAGACCTCTTTAGTACCATTTAACGCACGACCGTAGCTGTTGTTCACTATATGTACACACACACACACATACAGTTCACACAAACGCATGCCATAAGCCAAAGGTCAGCTCAGCACCGCCCCGCTCACACAGAAAACGCTCACTGTGCATCATGTTTCCAGCACACAAAATGGCCAAATGTCAGCGATTCCTCTGATGAAAACAGATTATGGGCACTTAGAGACACATGCAGACATCAGAGATCCCTGCTGGCTGCTGGATTAGAGAGCTCCTGCTGGATGACCTCAGGCACAAAAACACACCACATCCTGCCTGCACAGAGAGGTAGCTCCAGTTTCAACATGAATACAATTATCAGCAGGCCACAATTACTGACACACACACACACACACAGATGGGAACCTCACTGATCTCACAGAGAGCCCTTGCATCAGTCTGATTTTGCTCACCACCACCTGCATGTGACCATATATTAAATCCTTGCAGGGGGTTCTTTAAATTACCCAGTGATCATCCCACATGTAAACGACTTTAATGAAAAAGCATCACAAGTCGTAACTCACAAGTCAGCTGTGACGGACACACACACGCACACACACACACACACACACACACACAGACACTTTAAGGGCTGCATGAAAACACGCAGCCAGTCTTTCATAAAATCTATGAAAACACTTTCTAAGCCCTCAATATAGTCCACAGCTTTGTGCTCCAAGGTCTGTTTGAATGGTATAAAGGCTGTGAGCGTTACGGTGTGCTCGCGTACACGGGTGCGTCTTTGTGTGTGAGATGCAGTCTGACAGAGGAGATGTGTGAGAGATGCGTGTGGAGGAGAAAGAACACATGCATGTGCGTGTCTGTGTGTTAAATGTTCCGCCCTCAGGTCAGTGTGCTCCGCTCTTCCCTTGATAAAAGCCACTCAGTGTCTATTAATACACCCAGGATAGAGGACCATCACCCCCCTCTCCCCTTGTCTCCTTTTTGCCATCTCTTCTTCCTCCCTGTCCTCTGTCATTGTGCTCCTCTGCCTCGCTGAAGGCCAGACTGGAGTAAATTATTAAAGCAAAAATATCTCAGGTCGTCTCCCTCATGAATTTGTGCCCCGGCTTTCTTCTATCGTGTTGGCGACTGGCAGACACAGACAACAAAAGTCTAGTTGGTGCAGACTCGTTGACTTACAGTAGATGTAGAGTACATCATTATAATCCTAAATGGCAGTATTTTAAATAAATGTACAAAATCGAGATTACGCTTACGATGATCCAGAGCTAAGAACATTCAGTACATAAGTGGCTCGTTGGTCTAGGGGTCTGATTCTCACTTTGGGTGTTAAATCTTTCATCCACAAATGGAAACAAATCATGCACTGTGTCTAAATGTAGTCAGGATCCATGTTTGTCCGGGCCACGTGGAAAGATGCATTTGATCATCGATGAGATATTACAAAAGCGTTGTGTATCAAATTTACAGGCTTGTAACTGGAGCTCACCTGCATGTCAGAGTTGGTGAAGGTGCATCCTGATACATAGTTGGTGTGCATGGCCACCGACTTCTTCTTTGCGGCCAAGTTCTCGTTCTTGTCCAGTGACAGCGGGACCACTGAGCACTTGTTATCCAGTCCGCTGTCGAAGGAAATAAAAGCATCAGTGGTTAATTGATGGGTCTCATACCTGTGGAGGGGACAAGTTACTTATCACTAATTGTTTAATATTCAACAGAATATAGTTATTATGTCTGGATGTGAACCAGGCTGACAGTATAAGATAAGTGGGTAAAATCAATTAACATTCCTTCTTTCCATTATGTGTCAGATTGAATACAACACATAAAACATAACCCCTGAAAGGATCTAATTTAGTTTAATTTCCAGACAATCGAGCCATCATATGCAAAATGAGTTATTGAGCTATTTTAAATTTGAAGTATTTTGTTGTTTTAAAGATTATTTTATGTTTAAATTTGATGAGCAAATGAAGAACAAGAGGAAAGAATGGTGACAATGCAGCCTGCGTGGCTCAGGGTTGGTATCAATCCCAGGATGCTTGTATATGGAGCTCACACTCCACCAGGTGAGCTACCAGGACAGCACTATTTCTATTTCATTGTTTTATTGTTTATCTAAGGCCCAGTCCACACGTACAGGGGTATTTTTAGAAACACATTTATTTCCTCCTCTGGTTTCAAAACAATTCTCGTCTACACCAACGGTGTAAAGTGCAAATGCAGGCTGTCAAGCGCACGCCAAAGCAAAGCGATATAACCTCTACCGTAAGGCAAAGTTGGTCAATCAGAAGCCTGCCAAACAAAAAAGCCAAAAAAGCATTTTTTTCTGTCTACACATAAACACTAAAAATAGCGATTTTTTAATATGTTCACCCTGGCAGGAGTTTTCCAAAAGATCCGTTTTCATTGTGCTGAAATGCCGTTTATGTGCGTACGGGAGGCCAAAACACACAGAAAAAGATTTGTTTTAAGAAAAACCCGTGTGTACAGGGCCTTGGGCAGTCCTTGCCCATTTGCTCTTATGTGTTTCTACTGTAATGTTTGGTCTGATGCAGCAGTTCCCTTAATCCAAGACAAGTTTCTCCCACGGGAGACAATAAAATAAACGTAACCCTAGAATTTACAGTTACACTTGAGTAATATAGGAGAATATTTATTTCATTATCCGTAAGTTTCCTGGCAAGTTCAATGGGGAAGTTACTGGTGTTCTCGGAGGAACTAGTGTCAGTGATAAAGTATCATGATAGGCGAAAGAAGCATTACGTAAGTTAGTAAGCGATACAGTCGCTAACCTAGATCTTCATGAATGACTGACATGCTGTACCAATCACTGTAAGAATGATTATTAGCACTGCACGCCTAATTTGTGCAAGGTATCATGGGGGCTAAGAATACAGTGGATAGTTTGTGGTAGAAATATCCCAGATATTTGATTTCACTTGACAGTGAGGTTGCTAATTGTTGCTGTTGTGGAAAAAAAAAACCAGAGCAGTAGTTCACTTAATCTCTGTACTCACCCACATGCCACAGCTGTGCCTGAGGGAGCGTAAGCACACGCCATAACCCATGTACACGGCAGGGACAGCCCATGTTCCTGTAACACACACACACACACACACACATACACATAACATTAGTAATGTGTTATTGTTAAGAAAATACACTCTCTTTAATAAGCATAAACCAACTGGACTCTTACACAGACGGACACAGCTGCAGTGAACCTGGATGTGGTGAGTATTAAAAGGGATTATGCGGTCATGTCTCCTCCATCAAGAGGCAGGATGGTTAAACCAGGCTGAACCCATTTAAGTGCACTCAGGCACACACACACATGCACACACGCACACACACACACACACACACACAGGGTCATTACAGGGGACAGATGGATAGATAATCTTTAAACGCATATTTCCATGTGATTGTGTTGCGCCCTCTCTCCCGGAGGAGTGTGGCCCATCCACTCAACACCAGCACATATGGTGAAGAGAACATGAGCATCTGAACATGTAAAGGAAATAGAGCTCACTCAGCCTTACATAACAGAGCGACAGGGTAAGGTTATGTAGGGCCAGAGCTTCTGAAAGTAACAGTCCTATCAATTTTTAATCACAAAAGAGTTCTGTGTGATTTTTTGCAATTACTTCGCTCAGATGAACACTGAACTCAACCTTTTAGTTTATGAGGAATGACATTATTTGAATAAAAAGAGAAGACTTTGTATTTGCAAATTCTTAGGGAAGTCAGTCAAATTAAGAGTTCCACTGCAAAAAGAAACATCAAACTGAGCTCAAAATTATGTTTATTTTAAATCCTGAGTTTGGTGAACTTGTTAAATTACTTTATTGTGTGATTTGGGATCTAGTCGATCAATTCCTAACTTTGATTTCTTCTCCAAGTCTCATTGGTGTTATAGTGTCTGGTGCTTTTAGACATGTCAAACTGATGGAAAAGTTTTTTTTCTTTAAGTTATACATTGACAATGGATGGGGATAGTATTATCAAATTATTTAACATGTTTGCAGGTTCCTGAACTGAGTAATAAGGTTGCAGCTTAAATCTTTCAAATACAATTTTACAGTTGTCAGTGTTATTCTACTTATACATTCATAATTATCCTCACTTCAGCTCCTGACGTAAATATAGAATTATTTACATAATAATATACATTTTTTTATTAATTTTTTTCTGTGCAATTTTCTGTCCAAAAAACATATTTTGACAGATTTCTTTCTTTTAAATTTATCTAAACCTTATGTTACTTTGTTTATGGTCAATTATTGCTCGAAGGAGTTCCCTCTTTCTCTTTTATATGCACAAAAGCGCCACATAAACCTCTACTTACCTTATTAAGAGTGAACGCATCCCAGACGATCACTTTTCCATCCTAGATTAGAAAAGAAATCAACATTACTTAAAAACATTAGAATCCATCTACTACAGAGCTACATAGCATAAAAATGGAACTGATGTGTCAAACTAATATTAGGTAAGATATTTCTCTTCATATACTGTCTCACATCTGCATGTGTGTGCATGTATATACCTGTGAAGAGCTGACCATACGACGTTTGTCTTTACACCAGTCCATACACAGCACCTTGTTCCCATGACCCTTCAGCACACGCTTGGTCTTGATGGAAAGAGCACCAACCGCCTCCGCCTTCTCAGCCACCTGGTGCACTGAGGTACCGGCAAAAGAAACACACATTGTAGTTTCGGGCTTTCGGGAACTTTTGTCTACGAGCACAGGTGCAAGAACCCGTTACTCAGATCCGTTGTAAAAGTCAGAGTAGGAATATCTCAATGCATTACAAGCGAACAAAAAAAGCTCTGTATTTAAAACCTTACTTAAAGCAGCTACAGGAGCTTTCACTGTGTGTTAATTCTGACAGCCCCTGTGGAAAGTGATAAAAGTGATAAAAGTGATAAAGATCTCGATCCGGCAAGCGTGTGCTTTTGTTTTAAAAGTGAGTGAAAAAGTGAGTACTATTTTTCTTTTTCTTTTTTATATAATTAACATCATCAGTATTAAATTGAGACTGTTTTATAACTAGTTAAAAACTCCTTCTAGGACATTTAAAATAAAAGTAGGAATACTTCCAGGTTAAAAAATTGCAAATAAAAGCTATTCATTCAAATACAAACTGAAGTAAAAATACAGAAACAGTATGTTGTACTTTTCTGGTAGATTTAGATTCTGGTAAAAGTAGAAGTACTGATTTAACTAATTGACTTAAGTAAAAGTAAGAAAGTGCAGGCTCTGAAATGTACTCAGAGTATCAGAGTAAAAAGTATCCCTCTGAAGGACATTTCTGTGCATCGCTGCCTTTATCACTACACTACTTTTCTCCCCAATTCGAGTCTCCCTCTTCGTCTGTTTCCGTCTTGTTACGTCTGCTGTGCGTGATGTGCATTTACAGGTTGAGATCAGTCTCGTGAATTGGGACGGCGGCGTGCAGTGACGCAAAACAAAAAAGTAAAGTAAGGAGCCTGTTTTGAACACGTAAGCAGTAAAAAGTTACACATACTTGTGTTGAAGTGTAGGGAGTCGGAAAAATAAATACTCAAGTAAAGTACAGATGCCTGAAAAACCTACTTAAATACAGTCATGAAGTATTTGTACCTCTGACAATATTGACAGTGACAATATATTGTATATATGAGCAGCAGCTGGTCACTTAGTTATTTACACCAGTAGCTAGATTTTTTTTTAAATAAATGATAGTGAGATGAGATTTAATAATGTTTTATTTTAACAAATCAATATTTATCCCTCCTGCCTCTCGAAAATAAATTACAACAGTAGCTTTCAGATAAATGCAGTCGAAGGTAGTCAAAACAATAGTAAATCACTCTGAAAAGTAGTGGAGTAAAAAAAAAAAAAAATGGAGACACTCAAGTAGCAAATCTCAGGATTGCACTGAAGTAGAGTTATTGAGTAAATTTACTTTTTTTGTTAGTTACACATCCCACAACTGACTCACAGTGACTGTAACGTTAGCATCATCACTCAACAGACCAGACTGTAACGTTACTTTGAGCTAACATTACTTTAAGCTAGCGTTACTTCACAGTGAGCACCGTTAACTGTCAGTTAAGTTAACCGTTGGAATGAAAACAGTGCGTTCCGTGTTTAAAAAGACGAGTTAACGCGCCGCCACCTGTCGAGTTTTTACTCTTGTTTCGAGCGAACGAAGCTGTGAGTCAGTGGAAATGTGTCGCGGAGCTGTAACAGTTGTTTGTCGCTAGCTTTCGTGTGGTCCGGGACACTTACGCTCCACGTCGTTGAGCTTGCCCCGCTCCTCCTCCAGCTTCTTCTTCAGAGTCTCGGTCTCCCTTTTCAGACTCGCCAGGGTTTCCCCTTTCTGGAGCCCCTGACAGGCCATCTTTGAGAGGCGGCGGCCGCGACAGAACACCCAGAAAAAGAAGACAGGAGGAAGGAGCAGAAGAGGAGACGGTGGAGACAGAGACAGAGGGGACAGAGAGAGAGAGACAGGGGGACAGGACGGTGGTCGTCAGCGGGTTGGTGAGAGTGTCCTCGAGCGCGAGAGTGATGCTGCCGCGCGACTCTGCTAGTGCCCTGCTTCAGCCCCCCCCTCCTCCCTCTATCCTGCCCCATCCTCCTCCAACCCTCATCCTCCCTCCTGCTCCATCCTCCTCTATCTTCCTCCATCCTCCTCTATCTTCCTCCATCCTCCTCCCTCCTGCTCCTGCTCTCATCCTCCCTCCTGCTCCATCCTCCTCTATCTTCCTCCATCCTTCTCCCTCATCCCTGCTCCATCCACCTCCTCCATCCTCCTCCTCCTCCTCCTATATTTATTTTTTTCCATAACTGAATAAACCAGCTGTTCTCAGAGGAAAATCAGGTCCCCAGAACACTGTTTGAAGCTAGAAAGGTGGCAGGGTCCGCCACATATAACAAAGTAAAACAGTATTAAACGGTGTTGTCCTTTAAGGTCAGATTGTTTATTCAGTTTGTTCGTTTAAGAAAACAAAGTGTTTGTTTTTTAAGTTTGTTTAGGCATAAAAAACAAACAAAAAACAATGAAGAACTTTCTCTTCTGATTAAAGTGTCTTCCCCAAAACTACATAGTGCTCCTTTAATACGTTGTGAAGCCTTCTTATAGCCTATCTGAAAAGATAATTGCTACAAACTTTTAAAAAATAGCAGAATACAACATTTAAGATGCTAATTTCTGGATATTTCAAGATAAGATTAAGATCTATATTATGTATCATGATGCAGCCTAAAAACACCACGGTCTTATTTCAAGGCCCGTGGAGCAGAGCCTTACTTTGCATATTTTGATTGGCTCATTTTCTCCGAGGGATCATTAAAGTCTGATCTAATATGATCATTAAATCATGTGGCAGAGAATATATTGTAAAATGTTGTCTTTATCAGCAGATTTAAGCTTTATCTGCTCCTACGCTACTTTTATTACACATTTCTTGCACAAATATGTCAATATTGTCCTTCGACACATTTAAACTCTCAGATAAAATTCCTCTGGGACAGTTTTCTGGTGTCAAGTGAGTAGTGGACAGATCAGGAGGGGGCTCAGTGGCATGCATCGCTCTCTTCAGGGTCCTGATAACTTCCTGTGTGTGTGTGTGTGTGTGTGTGTTACAGATACATTAATAGAGCTGCATGTCAAAAGGCGCTGCTGAGTGGTTTGCTCTCATTTTAACGGACGTCGCACAAAGTGTTGCGTGATCCTCATCAAACTAAAGTTACCTCTCACATCACTCTTATTACACATGCTCACAGATGAACAGAAGAGCTGGATATGTCTGTAAGTTCAGGGCCGGTGAAACAGTGTGCAGCTCCTGATGTGTTCGTGAGGATTTAATCTCATCGTCTGTTTAATTCAACATGCCACGAAATGAAAGTGTCAGCTGTTCAGTGAAAGGAAAAGGCGACATACCACTTCCACACAGAAGGAGCAGTAGTTGATGGGCTCCGTCTTAATGTAGATGTTAATGAGAGGACTCGGTTTCGTGCAGCTCTCACACGGGCCAAAGGTGGCCGCCACGAACGTCTGGTCACACATGGCTGCAGACGATCACCAACAGGCCCTGTGGAGAGAACACACACACACACACACAGATTAATTAAATCAGGTTTTATTTTGTTTTATTGATCCCTGTGACCACTTGGTGTGTGTGTTTGTGTGTGTGTTTGTGTGAGTGTGTGGGTTAGGAGATAAGTAGTTGCTAATCTACTCTGACCTGATCCTCCTCTGAGAAGAGGAGTGCAGCGCAGCTATTCTGGGAACATGCTCAGTACAGAAGAGCAGTGTACATCAGAAACACTTTACAAAATCAAATAACAACTAATTCTGACCTCTCACATCTCAGATCTGCATTTGGTCACACGAGCTGTACCCTTTGAGGCAGTTACTAATTTTTCTAATATCAACAGTGGGCAGCTAACAGTTATTATCTTTGTCGATACACATGTCGATTGTGTTCTCAGAGTGTTTAATGGTCAGAAATGTTGATCAGCACTTCACGAAGCCCAAGATGGCGTCCTCAAGTGTCTCGTCTTGTGCACAATTTAAAGATATTCAGTTTACTGTCATAGAGGAGCGAAGAAACCAGAAAATATTCACATTTAAGAAGCTGGAAATTCAAGAATATTAACTTTTTTTCCCTTTAAAATGACCCAAACTGATTTCTTAATAGTTTACAAATTGACAAATGGTTTCAGCCCTTATATAAACATAAAGCACACTGATATTTCCTTTGACTTTTTGTCTTTTACATTTTGCACAAATGTCAGTAAACATGTACATATACAGAATAAATACAACCTCATTAAGAGATCACAGTCCATCCATTAATACCAGCATTATACAGCCTACAGAATGTATATATAATAGACTGTAATTATGTGATATTATGGAGTTATATTAGCAGTTTGAACTCAAACTGAGCATCATCAAGTTCATACATTAATATGTCATAAAAGACTGTCAGCGTTCAGTTCTTCATAAATGTCACTACTGTTCAGGTAATCGCTGTGTTTTCTTGGCACAAAGTGTTCAGAGTCATCTGTCAAACTCCATTTAATATGATTTTTTATTGTTTTTTTTTACAGGCTGATTATAAACTGTGCACTCTCTACAGCCACATTCACACAGCAGACTCCATCACCTGCACCCACATGTAAACACAAAACACACCTACATCAGCTTACAAAATATTCCTTTTCAATGAGAAAATCTTACCTCAGAAGAGAATTGATTTCTTTCTTTGTGCAGCAGGTGTTTGTGCCTGTGGAACTACAGAGTTTTCCCAGGGAAGAGGATTGTGAGCGAGGGACAGGGAGGGAACGGTAAGCTTCTTAGTGTGTTTAAGCTGCGACTCTGCGCTGCTTTTACCTCCGTGGTTCAGACGTACCTGCCGGGCTCGGAGAGTTTCATTTACAGCATAATCCAACACAAACAGCTGATTTAACGTTGAAATTTCCTGAAACCGCATGATGTAATATTATGTACATTATATCTGCTACTTGTGATATGAACTGAGAAGATTACAGAGTGAAATCTGAATCATGAAGCTGCATTTATTTTAGATCACAACATATTTTCCCTCCTTTTTGTACAATGCTGCATGTTACTGTTGTAATCAGATTTCGGTAATCCCATCAAATGTAATCCATTACATCTAGCTCCTATTACCTGCAGTCTTTAAGTCACTGTGCTGTTATTCAAATAGTAGAAATAAGACAGTTTCTCCACTGATGGACACAAATCAACAGTCAAAATTCAACTACAAAGTTTGGTACTCATTTCTGATACAAAAAGATGATTTTGGATGGTTTCTTTTAATTTACATGACTGAAAGAATCACATTTCCTTAAACGTAGGGATGCTTCATATGGTCTTTTTCCGCAGATACCAGTAACCAATAAAATAACCATCATTTTACATTTTTGTATTTAAAGAAAAAAGTTCCTAACCTGTAGTTTATGCACACCTGAGGGAAAGAAAGGCAAATATGTAGTGAGCAAAACGGATGATATAACATTGAATAGCTCTTTAAAGATTTGTTGTATTAAAACTTTAGACTTTTATCTTCCTCTCTTGCGATCAATCATCAAATTCAGCTGAAACATCTGCACTTCCTCTCTGTGTTTATTGGTGGATCACAAACCAAAGGTCAGGGTGCAGGAAGTTTGATCAATTCCACACTTCACCAGTAAGGATAATTAGCTGATGATGTAAATTTCCCCCAAAACTCTTCAGAATGAGACAAAAACAGATAGAAGCTCCCACACACGATCCAACAGTGCTGAATTCTTTTATTTTACTTTTACAGATTTGACAATTTATTCCAAGTTTCTTAGTTTCTTAACGGTGAACACATTCACTAAGCACAGCTACCAGAAACTACAAACAGTCCAGTTTGTCAAATGTACACATGGGTCAGAGAGGAAACATGTGGTAACTGGCTTCAGCGTGTTCGCGCCAGAACCTCGAACAGCAGGGATGATATCTTTTTTTTTTTTGTTTTCCAACAGTTGTTTTTAAAATGGCACAATCGACGCTAGTGCTGATAAGAACAATGGTCATTTATAATGTCTACGTCGTATCATACAACCAACTCTCTCCTTAATGTAAAAACGCAGAGTGAAGGAATGACATGTTTCTCCCGTTTGAGGAGCCCAGGGGCACGAGACGCCGCAGCTCTGCTCAACAAAACCAACCAATGAACCAACGAACGTGTGTTTTTTGTTCTTCTCTGAATCTAGGCCAGCCTTCACTCTGCACTCTCCACGACAGTCTGACTCTGAGAAGGTGCAGCATTGAGGAAATTCACAAATGTCTCTTTACCTGTGGCTCAAAGAAAAGAAAAATCACTGCTAGAGACAGCGAGGCGCCCGCTCACGTAGGGAATGTGGTAGAGGAAGCTTAACGGGCCACAGTTCAGGAATCAGAAAGGAAGAAAGGCTCTTAGACGTGAAGCATTTCAGTCCATATCCATCTCTTACTCATCTGACCGCCTCAGCATCGTCTAAAAAAAGTGCGTTTTGACTGACGGCTAACCGGCGCAACCCATCTGTGACACCAACTGAAGGACAAAAGGACACCTTATCAAAATAAAACAAACACATTGAACAGTTTATATTCACTTTACAGCAGGAGAGGGGAAAAACACTGACAGAACAAAACAATGCCACGATGTTGATCATGTGTTGAAGTCATTCAGATTGCAAATAATTCAGATAAGGCTTTGTCCACGATGTGCAGCTAAAATCATGATACACTTTATTAACAGTTTTAAACATTCATGTGGTTACTTGATTCCTTCGGTGACCTTCGTCTTTCTCGCCGCAACCTGCAGATATGTACTCTTCACACGACTTTAAACTACCTATTAGTCCAAAATATATAACAGAAAGGCAGATTGATAACATGTGGTCCCCATGAGAGCATCTGTTCAAACACAAGTGCAACACAAATAAACACCTTCACGCACTAACTTCTCTTTACTCCACTTACAATTTTTTTTGTCTGTAGCTCATCAAGACGAGAGCGAGGTGTTTGATGAGATACTTCACCGGCTCTCGTGACTGCAAAACCATTTTGATCAGCACTTCCTTGGTTGGTCGGCTACTTCAGAAGAATCATTCTTACAATTTATTAAAAATATCAAATCGAAAAGTCCAGTTCTGGTGACCATTCAGAATCTCCTAAATATGTAAGCACCTTAAACAAAAACAAACAAAAAAAAGAAAATATTCCATCAAAGTGAAATGTCTTTCTGAAAGGGTAAGGTCACGAGACACAAATAAGGTACATGAGGGCAAGAGGCGAACCTGTTAATACTAATGGCACAGCAGGAAGTAAACAAACAAAAGTGCTTCAACACGAGGCAGCGAGGACGATGTGAACGCAGACAGACGAGGACTTTTTGTCACGGCGTGGGCAGATTCCCTGACGCTCGTCCGACGACTCTCAACCGCACCGGAGTTTCTTTGTAGTAATAAAAGTAAAACACGAGCATGCGGGTTGATTCCTGGTAACTCTGGTAATGCTGGGTAAAGCCGAGCCCCATGCAGGTTAGACGAGGGCAGAAGCAGAAGCAGTGCAGCTTTCACGCCACACTGTCGCCATAATGTCTGTGGTGCACTGTCACCCTCAGCCTTCTGAAAGCAGCTACCGTGTGTGTGTGGATATCTGAACTGAAACAATCTGTGCACCGAACAGAAAAGAGGCAAAAATATCTTTCAAACCCTGAACTGAGTCCTACGGTGCAGTTGAGACGTGGAAAGAGCGCAAATGTTCCCACACATTCAGCTGTTTTTGGTAACAAAAGCCCATGTTTGCCACGAGACAGGAAGGCATGTAGGAGAGGAGAGGAGAGGGATCGGTCGACAAAAGCTGCGGCGAGCGTTTGATGAGGGAATAAAGCGTAAGACAACGTCGTAAAGCTGGACAGATCCGAGGCGAGCTCTCTGAAAACCCTCTGCTCAAGTGATACATGGCTTTTAACGATATACATAAACTCTGTCACCCGAGAAAATGACAATACTGAAATAAATAATTTCCACATCGATAATCGTAAAACATCTTCAAAGCTCCGACGAGAGCTGCGAGTGGAGAGAGAGAGGAAAGCTGCGGGAGTGCAAACCTCCTCAGCGGTGAGCAGAGTGAAGCGTATTTCTGCGTGCGATTGAGTAAATATCTTTGTGCCAGTGTTTGTCGCTGTGACGCTCAGCTCTGGTCACATCTGTAAACAGTTTGAGATCGTAGCAGGTCGAAACCCCTCGCAGCCTTCCGAACCCCTCCTCGGTTAAAACCCGCGCTACACTTCACTCCGCCTGAAATGTAGGAGAAAACGTGACGGTCTCTATTTTAAGACGTGATCTAGCAGATACATCACCTGTGCCTGCGCTCCTTAAACTATCCTACGTCATTTACCTGATATCCACATAAATAGCGTACAATAGAGCTAAAACTAAAAAAAAAACAACCTACGAAGCTGTTCATTCGGGAAACGATGGTCCCGTCGTTCATATCTTTCGGACACGAGTTCTGCTAAGAGAAAGCTTCTTATCTTAAAAAGGGAGGGTGGCGACGTGAAGGAGGTGAATGCAATAAATAAAATACATGATATATATTATGAATATTTATATATATTTATATATGTATAAATAATATAGTACAGACGATGAGTTCTGTCTTGGCTCGACTGTGTTCAGAGAAGAATGAAGCCTGGTCCCATGTTGCCTCAACATGGCGTGGAGAGAGTTAACCTTCTCATCTGGCTTCGTGCTGGGACTACTTTTCCTATCAAACGGAGACCCAACGTATCAAGCTAGACTACAGCGTACTGTATCAAGTTATTCCCCAGCGCCTCCTTTCGTGTCCATACATACATTCTCACCGGAGAACGAGACGATGACAAGAACTATCTTAACATCTAGTTGAAACACAGAGGAGGGGAGCTGGGGCGACCAGACCCGGGTGTCGGCGGACGGAGAGAGAGTACTGGAGGCGTCGATCTGGTCCTGTGGTTTCTCTAAGAGGCAGGCGTTTGTACAAGCGGTGGACTGACGGTGGCGTTTTACAGCCAGATTCAGACCGGCGGCGGCGACTGTGGGTGCGTTTGTGCGGTTTTTGTAAGAGAGAAGGTGCAAGTGAGTGTAGGCGTGCACGTGTACGTTCAGAGGAAGTATTGTACAGATGCATGTTGACAGTTCAGCATGTGTTTGTGTGTGTGTGTTTTTGCATGTGTGTTCAGACCGGGGATATCATAAGAGAACTGGATATGGTGTTTCTAATTAGCAGCTCTTTGAGACTTTTCAATTCTTTTTTGAATTTTTTCGGACATAAATTGTGATCATACAAATCCTAATTTGGGGAGTGTTTAGACGCGGGTGAGGAAGGCGAGGTTGAGCGAGCTGGGGATCTGGATGGTTTCCAGGGCGAGGGATGAAGGGCTGAACGGGAAAGTGACCGGATAAATCATCTTCGTGTCCATCAGCAACTGGGGACTCTCACAGCGGTCTCGCAAACGAGTCTACAGGGAGAGAGGAGAGAAAATGAAAAGGAAATAGTTAATATGCAATTAAAGAAAAGAGAGAGACTCTACAAGTGTTTTTTTGCACAGTTTAGTGTTTTGAATTGCTGGTCGATTTTGTTCCTCGAGCCAGACACAGGCAGTTTTTTTTAAATTCCTTTAAGGAATGCACAATCGTATCAGCAGATCATCTATATCAGCAGATACTGGCTCTAAAATTAAATATCGACATTTCTGCTGCTATTAAAAGGCCTCTTGACACTTTAATTATGCAGAAGTGACTCACACCGTCGGCCATCATGATAAGAGTACGATAAGATTCACGATAGAGTGATTCTGCGATAAGCGATACATTGCAGGACAATCATCTGATGATACATCACGATATCTGTCTAACTGAAGAATACAAATGGCCCTAAAAAGGCAGAGAGCAGGAATAATGTAGTTATCATTTGATTTATTATTAGTTATCATTAAGTGCAGATTCTTTATCACACACATCATGCATCCTTACTTCCTTCAATTTAAGTACAATGTACAACACTTTTAGATCCACTCTTATGGGATGTGATCTTGTTTGTAAAGAAAAATCTGAAAATTGGTGCAGTCAATATGTTGCACTCGGGCTGGACCTCTGGGGGTTTGTGTTGGAATTAATCTCACTAGTTTGAGTCAGGTAATCTGTATCAGTTAGCTTTTATTGTGATGCAGGTTTTCATTGCATAATGAGTGGACTGCTAGGACCGTCATTCTGAGTTTAGGAAAATGGTGGTTAGTGTGGAGAAGGTCCGCCACTCTTTGAGAATGTTGTCAGCTGGGGGTTAAAATGACTCACTATCAAAATAAAGACATAATAACATCATTTGGAAATAGCGACTTTTTGCAGTAGCAAATAAAAAACACAGTGAATCACCTGTATGGTTCGTATGAATGCAACCGACACTCTCTCCTCAAATTCGTTGACTGGAGTGTAGAGGTTCAGGACCTTCACGATCTGAGGAGGACATAAAAAAAGGTTGGTTATTCCAACAAAACAAGCCGTTAACTCAAAGCGGCTTTTATCTTTTGACAGACTGAGGTTGAGAGGAAGAAGAGAATGACAGGACGGTTTACCTGAGCGGTGGTGAGAGCCAGGCACATGGAGCAGATGGCCTCGGCGTCCTCGTCAGTCTTTTTCTTCACCTGCAGCAGCTGAGCGGCCTGGATCAGAGGCTCCAGAGTCTCTTTGGCTCCGCACACCATCAGTCCTTTGTCTCTGAGCCACTCCTCCAGCTGGCTCACATTGTACCTGCGCACAAACACACAACATAAGTGAATATACATAAATACATTCTTGCTCTGGAGTTCCCTTTTCTGAGCGGTGACGTCTCCTACCTGATCTGCATGCCTTTGCTCCAGGAGCACATGTCCTTGCGCAGCAGCAGGTTGTTGAGGGTGACGGCTCCGATGATGTAGAACTGCTGCTTCACCACCTGCTTGATGAGCTCGGGGTCGGTGCCGTGCTGGCACATGGTGGAGTGGAAGGCGCTGAGCTGCCGCAGGATGGAGTCCAGGGTGTAGGTGCCCTCGTCGGCGATGCTGGACGTCCGCTTTCGGAGGCCGGTGGGCTTCACCCCCGACACGCCCTGGATGGTCTCGTGTTCCAGCATGCCAGAAACTGGGACAAACAAGCAGAAGCAGTCAGTGCCACGGTAGAATCAGCTTGTATGAGCACACACACACAATGACATGTAGATGCACACACCTATCATGGGCTGCAGGATGTTCTCCATGCATTTGATGAGCTGCTGGTAGATCTGGATGGCCAGGTCGCTGATCACCTGTCTGTACTCCGCCAGGTCGAAGTTGGACAGACAGTGTTCATTCTGCCTCGATGTGTTGTGCTTCATGAAGGCCTGAGACACACAGGAACAGGCAGATGCAGTTAAAATATACCATATAGCGAGCAATATATGATATTTTATATAAATGTCTGCTTTTTACATAATAAGCGATCCAAACAATGAGGATTTGATTTGTACAAACTGCAACTGCAATAATGAGAATTTAACACAAAAAACAACCAAGAACAAAACTGACTCGAGGTCTGACGAACCCTATTTATGAGCGTGTCTCACCTCGTCTCCGCTGTATTGTTTCAGACAGTGTAAGAAGCGGCAGGTGTTTGCCAGCCAGAAGGAAACCGTCTCAAAGTCGTCTCCTCGTTTCTGGCGGGAAGAGGAAGAGCAAACTGGAGTCAGTGAATCAGCTGGTAACAGTCGTACTGTAACTCTTTCAGAGCCGCTACAGTTAAGACACACTGCAAATTACTGAGAAGAACATCTGATGGGTTGTTTTCACCAAGGACTTCAAGGCCATGTGGCCCACAGACAAAGACACAGTACACATACCTTCAGGATCTTCTTAATACTGTTGATGGTGGAGGTGAGCAGAGTGCGGACCTTCTGGTCATCGTTGACGTAGTCTGCGTGTCTCAGACACATGAACAGGATGTAGGCTGGCAGACCTGGGATCAGATTCACGGCTACACCGCGAGGCTTCAGCTCTGGAGGGACAAGAGGAAGGAACGAGTTCAGTGAGGGACTGAGGAGGAACGGTCAGACAAAGCCTCACTTTCTACAGATGGTTTGTTTGTATGTAGAAAATGTGCCTGAAGTGTATTTTTAAAAATCACACTACATTAATGGGATTTTTGAAGAATGACCAAGACTTTGAGGATTTTCCCCCTCAGTTCAAATTAAAACTCCTTGCAACAGGTGTTTGATGATGGCCTGTTTTGTATTTAATGTCCCTGTTTCATGAACTCTTACCCAGAATGAGGTTCTTGACCAGTTTCAGCTCGTCCTCCTTCTTGTACTCCAGCATTCCTTGGAAATCTTTCTCCCTGCGGGGAATGTTGACAGGGTGGATCGGCTCCTCCACCATCTGTCCTGGAGACGTCTGGCCCTCCGTCTGACCCGCTGGGAGAAAACACAGGACATGACGGTCAGGTAAGACATTGAGCTGTAACACTCAAACACTAACATTTAAACAGATTCCCAAGCCTTTGTTGGCGGAGGAGTTCTCTCTCACCTCCCATCTCTCCGATCCTCTTGGAGTAAACCTTCAGCTGCTTCTTCAGCTTGCGGATGGTTCGGTCCTGCTTCTCCAGCTGCTCCATTAGATCCTAAAACAGGGATGGATGGAGAAAGAAAGACCATAGTGAGGACAAACGGCAAGTCTCAAACTTCTCAGACTGCTTCACACTGTCGCCCTCCAGTGGTAAAAAAGCAACACTTTTTAAGATCTCATTCAGCGCCGTTTTGGAAAAAGTGAGGCTTGGAAACAAACAAACCAACAGGAGCGTTGGAGGGGTTTTAAATCAACACGAGAGCTTCCCTGCTGATTGTTTTCAGAAGAAGAGAAGATTCAAGACTTTGCTGCATGTTAGAAAAGAGAAAAAGGTGCCCGGCTGCTCCGCTGTGAGTTAGAAGACACTGCTGAGGAGAGTTAGAGCGACGCTCAGCGCTGTTTCACTCGCAAACACACAACCTCCGTTAGTTCAAACACATGCAAACGCACATGCAGGCGCACACACACACGCACACACTCTACATACAACCATCCGTCGTAAAATGGTGACTCGAGCCTCTCGGGACGCTGTGGGGTCTTCAGCCAAGAGTTCCTGTCAGGTGACACCATCCAAACACATGTTGTTTGTGTGTGTGTGATACACCACACTGTCGTGGCCATTTCAACGGGAATGAGACCACCAAACCCAAACAGCTTCAGTGACGCATCATTAACATAACATGGGAAAAATTAAGTGTTTCTGTAGATCAGAGTCGTCTGGTAGTTTTGAGTTACTCACTACGTCACTACTAGTTACGTGTCTTGGCGTGTGTGCTGCGGCGTACCAGGTTCTCGTTGGTGAGGCGGGTGATCTCGTGCTGCAGACTGGCTTCGATTCGGGCCTCCGGAGGCAGCTGGAGGTTTTGAGCCAAGAGCTGCTGCTGACGGTTGTTCTCCTCCTTCACATTCTGCAGCTCGCCGCGCAACGACTCCACCTCGTTGTCGTAGGTTCTTCGCTGAGTCTGCAGCTGGTGCTCCAGTAACCTGGGGGCCGGGGGAGGGAGGTGAGACAGAGGACGGGATGCGGGTGGATGGAAGATGAAGGGATGAGGGGAAAGGAGGAGGGCATGAATAAGAGGAGAGGGAAATAAATCAGCATCCAATTTCAGAAAGAACATAAACGGTCAGAGAGACAAGAGTTGAGGTTTTCACCACAGCGTAGTGACAGCAGCATGCTGTGCAGCCCAGAGCCCAGCCTCTCTGAACACATTCAGTCATTCTGTTGAGTCATTAAACTGATAGAGGTTCAGCTTTGTTGTTTCAGAGGGAGGTTGGACCTGCTTCCCAAACTGTGCACGGATCTCCTCACACTAGTTTGCTACCATCACACTGTCAGACGGTCATATAAGTCACGTGGCAATTAGTAAAGCACCAGAGACTCCCACAGCAGCACGAAAGCTTAAACTGTTCTCCTAATTCTCTGAAAAAAGTCAAATATTTTCCCTCCATGTGTAACACTGGTAAGGAAAAGTGTAGACTCAAAGTTTAAGATGAGACAGTGAAGGTCAAATACTGTTTGTGAACAATTCTTTGGATTTGTTTCAAATGTCAGGAACAACGAAGCCTTTCTCGCTGCGTCACTTTGAAGCTCTGCAGTGAATATTGAGTTACACGAAGCTCAAACTATTAACTGTCAGTGAAACAAGGTTAGTCACAGGATGACGACAAATTCTGCTGCACTACGTTAGAAATAAAAGGGGAAAATCAAACCGAAACCTTATATAAATGACTGTGTATTATGCCATGTTTAGCTTATTAATCTATTTTTGTCGTGCTTTAGCTTGTTCACTTTTAGCTTATTCAATCATAGTCGTTCCCCTCAGCTTCAGACTCTTGAATTTAAGGTGAATTTTCCTGATGAGGGATCAATAAAGTCTTGTCTTATCTCAGGATTGGGGGTAATGGACCAATTTTTATACATTTTTATTTAATAACAAAAACTGGAAAAAACATAACTTGTTTTGTGCCAAAAAAAACCTGATAGCACCCAAAGTAGACTACAATGTACAATGTATGCTAACTCACAACACAACAACCTTGTTAATTGTCGTCTACCCTGTTCGGGCCCATGAAATGAGTCCTGAGGCCTAAAACTGACCAGCTATACAAAATAAATACAAAGACAGATATGAAAGCTTGATAAAAAACGTGTGAGAGGGAAGAACTTGTGAATGAAGAAAAACAGCAGCACACCTCCTTCCCTGTGAAAAGGCAAACATGCAGCAACAAATCACACTTGAGTTACACCTGATGGTTTCCTTTAAGCCCTGATTAACCAGCCACAGCTCCCCGTCCTCATTCAGCTTATGGAAGTCTGGAGCGGCGGATCTGACCGACACACAACACAAAAGGAACGTGAACAAACACAATGACAAAAAGAAAGATGCGGGATGGGATGGTGGAGGGGAGATGTGTGTGCAAAGACAAAAAGAATCTCTATCTGAGGTGTCTGTATAAAGAAAAATACACCTTTATTCTTGGCCTGTAGTTAATATAATGTATGTATGGTTTAATATATAAAGTGTACTGAATGTGATGATGGAGGGAAACCTGGAAATGCCTCCATCTGCTTTTTAGTGGCTCTTAATCTATTTGTTAAACAGTAGATGTGTGTAGCCTGTTGTGCGCTAAATATTCTCTACTGTGCGCTCGTATGATGACAGCGTGTGAACGAGGAAGGTCACAAGCAACAAAGGAGGCAACATGGGAGAAACAGAGGGATAAAGGCAGGGATGCACAGTGGAACTTTTTGGGCAACTCTGGTCAGTAACAATGCAACACTGTTATTTTAATTATACAGGAAAAACACTGCTGCGAGTGTGTTTTTGCTTTGATATCATAATGTTGCATATGTGCAGCATTTTGAGGTCCACTAGATGAGAAAACTGCCTATAGAAGGAAATTAATGTCAAAGAAATGGAGCTAAACTATAGAGAATGTGATAAATATGATACAAATATAAAAAAAATAAAGATAAGTGTATCAACGATCAATTACTTAAAAGTGTTCTGTGCATCTCTGCTTTGACAAACAAAGAAACAAGTGGGCTTTCATGCAGGATTTATGCCAAACTCATTCCATAAAGCTGAGACGAGAGGCCTCCAACAACAGCGTCACACCACTGCTGCTGAACACAGTGTCAGGACGTCATGATGTCACTATAAGTGTTAACGAAGGTTAAACTACACCTAAAGGTTACGTCTATACCTTCTGAGCTCAGACATTTTCATGCTTTCATGCTGCACATTTTGTAAATTCTGCACTCGTTCTGCAGCATCTCCAAAACCAGAAGCCACTGAAATCATCCCTGTATTCTTTGGTTTGAGGGAAAACAGAAACTAGTCAGCTTCAGTTTAAGAGACTCTGCTCTTGTTCATGCTGAACTATTAAAACCCATGCACACCTCAAACATTCTGTGACTTCAACTACTGGTAACAATAGTCTGTTAGAGCATAAAGAAGACCTAACCTTTAGCTGTCGAGCTGTTACATTATTCCACATGCTGTTAGGGCAGAAAACGCAAAGCTACCCAAGCTTTCATCGGCTCTCTGATGTAGAATCAGCTGTTTCGGCTTCAGGAGAGGCCTCGTTCAGACCAAATCAGACGTTGCAGTGAAAATATACTATTTTGAGTGTGAGTAGTGTGTTCAGAGTGCAGAAGAAAAAAACACAGCTCCCTGCTTCAAAAAGTTGAAAACAAAATCAACTTTTGGAGAAACTCAACTGTCACGATATAAAGATTTTCACTACATGATTATCATGACCACACAAATTCACTATAACAATATTATCACAATAACTATAGAAATTAAATCTATCCTCAGCTTTGTTTACTGTGCGTTCTGTCTCTTTGTTTAGCAAATAAATTACCCTCAAAATATGCGTGTAGGGAGGTGGAGAAAAGAGACAATTACACTCATCACATTTATTGTGAAAATCGCTATACTGCAACCTGACGTCACACTCAGCTGGTTAATCACATCAGTCAACTATCAGACCTGCTGGTCAACGGTGTTAATGTTCAAGCTGCGTCAAACTGCTCTGAGTTTATATTATGTTGCTTGGTGGCTAAGACAACATCAAGCTGACACCAGCAGGGGAGGAGAATCTGTGAAAATGTATTGCTTCCAAGCCGGATTATGAACACAATAATTACCGCAGTGCATGATTTGGTCTGAAGCCTTAAATCTGTCATGTGCAACGTTTTCAACCATGTTTGGTCTGCGCGTGGCCATGCATGCTCTGCTCCATGATGCATAGGCCACGTCTCATTGGTTACCTCAGCCTACTCAGGAGTTCACTGACTTCCAGCGGTTTACGCATGAACCTTGGAGATCTGCACAGGACAAGGCAGCGTTCACAAACACACATTTCTTACATAGGAATCATGGTGTTATAAATAATGGAACAAGAGCTGCATGTGATAGAACTTTTGGACAAAAGACTGATGATCGCAGCGGAGATTGGACTGAATTCAACACTGACGATGACCTGGAGACTGGGAGGAGAACAAGCAGGGACAAAGTACCTGTTGGTGTCTTTGAGGCCGATGCAAGCCTGCTTCAGCTCGTCAGCATCCTTCAGTTTGGACACATCCTCAGCATAGACAGACGGCTCGGTCATGGTCTCCTGGAAAAAGGCAGACAAGGAAAGACACATGAGAAAGAGAAACACCACATTTAGATTTTTTGCTTCTTGAACCAATCACCACCATAACTCTGGAGGCTTTCATACAGTTTAGATGTATGAATGAAGACAAGCAAGTCGGTGGTTTCATGAGTTCAGTCCGCTGTAGGCAGTCAGCGTGTGTGCCGCCGACTCCCTGCCAGCATCAGTGCAGCTGCTGGCTACGACTGTCCTTTTAGTCTGACAATCATCAGCCAGTTGGAGCCTCGGGCTGGACAGCGACAAACCAACAAGTGACGCCCGGGCGACAGCCGTCTATCTACAGGGAGCATGCTTCACAGCGGTGGCTGTCAGGAGACGAGAGGTGGTGGAGTAGAGCCTGACAGAGCTGAGCTGCAGCAGATTAGTAACCAGGGTTTAAGGTCACTTGTGATCAGAGAGTTTGAGCAGCGTTCATGTGACGGCTGTATCACAGTTTGATACGAGACGAGGCTCATTAATATCGTCCGAAGAAGTGACACTGTGAGCCTGATCATCTGTGGAGCTACAGTATAATGATGTAACAGCACGGTTTATTTCTCGAGTGAGTCAACAGCAACGTGAATAATCAGTGCCTCCTTTTACAGTAAGTGGGAGCTGCGATGATTCATCTATTGTCATTTAATTGATTAGGGATGCTAAAGAAAACTATTTGTCAGAAATTGTTTTAGAGCAAAACGTCAAACAGACTGATGGTTGAACAAAACAAGCCATCATTTGAAGATGTCATGTTGTTTTTATTGACTAAAGATTAATAGATGAATCGACAATTAAAATAGTCATAAGTTGCAGCTCAGTAAAGACACAATCCAACACTGCACACCACTGTGAAGTCGGCACCCTCGGAGTTCCAGAATTAAATTAATATTCAAAATTATTTGAATGTTATGTTCTGAATTTAAATTCTGCATCCGGGGTGGTGTCAATACTCATGTGCTTAAGGTCTTCAGGTCTTGGTAACATCCATCCTTGTGGTGTGAATGTATTACAGACGGCGTTCACAAGGACGAATGCAAAGTGGCTGCAGTAAAAACAGCCACTGAGCAGAACTCTCAGTGACTTTTCAGTGAAACAGAAAGTCCATTAATGTGTTCATTCAGACGGAAGACGAGACAGACAAGACAATCAAACTCAAACCTGGACAGGACAGAGTCTGTATGTGAAGCCTCTCATCGGAAGAAAGCTGATCTTTTGTTGCCCCTGTGATTTTATGTTACAGCCGTGCCTAAGAGCTTTTTAAGTCTCGGCTCTACGGTGCCAGTTTTTGTAATACTTAAGAGGGAAATTCCACTCTTGGGTGCTCACACACTGTTTCATAGCATTAATTTCACGTTCAAAGCATTCCAGGACTCTTTGTTGGTACCACTTTCTCTCGACCTGCTCTCTTTACTCCAGTCCTAAAATTGAGTTAGAGATTTTCCACATGAACTTGTTTTACTCAGTGTGTGGAGGGTAAAAAGGGAATCTTGGTTGCGACAGACAAGCACGTAGAAAAAGTACGACCTCATGCTTAAATTAGATCAATTTGAGTACCTTCATTTCGTGGTACAGACAGTAAATCTTCTAGTAAATCCTCCGTAACCTAACAGCATCTTTGTTAAAGTAGCTGCTAGGGAAAAATAGTAAATCTAAATAAAGAGTATTCCTCGTGCTCGACTTCCTGCTAACAGCCTGGCTAACTCTCACTGTGATGGCTGATGAAACTGATTCAGCTGGATCAGATTTCTCACTTCGGGAGGCTTCACATAGAGACACACCAGGTGAAATGTGTCACACACTCATGCAGGATGCGTTTCTTTAACTGTACCTTCTCATCCTGTGGGCAAGCATGGATGGAGGAGAGAAGGTGGAGAGTTAGACAGAGTGAGGGTACAGTGAAAACATTAGCTAGGTTCAGTGCGAACAATAATGTGATTTAATTAATGATTTGGAGCCAAAATCAACAACTAACTACAGGAGAGCAAATGGTAGAATTCAAATGTCATGGTAATGTTTGAATCATCATCTGTCTTTTAAATAGAAAATAAACTGATTTGTTTTTCTTTTTTTCTTCTCTAGTTATTCATAAAAATAAAATAAATAATGTTCTAATGAAATCTGAGATTAGGATCTCTGCTAAAATGTGTTAAAATGGATGTTTAGCCAAGAGAGATTTTGGTCCGATCCCTTTATTATTTTTGAGGGATATCGTGCAAACAAATAGACAAACAGAGAAACAACACGGGTGGGAAACAACACACAAATGTAAGAAGGTGGATGCAAGCAAGCAGGGAATCATCCACTTACATCCAGCTTCATTTTGTGAAAGAACGACCGCACCATGTGACCACAGTGTCCAGAATATACCAGCTATGAAGATGTTCCTCTACCTTGTGGTGCATGGCCTCCTTCTGGCTGACCAGCTGCGAGCGCAGGATCAGCACCTCCTCCTTACGGACGTCCAGCTCCTCGCAGGCGGAGTTGAGCTGCTCCAGGAGCACCTTGTACGCCGGGGATCCCGGGGCGCCGCTGCTGGCACCTGCGTTACCCAGCAGGCTTTGCCTCATCTCCACCAGGTTGTGTTTCAGCTTCTTGTTCTCAGACTCCAGCTCCTGGCGCTGGGGAGTAAAAATAATTAAGTGTCAGTGGGAAATAAGTATTTATGGCATGAATTATTGTAATAAAATATGTGGTCTGGGCTTTGGATCAAGTTATCATCTGAAGACGGTCAGAGAACATGTGCTGGTGTTGTCGTATTTCTACTTTACTCTCCTCTGGGTGCTTACCTTCAGGGACTCGTACTCCAGCTCCGCACCACGAGCCTTCTTGAACTCTGCATCATCCTGAAACAAGGAGCAAAAAGTGATGATGAAGAGGAGTTTATGACCTGGACAAAGTTTGTAACACATGATGCAGCGCAGCCTGACAAAGGACTGAAACAAGTCAAGAGTCAAGAGACAAGAGTCATGAAAAGTGTGAAAAAACTGTAACTGTACTTGTACTGGGCTGTTACGTGCTTATTGGTATCAAAAAGTTATCATTAGATACTCTTCAAGTGTTACTGTATGTCTACAATCCTTAACCCACCATGATGAGGCTTTTAACATTGAGTGTTATGTAATTTGTTAATAAAGTGAGATATTTCGGAGCCCAGTGTGGGAGTCGGTACCCTGGCTCTAGCCCGCTGGAACTGCTCTTCTTTGTTTTCCAGCTCGTTGCGCAGCGACTGCTTTTCTTGCTCCAGTTCTGTGAGACGTTTCTGCAGCTTGAGGGTCAATGAGGTGTCCATTCCTCGGGTCACATCCTGTGTGAAAAAGAAATGTTAGGACGGAGTGTAAGCTGCATTTAAAATGTTGAAACGAAAAGCCACGAATGCTTTCACATTCAGAAATATTCTTACTTCGGCGGCCCGGGAACCTTCTTCCAATTCGGCGTACTCTGAGTTGTAGGTGTACTCTGATTCGTTGCTGCTGTGGGTGGAATCTGTTCTCCTGTGGCCAGGCTTGGAGACATTCTACAGATGAGACAGATAATAAAACTTTTAATACGAACCAATGACAGACTCAAGTTCCTGCTGTGCCTTCTGCTTGGTAAAACAATAAGACAGAGAAATACTGAATTATGGATGAAATAAATTTGCTCTGAGTGCTTTCAGATAAATTTGAGAGGCACTAAAATGATGTCCATCGAGAATCGACTGCGTGCACGCGTCGCTCACCGAGGACGCCATCACCTCCTTCAGGTCGTCGTATTTCTCCTCGAGGCGAAGGTGTTCTGTGAGGAGATTCTGGTAGCGAGAGCGCTCCTCGTTCAGGTCCGTCTCCAGCTGCTGAGTCTCCTGTACGATGGCACGAGCCATTTTCTCTGATGGGACAAAACATGAAGAAGAAGCAGTTAAAGAGATGAAACATACTGTACAGCTGAGGACACAATTACTGCATCACTAGATAGATCTATGTGGCAAGGTTTGCGTACCTGTCATCTGCTGACTCTGTTCCTGAATCAACCTGTTCAAGTCGTCCTTGTCTTTCTTCAGCGTGCCGTTCTGCTCCTTCAGCTCCGAGACCATCTACACACACACGGACACAAACACAACACACGTTTGTTTCTATATCTGTCTTCAAACACGTTTATGTAACTCGTAACTCTTGAAAGGTGCTTGAAACGAGTGTTTCCCATTTGGACAAAAGAAGACTAGACAATAACACACACACACACACTTACAAAAAGAAAGAAACAACACAGAGTACACACACAGTTCAGTGGCTACCTCATTAGCACACTACTCTACTTCCTGCGCTCACCTGCCTCCGGGCAAAACTGCCCTCTGAGACAACCACGTGCACAAGTCCCCCTGGTTCGCTCTGGCTCCTGAATCAAGAAAAACTTTTTTCTTCTGATGCCAATATGCATATTTACGCAAAGATGTATTTGTGATATCTATATAGGAATATTTCCAGGGAAACTATGGGAAAACTCCTAATAGGAGCAATTTCTATTGAACTCGGGTTTAAACTAATAATAGCACTTTGGACGGTTTCTCTCTAAAAGTGGAAAACTAAGTGGAGAAGTGAAGACAGAGGAGGTTTTAAGGAGAATAAATAAGCCACAGGTTTCTGTATTTTCTGCCACTGCAAAGAATTTTCCGTCAAAACCTCCAAATTATTCTCTACAAAGGTTCAAATATGCAACCACGTCTATGGAAACATCTCTGAAACTACAACCAATCTGAAAGAAGGGAAGAAAACACAGACTGAGGGACGGGAGACAGATGGAGGGACATGTAACAACACTGAGACGGAGGATCAGGACAACTGCAGGTGAACAGATATGGAGCTGGATCCCCATCTTACTTTCTCCATTTCGTCCCTGTAGTTTTGCGCCCAGTCCTCGATGGTCTTCTTCTCCTGCTGCGTCACACTCAGCTCCTTCTTCAGCTTCTCCAGCTCCTCCAGCAGCGAGGACACCTGGTTGGTTTTGTTCTTGGCGTCCTCCTCCACCCCGCGCAGTCGGTTCAGCTCGCCACGCATCCGCTCGCTCTCCACTGTGTAGGAACTCTCCAGACCGACCAGCTTCTCGTCGACCGCCTTTCTTTCCTTCGTCTGGAGGCGTGGGACGGATCACAAAACAGTACGGTCATGATAGAAATGAATCATAAAAACAAAAATGGGGGTTAAAGGGTAACTCACCTGCTCGTCGATCCTCCTCTGTAGCTGCATGATCTTGTTTTCCATGCCTTTGTTGAGCTTCTTGAAGTGCTCCACTGAGCGAGCCTCGATCTTCAGCTTCTTCAGCTCGCGCCTGGCCCTCATCCTGCGGATGCAGCACTGCAGGTAGACGATGGCGATGAGGCTGCGTTTGTACCAGCACCGAGCCAACCATCCACGAACGCGCTTCTGAATGATGACCACCTTGTGCTCCCGCAGCAGCTACACACACACACAGAAACAGTACAGGAGAGGCAGAGGGAGATAAGAGCACATGTGGATGCAGATACAGGGTTTTTCTGGAGAAGGACGTGTCAGTTCAGACAGAAGCTGAATGTGAGGACTCAATAATATAAGGGCTATTTGTTTTGCAGCGTTTTGTGATGTGTGTCTTACCGCCTGGTACTTCTGCCGGGCCATGTAAGCTCTGAGGATCGTCTGCATGGCGAGAGCGGCCGCCTGCTTCTGCCTGTAGCGTTTCTTCTCCACATACATCCTGCGGTACTTCTGGATGATGGTGGCTGCCTGAGTGCGACGCATGAACTTGGCCAGACTGAGGAGAGCCGAGATATGTGTGTCTCAACTAACATGTAATTACAGTTCTTATATTACTTCAGATCTTTGACTTATTTTACTTTAATAGCGCCAATATAAATGTAAAGGGTCAAAAGTGTAACTCCGAATGGATGAAGGAAAGTGAATATCAGGTTCTGACTCACCAACGAGCCTGGTATCCTCGGGTGAACCTCTGGATGGTGATGGCAGCGCTACGCTTGCGCAGGTACTTCTTGCGCGCCAGCCAGCAGCGGATGGTTTTCTGGATGCGAATGCAGGCAGCACGCAACTTGTCCGCCCTCAACTTCTCCAAGTAGGCGACCTGGCCGGCCCTGAAGAAGATCTTTGTTTTACCAAACTGGTATTTATCCTGGTCCTGAAAGAAGACAGGAGCACAGATCAGGGATCAGAACAGTGAAGAAAGAGGTCAAAGCTAAAGGCAAATGAAATAACACACTATATAAGAGAAAAACTCAGATAGTCTGACAGACCTGAACAAGTTTCTCCAGAACGTTCTTGCAGGTCAACTTCTTGTCAGGTAACACGTCCTTCTGCTTCATCAGCACTCTGTAACGGCTGAAGAACTCCTGGTACGTCCATCTGAGACACACACATACAAAACAGTCAGAAAAGTGCCATAACCTGATGATGATTTGGTTCAATTTTGACCAAAGTAAACTTCCAAAGAGGGAAAGACAAAATTCTGACTCGCACAAAATGCATGTTTGAGATTTTAAGTGTTAAGATGCATTCTGATCTTTTCTTGACACACTTGTAGAAATCCTAACCTAATACATTTCTGAGGGAACAATGTTGTATTATTATCCTCCATCAAAAATGCCTTTTTATAAGGTTCATATTCTAAGGTTTTCTGGCATTAAAAGACTAAGACTAAAATCCAGTGCAGCGGGGCAGATAAAACAGTCTGAGGGGAAAAGCTGATCATTAACACAACCTGACTAATGATAAACAATAAAGAATTAGGATCAAATCAAATCCATCCTGCACCAAGATGGGTATATAGTATGAGACTATATATGTATGGCAGACTCTGAGCGGCAGGATATAATTCAATTTGCATTCTGCTAACATTTAAAATGTTTTAAGCAGACAACGCAAACATAAAAGAGTTTATGGGAGTCAGCAGCAGTGTTTCAGGGATTCATCAATACCTGGATGGGAAACCTGCAGCAGAGATGCGGATGGTTTCCAGGACGCCACAGGCTCTGAGCTGCTGCACCGCACGTTTGGGATCAAACCTGCCAGCAACAAGCAACCACAGTCAATACAGTCACTGTGAATTAAAGCTGAGCTAAGCTGGTGGTGCTCGAGAGCACAGAATCACATCATACTGTCTCAGAATAGCTATTCACAGGAAAACATGCACAGTAGTTCTTCATAAACAGAGAGGAGGACGACTCACGTGAAGGCCATCTTGAAGTCATTGGGTTTGATGCAGCGTACGTAGTGTGGAGTGGTCGCATTCAAGGTCTCCATCAGCATTTGTAGAGAGTTACGAAACTACAGGAGAGGATCATCATCGTCATCATCATCATGATCTTTATTCCTCATGTGTAAAATGTAGCTTTAGATGGATCATTATATTATTATATAATCAACATAAAAACAAATGATAATGTACTTGAGATGTTTTGAAGGAATTATGAAATAATTACATTAAAAAAAATTACATTTATGAAAACCTTTTGAAAGCTGTATCTTTTGTCTTTCCTAATAATAAAAAACAAACTATTGCTGAAGAGTTTAGAAAAAATAGATGTCGGTAATACGAAATACTGTCATCATGATCTGATATCTACCAGAATGTACACAACTTAATCTCACTTTGTACCAAAAAACTTGGATTAAGCGCAGTGTGCATGTTTGTAACAGCATCAGACCACATAAGCAAACAGAGAGAGGTATCAACCTGGCAGCCGACGGTCTTCTTGTGCTCCTTGCTGCTCTTCTCTCGGCTCTTGTCGGGTTTGATGCTGAGGCGGGTCCGGCCACCGGTTCCTGGGACCTGACCGGTGGGGCTGGCAGCTTTCTCCCCGTCATGGAACAGCTCCACCAGCAGGTTGAACTGGGAACAGCAGCCCACTCACAGTCAGACACAGAGCAGCAGGTGGCAGCATTCCACTCTGCAGGCAATACTGATTAACTGAGAAATAAACTGACGACAAAGCGCTTCACTCGGGGTACAAAGTTAAATTAAAGCGCGACTAAAGTACAGATCTATAAATTAAAATGCACAACATGCATACGGATTCCTCTTACCTATTGCACAGAGCCGAACAAAGCGCAGTGACAGCTTTAATCTGAGCCACAAGCCTTAATAATAAACCACGATGCTGCTGACTTCTTTGTATAAATCCATAAAATTCAACATACAAGTCTGGTGATCAGTGTGGGAACAGATCGATATCAGAGCTAATGAATCAACATTTGGACAGAATACGTAGATGGGTGAGTAGATTTCGCTGATTAGCGTTTGTTAAACTCGTTCACAGTCAGAGTTGTTGCTAAGTTATTAAAAGCCAATAAAGATAATGAGAAGTTATGTTTCGTCATATATGCAGGGCCATATATGACATATTTTGCCATGGTGTTATGGCACAAATACTATCATGTAGGGTCTATTTAGTAAAGCACACACGCACACGTCAGTCGTGTTCCATATAACACGGAGGTTATATGAGGAGGATGCTGTGTTATGTGCGCAGCTTCAGCTCCTCCCGCTGCGCTCAGAGCGTTGCCATGCCGCTTCTCTCGCCATTAAGCAGGACACGCACGGCCGCAGAGGCTTTACGTGCAGCTCGCTCTCTCTGAAAACAAAAATAACCTCCTTCCTTTGTCCCTTTTTTTTTTTTTTCTCTTTATGTCAAACCTCCCAGTTTCTCCTCCCAGAGTGCCTTTAGTGCTCCCCATGCAGCAAACAAAAGGCACACACACACACAACTTCAATCTCCTCGGTGCTGTTAGAGTGATAATAACAGAGAGAGAGAGAAAGAGAAGGAGGACAGGGAGAGCTACAGGCGGACCAGCGTTGTAAGAACGCCTCTGTTTACCTTCTGCTGGCAGGGAAGGGTTGTCATGATGAGGACAGAACCAAACATACATGGACAACACATGGAGACACAGTGACAAAAGAAACACAATGACATTAAAAGGAAAGGTTACCCAATGTTCAAAATCACCACTACTCCCCCACCAAAACAATTATACACATCTATGATTCAGGCCGAAAAAGTAACTGAAGATGAAGCTGAAATGGGTGGAAGACACATGATGGTGATGTTTCTCTGACCGCTTTGGGATGCGTTTTCACTGATTTCCAACACTGCATGAGGTTTACAGGTTGGATGTCTGCGGTTGGAAGACGGCCACATGGTGGAATTTCATCTGTTGTTATTTGGATCACATCCCTGGGTTGCAGTGCATCATGGGAAATATCAGCATCAGGCATTTCTTGAGAGCACTGCATCGATTGGATTTGCAAAGCAGCCGTCGGCACAAATGTGAGACTGCTGTGTGTCTCGCAGGTCCCAGCACAGTTTGGATCAATGCAGGGGCTGTTGGGCCATTATAATGCTGGAATATTTAATTGCACTCTTGAAAGGAAGGTTCTGATTTATACAACCTAGGTCTTCTTTTTGTAGTTTTTGGCCAATTGCTTAAGCCTAATGAAGTAAGACATGAAGTGGTCAGAAGACTGCAGACCTGCAGAATGAGACAAACGTCTTTGGAAGAGAAGGTAAAATGTAGACATTCATCAGAGTTTACAGACTAACTTCCTGTTTTTTTAAAGTTTTCTGTGCAATGAAAGATTACTAGCAACGTTTTTAGGTGTGCTCACTTTGAGTTCAGACAATTTAAAGTGGAAACAGGAAACTTTGGTGGTATTACTGTTGAATCCGCTGTCACAAAGACAACTGGATCGCTTTCTGTTATCACGGTAGCAACCACCAACGAGACAGGATAAAACATGAGTTTACTCATCCATTTTGTTCTAGGATGGAGGCAAGAAAGCAGAAAGAAATGTTGCCAGGCTGTCAGCCTGACTAGATCACCAGTCAGCCAGCAGATTTCGTGCCCAGGGGGGCAGAAAAAACAGCATGGTGAAAGTGAGGTTTACAGGGAGCCAATCTAAACGCTGATGGTCTCAACATTCTATAACAATTACATTGTCCAATCAACATTCACGTCATAATGATATGCTGAACCAAAAACCATGTCTACTGCCACTTCTACTGTTTTAAACAATCATTTAACTGTGTGTTTCTTGCCCCAGTTTCATTGTAGCAATGTTGTTGTGTTCCCAGTTGTCAGCCAAAACTATAAAAATAAGACCCAGGCTATGATAAAAGAGAAATTTCCTTTAACTTTGTGTACACCTGAAGGTCTATGGACAGCACGAGCTTGAGGAAAGTACATCCCCTCCATCCTTTATTGTGTCAGGGTGCAGGTCTGAGGAGGCCTTTCTTTGTTCAGACCTGCCTTGATGCTTCACAGTGACGATATTCTACATCCTCATTCGGTGTTTTGCATGTTAATGTGTTACATGGCGATGAAATGTGGTTAGCTACTAAATGTCTAAAGAAGATTTATTTTTCGGTAATTCTCTGAGCATTGAGGGAGGATTCAATATCTTGTTACTGGGGACAATAAAACAGGTGATTACCAGGTGAATAAATCAGGGTTGACTTTGTAAAAAGAAAACAATAAAAAAAAAGCTTTCCTGTTTAATTGAAATTTTACAGATGTGCTCCGCATGGTACCAAACAATCTAACAAGCACACACACATGCCCACACACACACACACACACACACACACACACACACACACACACACACTGGCAAACACTGAATGATGGGATAATCTTGGCAAGGAAGTAAAATGAAACTTAATTAGGCTAAATCTCATTACCATTTAATCCCAAACGTTTAAGTCTCACTCACTTCCATGGCAACAGTCAGACTATACATCAGTGACCCTGTGTGTATCTGTGTGTGTGTGTGTGTGTGTGTGTGTGTGTGTGTGTGTGTGTGTGTGTTAAGTGACTGTGTTAGAGGTTAGAGCAGACAGTATTTCAACCCTTACCTAGTTCTGCTCTTGTTGAAGTCTACAAGAGAACAGTCGAAGGTCACTGTGAACATTTGGGACAAACACACGGCATCATAGTCTAAGTGTGTGTGTGTGTGTGTGTGTGTGTGTGTGTGTCTGGAGCCAAAAGAGCAGTGAGGATTTGGAGGGTTTAGGTGCCTTTTGACCCAACTGGGTTTTACACACTGATCCTCAACCAAGACTAACACACACACACACACACACACACGTGATGTTGATTTGTGGTGATCTGAGTAATTTAGGCTTAATAGCACGTGAGGCATGTGTGTGTGTGTGTGTTTGTAGAGGGCGGTTTTCCTGTCCGCTAACATTTTCTTCCCAAATAAAAAAATTATCATTTGAGAAAATATGGACTCTTGAAGAATTATTGAGCATCTGGAGCCTTTTTAAAGACAGCTGTGACGTCCCTGACTGACAGAACTGATGTAAAAGATCATTTTTGTTTGTGCAGTTTTCTGCTGCATCAGGTTGTTATGTAACATCACATACATCGACTGTATATTCATACTATTATTACATAACACCACATTTATTAAGGCTGAGTCATTATAAAATGTATTTGGATGATTTCTGTTATGTATAATTAAAAACCTAAACCTCTGGGACCGTATACTGTCAGGATGGAGCGTTTGTCTTCACGGCTGGTGTCAACAGTGTCTCCACACGGCCAGCGGAGGGCGCTGCTTCTCTGAGCACTCAGTAAACAATGGACCAGGTGCCACAGCTCTCCATGAGCTGCAGGCTTATCGTCTTTGATCTCAGTGGATGCTTCGTATCACTTTGAGCTGTGCGTGGATGTATTCAAACCCTCTGATTGTACATACTGTGATGGAGATGTGCGCCTGTGTTTGTGCTCCTCACCTTGCTGGCCTTCAGCACATTGATCTGTTCTTCATTCACTGTGTCCTTGTTCTTCTCCAGGAAGCCGTCACACTGGTACTCCACCTGCCCGACGACACAGCATAGTTTGTGTCAGAATGACTATCAAGACATCTAACTGGGGTTTTACAAGGTGATTCATTCCAGATGTGAATTTACAGTTTAGATTTTTGTATTCGTTGTCACGTTCCTTCAGGATTTAACAAATAATCAGACCCACAATAACCTGTGTGTTCACACTGTCTCAATGTTTAGGGTGCATTTATATAGAAAATGTTTCATCTCTTGTTTTTAATTCAAACTGAGGTTGCCAGCTTTTCAGCTTACAGCTCAACGGCAAACAATAAAGTCTTGAAGCAAAGCTCCAGACTTCTGGTGCCACTTTCTTTAAATAAACGAACATTAATCTTTGCAAAAAATGTTTCCAAGGTTCCCATTTAATATCAGCGGAGCCTCGGGGGAAAGCCTGCATTAGTCCTTGACCTATAGTGAGGATCTAAAAACAGACATGAGGAATAACACTGCGTCACACAGCACCTCATTACAGGATATGAAACCCATCACACTGATAGTGCATTACACCAGCACACACACACATGCTAAACTCTTCATTGCTCATCTGTTTTTAGTGTAAAAACCACAACAATAAAAAAAAACTCAGCTGTCCTGCAGCCATCCTAAAAATACCTCACGCCAGCACTGCAGCAGCCACTGCAGCCCATCTGTCCCTAAGTGTTGTCTATTGAGCTATAGAGGCACTTTGTAACACAAACTGCTACCCGCCACGTGGTTGTTGGTGTTTTAGCTGAGTAAGAACAAAAATATGAATGAAAAGCTCCTAATCAGTCGTGTGGCAAAGTCGGCTCAACCCACCTTGTCAGCAAAATGTTGGATGATGAAGGCGCGGTTGGACATGCGCGGCTTCTCGAAGAGGGAGCAGGTCTTCAGGTGGGTGTTGTAAAGTTTCTGGGCCCACGAATCATCCGAACCTTTAGGCATCTGACAAACAGAGGTAGAGCCATATCAGTGAGAAAATATATCTGCTTATAAAAACACTGAAAGACAACAAGACTAAACATTTGAAGTAAGTTAAAGGCAGAGTTTTTGTATCGGATTGAATTACATCTTACAAGTTTCTCTTCTTTTTACTGGTTACACAGTATGAGGACAATTTCTTTTCTAATATTTCTGTGCCGAGAAACCAAGTGTCTACTTTGTGTTTGAGTTACCCTGCAATAATGTTAGCAATGTGGTCCACCTTTAATGTCAACAGCCTGTAAAACGACCTTGCAGAGACGCAGAAATATAAATATATAATAAATAGTTAATAGAATATTAACTCAGGCAACTTTTAGATGCTCAAAACTTTGAACTGGATACAACTGAATAAGCTTTGTCTCTCATTCAGTTTCATTATGTACACTGCGAAGAAAGAAAGAAAGAAAGAAGAACAGAGAGTCATTTGTGTCTGTGGTCATTGTTTTGTTTCCCTCCAGCAGGTGAACTCTGGTGTGAACTGTAAGTGTAGGTGTTGGCGACTCGCTGTGTCTAGTGTGTGGTGGGAGGCGCTGACAGGTCCACTGTCAAAATAAAATGTAAAGCAGAATGTGGGCACTCAACCACAGCCCACAATGCTCTGCTCAGTATGCAGCACGGACTCTTTTCTCCTGCTTCTTTACATTAATGAAAAAGTTGTTTGAGGAAATCATCCTTTGAAACTGTATATTTTTAGCATGTAAGTCAATGCACTTTATAGATAGATTAAAGATAAGAAGGGTTCTGATTCCGTCTGTCGCTTTGCCTTGAGATCATTACTATATTATATAACTAGGTTGAGTTGTCTTTTCTTCAAGAGAGATGTGAATCTCACTGCTATCATTTTATCTGTAAGGCCTTTACTGCAAAATTACCACTGGTCCAGCAATATCCAACCAATATGGAGGCGACTAAACGGCTAAAATGTAATAATTTCTTAATAATTTAGTTTTGTAATTACCTTGATGACACTGTGAATGAGAGTCACCCCTCAATGACCTCTCTGATATAAAAAAAGGTTGAATGAATGAATGTACGATCAGTCTATTTTTTGATCGACTGCATCAAATAAGAGACAGCAGTGACAGAGGAGTATAATGTGCTCTCTGTATTTGTGTCTTTCAACCATGGTAACTAGCCAGAGTAGCTACAATACATTTAATATAAATTATTAGATATGTTCTTTAATGGACTAGATAAAAATGAAACCTTGCACTCCTCGTCCAGCAGGTCCAGGATGCCCATCTTGGCCTCTATGAGGTTGATGCAGGGCTGATTGTCGTAGAAGTCAATCAGAGTCCAGGGGATCTGCTCCCTCATGTACTCCTCCTGCTCCAGCTTGAACACATGCTGCACACACACGTAGGAGGGAATTAAGCTGAATGCGTGATAAAATACCATTTCACATATATGTCACAACAATGTGCGACGCATTAGGTGAAACACGTGCTGCTCACCATGTTGAACTGCTGCTGGAGTTTCTCGTTAGCGTAGTTAATGCAGAACTGCTCAAAGCTGTTGATCTCAAACGTCTCAAACCTTGAGAGGAGGAGCAGACGAGTCAAACAGCTGGATAACATCGACTACAAGGCTATTTATGTTGCCTTTGTTTGACATATTTCCTAAAAGTATTTCTCGTGTGTGATTTATGTGACAATCAGTGCAACTTAACTCACGACTTTATGTGACCATGGTGCTCACTTTAATGTCTTTTAACAAATCCAGATAAATGACCGATCATCCTGAACATGAACTTACCCGTAGATGTCGAGGACCCCGATGAAGGAGTGCTGTTTGACGTTGGTGATCAAGGCCTTGTTGACGTGCTCCACAATCCAGTTGAAGAGCTTGGCGTAGATATGTTTGGAAAGGGCGTCACGGGCGTTGGTGGCCTGCAAGCGGGGCAGGGTCTTGATATATGTCTCTGTAGCCGTCTTCAGCTTCCTGTGGCACAGCCACTGAGACATGTCCTGGTAGGTCACGCCTACCAACTCGCAAAACGCCGTCAGGTGGCGATTGTTGGGCTACAGACAAAAGAGGAGACATTAATCATTATCAGGAGAAACCCAACAAGATGTCAGCTCTGAAAATGTGGATTCAAACAAAATGTTTGAAATTATAATATTAAATTACATGTGACACCTTCTTCCCCTCACAAGATGGAGGTTGATGCAATAAGTAAACAAGTGGTCCAAATACACAGCAAAGCATTATAGCACAGACTTATGACCTCTTCACTTGATATTCCTCTTGGATCTTGCAAATACTGCTGTAGGTGCACTTCTTAGAGATGCACATTGTTAGCAGTGAATATTATAGAATAGGCAAGTGAATGAGTCCATAATGTCGCTGTGTGGGAGCCAAGTACTGGTTTCTGAATAACGTCATACATTAAAGGTCGTCACATTAAAACCCTTTATCAGGCAAGGAACCATAAATGGTAACTTCCACGGACATCCAAAATTGCATTGCTATGCGGCATAAATGACTGGACTGGACTGGAGTGGACTTTGATACATATTATATTTGTTATTTATGTTATATATATTCATATATATAAAATGCAATACATATCTTTTATTTTGTTATATATTTATATATATGTTACTCATGTTTCACAAAACATGTTTAAAAAAATGTTCCTTTAAGTTTATATGTATTTATACTTTTCATGTAGGCTATAGACCTTTTAGAAAATGTTTTTATTTCAATGAGTGCCTGATAAAGGGTTAATGCTAATAGCGATTTTAACCAGAAACCTTGGTATTGTGTCTTTTCAGCACGAAGCTTTTGAAAAGCAAAACTCTTGACGACTTCTGACCATGTAAACATTTCTTGTTTATGACATGAAAGAAATACTTCTCATGAAAGTACAGCAGGGATGCAGCGATTAACAGATTTCATTATTAATGGCGTTTTGAAACCTGCCGGTGTTTGTTCTCACTCCCAAAAAAGGGACATTAGATTATTTTTTCTAATAACATCCCCTTTACCTTGTATCTAATTCAAAAGATATATATCCACGTTTTGTTATTCTTTTTTTTATTTATGATCTTTAACTGTATTATTTCTGATTTCATCGTAACACTGTTAAGAACAAAAGCCAAAAAAAAAAGCGTTAAATCGCTGCATCCCTAAAGCAAAGACAGTTTACCTTAATTCTGCACATAGGTATGATTGATGAGTGACATGTATTGACATATGCCTGCGTTATTTCCAATTATGCGGTGATGGCGGGGGCTGGTGCTGTTTGTACTGATACATTCAGACATTTGGATCGTTGCCACTCCTCACAACAAGCATGAGTCATGATGTAGGAGGGCAACTGAAGTCAAATGAAGACTAATGTTTTTTTTCCTCCAAAAGAACAGCATAACAGAAAAGAGTCCATGAATACATAACTCCAAACATGTCCAGGAAAAAAGATGAAATTCTACAAATATAAAGTCGTGAATGTGATGCTATTTGTTTACACATGTCGCTCTGATAATCAGCACTTCAGAATAAATATTATCCTCACAGGAATGACGCTGCTGTCTGAGTCTCTGTCCTTTATCTCCACGTTGCCCAGATGAAGAATAGCAGCCAAAACCTGGAACAGCCCCATCTGATAGGACTCATTAATACCTGCAGAGGTAAAACACACAGACAGACAACTGGTTATTTTACCACGCTGATCCTGAAGCTTTATTCATATCCTTAAACTATCCCGGAATTCAAGAGGCTTTATCTGATTATTCAACACTTTCAGTTAATATGGTATATCCAGCAGAAGTTTGAGATGCATGAGACTGTTGGATTGCAACGCCAACATCCAGAGAGATTTGATATCTATTTATACGTGTGGGTGTCTGTAAGTTACCGAGCAGTGTGAAGGCATTGCGAGTGGTGCAAAGCTCCTTGGTGTCGTCCACGCCGTCGATAACGGGGCTGCGGCCCTGCCTGGTGTACAAGAAGTCGTTTGCGTTGCCTGGGTGGAGAGACAGAGAGGGCGAATACATTAAGAGAACATGCAGGATGTGCAGTTTTACACTTTGCAACTTGGGTACAACTGTGCTATCGGAGCTACACCTGTATCATGCAGAACTGCACTGGAATATATAACTGATTTAAGAGAAAGAAGAGTGAGGAGGAGCTGTCTGTTAAAAGCATCGTCATCAACAAAGTGGGATCATTTCCAGGCAGTGCTTAAGGCAGCGTTGCGAGTAACCATAGCAACATCCTGGTTTGTTATGGTAACGCCGAGCTGTCAGTTAAACCAAGCACACAGACCACGGAGGCAGGAAGGAACTCAAAGTCAGATGTCAGAGGTTTAATTAAATGGTCGTGGATTAAAGAGAATAAAGTGCTGCGAGGTTTCCTGGAAAACGCACTCTAAGTGATATGAATTCTGAAAACAGTCTCAGATCAACTGACTGGCATCATGATGTTGCAGATTCTCAGAAAATAAGAGAAATCAAGAGCACTTCTGTGTAAGAATGATGTTAGCTCAACTCTCCCACAATTAGCTTCTTTATGCACATTTTACACTGAATTAAGGCACCGACAGGACTGTGACAACCGCTCCATTTACTGCGCCAGGAAGTCAGCAGGAGAGGAAAAGACAGCAGCTGTGTGTGTGTGTGCGTGCGGGTGTGTGTGTGTTTGAGAGAGAGAGAGAGAGAGTGCCAACTGAGTGGCTGTAAGTGACAGTGCCAGCAGTGTGTGTCTGTGTGTGTGTGTGTGTGCGTGTGGGGTGTGTGTGTCCCATGACTAGGAGGAGCAGGTGCAGGTCCACAGCAGGAGCGCTCTGTATGAGAGCCTGTTCAGCCACTGAGTCAATGAGTTTAATTCGTCTGAACTGATATACAATCTGATATCTGGCAGCGCTCTTCGGACGTCTCAATGTACTTTGTTTGGAGAAGTGAAAGGTGGAAACATTGTTTATATACGGTTTCTATTGTGGTTCCCGCTCAGGATGAGTTCCAGTAGACATTACAGTTAAAAGTGTTTCTTATTTGGGTAAATCAATCGGGAAAACTGGCGATTAAACTTCAATTATTCTTTTCATTTGGCTGAGTCGATGAGTCACTGAGATGCCAGATCTTCAGTATTTCCAGTTTTCCCGCTGTGAAGGCCACTGCAGCTCACACAGCGCTCTCACAATCAGCTCCTCTGTGTTCACTGCTCATTTTTGCTTTAGCTGATGTATTCAACGTGTGCTCGAAGGTCAGCCACCTCTGCGCTGCAGCTGACCTCACCGCACTGAAAAACATGAAAGTGATGAGTTGTTCCTTCTGATCAGATTTAAAGCTGCGGTGTTTGTAGTAGCTCGTGGTGTGAATGTACAAGTCAAAGCCAACAGTCTCTCTCTGTGTTTGGATCCGTGTGCAGGAACGTGAGACTTACTCAGCTTCAGATTCTTGAGCTCAGGTAGATGCGACGATGCACAGAGCTGATAGAAGATATGATAATTCCTCTCCTCGTCCGCCTGGAAGAAAACACGAGGATCACATAATGAGAGGGGAATGCTACATGTACAAATGTATAGGTCAGTAAAGATCTCTCTCTTCTGATCAAAATTTCTACCCTAAAACTACATAGTGCACCTTTAATTTCTCTAAAGACGGTTATGTCTTCACCTGTGTCCATTTGTTGGCTTGTTTGTTGGTTTGTCAACAGGATTACACAAAAACTACTTAACAGATTTCCACAAAACTTCGATGGAAAATGGGTCTCGGCCCAGAATAGACCCCATTAACTTTTGGTGCGGATCCAGGAATTTTACCTCACCTTCTTTAACATTGCAAATAGGGCGTTTTTGGAGATTTTTGTTAATTTCTCAGGGAATAACGCACAGATTCTGTTGAAAAAGGGGAATTTTGAGTCTTGGCGGAGGTATGCGCTCTACTGAGTGCCATTCTAGTTCAACATCAATGAATGGAGGGAAAATCTGTCTGCATAAATGTACAACCATGTTCTTTACATTACATGGCTTGACAGTTTAACATCTGGAAGCTCGACCGGAGCAGTTGGTGTGCCTTGCTCGAGGGCATGTCAACAGATATTCAGTCAGTCAGTCAGATGAGAACATTACATGTTTATCGCCAACAGACACAACACATATGTGGCCCACCTGTCGTGAATTCTCATGATGAGGTACTACCTGATAGATCATAAAGTACATGGACATAAATAATAAAACTGCCAATAAAACGCTTGTCACAGAGAGACATCTGGAGCTACAGATTCATTTCCAGTGCAAATACATTACTCCATGTGAAAATGTTGTCTGCAGGAGGCTTCGAAGCAGGAACAAATCTGTTACCTGTGTCCTACATTGGTGCTACCGCACTCACACACTCTCACACACACCTATAAATGGGTGGTACTGGAGCAAAGCATGAGAAGAATGTGAAGAGGGAAGCGATCACGTTTTTTCCGCCAACATCCTCATTCCTCAACAGCACCTTCTACAAGAGCACTCAAGTATAAATGTGTGTGCAGAGTTAAACTACCTATATTTATCATCTTTATCTAGACCCTGCCCTACTGGCTCCACCAGTGAGCAAATACACCCGCTGATATACAATAAAGTTACATAAGGGCACATGTAGGTTAACCTCATCTAGGTAGAACAAAGCATGCAAACCACAAACATGTGCACTGATTTGGCTTCTCTGAGACTGTGGGCGCTGTAATAAGAGAGAAAAGGATCAGACAGATAAGGTGAGGGTCATTACTTGGGGAAGAAAGTCTTTGATAAAAAAAAGGGGAAGAGGAAAGGAGTGCCAGGTGGTAACCCAGTGTGACGGATGGATTGTTTGGTTTGGGGTTTACTTTGTTTCCTCCTCCTTTGTCTTTTGTTACTGCTGCATACTTCTTCTGCTCTAAAGGACACCAGGGCCACACTGACAGTTAGTGTGGGACGAGTGTTTTTTATCACTGCTACTGAACAGACTGCTTGTGTGTACGTATACGTGTACGTGTGTGTGTGTGTGTGTGTGTGTGTGTGTGTGTGTCGTTGACCGGACTTCTTCATACTTGTGAGGAGACCAAGCATGTGAGGAGCAATGAAATATTAAAAAAGTATTCAGCTGACATCAACGATGCCTTTTGGATTAAAAGAGTTACAGTCTTCAATAATCTACGTTTTTTTAAATAAATTTCTGGTATTTTTGCTTTTGTTTGATAGTGATAGTAGAGACAGAGACAATATTGCATTTATACAGGTCTGCATCTTAACTATTGGGCTATCGTAAGCCTCCTGCAAATGGTGACATATTAGCTAAGAAGTCAGATACTCAGTGAGACATCTCACTCATATTATTCAGAGAACTGGGGTTATACAAGTTTCTTTTCTGCATCTCAACTGCCTGTTGTACAGCCAAGTTAGATATGTCACAATATGACAAATCACAAGGAAAACTACTTGTACATGCATTCATGTGTTTATATCATGTGTGCAGCAACACTAGCATCTCCGTAAGCCACTGAAGGCCGATGAACTACTGAGTCATGGTCCCAATGTGCCTGTAGCTGTGTGTTTAAGTACATGATTTGTGTCATTCACTACTGCAAATCTGGAAGACAGTCTGCATTTTTAATTTCAGGTTTTAATCAAACGGTTGACATGTAACACTAATAAGCATAATACAAATGTAATTCTATCATAACTCCAATGTAGTTTTATCGTGTTCTGTAAAAGGCCGTTATCTGTTTCCAGATAAAAACCCTCGATGAACTCAAAATGTACTGTCTCAACTCTTCTGAGTCCAGCCAACAATCCCCTGTATGTGCTGCATTATGGCTGTAGTACATGATGTATAAATACATTAGTGCTGACTCATCCAGCGAAAACACCTCCAATGTCAAGGAATGTCAAGGAATAACAAATCACAGGCGATGCTTAACAAATTAATTCCTCTTTTGCCTGTAAGGTCAGCTAAAGAACTGTGTGTGTTCATGTCCAACACGTTCAGGACCAAGGACACTTCAGCAGGAGTGAAACACGATATCAGGAACCAGGTAATGTGACTGAAGGACACGACAAGGCCAGTGTGACTTAAGCTGTGCTTTCAAAAGACTCCACAAAAGTGGTAACTGCATTACTAAAAGTCTCATGTGCTGCATGTCAAGTCTATTCAAGAGTCCAGTTGAGAATTAAATGAAGAATTGTACTAACCTGCATGTAACTAAGATGGTTGGGTAACAGCCCATAATGAGTAATGAAATGAGTGCAAGTCAGTGTAATATCAAGTTCAACAAAACACCTCGTGTGTGTGTTCATTCAAACTTAAATGTGCGCTCACCTGAAACACCACTCGTGATTTCTCCAGCAGATACGTTCTCATGTTGGCGCCGATGATTCGGTAGCGGTTGTCGAAGCCGATCTCGATGTACTTCCCGAACCGACTGCTGTTGTCATTTCTGGTGGTCTTTGCATTTCCAATGGCCTGGGTGACAGAGGAAAGACAAAATGCAAAGAGATGCAACATATTGTGGTTAAATTCATATAGAGCAGATGGCGCAGCAGCACATTTTCATTTAAACACCATTTGGCTTCAAATCGACTGAGCACAAACAATAGTTCCAGTTATTGCAGGATAATACAACAGCAGACTGAAAGAGAGTCCTTCCTGTGGTTATTGTTTCTATGGTGAGGCAGAAAGTACAAGGAGGCAACAAAGTACTTATCATCACAGAGAAAATGTGTTTCGGCTCTTGAACAGTTTGGAAAATCCACTTATTTGCTTTCTTGCCTGATACCACGGTCGTGCCTGTGCAGTGAATATGATGCTAACGTCAGCACCTGGTTAGCTTAGCTGACCACAGAGTCAGGCTGCGAGGGAACAGCTAACCTGGATCGCTCCAAAGGTAACAACATCTACTGTTTCTTGGCCAGAAGGAATAAATAAAATCCTGTAGACTTTGTTTGTTGCCAGGAATTCACTGCTCCCACCCAAAAGATAGTCTGGCACATAAAACTGCAGTGAGTCGTTACTGCATTCAGTTTTTGTACGGCTTAAACAAACGAGATACAAGAAGCTAATCAGTGAGCATTACAGGCATTAGTTGGCAGACTTTGTTAGCTTTGGACACAGACAGAGCCCTCTCCCTCTGTTACTATCTGTATGCTAAGCTAAGCTAACTGGTTACTGGTGACATGAGAGTTAAATCAATCTTCTCATTCTCAAAAGTCCAGAACCTCTTCTACTCTGTTTTACAACCTGAAATAAGCGACACACACCTAACAAACCATTAGCATGTTTTAATGAACTGTTCCTCCACAGACAAGTTGTTGGATACGCTGATGGACTTTTCCTGCTGAGCTACTGTAAATCTAAATCTGCAGTCAGCAGCCTCAGTTCAATATAAATGATTAATCAATGACCCTCCGAGGAATTGTCAGTAGAAGGGTGGGGCCACACACCCCAGCCACACAAGCAGCCGGCTTGAGCAGAGTTAAATGTGAGCACGGAGGGTTTCTTGCTGAGTTAAGGCGAAACACACAGTCTTTCACCGCAGACAAGGAGCCTTTCAGCAGAGCAGGTATTCCGATCTCTGCCTGCATCAGCCAAACACATATAAACACCACGCACAAACACCCTGCTGCTCTCACACACGCAGGTTTTGTAATATCGAACGGGCTGATGCAACCGTCGACTCTGCGCCGAGGCTTAAGGGGCTGAAGTGACATCACTGCGACGAAAGAAAGCTCTCTATTCATTCCGCTAGTCCGTCTCTGATTGGCTCGAGGTGAAAGTGGTGGCTGGGAGAGTGATGCTAATAGAGCGGAGACGGGGTGGGGGATGGCAGGAGGTGGAGGACGGGTAGGGGAGGCGGGGGTAGCGGCATATGGGCACAGGAGAGCTTTCCAACTCCTCCTGTTCTTATGACTCTACTGGAAGAAATACAAAACACACACACACAGTTAAGGACGAGAGCTGTGTTATCGCAGCAGAGAGCAGCTCGAGGGCCAGAAAGAGACACAGGGTGTGGTGGAGAAGCTGAAGGGGAGGCAGTAAGTAAATGCCAGTGGAGAAGAGAGCGAGACAAGAGGAGAGGGGAAGGACAAACAGCATGACATTCAGCCCGTGTCTTTTACAAATCAACTAAGTGAATATATAGTAGTGTAATTGGGCCAAAGAAACAAGAGTCTATTCACAAACTGCCAGGAAAAATGACGCAAGACTTGGGCTTAGAAGACACGTTAACAGCTATGGAACAGAGCTTCATTACACGAGATGATTTCACATGATTTTACAAATTCAGTGGGAAGAAATCTGTAAATCTAGACAGTGATTCCACATCTACTGAGTTATTACAAACAACAGCGCAAATTGTAAATAAATGCTCACAAAAAGCTTTGAGCATGTTCAATAATTGATGATATGATATGAAATGATATTTGAGTGTCAGCAGGAAAATGGATAAAACTGACAGTAATCCAAGGTCTTTGTCAGCAGACAGCCTCCACTCCTCACCTCCATGATGGGGTTGGAAGCCAAGACTTTCTCCTCCACGTTGGCCTCGCTGGCAGAACCGCTGACCGTTGCAAAGTATCTCATGGCGTATTTGGCTGATACCGTCTTTCCTGCTCCGGACTCCCCGCTCACAATGATCGACTGGTTCCTCTCATCCCTGACGAATTGAACAGAAACAAAAAAAAAAATATGAGGCAATGCATTTATTACGTTAGTGTACTTATAAAGCCCAATTTTGACCAGTCAAGTCAAGAGAAGCTAAATCCTGGCTCTGACTGGCAGCAGGACAATCCTTTAAGTGACACAAACAAAACCAGGGTTAGCACACAGAAATTGTGAGATGCTTTCATCAAAAAATATTTTTGAATGCCTGCAGGCAGTGAAAAAAAGCTGCCATGCTTTAATATCCAGCAGGCCATCCTCCTCTTTATCCCAAGAAGGGAGATCAGTTCCTGAGGCAACACTGCCTCCTCCTACTGTGCCCTCATTTTTAGTAACAAGTCCCAGATGCTGGTAGGAAAGTTGGCTCTGTTGAGATAATTTCTTCGTTTGCAATTGGCATTTTTCCACCTATGGCTCCCAATTCGTCCTGAACCTATTGAACCTATTCTTATTCAGTTTTTGGGAGGTTTTCTTTGAGTCAGGAACGATTGCTTTGCTTAAATTTTCTGGCTTTTTCTTTTTCCTGCCAAGTAATATTCAATATCGATTCTAAATGATTTGTTGTGCAGCCCTACACTGCATGCAAGGCTCTTCCATGTCGAGTGGTGTCAATGAACGTTGGCTGCCCTGTGTGAGAGAAGGAGGGCCAGCTGATTAAACCTGTGTATGTTTACTGTCCCGGAGGGGGGGCTGAAGAGATCTACTGGTTTGATCCTGCAGAGAAAAGCAGCATGTGTGTTTGATTAAAAGAGCAAGAAGTAGAGGGAGTAGAGAGAGACAGAGAGACCACCACGAGCCTATTTCTGGCTGGCTATTCTAGCTTTGACCTACAAACCCCGGAGAGAGAGAGAGGGAGGGCTGAGCAACAAGGAGGCTAGAACCAAGGCTACTCAGGTAACGCATGCACATACGAACCTGGCCATCTGTTTGTAAGCCTCCTCTGCCACGGCGAAGATATGTGGGTCCATGTCGCCCATGTTCTGACCGCTGTAGGCGTTGATGATGTCTGAGCCGTAGATCGGCAGCGTCTCGTACGGGTTGATGGCCACCAGAACGATTCCTGCGGGACAAAACACAGAGGCAAAGTATGAGATCACAGGCAGCATTTAACAGGTAACACATGTAGAGGCTTCGTTCTTCTTCTGAGAGGGGAGGAATATTGTATATACTGTATATGTATTGTTCATTATCTCTTCTTGTTTATAAAAAGAGAGCAGTGCAAGCTGAGGGGGAAAGCAAGACCCTGAGGCCCGTGGATGTTCCTTCAGTGTTAGTTGTTCGAAAGTGCAACATACAGTCGGTTTTAATTCGATGGTTAAAGTTCGACCTACCGCAGTAAGTGTAGATGAGCTTGGAGTCGACGAAGCGGACCTTGAGGTTGTGCAGCACGGCCGGCTCATGGAGGTAGCTGAGCGCTGTAAGATCATTTTCGCCGACCAGGATGTCAGGATTTCGCAGGTAAGGCAGGTTCTTTGTCTTGGGGTCCAGCGTGTGCTCAATGCTCTGGAGATGAGACAGGAGAGTTAGAACAGAGACAAACTCTTTAGCGAGAAAGACGACTTGTGAAGTGAAATACTTAAACGAATTGTGATGGATTGGTGAAAATCTGAACGTGACGTGTGTCAAGATTGTAATACCTTGAGATTTGTTTCTTCCAAGGATTATTTAATAAAATGTAAGAACTCATCATCGTCCGAACGTACAGGAAGCAATCAAACTCTACCCGATTAATTATCAAGATAAACTACAAGTGAGCACAGCACGAGGAGGAGATGACATTTCGTTTTGGGTTTTATTTGGTGAAGTTATTATTCATAACTAACTTAATTTTCTTATATTTCAATAATCTCCTCAGCAAGAACGATGAATAGTTCGGTTATATTACCATCGCTATTACATAAGCATGAAACTTTGCAAAAAACAGACCCTAGTTGAGCAAGCGTCAGGGTGTTTAGCCTGTTTGCTGATCTTCATTTGGAAAACTGAAACAATCTGATGTTCTGTCGTTTGCATCGATTCCATTTAAGAAGCGATGTGAGAACTGAAATTAAAACATGGTTGAGGTGTCCTGATTTATGATTTCTACCATCACTGCCAGCCACTAAGATACTTTCTGTGCCTACTGTAAAAATTCAAGTAAAACGTTTTGAGTTTCTCCTCCGCTATCCTTACTATGCCAACGGTCGTGTTTATACTCACCAAATGATGGGACAGAAACATTCCCTTTTTACTGCTGAAGGACAGAAGTGAAAAAAAGTTTCCCCCCAAACATTAAAGTCCTCCGATAAAATCCAATCAGACATTTCTTCTGGATGCGCGTCTGTAGGATCCTTTACATGTTCGGCTGTTGCAGTTTTCAGGTCCGGCTGTCTGAGGCTGACTGACACTTGTGAACCCATCGTTTACAGAATCAATAGCAGATGTCCCTTTCCCACGATTTATACAGTATTTTATGTTCTCAGAAATGTCATGAGACAGATTACTGATTGGCCACGGCTGTGGAGCCAAACCAGCAGCCACTTAAATCTGTATTGTTTTGTACTAATCTTGTTTTCGGTTTTGTGTGGAGACCTCAGCTCGTCTTTTTCATGCACATTTTCATTCTCACATATTTTGAATTTTTTTTATATCCCCATTGAAGGGATCTCTTTGTCTTTCTGAGGCTTGTTTTATGATAAGTATGTTTAATTCTGTTACACAGAAGTCTGTTAGCAAACAACACCAGGAATGAAGTAGATAATCAGATTGCCTGACCGACCTATCAAATGTGTTGTTGTTGCTGTTGTTGTTGATATTCTTCAACAGATGTGTAGTCTAAATAGAACAGAGAGCACTCACAGAGAGAATCACTCGCATGAAGGCTGCACCATCATCTAAATGTGTTATTGCAATATATTAAAGTAAAATATTGAGAGTTACACTCTACACACGGATCTGGAAGAGCAGCAAAATCCACAGTGATGGACAGGGTGCAGTATTTCCACAGAAAACTGTGCATAAATACCTTATTATGCAATGTAAGGACATGGATTTTGTTGGGTTTTATGGTGATTTCTTCCTGTCCTCTTTGACAGCTTGATAGATGTTGAAAACCATTGCACTTGTGGGCCTGTAAAAGCCCACTGAGACCTGGTATGTGATATTCAGGTGCACAAATAACCTTGACTACTTAAAAAGTTGCTTGACCTCCACCCGGCCTGGACTGACACCAGAAATCTGTCACTTTTTCCAGCTTTCCAAGCAAATTCACTGAAAACTGTTTTCAAAGTTTGCAGTAGATGGGGACTTAATGACAGAATTTCCATTTTTTGGGTGAACTTCTTCTTTAAACAGCCTGAACCAGAAGCATACAGTCACCATCTTGATGGTGCTGGCTACATTTACATATAATCACATAAATAATAAAGCATTAGGAGCAATATGGCAAATAGTTTTGCCCGCAGCATGTATTCATTAACCGGAGTGCTTGTTGTTGCTATGAGCTCGTGGCTGTTTGGATTCGAGGCTGAGGGATTCAATTTAGTGCTTTACATTTAAAATGCTCCTTGGGGCATATTTGCAAGCTGGTCTCGTTTGTGGAGAGTGTTAATGGTAAAACCAATAGCTGCTAATGAGACCCAGCACTCTGAAGTGTCTTTGAGGCAGAGAGGGAAACAAACAGAGCTGAGATGAGACAAAGCACATGAGAGGGAGACGCTGCCTCCTCCTCCTCCCAACACTCCTCTCCTATTCGTCCTCACCTTTCCATCCTCCAGCATGAGCTGCAGGGAGGCGTCGCCATTTTTGTAGTCCTTGGTGAGCTCAGCAGACTTCCACACTTCCTCTGCATCGGGGATCCACACCCGAGCACACTGCGAGACAGGGAAAGAAAAGACAATGAAAAATTAGATAAATACTTAATTCTGCACTACAGAAATACAAATTAAACAAAGAGCCAGGGTTGGATTTCACATTACCACCCCAAATCTGATATATTTTTTAAAGACTTCAGTATTTACACTGACAGCATTAAGTCAATATAAAAAAACAAACCAATATAATCTTTCAAAAATACAGAATTTCTTAGTATCCCAATGCGGTGAACCCGTGTCATCCTGTTTTTCAAGCAGGCTGGAGTCAATACAAGCCCTGCCGTGATAACTGCTTTTTGTTTAATGATACATTATCCGAGAAATAAATGCAGTAAACAATTTTAGTGTAATTTTAAGATAATTTTATGTCACTAAAATAATGTTGATATAACAGCTATATAATAATGCCAGTACATCCTTTCAAAGAACAATGCAGGGCTCCAGGGTGCAGCCATCACGTGCACAAGAGTCTTTCAAGTGCAACTAACCATTTTCATTGGTCGCGCTGGTGCACGTGATATTCAGCAGGTCACATAAAAAGAAATGTATAAAATATTTTTTAACATACAAAACAAAATACAAAGCAAATCTACTAATACGACCAGAAGTACTGCACATATAACTCGTAGCCGAGATAGGGAAAAGTCATTCTGGCATCATAAAATGTTGGTGATGTTCTTACGTAAACAAACATGCACGTAAACACAACAGGCAAAACAGAGGTCAGCACAGTCACATCCATCAATAACTTAAGTTATGCATGATATGTCGATGATGCAATTATTGAATTATTATCATTTGGAGATACTTCTTATCTGACCGAACTTTGCTGCACAACAGTTTAACTCAAACCCTTTGATAAGACGGATGAAAGACAGTTTCAATACTTTCTGCTAATAATTAAAACTGGATGACTTCAGAGGAAACACTGGGCTCTTATGCGTATACAGTCATGAGCAAACGGTTCGTAACGGTCTGCAAATGTTGTGGGAACAGACTGTTAAACTAATAGAAGATGATAACGACTGAGGAAATGTATTGTGGTCAAAAACCTCATTTTAACACACACACGCACACACAGACACACACACACACACAGTTCACCATAAAACTGTTTCTTACAAACTTGTGACTGGAGGCGATCAGCTGATCACAGACATGTGGGTAAAACAGTGATGAACACTGGCAGTCACATGGCTGAGGAATCCAGCTCGCAAACGTAGACGCATGAACACACACACACACACACACTCACACAAAACCGTACTTCTAATGGTTTGCCGGACGACAGGGCAGTGAGCGGAGGACTGAGAGAACCAAACTGTAGCCTTAAAAACCCAGAGAGACGAGGCCTGCGGTGTGCGAGTTAAGACATCAATCAGTGGTCAGACAACGCTGAAGTTGTTTTTCTTGTTTGGCATTACATAAGGAGAAAGACGAGAGCAAATTCAGTTTATTAATTAGGGGTTTATGTGGTTCAGCAGAACAGATTCTGGTGGGGTCTGTGTTGCGGCAGCGTGCGTCTTGACTTTTATACGTGTTTGTGCTGGATTCATCACCTCAGTGGCAGAAGTGGGGAAATGTCAAAAAGATTTGCTCTCAAAAGAAACCAGATAAAATAAACTCCTCATCTTTTTGCCTTTGTTGAAGGATTAATCCAGGACACACGAGGATTAAAAGCAAGCCCACATTCACACAATCCCAACACCAATGAGGATTTTCACTCTGCTGAGACAACAACTGAAACGATTAATCAATTAATTGTCAAAATTCTCTAATTCCATCCTCTTAAATGTGAATATTCTTTCCTCCTCTATGACAGTAAACTAAACATCTTTGGGTTGTGGACAAAACAAGATGTTTGAGTACGTCATCTTGCGCTTTGAGGAAACACTGATCGCCATTTTATGGACTTAATCGAGAAAGTAACAAACAGATTAATCAACGATGAAAATGATCATTAGTAGCAGCCGTAGCTGATGTTCAACTGAACGATACTTTCTTGATGACGACTCCGGCCGCTGAAACACATGACGATGAGCGCTGAATCTTTCTGACAGAAGGTTTCACGGCTAGTCTTGGCTTCGTTACATAAACTGCTGAGGACGATTTCACAGAGTCGAGAGAGAAAGACCTCATTGTGGAAGGACCCGGTGGGAGAGAAACTGGTTAATTCGCTCTGCTGCATCACCACCGATCATCTGAATCATGACATCATGGTCACACACACACCCTCGCCCTCCCTCTCGCCGTCTGTCCGCCTCTCGCTCGTTATGTTAAGAAGGAGAAATCAAGAGAAAGTGAGAAAGTCCTTTAATTAGTCCAAATAGTTCACTCTGAGCGCCATCAACGACATAGATCATATCTATTTTTCCGGTTAATACAGAGCCTGGATGTGCTGAAACTCCATCTTCACCAAGCCTTGAGATTTGTCCCAGATATTTTTTTTCACTTTGTCTGATCCTCCTCTCTCTCCAGCTCTGCAGGAGCACCAGACAGCGTGATCAGTGCGGTTAGAAAGTGTGCCGTGTGGTTCAGGGTTGTCACTGAGTGACGGTTACAAAAGAAGCGAGGCAAACGGTGAAAGCCAGAGGACAAAGCTGAACGGAAAACAACACAACCAATAAAAGAAAAATGGAACTATATGATGGGAACTACACAGGTGTTAAGTAACTGATAAAAGGCCTACAATGCTTTAAAGTGGTGAGGTGTGTGTGGTAATACAGATGGTGTGCAAAGAGTTAGACTGAGCAAAACTGTTTCTGACATTGGAAGTTAAATCAAATCTAATACATCTAACCTCATAACATAAATAAGGAACTGTGACCAGTATACAGTATGTACGGACATCTCATGAAACACTTTGAAGAATAGAAATAGAATAGAAATAAAGAAAGAAATAGTAGAATTGTAAGTGCCCTGTAATGGTGTCACCGTTTCTAAATTACCTTAAACATATCTTTGGCATTTCTGTATTGCAATTATCAGCTGGCACTCACGCTGATGTGAATTTGTCTGTGATAAGCAAATACCAGCTGATAAATTGGTCGCTAATGGCTCATTCATCTGTCTGGCTGTAGTGTGTACTTGTGGTTTTCGGGCAGCGAGATAATGAGAGGCGTGTTGCTCCTGAGCTTTATGTGTGAGATGTCAAAGAGAGAAATAAGAAACGCATAAAGTGAGATAGACAGTGTGTGTCTATCTGTGTGTACAGCGGCTGAAAACGGCGAGACCCACAGGGTCAGACAACACGTCACACACCCTCACATCTGTCTGACACTCACAACTAAAACATCCGCGGTCAAACAGCCACGTCTGACTTTCAATCAGAGATGCCTTTTCCTCCAAATTACGATAGATTAAGTGAATTTAACAACTTAATAAACATTTTAAATTCTGACAATTCTGTGCAATAAACTGTAACAGTAATACAACTGTCTCAGTAACAATTACATATTATCGGCACAATCAGCCCACTGAATCAGAAATGTTGTCGGAACAACACCTGCCTGCCAAAGCTGACAGATTAATCAGAGCTGCTGCCACATTCAGCTGCAAGGAGCCAATTATAGTTGTTATGTCCATAAAATCAAATGAATGGATCAAAATATCACCCAATGCGTGTCTTTGTTTTCCTGAAACAAAGGGTGAAAGCATAAATTCAGGCAGAATCAATTAAAATTGAAAATTAACAACATGCACATTTTTTATCTAACTCAGGAAACCCATTTTGTTGCAGGTGGATTAGTCACTACAAACCCCTGCAGTTTAGCCAAATGCTGTCGGAATCGGCACATCTTTATTTAAAACTGTAGCAGAGATCCACAACTTTTCTAAAGATATGAAATATGTCAGGCTAAACTTGAGGAAATATTCAAAAAAGGATCCACAACACGTCAGACAGAATCATGCGGCCATGAGGCTGTGAAGTCTTGAATATTTGACTCAGTGTGAAAACCAGACAGCTTCAATGAAGAGCTGGAACAAGCTGATAAGAAATATAAGTGTTACTGTCGTTTGGAAAAAATAATTATTTAACAAGCTTAAAGCTTTTGGGCAAACAAAATGGAATACATTTTTCGAAGGGGGGAAACATTTACAATTACAGGCAAACAGCCTCTTTGCCCGCCTCTTTTTTATCCCACTTCCAATTCCACCATCTCCTCAGTTATTTCACCTCTGTGGTCCCCAAAGGAGACTGTCCCATCGGCCAGCCTCCTAGCAACCGAGAGGGAGAGGGAGAGAGAGGAGAGAGAGGAGAGAGAGGGAGAGAGAGGGAGAGAGAGGAAGGGAGGGAGAGGGAGGGAGAGAGAGAGGAGGGAGACAGAGGAGAGGAGGAGGACAGAGGCTAAAAATAGCATCAGCGAGTTTTGAGCAGCATCACACCTCAGAGAAACATCACTGCGCTACTGAGCACACTTCCTGATCCTCATAATCCACACACACACACACACACACACACACACACACACATAACATCTGTTAAGCACATCAGAAGGTGTCAAGCATGATTATCCTGAACTGGATAACACTGAATATGCTGCCTGTCTGCACGTTTTCCTTTCTTTTCTTTCTCTTTACTCTTGGACCAAAACCAAAACACATACAGAGGTGTGTGTGTGTGTGTGTTTGTGTGTGTGTCGGTCTGTCTACCTGAGTATGGGACGAACAGACAGACAGACAGTAATAAAACACGGCTGCAGAGGCTATGAATCATATTTATAGACCAACAAATTCCCCTGGGTTCAGAAAACAGAGGAGAGATGAAGGGTGAGAGCCAGACAGACAGACAGACACACAGACGGACATTTACATGCTTCAAGGACATAATCCTCCACAATGAAACACAAGCTGGGGTGTCTGAAAGCTGGGGAGAAAAATGTGATGAGTCAGAGTGCAGCCTCTCTGTCTGGATGGATGGATGGATGGATGGATGGTGGACAGCCTGGTGTGTTATGGGCGACAGAGGAAGAGAAGACGGGTGACGGAAAGGGAGCAAAGACGTCAGAGCATCTCTGACATCAGAAATCACATGACTAAAGTCTGTCTGCACTGGGCTCGCTCCACATATGCCGCATGCCTGAGTGAGAGACTGCATTGTGCATTTTCAGACAGATAAACACAGCTATACAACTAAAAATCTAGATAATACGAGCTGTTATTGTCAATATTATTTTTATATTATCATAGACAGAATTACAACATGGAGAGCAGGCCCATGGACAATGCAACACCTTCTTCGACCGGCATCTGCATCCAGTCTGCAAGAGATCATTTCAAATGAATGGTGACATATTCAATGTATTCAGCGTGATCTCGCCCTGAGCACATGTTTAATTGCTTTTCCTTTACTCCAGGAAAAGACAGCGGAGACCCAGTCAAGTGACTTCTGATTTGGTTATTACAGTAGATTAAAGGGGCAATTGCAGCAAATGAGTGCTGGATTTAAATATGGTTAAGGGGATTCTCAAGAGACGAATTACAAAAAGATGGACATGTTTAAACCGTCTCTGCAGGATTTGGATCTATTTTCCTGTTCCTTCTGTTCCTACAAAAAACGAAGAAAGAAAGTCTGTGATGCACTCAAATTGTTTCTGTTTCTCTCCTGATTCTTAAATGGTCAGAAAAGCTCCAGCAACACAACTTTATTATTAGATTGACGTGTTTCAACTTGTTGCCTTCATCAGGGTCATCATAACACAAACTGTTTTTCATGTAGGGAGCTGGCAGGTTTCGGTTAAGTTCGCTGTCTGATCGTTAGCAGCCAAAAGTCTGCACAGCTGTCGGGTACCCTCGTTTTCTGTTTACTTTAATGTACCTCAAATAATTCAACCTTTTTAAGTGCAGCTGAATTGCAAAAAAAGGATATATGCGCCCCTGTGCCAACTCGATTTTGTTTAGTAATCAAGCATAAAAGATTATTCAAGAGCTGCGATGGGGATCATTAACCACATTCTGGTTATTATAAACCTGCAGAGTTACAGATTATGCATCATAGAATATGTTATTCAGTGTCGGTGGAGTCAATACATTTAAAGGCAGATGTGCATCCACTGGAGAATATAAGTGTGCAATGAATGAAAAGGGGGTTTTCATTTCTGCTTATTCAAAAGTACTTTAACAAGTCACTTTTCTTAGTAGGCAATGCTTTAACATAAATTGAAATGAACACGAAATGAAGCCGGTAACAGCGTGTTTGTAATAAATCTGTAGTGTCCTTACCCGAGCTGAGATAACTCTTATGATGTCACAATTGTGCATTCAGGTTTGAGGGAGGGAGAGGGATTCATAACAAACTGATAGTGTTTAAATGATGCAGTGCCTCTTAATTGTGAGCAGATAATAGGGCTGAACCTTTGTGATTAAGTCGATCGTTGAGTCTCATTCCCAACTCCTTTAGACCTTTAAAACTAGTTAGTGTGATGAGAATTATTATCAACGGCCTCTCATCAACATCAGAAAGCAGCACACTGACACGTTTTTAATGACTCAATCTCTTTTATATCAAATAATGAACTAGTTCACACTTTCCCTCACAGTGGCTGCCTGTCAGCAGGTCGGTCCACAGCAGGGAGAGGCTGCTCCTGAAGGTACAAGACCGGGCTGAAGCTAATCCTGGTTTAACTGAGACAAAGGATCAGGACCTGATTAAGCTAACTGAGGGCTCAACACCGGCTAATCTCATTGCAGTCAACTACACCGAGATTTCATTACATTCGCATATAGCTACAAGTTGCTGCTACTGGCTAAAGCTTGTACTTGTCTTAATTCTTCTCCTGAACCACAGACATAGAATAATGTAAGCATCCAAAAAGGAGGCATTAAGGCAGGACAAAGAAAAGAGTTTAAAATGATTAGATCCAAAACTGTGTGACCACAAAGATGTTTGTAAAGTGGCTAAAGTCACATTCATTTCAGTTGTAAACCTAAACCCTCATTTTGCTCTCGATCCTGCTGCAGCACATCCGCAAGGACATGAGAGAAAATCTGAGATTTGGAGGACATACAGATCAGGGCAGTCGGAGAGTTTGTGTGTGTGTGCACAGTGTGTGTGCACAAACAGTATGTATATATGTGTGTGTTGGGGGTGTAAGGCTGTAGCCATGGTGCCAGGCATCCATCCAGAGTGTTTACAAAGTCAACAGCAGATTAGAGTTATTTCACCTTGCTAATACTGAGCTCTGAGCTTTTACTTTTGGACTGGGGACAACCTGGCCTGCCGTGACTTCTGTGAACCCTCTCAGGGTTTTTCCCCTACTTACACTGACTTATCCTAACTGATGGCTTATCCAGTCACTTCCATTATGAACTTTTATATATTGTGATTTCTATAAGATTTACAAAAGGAGGACTATTTTTGTTATCTTTGCGTTAAAAACGCACAATATGTAATTTCTGCACAATCAAAACAAAAGACTAGGTTTGATGTCATCATGAGGTAGTGTGGGATCATGGGAGCTGTTGTCTTCATTGTTAAACAACCGCTGTTGCCAATTAAAATCTATGTGATGTGACTTCGGCAATTAACATTTAGAATAACGCAAGTACAGCTGCTCTGTAGTCTGGTGGTACGGCAGCAGATACTCCTGCAGATCCTTGTCCTGCCAGACAGCAGCAAGGTGAACAGGCTGTCCCTTGTGTAAGCTACTGCTTACATAAGGTAAGTACCCTTTGGGAGGCCCCTCACCTTACTGATGCTCTGATGACTTAATGTTGAACTGTTACATATCATATCTTTAAGTCTCACTTGACTAACTTTATTAAACAATGTACCATCTATACCACCGACGAAAACTTCATGACTTCACATTTAGGCAGCACTGTTGACTGAAGACTAAAAGATTTTCCTGTGCCCTCGCTACATCGCTGACACTTCAGGTGAATGAGAAAACGCTCCGGTGATCCAGTTGGACCAGTCAAATATTGCTCAGCACAGAAATTAAATCAGGTCAAATAGATCTCATCATGGTCGACACATTATCCATGCAGCTGAAGTCTACTCAAATAAAATGACACTCCTCTGCTCTGTTGTAAAGAAGCAGCTGGTCCAGTGAGTGAAATCTTGTTCTTTAAACTTTAAAGAAGAATGAAAAAAAAGGAGATAAAGGTGTATTGAGTGGAATCTGCAAAAAGTTTTTTTAACAATACAGTCTGGCAGAGACAAATATCTGGACGTCTGCGGTGGTGAGCGGACAGTGTTTTGCTCACATATTCTCAGTAAAGCCGTCAATGGAGTTCCAGACTGCAGAGGCCTCGTCACATGATGCCACTCATGTGAGAATCTGCTGTTTTTCTGCTCAGCTGGGCAGACGCAGCATGACGCCAAGATACAGAGACCTCATAGCTGGTGGAGAGTTCGGTTGGAGAGAAACTCTGCTGGTCTCGCTGAACCCACCGTTGTTCCCTAACTGGACTCTTGGCACGACTAGCGTGCCAATGATCAGAGATCAGTGTTGCCCACTAAGCTGTGACGCTGCCCTGCACCTAATCACATTACTCTAGTCCGTGCTGACTCTTAGAGTAGTGTAGTTCACTTCTGTATGCTTTGCCAGGGTAGGAGAATCAGTGCACAGCTGAGCTTTTGCCTCATGTTTACACCAGGAAACGGTTTACACAATTGGGAAAAGATGCTAAGCTAACCGCCTCTTCAGAGATTTTCTTAGTTTTCTAATAAGACAAACAGGGAACCTGTGGAGAATATTTTACATGGCTTCTAGATCTATAGGACCATTTAAAAGGAGAGCATACCGCTTCCCATCTCAGCAAATAGGTTGTTTCCTAGCTGCCAAGCCAGTCACGCAGTCCAGTATCTACAAAGGTCGGGACAAACTACTTTCAGTGATTAAATTTTGACAATCTGTACCATGGATTTTGCTTTTAATTCACATACAAAAACTCAGTTCAGGCTAAAATCCGATTTTATGCTACCCTGGAGTTATTACTGCCCTGTTGCTTTCAATGACATACAATTTTACCACAGGAGAAGGGTGTGCCAGTACTGGGGCTCCGTGTTGCACAGTGGAGATGCAACAAATTCAACAAAAACTGAAGAAACACATCACTTATCAAAAACCGCACGCAGCTACAAAGAGAAAGGAGCTTCAACAGATCAGACTTTTTCATTTGATCCATCTTCTTTAACCATTTCTCAAGATTTTCATTAGATGAATGCTTAAAAAAAAAGCATTAGAAGAAGTTATAGTTAGAGATAATAAACTTACTTGGACAAACATGTACTCCAACTCCCGATTCATCTTGTCTCTGTATCAAGTCTCTAGCTCATGCTGCGAGTCTGCCGGTTTCCTGGATGCCTCCAGCCACACAAGACCAGACCCTGGCTGATTGAGCACCGAGCTCCAGCACTCACTGGTGGATATGAAACCTTCCCATTGTGTCCACGGACACAAACAGCGTTCACCAAACGTCCCCCAAAGTCCCTCGCCCTGCAGCAGATGACTGGCCGTCCCTGCTGTCTATCAACCACTCGGGCTTCCTTTTTCAATCACATGAGTTTTGATGCAGACGGGGAGAAAAACAAGACTTTCCCACAAACCACTGACACGGCTCCAAAAAACAACTGTCTGGCGCATGATGGAGCTGTAAAACTGAATTTTTGTTGCTAAACGCTGGATTGAAGGTGTCCTCTTGTTATAGAGTAGCCCCGTTCATTTATATCCAAACATGAATCAGAATTTCTAAACAAACTACAAGTCTGTGTTGTGTAACAATGACACATTGAATTTACATGAGGACACCAGATGGAAATTGAAACAAACACAATGTTGAAAGAAGATGCTTAATGATCTTAACAGAAAACTGCTGCACCATCACTCTGAACATAATAGTCAGATTCACGATTTTAGCCATAAACATGCATCTGCCCTTGGGTGTGTTTGTCTGCATCGGACGGGACTGCGATGGCTACATGCCAGAGCATATACAACATGACTGCGCAATTACTTTAACCAGGTTATCTCAGTAATCTAATGCACATGCTCTGAATTACAGCTGGGGAGAAATAAATAAACCACTGACATTAGATCATGTAAATCTCACCACCAGATGCAGTTGAGGTGTCACCTATAGCACACAAAGCACCAAACTATGATGCTAAAATATGAAATGTTTACCATGTTCAACACATTTGTTTAGAGCGTTAGCATGCTAACATTTGCTAACTTGCACTCAACACAGCGTGAGTGCAGCTGAGGCTCTTGTGAAAGTCAGTAACATAGGAGGCATTTAGTCGTAAACCAAAGTGTCGGAGAAAAAACATTTTTTTCCTCCAATACAACCCACTGTTGCCGTGCTCTGTGGGTTAAAATAGCAAAGCATGCTGTGCTTTTGAAAACACCCCAACAAGTGATGTAACAGCAGGTGTTTTCCTTTCCATCAGCTGCTCGTGACATCACTGGCTCCCTCTCATCAGGAGTGATGTGTGACCTCATGTGCAACATGCTCGAAATTTTCAGCCCTGCTGCAAGTTTTCTGACCCATATGATCCGGCCCTGACTCACCGTGAAGTCCCACATCCCTGCACCACATACAGCTGTTACAACTTAGCACCCTGTCAGTGTGACTAGAACATTAAGAGGTGGGACGATTACTGAAGAATCATACTGACGCAGAGGTGAATCTCTCTTTTGCTACAAGCATTTTATATGTGGAAAAATTACCTTTTGCTAGCAGTTTGGCATATGAATAACAGCACATTAGTTAGCACCACATACTGCAACAAAAACACAGTATACAGTGTAGGAATGATTCCTGCTTTATGCTTTCAAAACTGTTACTTTTCCTCATCAGTTAAAATCAGTTAAAAATATTAATGCAATGAAGGCAACTATCTTGAAATATAATGAGATACCTATACCTGTACTATAATACTGTCAGACAAGAAATCATTATAGTCATTTCTTGTAATTCAACCTGGCAAGCAGAGCTCATTAGTGTCTGATGGGCGTCCACACCAGGAAGGATAACTATAATAACATCTGTAACAATAACAACGTGAGCATCTACGCTGATCAGTGATAACACTCTTCAAATGGTGGCGGTAACTGTCGGCAGCTTTGGAAAATGGATCTTGAGGACCTGTTACTGCTTTATATTGCACAGAGGAACAAACAAAAGAAAGCAGAAGAATATGGGGTTATGAAATTCTTCAAAGATGAGAGGAGTGAGGAGAATCACACTGTTAAGAGACAAACTGCATTCATATTTCTGTGTGAGTCAACATCAAATATCATGGCGATCGTTCAAGACGACACCAGTAAGGACAAAACAAACTCCAGGGGGGTCCCATCAGTGTCGAAGACCATTTCGCAGAATGTCTCGGATAAAATTATGTTTTTAATGTGTAGTTTGCAGCTAAATATTAGGTTGTATAAGCATTTAATAAGTTGTTTACATAACCGAGACTGACTTACTAGAGTAGGCCATCTGAAAAGTGTTATCTATCAATTAGTTTACATAAAATAAGTAGGATTAATAGGCTCTGTAAATTCAAATGGATTCTGATTGGCTGTTAGTTTCTACCGTTAATGAAATCGCTCTGAAAGTGACCCCAAAAATACAATTTGCCACTGTCGTTGTCATTGTTGTTGTGGATGGTGGAGCTGTGGCGTTGACTCCACCGTCCACTTGAGTTAGAATGATTTTTAAACCGACATATTTGCAGTTATTGTTATCAGCCCTTTACTGCCAGCTCCTGCAGAGGACTGACAGCCGACCACGTCGAGCTCAACTCGCAGACAAATCAAGGCTGTCTGAACTGCAGTCGGAGGCAACACATCTTTATATGACCATACAAATCGATACCGAGTCTAGTAGCTCTAAAAATAAAGTATATGCACTCGTTGTGTGTCGAATAGCTTTTCCATCTCTGAGTCATCTAATGGAGCATCGTCTCACTTCATCCTCCTGCTCTCTGCTTTCAGTTACACAGCACTGTTTCATTCACCTCTGGCTAGTTGTGATCCTGATTAGATTTAGGCTCAGGGAGACAAAACAAACTGAATTAAATCGTTCAAAAAAAAAAAGAGCTGATTTGTCTTCCTGATTGATGTTTACACCTGCTTGATTCATCCCTTTCCTCCTGCCTACAAAATCTGCCTTCAACTCTGAATCCCCTCTCTTCATACTGGCGGTCAGGTCAGACAGGAGCCAAACGTAGACTGGAGCAGAATTTGATGCTGTGTGTGTGTGTGTGTGTGTGTGTGTGTGCACGATAACCACGCAGCTCAGACCCGCTCAATAAGCTTCTATAAGGCTGACTCATACACACAAAGGGCAGAGTGTTTTCCAGCCCTGTGTTGGAAAAGGAAATCACAGAGAGGGGTTTGACATCAGAGGTTGACTTTTTAAAAAACAGACAGAACCATTCAATGTAGAAACTAACTTTGTGTTTCCAGGCCACACTGACGCACACAGTTCCCCCCTGTTCCTTTTTCAATTTAAAAGCATTTTAAATCTAAACAAGATTCTTCTGAAATATAAGACTGACAAATTGATGGGTGGCTACAAGCCAAAATGCTGCTGGTGGAGGAAACAGATTTAGCAGCCTCAGCCAAAATCTACTCACATTTTGTTCAGAGGCTGGTTGTAATTTCACACCCAGGTGCTCTTAAGCAAAACCCAACAAATAACATCTCTTCTTAAAGAGAGCAAAAGCAAGCAGCAACCCTTATTTCTCTTAAATTTGAAATGCAACACACTGCATGTCAGACAGATTATGTTTGATGAGGTTTCAAAGCCAATTTCATAAATTAGAAAGACAGATTTTCTGTAGCCAAAATTTAACGTGTTTCTTGGGAGAATATCCTGAAAATTAAAAGGCATTTTGCAGGAAACTGAACGCACAACTAGGACATTTAATTAAGAAGAAATTATAGCACCCAGCTAGAAACACATAAATATTTATGTTTTTTAAATTCCCAATGAAGTTTATTGTTTCAGTGCCCTGATGTCATTTAAGACAATAGAGGTCGTTGTGAAATAGGTCAACTGTAAAATATCCTGCCTACGTCACATATCTTTGTTAAAAGTGTTCACCATATTTGAAGGATCAGTACAAAAATGTGTGTATATTTGATATTCGCCTCTATAGATGTCAGGAGGTTTTTCTCCTGAATAACAGCATCGGCCTCAAAAATCGAGTATCGCTTGGCTCTCTTGTGTACAGCTCCAGTACACTTCACAGTAAATCAATTAAATGTCAGACAGTAAAAAATATGATATCACAAGTTCCCAAAATCTAAGATGATGTCCTCAAATTACAAGCAATTTTCTGTTGATCAATTAGAAAAAAAAAAATGTTTCAGCACTAAAAGCAGCACTTCTGTTTGCTTTCCTTCAAGATCCCAGGTCTAAAAGAGCAGCGTCCCAGGAGCCGGCACAGCCAAACACTTGAGCAGAGCGTCCATTTGCTGACACAGGGTTCAAATCTGTGTCACCTGGTTCAGAGACACGTCTGTGACCACTTGTCTACACTGATCTGAACCACTTCGGACAAAAGAGGCTGGAAGAAAAAAAACATCTGTCAACATGTGACGTACAGCTGATAGCGGAGTGACTGAAAACACCATTTGGAATTTAAAAAGGAATTTCAATCACACACACAAACACACACTGTCACGTTTCCCCTCCAACACAACCTTATTCAAGCTTTCAAAGTAGGGGGATGGGTGACTCATTTCTTTCACCCTCCCTCCCTCACACACACGCACACACACACACACACACACACTCTCCACTTTCTTAACATTTGCAATCACAGAAACACAGCAGCAGCAGCATCACTTATGACCTTGTGAGTCTTGAGTGTACCAGGCCTCCCAGGCTGCAGTGTCACATTGTCTCCAGTGAGCATTTGTGGACATAAAAAAACAACACTGAGGCTTCAGGGCCTCCACCAGTCCTCACATCCTGGATGCTAAAGGATGCTAAAACTGTCCGGATGCGGATCTCATCGCAGCATCTCTCGGCGGTACCCAGCCTTGCAGGACTCGGGCTCACACATCCCAAAACAACCGGCTCTATGAGCCTGAGTCACGCACATCGTCACAAATACACCACCACAAGGACATTTAGGTGCTCAGCTTTGAGCTGAGGCCAAATATTGTTGTTTAAAAACGGTATTTAAAAAAAAAAAAAAAAAAGCAGAGCCTCCATGATGGCTGGCACCGCCTTTGCATCATCCCAGCCCCCCTCTAGCCTCCAGATGTCAAACAAGAAGGCCCGGGAGGACAAGATAATCCTGTTTTCGTGAACACACAAGCTGACAAAATGACAACAAAAACGATAATAATGGAGGCTGATTTTGAGATGATGCGTGAGAAAAAAAAAAGGATGAGTGCTGTAAGAACAGCAAACTGACTCTCCGCAGCATCTTATCGTCAGCTGCACCCATTTCAGCGCTTACATCTATATTTAAACACCCGAACGCCTCCTGCTGCGAGCCAAAACAACACGTTTTAACCCGCTTTCAGCATCATTTTCATTCATTTCAAACCAAAACAAGACTTGCTTGCTTGAAAAAAACGCATTTCTACACAGCGAAGACCGAGCTGTCAGCGTGTTTTTCGGTGAGAGCCCCCTAAATATTTGAAGGTGTTTAACGTTAGCATGACGCTGAACCTGCGACCCCAACGGTTATTTTAGCCGACATGCTAGCAGGCAGCTCATAAACATACATATACACTTGTCTTACCTTTGTGTACAGCTCCGACGCTGCCATGACGGTCACTCGCTATGTCCTTTCTCCAATCTGGGCTAAAACTCCGGCAGGTCTCCTGGCTGCATGAGACCCGGTGTGTGTTTTCATGAAGCGGAGGAAGAAGAGGAGGAGGAGGAGGAAATCCTTTTGTCGCTGCGAGGCTTCAAGATGAAGATGTGCCTCTTATCGCCATGATAACCTGGGAAGCTCGGGGCTGCTGCTGCTGCTGCTGCTGCTGCTGAGGTTTCGGCGTCTCACTTTGCATTCTGGGTATGATGGGTGAAATGATTCAGCCAAAACGAGCGGGCTGCGGCCGCGTGGGAAACTGCGCCCCCCTCCGGTCGAGACATGAAAACACACCAACAAACAAGCGAAGCTGCTTCTTCTTCTTCTCTGACGTACATAAATATAGGATGAATAAAATGGGACTTAAATAAACAACACTGCTGCTCTCTTCTCTTTTTTTAAAAATAAAAATGAAACAGTTTTATGTTAAAATTTAACATTTTCAGCTTTATTTAAATAAAAAAAAAACATTATTTTTCTCATATGCTGTTGCTGCCTCTACACGTTATTTTTTTTTAACGCGGGTTATTTTTATCTGACACATCTAGTTTTACTTCACTGACGTCACGTTTTACGTCACGAGTGCGCCGGAAACAGTTGTAAGAGAAGAGAAGCATCTGTAAAACGTTGGATAAATTATTTTTTTCATGTCACTACCCCTGTTAAATGACTCGTTTCACTGTCATATTTTGAGCCATTCATACCATTAACAGTTGGAAGAAGAGTCTATTAAATTATTTTTTTATCCCCATTCAAGTTAGCCGGACACTAAACCAGCTAGCCTATTTTCATAGCGTAGATGCAACCATTTTTTATTTAGTAACTACTAAGTGTTATAATTAATGTCTGACATCACACAGGCGAAACTGGATCACTGGGAAGCTGTGAGGTCCAAAAATACACCTGAAATAGTTGATTCCTGAAATCTTCGAGGTTAAAGCCACTTTAACAAGCAGGATGTAGCCAATTGGAAGCAGAGTGGGTGTCATGCCAAGCAAGGTAGTGTGATCTAAAATAACGCCCACTAAAGCTGTAGCAACTGTATGTCTCCTGACTCACTGGAGAGTATATATTTTATAATAAACATATAAAAATATATATTTATATAACACCTGTTACATACTGACACACATAAGTCACGGAAGCCAATGCTCGACTGCAAACCAGGTGTTTCAGGCAGTGCAGGAGCAGTGTTTTCTGTGGCATGGGCTTTGGGCTTTTTCACTTTGCAGACCTTTTACATGCACAAAAATGCTATAATAACACAATAAAGGAAAGGTAAAACCCCAACAAGCATGATAGGAACTCTTTAAAATAACAGCTTCAAAATCATTTTAATATTACAGTAGCCGTGTTTCCATAAATCATTTTTATGGGCATTTTGAAGAATATCGCATTGGAATTTTTTTTGCCTGGCAAAATTCGAAAAACGCAAACAGAAAGTTTGTATGTTTGCTTGAAATGGTTTCTGTCTTTTGCGAATCAGAGTCAATGTGCAAAATGTTCATTATCCTCAACACTAATAAAATAATAATTGTAGCAGGACACAAGGACTTTAAATGTTATTTTTGGTTTTTAAACACTTGTTTAAAATAAATTGACCATGTAACTTGTACATTTTTTAACTGATTTTGTTCTGTTCTTTTATATTCTGTTCAAAAATATGATGAAAGAAGACATAATCGTCATGAAAGTAAAATATTAATGACTTTTTTTTTCTTAGTCTTCACAATGAAAACCTTAAATAATTGAAAGGACAACCATTGATGCTGTAATATTTTTTGTTTTTCCTTTAGCATCATGGTGTCAGTATGAATCACACACTGCAGTTGTAAATATACTGTTTTGCGTGGCCATTTTTTTTTATGGCTCTCTGAAGGAATATTGTTGCAAATGCTAGATTATATTAAATAAAATAATCTGTCACCTTCAATAGTGGCTCCTTTAAATCATAATCATCTTTGTTTACACTGTTTAAGGGTGTTTTTTTTTGTTGTTTTTTTTAATATTTGATCTGTTGGTGCAAGTAATAGGGTTTAGCTATAAAGGGAAAATATAAAATCCTAAAATGACACTGACTGCAGTGCTGGATTACCTTTGAACAGGTCCAGATTTTTAAGCAACCTTCTGTTAACTGATTGCTACAAAAACTGGTCAATTTACAACAAAATGGAATAGAAAAAAAAATCAACATTGTTTTACACTAACCGTATGGGAACATTTACCCTCAACCACATGGAATAAAGCCAAATTAAGATGAACAAGTACCATTTCCTCATCCAGGTGATTTTTGATGAGACAATATTTAAAAGCCATCCTGTGCATTGATTTGGCAATTGAAAGCACCTTAAACATACATTATGTCCCCAACAACAAAGTCAACATAGGACACATGACACAGCAATTAAACATTTGTGCAAAACTATTTTATTTACAAAACAAAATGGCACAAAGTGACAGCAGGGCAGCCATATACATGCACAGCTGAGGCGGATGTAGTGCTAGCTTAGATTTACCACATCGCAGGTAAACGTCATCCAGTCAGTAAGGACCCTGGAAAAGCACTTTACAGGGCCATGGACATTTTTAAGATGAAACTACTTATGCATATAGAAGTTTTGTTTTTTTTCATGTCTGAATACAATTCATAACACAATTTGTTCCCAGTGCCAAGAGCTGTCCCCAGTACATTGTTTAACCACGAATTTAGTCTACTCACACAGCGCACAGGACACAGAGACTGGTCCCTACTGAAAGGAATTTAGCTTTCAGGTCCCACACACTACTTTAACTCTCTTTGAGCACTGATGATTCATTCATGGCAACTTGGAACTAGAAGCTTTGGCCTGAGGAGAGTGACTGTGTCGTCGTCTGAAGCTGAAACACATGGCACACACCACAGATACAGTGCAAACCTTCAACAATCGAACTGAAGCAACAACGCTGCCACCTCCTCTTTCACAAGTAGAATGTTTCCTAGTTTCAAGGAGCCTTGAACGCACCATCTACCCAGTGCTGTTCAGCATCTGTGTCTGTGCTCAGTGCACCTTGATGAATTAAAGTGGAGCTCGGTGAGGTTCACCTTTGGGAGCCCTGCGTCACACATGCACTTCCATATGACACTCTGGCGTTCACCATGTGGTCCTTAAGTACGCCCTCCCCCCCGCCTATGATTCACAATCAAAATGTTAATTAAATTGAGCTCAGCCTCTGGATTATTATATTCAGTGAATCACTCAAGCATATTGACAGCATAATTTAGAATAAGGACATAAAGTGAATGATACAAATCAGATGTAAAATGCTTTAAAAGGCTGACGTCTGCCCCTGTGCCAAACAAAAGGAAATATATATATATACACACTTCCAAACTGAGGGGTCCTGATGACCATACTAAAGCCCTCCAACCATGCTGCTCGCCCCATCTCTTCAGCCAGTAAACACCATAGTTATCAGTCGTCCAGTGGCGTCACATTCCGCTCATCACACTCACGATTGGATGTCCTGTCTTTCAACGTATCTTACATGGAGGTAATGAGAAAATAAAAAGAAACATTGAAATGTAAGAGGACAATGACAGAAGGATAGTCAGTTTGGGAAAGTAGCGAGGGACAAAAACAAGCATAGGAGGTAGTCGAGACAAAGCTAGATGGGTTGGAAACAAAAATAAACAGGAATTTGAGGGTACCAGCTCGCCAGTTTGCTGGATGCTAGCTCTGGGTTCCTGATGGGAGGGGTCAGGGGACAGGTGGTATTGTGAGGGGTGGGAGAGGTAATGTTACAGCTCTGAGACTTGAGTGGAGAGGGGTTAGGGGGCTGGGAGGTGGTGCAGGGGCTTTTGAGGCTGTGTGTGCATCAGCCTGCCAGTTTACTGGCCACCAGAGAGGGTTTCCTCTGGGGCAGGTCCTGGGGGGTGGGGATATGGTCGCCTGTGATCTCGGTCTTCTCTGGTGCGGCTGTCGGCAGCTGCTTGTTCTTGATCTTCGCTTTGGCCATGTTGTAGTCGCCAGAGTCAAAGTACTTTTGCTGTAGGGAGACATAAGGTTAAAATTTTAAAAATGTGAACTATTAAAAATGAAAAGAATTCTAACCTGCAGATAATGCAAGCTCCCAAATTAGTGAAGATTTGGTTTTATATATATTTCAATTACACTGCAAGGAGAAATAACAGCATATCAGTATGAACCATATATTAGTCTGCTAATGATAATAGAATAATAATAGTACTAATCTTCAGACTTACCCAGTTTATATAAATTAGATGGTAAAGAGAGCAAATGCCACAAACTGTGATCTTGTTAAAAGGCACCCTGTGGACTTTGACCGCTTTTAGTGCTGTGGAGCAGTGATTTATGAGAGGATCCACATTATGGTTGTATTGTATACAAAAAAGGACATAGGTACAAATTTGGGCTGCAATTAACAATTATTTTCATTATCGATTAATTAGTAGATTATTTTCACAATTAATGATTAGTTATTTAGTCTGTAAAATGACCAGAAATGTGAACAATGCTTGCAGAGCCCATAAGTAATGTTTTAAAATTGATTATTTTGTCCAACCCACAGTCCAAAGGGACTCTTCCTTTATGGTTATAAATGACAAAGCAAAGCACAACATCCTTATATTTATGAGGCTGGAACCAATCTGCTGATCCACATTTGGTGGAGGCAACTCACCCACAAATGAAGAAACATGCCAACAAAGCAGTGAAAAGGAAGGCTGCTGGTAAGTTACCATGAATGTGAACACATCACGATATAAAGCAGATTTTTAAATAGATCTGAGAAAATATTACAAGAGTGGAAATGCATTCAACATGTCACACCTCAGAAGAAACACACTATGCATTCAGGTGGGAACAATGTAAAAAAAACTTGTTTGTTTAGAAGAAAGCTCCACACATGTAAGCTGCAGAATTTGGGCAGGCAAAATGATTACTTGTACTTAGGATTTGAACAAATAATTGTTATCTTCTTGCTTATCAAATGTTGTTATAACTTATCTAGAAAACTACAAAATGTCACAACGTCTGTTAAACGTCCAACACAAGCTACAAAATTGCTTATTCTAGTCTAACCAAACCTAAAATTATCGTAGAAATAATGATGGAATATGAGAAAAGTATGCTGATGTTTGGTTTGGTATGTTTGTTTTACCTGACAAATGGCCTAACTCATATCCTTTGAGTCAAATATTTCCATTTGGACAAATTCTTTCAGTACCCACAAGTGTAAAGAAAATAATCTGTTCAGCTGAGGAAGTTTCTTAATTAGTTAATTACAAATCAATTAATTACTCAACAGAAGTGTCTAATAATAATGTCAGGTGCATAACACAAGTTATTACTTGAACCTAAAGTGATATGAGCAAGTTTTTGCCGGTATTTTTACTGAACAGATGATATGTTCTTCATCACAACAACCCACTAGATCTCCATAAATGATGTAATCATTCCAGTATCTCAACATCATAAGTCATGGCACAATATAAGGAGACAGTTTGATTAAACATTCAGTTGCAGATTTATGGGAGGCACACCTACCTGCCAGACTAAAATACCCTCCCTGCAATAAATCCCACATTCATGAAGTTCATGTTTAATGGACACTGTTGAGAGGTGTTTACATAACGTCATAGTCATTTTCAAGGCTGCAGTTTTAAAGTGGTGTGATACTGAAATGTGTTTCTGAAATGTAGTCTTCTCTCACTGATATAAGCCTAGTATGGACCTTGAGATGGTATTATTTTGTGCATTAGCATAAAAACGACAGCGGGTTCAGAGACTGTCTTTTGAGTGAACTCTGTACTTTTCACAATTAAACACAAGGGATAACTCACCCCCTTCTGGAGGCGTTTGCGGAGCAGATCAGAGCCCCCGGGCTTGTTCCCTAAATTTGGGTATCTGGCCTTCAGTTTGGCCTCCTCCGCCTTCTCAGGACTGATCACCTTGTCCTGAACATCCTGAAAACGAGCAGAAGCGTGAGGCATTGAGATGAGTGGGAGACAATTTGTTTAGAAGCCACATAGTTATTGCACAACCACAAGAGAGGTGTACATTCACCAGCTGCCTCCAGGCTCCCACTTGAGTCATCTGATGGCATCGTGGTAATACATTAGATAATCTGACCGTCCATTAGAGCTTGTTACCGTAAGCACACGTTTATTAAAGCCAAGCATTAAACATTTCTGAATAAGATCTATGGAAAAACCTCAGCACAACACAATATTAGCACAGAAGCATGTGTATATCCACCTGCCTGGTAGTGTTGATGTTACAGTAATGTTACAGGTTCAAATCACAGCTACTGCGGTTTATTGAGATCCATATTAACATCCGGCTTAAAGGTAATACTGTCTAGTGTTTGCTCGACAGCACCATCTCAAAGCAGACACTAAAGAGCTAACCCACACTTGGTTCAATGGGTATGGTTTATACGCTAAATGTAACATGTTATGTACAATAAATGCGTTGCAAGATAACCACCAGCTTGATGCTAGTCCCAGCTGGCGCGGTTTGGCTAGGTAGCACTTAGCAAACACTGCGGTAGCTAAAGTGGAATTTAAGATAACGTTGCTGTGACTGGGCTTGAAGCCAGAGAACAGCAGGCTGCTAGCTCTAGATAAGCTAGCGTTAGCAGCTGAGCTAACTGTTACCAATTCGCCAGTGTGTGTGAATGTCATGACAGCTAGCCTGGCGAGCTGCAAACATTAGCTAGCGGCGGCGTTACCTCTGACATTCACACCAACCGTCCGAAACACTCGCTCCATTAGCAACCGAGACGACAGACCAGCTAACCGGTCACACAGTGTCGTTACAAGGATTGGTAAATAATATTAACTACCGTGACAAGGGCTTTGTAGCTGGCTTTGGTTGATATGTCAACAATAACGAGCGCGGGGTGAAGAAGCTAAGCTAACAGCATTAGCTTTGCCGAAGTCAATGGTGCTACTGTTTCTGCTAAAACGCTAATCCGCCGCACAGTTACCTTCTCGTCCACTGTTGTCTCCTCGGCCGTCTGCGTCTCTTCGTTATCCCCCGACATGTCTATATTACCGTGATCTCAGACACGAGATTGCTCACTAGTTGGACAAGTGATCCACAAATCCCCCCTGCTCTGACTTTCCGTACCCATACGAGTCCTGCCGAGCGCGCAATCCCGCACAAGAAATACTACGTCACATGCGGAGACACCACGCGCGCTCACGTTCTGGCACTCCCGCCGCGCGCGCGCATCCAGAGCCGGGATCCGATTTACATTGCGTAACGCGCCGATCAGCTGTTAGACCCATGTGTTGCGACACAAATCCAGATTTTGGTGGAATAATCCTCAGATCTGGAGGATGACGATGGCTGCTGCACTGATTAACACGGCGCAGCTCATTTCAGAAGTTCTCACACGACGTGTTTTTTATTCTTTGTTCTGTGGCAGAGGCTGAAATGTGGGGTCAGTCTGCTCACACTGTGAAATATTGTCAAATAAATAATAAAATAGTGCGCATGCAGATGCGGTGAGGCTGTGCAGATGCAGTGGCTGCCATATTGAATGACCATCGCCTCCAGTATATCTGCAGCTTTGCGTGACAGCAGTGGGCTAAGACTGCCTTCATCATGGCTGTGTGGTCTTCCAGGTGTTACAACCTGTAGTCAGTGTGAAGTTACAGACAACAGCTGACTTCAACCTGCATCATCAAGATTTAACACATAGTTTTGGGGGATGCAGTTTTGTCTAGCAATAATATACTCTCAATTTATACTTAATGTTTTAGACAAACATTTCATTTCTTCATTTGATCATCAAATATGTCAATATGATGATCTATTGTAAAAAAAAAAATTGTGTTATCTTAACCAAAATAACATTTGCTATGATGAATGTGTGTAATGTGTTGGCCAGTCCACAGATATGAGGTGTAAGACCACAGGTTGCATCCGTGTTTTAACTGTGGTTATAAAAAGCCAAAAAAAACAAAAAAACAAAAACGGTGGTGGTGACTTTATTTGAGACTTAACTGGAGATATCACTTTTAGATGAACCATTCTGTTCCCTTTTTAAAGTTCACTTTGTTACCAATTCTAGCATTTTCATTCCCATAAGACAGTTGTGTTTCAGTGTGGATATTTGTTTTTATTACATGCCAAAGATGGAAGAAACAGAATTGAGTTGACCGATGTGTAAGATTAACTTTGCATTAAGAAATGTTATCTCAGTAGAAGTAATCACAAGACGGACAGTTTATATCGGTTATGTATTATTCCCCAAAACTCGCAGCTTTATTATAGTTGTTGGTTTTGTAATCACAAAATCTTCTGGTCATATTTGCCACTCTTCCATATGGGGAAAGCATCATCTACTCTCCAAGTACAGCCAAATTATATAAGAACACTTATAATTCCTTTCAACAATACATTCATTTTTTAATACGCTTACACATGCTTGTGTATTCTGAGGTGCCTTTAGTGCTACATTTGTATTAAAAAAACAATGTATTAAGAAGAATACTGAATGTGGTTCTCAGTGGGCGTGTTTATAGTGCATTTTTCTCTATATTTAGAATATAGTGACAGAATATATTGTTCCAATGTTTGAACAGAGGACATGAACAGAATATCTGTGAGCTGTTATCAACCCTGCCACACATGAAGAGCATGGAAAATTAACATTTTCTTCTTGTGTTCAGAGAAAAGGTGTGACATTTTGGATACTTCCTCTCTGAATAGCAGCACAACTCACTTGTGGTTTGCTCCTTTCATTTCCTCCCCAGCGTGCGACTGTGTGCAGACGTAGTGTCAGAACAGGAAACATGTCGGGACAAATAATAACACAAAGAGACAGAGGCAGCTTTCAAGATTGCTTTAGAAGATATATAGATATATTTTTTTCTTCAGATTTGAATATTAATGTCAAAAATACATACTATGATATACAGTTTGCACTACATCATCTTAGCATGACAGACGTCACAAGTAGTAACTGAAATATTAATTTAAATATTAAATAAACTGATGGTTAAGTAAACTGAAAGTGAATGTGTAAACACTAAACTAAGGTTACTCTTCCTATTGCAACACTTCCAATAAAGTGGTTCTGTAACAGTACAAAAGTATTAGAATATTACTATTTTCTGTTTCATTTCCAGTTAGAATGAGAAAAAAATAATCCACAGTGCACTTCTGATGTTCTGCTGTGATGCTTTGAGTTGAATCGAGCTTGATTGCTTGTTCGACTTCTTTAGTGGTCCGTGGTATGAGGGTTTGTCTTCGTTTTCTTTTGGACGAGGGGGATGGTGTTTCACCGCAGTCTGCCTCCTGCTTCCTCTTCCATACGCACTCCCTCTGCTCCGAGCTCAGGAATCACAGGGTCAAAAAGCCGAGTTCACTTTCAGTTCAATCAATCTAATCTTCAAGGATTTAAAACATTTTTTTATTTTTTACCATTAAAAGGGCCTTTTTATTGCATTTATAATTGAACTAATTGAGATTGAACACGTATTCATTATGTCAAGTAGAGGTCCAATTAACATTTTGATCTGAGTAATCAGAGTAAAGTAGGCTAAACTCTGCTGAAATTATTCAAGTGTCTAACTGCTTCTGTAGACAATCACTGGTCTCTACTCTCCTGCCAGACGCTGGAGGGGATACACACAACAGCAGGAAAAACAAATACTTCTCATATCTGGTAAGGCCTTCTTAACCAGGAGAACAGGATCTGAAACATGCTCAATAACTGTAACCTTTGACCCAGACTCTCTGATCCAAGGTCGTGCACTTAACAGAGAACAAGGTTTCATTTCTGACGAGTCTCCCAGCCTCTTAGCCCCCCGCCCTTGTCAGTTCTGGGTGACAGAGGGGATGAAACTGAAGATTTTGGGCACAGGCCAGGTGAGTCTTGTTCACTGCTGTCCTCAAATCGCTTCTCATCTCGCCATGGGCTGAGTAAAAGTCTATCGCTGGCATCGAGGTGTGACTGAAGCTTCGGTAGTGGAGGCCGGAGGGAGTCGGGCCTCAGCAGCGGGGAGAGAATGGCGGGTCAATGGGGGACTCTGTGAAGGACTGGAGCTCGTAGGCAGCACCGCTGTCTACCTCCATGGACTTCCTGGAAAACAGCAGACGGATGTCCCTATGGAGGTAGATCTTCCCAGACTTAGAACTCTGGAACCTGGTCGGGATTGGGAGAAGAGAATGGCAGCAAGACTTAGTAGAGGAGGGGCAAACATCACCGCTACTGTAAATATTTCAAGTTGTTTTAGCCAACAGCCAACTCACCTCAGATGAACGAGGTAGCGCAAGGTGCGTCCATGGCCGAGGGCCTTCCTGCTGGTCTGATTGTTTGGGTCACGGCGGACGGGAACAGAGAAGGTCCTCTGGCGAAGGAAGGTCTGGTGTCCAGCTGGCATGGCTCGTAGGTCGTACATCACAACAAACATCTTCACCACCGTCTTGTTCGGGTTGAATAAGGTCTGAGTGGGAAAACCATGGGAGGATTTAGACAGGTTTCTAACTCTTTGTAACCTGAACTCACTGATCTACACACATAACAGAACATTACATGCTGTGAAAGATACATAAATAAACATCACACATTACATATCATCATAATTATGTAATTACAGTGTAAACAGCTAAATGAATTCAGAAGTATCAGCATCATAAATAAATAAAAACATGCCCTTTAATCTGTATGTTACATGATGAAAGGCCACTAGGGGTCTCCCTTTCCCTTTTGTTACTTGGTGTAATTTGCTCTTTGTTCTCAGCCATGTGTGCACCATGATGCAGATTTCTCACAGAAATACATAGTTTCTATGTTTGTCCTCACCACTTGAATGGTTCCTGATGGAGGTACACGGTAGCCCCTTTTCCCCAGGGACTCCAGGTTTATCACACCCTGAGGAAACACATTGAGAAGAAGGATTCAGATTATTTCACTCAAGTAAAAGCAGCAGTGCAACAGTGTCAAAACACTTTGTTACAAGTAAAAGTCTTGCATTCAAAATCCTACTTGAGTAAAAGTAATGGCATCAAAATATACTTAAATTACCTAAAGTACTAATTATGCAGAATCACATTTCAGAATCACGTTCAGGATTTTATATTATTTGATTCTTATTAATTATTTACTTTGATGATTCAGCTGGTGGAGCTCATTTTAACTACTTTATATATTGCTTGGAAGCTTAATTAAAATAATATAGCATCATTTATTAGTCTATAACAATATATATTATAATAAGGCGTAAGTAACTAAGTAACTAGTGACCTAACCTTTAAAATAAATATAGTTGAGTAAAAAGTGCCATTTTTGCCTCCAAACTACAGTCGAGCAAAAGCAGCTTAACATGGAAATACTCATGTAAATTACACTGCATCAAAACTGTACTTAAGTACAGCACTTGAGTAAATGTACTTAATTACAATCCACTACTGCAAAGAGGCATACATAAGTAATCCACAGCAGCTCCCACACACTTTTTTTTGGTCTTTATGGCTTTATTGATAGGACAGACAGGTGACAGGAAATGGGATTAGAGAGGAGGCGGACGACATGCAGCAAGGGCCCACAGGTGGACCTGAACCCTGATCCACTGAGGACAAAGCCTCTGTACATGGGACGCTGCTCTACCAACTGAGGCACACACATTTGAGGTCAGTTTTCATTTAAGGCTCAGTCATTCAGCCTGGAAACACAAAACTGAATTATTGATTGACTGACTGGGGAGCGGGGGAGTAATCTCACCATATATGGTGAAGGAGCGTTGTCATCGGAGACACTGTAGAACGACACCTCCACAGGTAAGGTCAGGTGACTGGGGCAGAACGACCCGCTGGCTCCAACCTCTGCTGTGAAACCGTCCACTAGCCCTAAAGGCTCCAGGCGGTAGTTCAGCACACACTCCTGAAAAAAAAAATATTTCCATTATTTTTCTCACATATGAGACACCGTTGAGTTCAGCTTCGATTTTATCATCCAGGACAGAAACTCAATGTTCTAACCACTGAGGGAAGTATTAGGGAATCCTTTGAAAAAGGAAAACACGAAGTTAGCCATCAAACGGTACAGGCTGCTAGATAATGGTTAGCCCAGATTTTCACTTTAAAGAAGTCTGGCAGCTGAATCAATTCCCTTTGTGAGCATTCTGTTTCATTTGAATTATTTAGGGATGAAAACTGGCATGAGTGAAAGTACACTCTTCTCAAAAAGTGCTGGATGAAAAAGAGATGATTCTGAGTCTGTGTGTGTGTGTGTGTGTGTGTGTGTGTGTGTGTGTATGTCTGTGTGTGTCTTATACCTCAAAGTTTCCCAGCAGACTGAGACTGGCAGGTGGAGCGCTGGCACTGAACAGCTGCTGTGACTCATCCGTGTACCCCTCTCTCTTCGGACACACCCTAAAGGGTTAAAACACACACACACAACACACACTTGAGCAACTTGTTTTAAATGAGTGGGGTGTGAAAGGGCATCTTAAGAATTTGACATGACAAGCGTTCCTGGTATGTCTGAATAGACCTGTTAGGGTGAGATAAAAGACTGAAACTTATTGTGTGTAAACAAAAAGGTATTTTCGCCAGAGACGGAGCAGAAAAACCTAATTTTTGTCCACATACAAAGTAATTCAGTCACGTACATTATTTTAATCAGGCAAATCCTTAAGCATAAAGAAGGGAAATCCTACATTGAAGCATGACAGTGGCTTTTACCAGCCGCAGCCAAACTGACCAGAACTCATCCGCTGGCTGAACTGAACTTTCCACCCTGAAGGTCAAACTCTTGAAACATCTGCTTTATCAAAGGCAGCTTCCACCCACATCTGCTGTGTGTGGGCAGTGGCACGAAGCTCTGTGTGTGTTCAGTTCTGTCTGCCATTTTGAGCAGAATGTGTGTGATTCTAGATGCAGTCACAGTACAGCGGAGCTTCAGCAGGTGGCAGCGTGAGAGGAACAGTCAGCAGAACAGGGCTGACCTAACCTTACCACTGAGAACAACGCTCTTATTGTCTCATCTCACAACACACGGACAATACTTCTAAAACCTATTGCTGATCTGAGGCTATGTCAGCGTGTTTGGGTTTAAATATGGCCGCTATAGCAAGTCGCCTATATAGATTCCCCTACACTAGTCCTTTGACTTTGAATAGCTCGATTAATACTGGTGTTAGAAACTTTAAACACAATAAAACAATATCAAAACCAGACTTTGTCTTGCTGGCACTCGCACATAGTAACAGCTGAAATGTTGCAAAGTGAGAAAACAACTAAGTTTGATGATACAAAGTATGAGTAACTTGATCCAGATGGTACTATAATAAACAGATGATGTGGGAGGCAACTGTAAATCCCAAAAAATGCTTGTTCTTTTTACTGCTATTAAGACTGCAGTAGATCTGTAAAAGAGTCCTGACCACCTTATCTTTGTGGGCAAACTGAGTCAGAATCTGGTAACTACAGCAACAAAGATCCCAGGTGAGAAAATGTGTACCTTTTCCCAGAGGCCCAAGGCAAACCCTTACAGCCAACCAGAGAGGTGTCCAGGTCAAAGTAGCCTGTTTGATTTTTCCTCTGAGGAACCTGCCGCAGACAAAGGACATGATTAACAAAGTGCGACTGTCATAGGTATGAGCTCAGAGGACAAGATATATGTAGGAGAGATGACAGGAGAGACATTTAGAAGCACAATCTGTGTAAATATCTGATTCTTCAGTCACAGGAGAAAAAACATTTTTAATCCTCCATTAAAACTGTATATTTTAACAGTACAATGGATTCTATCTATTGTAAAAGATTCAAAAGGCATGAGAGTCATGATTTTAATGTATGACTATAGTTTGTGTCATGTGCAAAGACAGGAAACCGTGACGATGAGGTAATCAAGCAAACTCGGTGAAACAACTTACTGTGGCTGATGAGGCACACATGAGTCACGTGCCTTTTCGCCTGTGTGTCTGTTATGTGTATTTGAGTGTGTTTAACCCTAGCTAACAAACTCAGTAGCCCGGCAGCAATAAAAAGAAAACAAAAAACCTGCCAAATATTTCAAAGTCTCTTTATGACAAACATTCACAGGCTGCTGAAAGTGCTGTGTGAGTAACGCTTCAGATGGCTTGGAATAAAAAGGTAATCAGTGTGTTGTTATGATGAACGCAACTGCATTGACACCGACAATGACTGAGTCAGTAGTGTTCCGAGTGTGACTGTGAGCCGCCTGTACGTGAAAGTGTTAACCAATGCACAAAGTGGAAACAGACGATGAGTGTGAATTTCACTGCGTCGATGAGTGTGTGCGTGTGTGTTTCTTACAGGGCTGGAGAGCAGAGGCAGGCCAGTTCGGGGATGGAAGGCCTTGGTCGCTGTGGCGTCTAATGAGTGGCGATTCTGTTTCTTCCAGGTGTTGCAGGGACGTAGAGGGGAGGGGCTGTGAGCTCGCTGGAGCACAGAGATGAAGAGAGATTAGGGAAGCTTGTAATTAATCTGAAATTCTACAGCCTCATACGAGTTAATGCTAGCTAAACTGAAAGATTCTGTGTCAAAATGCATTGAAATGTGGGGTAGTTTCCTCAGATTTATTATGGTGGGGATCATTAGATGATAACATGTGATAGTAAGCCTTTATATATGTAGTGGGGGGTGTTGTGTTGGGTTTCAAAGCGTTTGAGAAATAAGAAATAAGATGAAAAATGACTGAAATCTGAAATCATTTGTATTTATTAAAATCATTGTCTTTACCACTCCAATCCCACCTGCTACCAAACAAAACACTGAGATGTGATAAATGAGGAGGTTCCTTCCAATTCGAGATGGTAAAGTGGAAATAGACAACTTTTTTGCTTAAACCTTTAATCATGAAATAATGATAACTGTACACTATAATGGCTATAAGAAAGTGACACAATCCACATTTTCAATTTTACCATGGTATTCTGTCTGCCACTGGGTAGGATTTTTCCAGGAAAAATTAAACCTTGATTTAAGGCAGAAAGGAAGTGGTCTGCCATTCCCCAACCACAACAGGATGCAGATTTTGTTCCCCCAGTAGCTATGGGTAGATATCCCGTTTAATTTACTAATTCCTGGAATTGAGTGGCAGAAATGTGATCAGGTAATTTAGGCTTCTTCACATTACTTTTGTGGAATGAATAATGCTTTTAGTCACATTTAATTAAATACTAGATATATCATGTATATTACAGTTTTTAGAATATAACAAAAGAATAGTTAACGACTCTCTTGTCAAGAATTAGACGATTGATCACACTCCCATTGTATATATTATAATAATCAGACTATTCAGCAGCAGCCAGTTGCTGAGATTTAGAGCCAGACTGACATATCGGTTGGCTGATATTATAAGCTCAAACTCAAATTTGAGGGATCATTGCAAAATCATTTGTGTATATTGGCGGATTTATTGATATTGCATTTTTTTAAACTCCAAAATCAGTATTGGCAGTGGTGGTCCTGCACATAACCTTTTTGTTTTTGTAAAGAATAAACAAAGAGAAGATTAGATGTTAATGAGTGTTGGGAGATTGTGTTCATTTACAATAGAGCCAGGTTAGCTTTGTGCTCAGTTAAAACTGGCTGCTGGCTGTAGTTTGATATTTACCATACAGACATGACAGAGTTTACTGAGTTTCTCATCTAACTCTCAGCAAGAAAGCAAATAAGCTTATTTCCAAGAATGGTGAACAATTGCTTTTACTGATCCAGTTAAACCTAGGCTCCTTTAAGCATGGATATGGCGAGACTTGATTCATCGTAAATGATTAAATGTAAACAAAAGTATATTGACAAAATGAGGAGTCCCTTACCAGGACAGTGGTAGGGGGAGTCATGTCTGGACTACAGGAGGATCCAGACTCCGAGGGCGCCTGGTTCTCATCCTGCGGGAACGAGGCCTGGGCTGTCACACAGACCTGCATCTGGGACTGGTACTGAGGCTGAGGCTTGCTGTGGTTGTGGCTTATGTTACAGTTCATGGCTGGGCTGGCATCACTGCAAGTCCAACTAAAGATCTGGGAATTCCTTGGGCTGTTCTCAAAGACATGGGAGGCCGAGGGGGTTTCATGGCTGCTGGGTGTCCTGACTCTGAGCTTTTCCTGTGGGGGAGTTCGTAAACACTGACCAGTCTGGGTGTAGGACTGGCCTCTCAATGAGGGGTCTTCAAGTGTAAAGTGAGCACCATTTTGGGCCAGGGGAGAATGGCGTTCGGTCCCCGCATCGACGCGGGGCTTGTCTGTGCAAATGGGCGCGGAGATGTGCGTGTTGCCTCTGTGAGGTTCGTGGTTGGGTATGTGGCCGTTGGCGTAACCGTTGGTGGCAGTGTGTGAGGAGGCCTGCGGGACGTGTGCAGTATGTAAGTATGTGCGGACTGTGTGTGTGACTGTTGTCGTGTGTGTGTGGTGCAGCGGGCTGCCGCTCCTGCTGTGCCTCGGCGACAGCGACGGGACAGACAGTCTCTCTTGGATCAGTCTAGTAATGTCTTGTACTGCCTGGGCGATCAGGGAGCTGTCTCTCCCCTTCTCCTTATCTTTCTCCTTCTCTTTCTCTCTCTGCCTCTCTCCATTCCTCTCCTCCTCTCTGTCTCTTGTCTCAGTCATTTTCAGCTTCCTGCAGGCTGCAGGTTTAGGGGAGGAGCTTTCCCGTTTGCCGAAAGAGGCGTCAGTCACGGGTGTGTTGAAGGGGCTGGGCCACACACGTCCTACAGACTCGTAGGGCGGTACCTCAGGCTCTTTGGTCTTACTGGCAGTTATGTCTTCATGGTTACTGCCCCACATGGCTTTGGGAGGGTTGTCAGAAGCAAAAAGGCCGGGAGGGAGTGGCGGCGCTGTGGGGTCGCAGAAGTTCAGCCTCTGTGCGATGCGGGCAATAACTTCCTGTCTCTCCTGCAGCAGCGAGCCAATCAGGGGGTTTGTCTCGGTGGCGGCAGGCCTTGGAGAGGGGCAACGGGGTGGCTCTGCCAGGGAGAAATTCTTAAATGCTCTCAGTGGCTCAGGGATGGGCCCCTTTGACCTGTCACTGCTGTTAGTGCCACAGCCAAAGTCCTCCACTTGCGTGGGGTCAGATGAGCCATTGAGAGCAGAGTACAGCCACTTCCCTGCTTTGCTAGTGGGAAGCGGAGAGGGGGAGTGGGAGCGGGGCGGTGTAGGGGAGTGAGTGGACCTGTGGAACAGTGGGGAGCCCTGACGTTGGGGGATGCTGACCTGCGGAGGCTCTCCATTTTGATACGTGTGGTCCTCCCCAGGCTCCTGGCTCTTCTTGCTGAAGGGAGGTGGCACAGCAGTATGAGGAAGGCTATTAATGGGGATGTTGTTGATGGGAAGGTTGGGAATAGGTAATCCATTGAGGAGAAGGCCGGACATGGAGTTAGAGCTCTTGCTGTACATGTTAGAGTTTTGAACGAGGTTGTCTTTGCTGGGGTCTTGGCTCTTTTTGAGGGTGGGCAGGCCACCATGGCTGTTCAGGTTTGGGTTGAGACTCGGGGTCTTGCTGTAAAGTGGAGGCAGGCCGGTGTGGATGCTGCAGGCCAGGGTGGGGTAGGTGGGTTGGCGGGGGAGCGACTGGACACGAACCTGCAGTGCAACACTCTGGGACACATTGGGGACGGGGAAAATGTGCTCCGAAGGTGGCTGGGAGAACTGCCACACCAACTCCTCATCAGCAGCACTGATCCTGTTTGACAGGGAGAGGTTCAATGAACAGGCCATTTTTAACTCTTCCACCTTAAAATATCCAGGAAAAATATCCAGATTCAGTTTTACTTCCTCTAATTCAACTATCAAAAACAGCACAGTACACAAGATTTACACCTACATAGAAGCTTGAAAACAAAATAGCTTTAGATCAAGTTGCCTGTAGCTTTATTAATCTGGTCCAACAGCCTCAGTAAAAGCCTTCAGCCCACCAGTGTCAAAGTCTTCAGTGAGTGTTATGTCTAACCTGTACAGGATGTTTCTGGGGACGATGCCATGTGAGGCGCTGAGCCAGGCGCTGAGCTGGGAGAAAAAGACGTAGGAGCGAACAGCCAACAGCAGGGTCTTCTCCTCAATGAAGCGATCGCCGCTTCTATTAAAAACACAGTCACAAAGAGGTGGAAATGTGCCAGTGTGTCAGGTTAATGAGAAAACAGTTCAAGGATGTGTGTGTGTGTTTTTCAAACAGTGTTCCCTGTTCCTGCACATGCGGGCAGGAAAGTAGGACAATTTATCAGGCCATTTAACCCTCTGAGTGCCAAGCCAATTATCTGAGTTTTATTATTATTATTTCATTCCATAATATATTCTTATATTTAGAATTATTTTTAGCCTTCACTGGTGCATGTCTCTGGATCTAGTGGGAGATGGAACTCGTGCCTACTCTGTTATGTAATTTGACACATTTTCAAAGCCATTCATTATAAAAACACCAAAGGCAGAATTTCTTTTCTTGGAATCTATTAAACACAAAAAACTGGTGTTTCACAACTCTTGCAAAGGTTTCCAGACTTTTTGGGGGCTAAGTTTCTTTTCAATAGAAAATCATCATCATCGGGCAGCAACATAATGCCTCTCAGGATATGAGTTTATATGAAACTGTATGACACCAATCAGCGTCTGCACTTCAAATCAGTTTGTTTCACAGTTAAATTTAATTCAACTAAAAACATTTAATTTTTTTATTTTTAAAGAATTGTTGGAGTTCTTTGCCCTCCCTCTTCCAAAACCTTTTTGCTGACAGACTGTTATCTTTTGGCACAGTGGAGAGGGCTGAACAACTATCAGTCATGCCACCATAACTACTTCAGTTAATGTGCAACAGGTCGATGGGTGACACCTGTATAAACTAGTAGACATATATTGTATTTGTTTCCTCCATTTTTATTTCTCTGTTTTACTTTATTTACTTTTAACTCATGTAAAAGAAAGCAGCGTATGTTAATCTGGTTTGGAACTGAACTGAACTACTTTTGAGGGTACTGACCGAATTACGTTGGTACTACAGAGTACCAATTCCCAATAAATCAAATGGTGCCTCATAGCACATCTTTAGAGCATAGAAAGAAAGGCAAAGAGTAAGACGTCACACCTCCAAGTCGCAGTGACAATGGGCAACACTCACTGCAATATTTGTAATGCAAAATACAAATCTGACCAAGGCAACAGCGGACTTTTTCCACTGACTTGACTGACGTTATCTTAGCATTTTACTGAAGATAGCCAAAAAGTTCATTGCTGCATCCAAAATTTCTTACCAACTTGCTGTTTACACTAAAACAGTATGAGATTTGGCATCTAATATTTTACAACTACTTTTAATATTCATTTGTATGATTTACGGAGAGAGTACTGTACTGAAAAAAAGAACCATTGGTTATCAGTACTAGTTTCGCGTCAAGGTTCCCAAACCTATACGTTAAAGGATTAGTTGTGGATAACCGTGGACAGCAATGGAGGATAGGAAGAGGCAGCACCCTTGAAAATACAATATACTGCATTTCTCCTGTAAACTGAGGACTTAATCTCCTTTGCGTGAATATAGCTGTACAATATCTCATATGTAAACTTAAATAACAAACACTCTTTAATCATTGATCACGTTTAAAGAGTAAGATAATGTGTGTGTGCCTTACTGTCTTGGAACTGGCTGCAGGGTCCATCTCTCCAGCAGTAGAGCATCTTGTTTGATGACCGGGTCGCTGATGGGGTCACTAGGCGGGCACTCATCGCCATAGCAACAGTCTGGCAGTAGCATGACCTCAATCATGATGGGGATGCTGTTCCTCCAAAGCAGGATCACCTCGGAACGGGTTCGCCTCGCCTGCCGACACTGGACACACACACGCCGCAGACAAAGGTGGAGGGTTAGTGCTCATTAGTGAATGTCAACAGCGGGACCTCGAAGCGTAGGGGCAAAGCAGATGGGACCCTGAAAGGGCCTCAGTCAGAGCTGAATTTCTTCAGTGATTTTATTCGGGTCACTTCACATTAAAAAATCTTTCTGCTGTGAAAGTTTACTGTATCAATGCTATTTTGTTCAGCTGTTACATTGAGTATAGAGGGTGTTGACCTAACATTTCAAAAATATACACTTATTATCATCAGTACCTTTAGAAAACAATACATTTGCATTACATTTTGTAAGTGGAACTGACTGAATGCTCATGACTTCATTGAACCACCTCTTACAAAATGAGAATAAACTGCCTTGTGCCTACACTTCAGGAAAAGACACGACGGGCTGTGTACAGAGGTGTGTGTGCACGTGTGCTACCTGGGGCAGTTTGTCGCTGCATTCGTGCTTGTGAAGAGGCGGCATTGCCGACTGGGCCGGCGGACAGTGCAGCCCCTCGGTTCTGCCTTTCACAGAATATTCCGGTGTCCTTCCCTCTGTGATGAGCAAGGTCAGGAACACCAGGAACTCCTCTGCGTCGTACTCGAAAAACTCCTCCGTTGCATCTAGACAAGGCAGAGGAACAGAGGGTCAGCATTTATTTTGAGGTCGCCTCACAGCAGAACAGAAAAAAAGGAACAAACAGGAGGAAAGTAGCCGGCAAACCACCAATTTGCTTATCCTGTAACAGACGCCGGGGGCAATGAAAACAATCAGAAAGCCACCTGTATTGACATGATAAGCATGCAGTCTTTGTTTAGGTTTTTACTTGAGTGGTAATTCAACTTTGGCTGGGATGACTTGTTTAGAGAATGGGTGTGGGGGGAAGGCAGCAGATGACACAACTTTTCCAGTTTGGCCGCTTCAAAGGAATATATTTAGAGCTTCCATGTCAGCTGAGCTGCCACACAGTCCGCTCTCTCTTTACACACACACACACACACACACACGCCCGAACACACGCACACCCAAGTATAGGTAGTACTTATTGACAAAGCATTTGCAAACAAATAATATGTAAAGAGCGTAAGTAATAGCTGTAGGGAACAACCCAGTGCTCCACCAATTGTGGCAGGGTGGGGTTAGACAGGGCTGGCGGGGTGACCAGGACCTGGCAGGACAAACTGCTGACTCAACATTTCACCATCAGAAATAGGCCATTTCCCTCTGATTCAACTAAGTGACTGAACAAATGAACTATTAGCAGAAAGACTACTGACAAGGAACGCGGCTGGATGTCACATTCAAATCATAGCTCACGCTGAGCCGCTCTGCTGCGCGCGCCATTATTCACAATCACCAAATTTATGGCAGATTTTTAAAAAGGGGCACGACGGGGGCTGTAGCTGTGACTCATCTGTTTGTCGCCTGCCGACAAAAATGAACAAACTCATGTTCTGTTTGTGTTGTAACTGAAGCTTAGATCTAAAGTCGGGGGTATTTTTAGCAGGAGGTTGAGGAGCCTGTCTTAGCTCTATCTCCTGCACTCCCCTTCCTCTGGAGAAAACTCCCAGAATCCCTCAGGAGGTCAGCTGATAGACAACAGCTCTGAGAATCGCAGCCCTCTTTCTTTCTTTACAGCACACAAGCAAAAACACTGACGTGCAAGAAAAACTGCCTGCCCTCCTCCTGCCTGCATGTATAAAGAACACAAGCAAATATTAGGTTATATTTACATGGATATTTTGTGTGTTTTAATCATTTTGAGGAGGTCAGGCCCTTGTGAGGCTCGATATATAAATATACACACACATACACACCGCCTGTCCTCCTCCCACCGGAGTCAGGCTGGCTAGAACAGAGTCCCTCTCAGCTGGCTCTGCAGAAGTGTGAGCTACGAGCTGCTGCTGTATATGTGTGTGTGTGTGTCTGAGTACGTATTGCAGTGAGCCAGCCAGTCACGCACATTCCTCTCAGGGAACTCCTCCTACATGCCTTTAAGCTGCTGCTGCACGTGGAGAGAGGCGCAGTCCAACACAAAACATGAGGAGGGAGGGGGAGGGATGGAGGGGAGGGAGGGGGTCTGCTAGCCAGCTGTAGGCTGAATAAGCGCAGGGTGAAAGAGATGGAGAGGGAGGCTATATTCAGGGACAATCTCCTTTTCTTTATGGACTGCAATCGGAAAGGCTTGAACAAAGGGAGCAAGAGACGGACCAGGGAGAGAAATATATGACGAAAGTCAAGATTCAAGGTCACAGCGTCCATCACCTTTACGATGGTCGGCTTGAAGGTGCTGGATATACAGTCGTGGGCTGTGGTTAAGGTATATTCCCAGTTAACACTGAGGAAGGTTCTAGTTCCTGGTGCTATTGGGGGGATTTGGGCTAAAGGTGACGCTCCATGAGGGAGGCGAGGAGCAAAAGAGAAAAGAAGCATGGATGGATGAAGGGAGGGAGGTGAAAGAGTGATTAAGGGAGCAGCGGAAAATAGCCTCTGGGAAGGGGTAAGCTTCACATACCCCCCCTCAAACACACAAAAACGTATAGACACAGAGCCCCAATCGTGTGTGCACAATGGGTGTCAGATGCCTGCTTTCTAGGAAAGGCAAACCCAGGAACACATACCCACACCCCTAAAGCACATATAACTAACACACACATGAACACCAACAGACACAGTGACACATTAACACACCATCACCAAACACACGAAGCCAGTGAAAACATACATATACATATACACACACACACACACGCACACACGTGCAGTGCGGGACAAAGGACTAGTGATGGAGGCTTTGGTTAAGGGGCCCAGCCTGCGTGCACATAGATGAGAGCTGTCATTCTTTAGGGCGTCGTGCCTGAATACAACATTCCTATGAAGCCTACACACACACACACACACACACAGAGGCAAAGCCTAAATAGAATCAGTAATCAGGATGCAGGACAACACAAAGTAAGCATAGACATGAAAAGAAAACCCTGCGTTCAACAAAAGCAACCCCTATAGAACTGAGAAGTACGACAAAAAAGAAAAAGGAAAAAAAATAGATAATATCCACAAAAACAAACAGGAGGTGTTGTTTCAGCCTGCTGCAGGATGCTGAAGTCCCCTCCCTCTGTGGATGTTTTTGTTAATCCTGTCTTTGGTGCAAATGGTTAATATCATTTGGGAATTTATGTAACAATGCGTGTTGTTTACCAATCATTAAACCTTACAAGCGGGGCTCCATGTTCAATCCTGTCGTTTGCTCCCCCTCCTCCTACTCCTCTCCCTTCCACTGGACCGTGACCAATTCATTCCTGCCTCTCCATCTATGGGAGATGTAAACTCTGTCTCCCATCAATTCATATTTGCCCGTTTTGAATTAAAGAATGCCTGTAAGATGTCTTTCAGTTCTTTTTTCCATTTCTTCTTGAGTTTTCTCCGCCTTAAGCCTGTGTACATGAGGTTACTTTGTCTCTTTTCTTTTCAAATCTGCGTATAAACTCTGCTGGCCCCTCGCCTTCACTTAGAAAAGTACCATAGCAACTACTAGCAGTGCTTGTGAAATGCAAACAGAAGAAACATTTCAACCAGGAAAACATAATCAGGTTTAGGCCCACTGTTTAAATAAGAGGCTTTGCTGATACGTCCTGCACTTTACCGACCCAAACCCAAACACACAATGGAACACTGATCTTTCTCTTTTCCATGTGCGTGTGACCTCTCCTCCAGCTCCCGATAATGTGTGATGTGAATTATGTAACAGGTCGGATTTAGATTCGGGCGTCTTATTATTAGACCTGTGACCGCCTGTCACCAAGTGCAGCTGGAGCCCCGCCTACAGATCGGCTGGTCCGGCCTTTAATACGCGCGCACACACACCTCTCAGCTGTCTCCGTGTCCTCGGGCCAACGGATCAGTACAGAGTCATGTGGGATGGAAAAAGGCCTCCAGGACAAGAGTGGAGTGGTCGGCCTCGGTAGCCAACGCTGTGTTCAGAGTAAACACACGGCGGTGCACGCTGACATACACTTTGGTGTGATTCATCATTACCCAAGGCCTGTCAGAGAGGCGAATGAACAAGTCGAACATGTCGGTGCCTGGTCAAAATGGTGATGAAGCTTGTATTACGAAAACATGTTGTTACAATCAATTTTTACCTTTTGTACGCAGTAGTGTAGGGGAGCAACTAACAATTATTTGTATTATGGATAGGGATGCATAATGTGGTAGAATTCCAGATACTGATGAACGGCCAATGGTATGAATTCTTTAGTCTGATACACATCATGCATCCCTAATTATCAGTGAATTGATCAGAGACAGGAGGGCTCTGCAGCAGCTGATTAAAACGGCCCCAGACATCATTGGTATCCATTGACAGGAAATCAGTGAGGGGAGGTGCCTGCGTAGAGCCAAAAGGACACTAAGACAACATCTACCTCAGCCACAAACAAGAGATACACCAGTATCCACTGCCATACCACCACACTACAAAGGAGCTACTTTCCTTTGGACTCCTTAACTGGGTGATTTATCATGTATTCATTTGTCTCCATAGGTAATTTTTTTGTGTGTGCAGCGTAGGGAACGACAACTGAAATGCCATAGTGCAATCTTGTGTTGCATAATGACAAATTAATCTTCAGTTTCCACTATTAAACCATTCATCGTTTATTCTTTAAAATGACAAAAAATTGACATTTTTGCTTAAAAAACTGCTGCAGTGATTAATCTGACTATGAAAATAGCAGGCGACAAATATTCCTTTGATCGCTGCGGCTCTACAGTCGTGTGTCTCCGTTTTAACAGAGAGACAGACGGAAAGAGAGGGACGCAAAGTGAGAGACATTAAGATAAGCCGACCCATTAATATGTGCACTGCGGCCACACAATTACAGCATGGTTCGTCCTCTTTCTATAGGAAAATCTGCTCTGCTCTCTATACACACACACACACTCACATCTAATTTGAATGCTGTGTAAGTACCCATATGGCGAAAACCACTCCCATTCTCCTCTGCTCAGCCAGTGCGGTTCTCTATACATTCGATTTGTTTATGTTTCGTTTAAATAGAGCATACAGCACTGCGAGAGTCTCGCTAGTCTATCCTCATTAGCGATGCGTCTGTGTTGGTAAGGCAGAGACAAAAGCCACTGGCAGACGAGTACAAAAAAGAGCAACTGATCAAAGTCTCAGCGGGAACACAGCACTGATGAGGTCACCTATAGCTGGGCTACCGGTGATCAAAGACATGCGAGATAATACACTGCAAGGCAGCGAGCGGGGAGAGACGAGACATATTTCAGAAGCAGGGAGACAGAAGGTCTTCACAGATATTGGAAGAGACAGACGAGTAGTCTAAAGGGCAGATAGGAAACACGCACAGTTTGTTCAAAGGCAGGCAGGAAGTCGTATTAACGTTGTTTTCCAGTTAGCTGTCTGTCAAGTGGATTTCACGCACACGTTTGAAACCCTTGCGGAAGACAAAAAAAGAAGAAAGTGAATTAGGTGGCATTTGCATCAGCTGAGCTCATGTCGAGAGCGTTCTGAACGTCAAAACACATCCATGGCAAAAAGCTAAAAATGGCAAGTTGATGAACGAAAACAGAAAAATCTATCTTGGCAGACTGTGGGGGACAAATATATTACAGAGTATGTTTTGGAATGTCTAAAGCCACCTCTGAACTGTGATACTACAAAACTGAACAAATCGTGACTTGGCTGTGGGGGTTTCTTGATTTATTCATTTTTTGCTTTCATGCTTGAAAGTCGCTCAACGTTTTCATTGAGGGAAAAAAAAAAAAAAAAATGCTGCAGATTTAGACGACAAAGTCGGGCAGGAAAACATCCAGGCAGACTGTGACAAAAAAGAGTATATTTATATTTAATCTGAGTGTAATATTCCAACTAACTTGACAAGACATTACAAAAATGAGCAATTTAAAGAAGGGCTAAAGTAGTACACTTTTAAATGCTTTTTCCAGTTCAAATGCTGAGACTGGCAGTCAAAGTAAATAAATGTGTGTCCACAGCTACAGTTGGGTTCCCTTGTGCAAGACATTAAATCCCCTAACTGCTCTAGCGGGGCTTAGGCAATTTTCTCAAGATGAATAAATAATAAAAGGAAGAGAACAAAGGTCTGCAGAACTGGACCGAAATCTTAAAAAAAACAACGCAGCGGGGACATCAGAGGACTTCTGAGATTTCTGAGACCCTAAATGCTTTTTTTTAAGATGCATTTGAATTTCATTCTAGGACCTGCAGACTCTAGATAACCAGCGTGCCGGGGGGCTGTGTGTTAAAGGCATTTCCACCCTGCCTCAGTGCAGCAGTGGCAGCAGTGTACTGAGCTCGCTGAGGTGTGTCGGCTTAACACATAAATGATATCTGGCTCTTTCTGAATGGAACCAAACAGTTAAGGTACAATCTTACTGACTGCAGGTTCCTCGTTCTGCTCAGGTACAGCACTGGATGTTATTGATGGGAAATAACTGATGCTATTTCTGTACCGACATCTCTGTGGAAGTAAGGGAAATATAAATGCAAAAGCAACTATGTAATGACCTTGAATCAGAAATGCAGATGGGTCTAAGTGCATGTGTGATGTGTGGTGCAGAATTGCAATTTTATATTCGTACTTTTAAGCAATTTTCCTTTCACGATTCTGCCAAACTTGCATTATCGGGAATCTCAGCTGCATCAAACAAAGCACTTCTAACCTCTCCCCAAATTCCTCAACAAATGACAAAACTGTGTCTCATCTCTTGAACAGTGCAAAGGTAGAGGAAGCAGAAACAGAAACAAATCTATATTTAACACCATGCTGTTGTGTGGGACTGAGAAGAACTTTGATGTGTGTTTATATTGTGTTACACCACAGCGGTAACACCCGAATAAAAAGTAACCACAAAACACAACATTTAGTGTAACATCATACTTGTCTAATTCTCCGAGCCTCGGGAGGATTACAGAGGCAGTCTTTTTCATTTTTCAAATGGCTGCCTGAAAAAAAGTGAGGCAAAAATCTCACTCTCAATTCTGAGTGAGAAAATTCAGATTCTCATTTCATCAAGAATTGTGCAGCCCTACCACACACAAACACACACACACACAAACATACACACAGCTGCACTTCTACAATGAATATACAGAGGCAGAATGTGAGATTACACTGACAGTTCTTCCATGCTAAATCTCCTTGCTGCAGCCCCCGGTGAGATAAATATAGACACAACTTGGTAGCTCTCATTTTCTGTTTATCTCTCTGTCTGATTTCAAAGTGTAGGTCCCTACAATCAGCCGTTTGATGACTTGTGTCTGCCAGCAGCAGGGACCATTTAAAAAGAGGGCTGATGTGGTGAATGCCTGGAGTCATACATTATGGAACGATAAATATAATTGCGAGACAGTGAGAAAAGTTCCGACAGGCACAAGTTACTTACTTAAATGCTGACGCATACGTCTTACTGTGCTCTTTTGATTTCTACGGGCTATAGCTAGTAGGCTAAGTAGTTAACCCTTTAATGTACAAGCAGCAGCCTTGATTCAAACCATAGCACAGACAACTCAGAGATAATCTGAAAAAGACAAAGGCACTCCCCTAAAGTCCACCACAGGGCAGGGCTTTTGACGGCTGCCTGATGTCCGCTGTGTGGCTATCCCAAGGCGATGACAGTACATAGCCAGTTTCAAAGTATTGAAATGCACTGGTAGCAAAGCAGGTGGCAGATCTGAAGTGTCAGCAACTCTGGTGACTGCATTTTGCCACCCTGGGAATTGTTTGCAATGCCGTCTTTTCTGTCCCATGGCCAGTTCTGCAGTCTGGTCGGCTATATTTGGAGACCAGCTGGTCTGCGAAACCAACTAAATTATATTTCTTTTTCCTATATATCTGAAAGATTACGATTGCTTGCTGATATTCTTCTTAAACGATATGATCCTTACCAATCCCCATTTACATGAGCACTTCACATCAACAGTGTGATACAAACATGCTGTGTGTCCTGATATGTGCCAGACGACAGAACTAACAGGCCTGAAGAGAGGTTACATCAGAGCGAGCAGTCACACCCTCAGTATGAACTGTCTGCACCCATGCAGTCTATGTACAGTACGTGTGTGTGTATGTAGCATCATGTCACACAATCATATCGAGCAGCAAAATCCATAGTGTTCTAAGTATTCACTGACATTCCTTCATCTGCTATTCAGGCCCTGTTAAGCTTGGTTAAAGGAGTTTTTCGCCCAAGTATAAAACTGCGCTGTCTATGCAGTAGAAAGACAAATATTTTTCAATTTAAATTTTTGGAACATGACCAGTGAAAACAGAGAAAAAGGCCAGCGGTATTTGCTCAAAAGGCTCATTGTCCATTTTGAAACAGAAAACAGTATGGCGACTGGCTGGCAGAAAAAAACAAAATGCAACAGAGGAACCACACCGTGGCCAATTCCAGTTCACAAGTGTTCCCTATTGTAGCTTAACAGCACACAAAAATATGTAATATATAACTAAATCTTTGTGTATAGTTTTATCACCAGTGCCTAGTTTAGACAGCTTGACTGGAGTTTGGTGAGACGCCCCCTGACTCAATCTGATCTTGATCCAACTACACTGTCCGTACATGCACACTAACAAAATGAGGAAAAACAATCTGCAGTTGATAAAACAGCCTTAGGATACGCCAGATGACACATTGTGCTTAATATGAGGAATTTTTGCCTTCAAAGACAACAGGATCTGGGTGCTGACATGAAGAGAAGTTTACCACTGTTAAGTGAAATTCTGTTTAGCATGTTGTTAGTTAGCATTGCATGTTATACTTAAATCATAGCACCTTGAACTGAAATCAAACCATGTGGTACCTACAGATTCCCACAGGTTTATAAGCTTTGTGATTTTGCTCAAATCTGGTGCTTTGTACAAGCTGACATGGTGTTTACAACTTCTTAAGTGCAAATTCTGATAGTTCTAAGGTAAGCTGATTTTTGTATGTAAACACAGCTGTTGTCTAGTACTTTCTTGTTCCTCACAATGTCGCTGAAGGCCAGAAAAAAAATCCAAAACAAAATAACCCACCAACAAATCAGTCACGATTTTTGACAACACACCAAGGAGAAGTCTATTTTTGTAGTCAGCTGTATAGCAATGGTGTTGTCACGACTTCAAGCCTATTTTGTTGTCAAGCTGCCATGTTGAAAGTATGCAGACAGGCAAGTGATGCCCATAAGTGAATTCATATTAATTATGTACAGCTGATACAATTATATCTGGCAGATACTACTCAGCTAGAAAGAAGATGCTTATCTTATTACCTATATTATCTAATAAAATGTTTAGCAGAGATTTTGACAGGTTTGGTGAGTTCTAATTAAACATCCACTAATACAAAGCACCTGCGGGGGTGATAATGTTTCAATATTGCTTAATTTCCTGTGAAAGCAGAAACTGCAACAGGATTGAAGACGACACTAAGCAGCCCTCTGGCTGTGCACTTCCTTTTTAAGTCCTATTATAATAGGAAAGACCTGGCTGACCTGGGACTGCTGAACAACAGTGATCAACGACCACAACGGTTGACCAGTGAAGAAAGGGAGAGGAAAAAAGGGACAAGGGTTACCACGGCAACAGAGACCTTTAGTTAAACATTCCCGTCACGGTGATTGAGGAGTGTCTGTATGGAGGAATGAGCTGCACCAATATGCGTCTTTGTATGTGACAGTGAACTGCAGCTTGACGAGGAGACAATTAATGCTCCTGTTGTGCCCTGTGTGTGTGTGTGTGTGCGTGAGGCACACTGGGTACATTCAGCGTACGAGTGTTTTGCTTTAGAGCATGTCTGTTGTGCTCATGTCCTTGTATTGCACACTGAGAGCGTCTGTTAAGCTCTTTATGTGATCATACTCGCTTCGTGTGTGTAGGTGTGTGTATGTTATTCCAAGTGTGTCTGAGTGTTTATGCCTCTCTTGTATCTTTTGTTCTGCCTCTCCGTGGCAGAGCGGCAGAGGATTGTTGCTTACATTTTAATTGTAGTAACGGGGTCAGCTGTGTTTCCATAGTGTTTTATAACATGAAACACACACATCACTGCCAGCTCACCTTTCCTGTTTTTGTCTGCTTTGTGTTACAGCACTGAAAAACACTGGAAGTGGTGGAGTCTGCCAAGAAACGGGCATCTTATTGCTTGTAAGGATCACTGGTGTGCAAAAGCTGATCCAGATTCTGTTTGATGTGTCGAAATTGAACTAATAACAGGCTCTGACACTGATTTGACTATTAAGTTGGCTATCAGCAAATCTCATAAACTTTAGCCGCTGTCTTTCAGCAACTACTCAGTACCAGAAAGTTTAGTTGCCCAGGGTTTCCAATAATATGTTTCAGTTTGAGAGTCTGCCTTTCTCCAAACTTTTCCAGTTTCCTCCCACAAGATTAACTGAAATGTTTCCTCAAAACTGAGGACTTTGGATCCATGACATGTGTGTGTGTGCGTGTGTGGGTGCCCCTCTATCCAACACAAAGGGGCAGATTCACGGCACACTTAGCAACAGGCCCTGATTGGCTGAGAGGCGTCAGTACAGTTCCAGCTGAGGAGAACCCTTCCTCTGTTTTGTGAACTCAGCTGCTATTATTCTCCCACAGCCAACAAACAATACACAGACACACTTGACCCGCACTGACACACCACCTTGCCCTCTCGCTCGCACCCGTTATTGTCAGCCATAAACAGAGCTGTTGTTTAAGAGCCTCGCATACTGGTCGAGTCACGTGGTAAACAAGCTCGAGGCTCTGGAAAAAACTTTTCATCATGAGGTGTGAGCGCCTAACAGACAAAACTAATCTCAGCTGATGTGGAAAAAGTAACTCTGACTGAGAACCTGATTCAGAGAGCAGCAAATGCGTACTAGGTAGCTCTTCTTTCACCTGGTTGTTGACATGTCCTTGTCTCCCTTTTCCTTACAGGATTCTGAAAATTCCTGTTTATTTTCTGCATATGGCTAAAGGGCAAAATATTATATTCTCTTATATAGCTGTATATGCAGCTTTAGTAGGCATTATAGATTACACCCACACTCACTGCAGTAAACTTTTGTTGAGTTCACACACAAATCTCTCTTAAATGACTTCTTCTGTTCAGCTTCCTTGCAGTATTAGGTCAGTACTACATGATGAAAGCGGCGGCAACAATGCTTTCTCACAATTAGGTAACCAAGGTTGAAGGAGTGCCAAAGTGTCTGCGTGATTTCAAAGCAACCACACACTATGTCAGCTGCTTCAAGTGAGTAGCACGCCTTTACCCAGACAGGACTGGCAAAATCAGCTGGTAACGCCTTTGCATCAGATGAAAACCTGCGTACTCTCTGCCAGCTACTGACCGCAAAGATGTAAATTCAAATCCCAACCCTGCTGGGATGTTTTAGGTGAGGAATGAGGTACGACACGCTCTCCTCATCTCCAACAACCATAGCAACTGAAGTCCTTGAGTAAGGTACTTAAACCCCGCCATTATTCAGATGAGTTGCTCGGTGGCTAAAAAGAAAATTACTGGCTGCACTGGGCAGCTTCCAAGTGTAAATGAAATTAGGCTGAGTAAATGAGCGAAGCTGAAAAAAAATAAATGTGCCGTAAACCTTTCTGAGATTAAAAAAAAGGGGCTCATGAATACTAATATGAGGAATCACAAACACCAGAATAATAAATCAGGGACACGTGTAGCGAAAGGGGACTAACGTGTATGGCGACATTACTCAGCATGCCTCCTTCTCATCTTCCCTGAAATGCCAGAGAGATTATCTTCAGAAGCAGTGACCTAAGGTTTGTTGTGCCCTCTGCAGTGCCCTTTCTGACCTTACTTCCACATACTGTAGCCGGCCCCCTAAGCCTGTTATTCAGGCAAGAGTGGTCCTTTGCAAAGTCATTGTCTGACAAATACCTGTTATGTAATGTGGAGTGGAGTGAGTAAACCAGTGCTGGACAAGGTGGGTAAAGTGGGAATTACTAAGCCCCAGTAGAGCCAACAATCGTGCAGTCCTCCTGCCTGATCTGGCCTTTATAGTGTGCATTAAACTCATTGTAGACTCATCTTTCACATTTTTCATTTCATATAAATGTGACAGTGTAGTGAATGCACATCCCAATATTATGTCAGGTGCATTGGCAAGAAGGTGAAAACAAACGAGAACAAAAATGTTAAAGATCATAATCAGCTAATGTTGCGTAGCTTTTATTTTGCATGTCTATTCATCCTGTTTAGACCAAAAATTACGTGATTGACTACGTGAAAAAACTGTTTGCACTTTCAATTCCCGCACATAAGGGAAAGTGCGCACCTGTATTAATGGGGCATTGTAGCAACAGTCTGACAGCACAACAGTCGTATAGTAAATGACATAAGTCTATACAAAATAAAGATCATATTATGGAATTAGATTTGCTTGACATTTGGCAATCAACATCATCACTTTAACACCAACGACAGCAGAAATGTCGAAGAAAATGCCAGTCTGAAAGAACTTTAAGATAACTGGATACAGTCATATAACATGATGACAGACTTTTAAAGCTGCTTTTGAAAACCTCAACAGAACCTTCAAATGCTAGTTACAGCCCTGCTTACATGTATTCGCAGGGTACTATATTTAACAGCGTGCATAGACGGAGTCCCCTGGACAAATTCTGATCCCCTCCAAAAGGTAACATCTCGCTCTAAACCTTTGCCATATCAGTTTTGAATTCAGCAAGCTGACTGCTGGTGGTTACAGGACACTAGGGCAGTAGGGCAAACCAGCACCTCTCCGTAACCAGAGCCACCCTGTCCTACATGATTGCACGGGCCTCTGACCCCTCCTCTGCTGCCAATGCCAATTTCTAGAAAGGGGAGTACGAATTGAGCAACCGGAGCAGTACTGTGTAGCTCATATGAAAAGTGTGTCAGTTGTGGCACAGGCAGATTGAGGCAGTTGTCAGCTAGAATCAACCGCTTGGGACAAAGTCGCAAAAGATCAAAGTCTTGACATGTCTAGGGAAAAAACCTTCACCTTGTTCTTGGTAACTGTGAACTGAATGATTTACCGACCTCAAAAGGCCAAGCTCTCAGCTCATGCTCAACGTGGGTCCTTATGGGTGCTTCTAACCTTTTCATCTTTACACTGCTCTCCCTGTTTTTATCATTAAGCACCTTCTTTTGTCAGGACTTGTGAAACTCAAAGTTACAGCTCCTTGACCCCTTAAATTCAATAACAGCATTCATTAACAGCACATCAAAAGCAAAAACCTAACCACTAAAGACTTTGCTGAGTCAAGGGGAAAAAAGAACATTAACCCAGCTACACAGGATAGACTGGCCGTCAGCTGGTGTGTTGTGAGGATGAAGCAATGCTGGGGGTGATAAGGGAATTGGCCTGAACGTGATAAGATGAGACAATGGAGAAAAGGAAAGGGGATAGTTGTGACGAGTCTCAAATTAACTTAACCTCATGCTGTTGTTAATAAACAATGTGCTTAACGCCTCCACAATGAGCCCCCGAGGTATTTTCCGTTAGCAGAGACTGGGAACGTGTGCGTTGGTGTATGTGCAACCATCATTGTAATAACGTTAAGGAATCAGTTCACAATGGACATTTATGGATATAGACTGGTTAATATCAGATGTCTCCTGACTGATCAGTATAAGTGATAAGCCTCAGTATGAATTTGTTTTCAAGGTATACTGTGGTATGAATATTGACAATTATCATATAGTCTACATTGGGTCATCTACAATATTGAATTGTACCATACCAGTGTAATTAAAAAACTATAAATTCGAATGTCTGTCTGCACATAATAAACTGTGAAACCGTGATTTTTTTCTGAGATAGTCATTGTACTTTCATACAGTTGCAATCCGAATCTAAACTTTACCATCAATAAATGTCGTGTTTCATTCACTACAGAAACACTGTCTCTGAACATAATCCAGGCAGTGATGGCAGAACGCAATTATGAAACCAATTTAGTATTCTAATATACAAATGTAATTTATGGGAGACTGGGTTGAATCCATAGTGATGGAAGTGCATCCAAGCGGCTGAGAATCCAAGGTGCCTCTAGCCGAGCAGTATGGAGGACAAGAGAACAGCAATCCGAGCACAGACGCGGAAATGAATAGTCTGCTGGCACTGTCGGAAAGCCGTGTCACCAGCTTATGCAGTTATTGATGCTTATGTACGGCGATAACGCAGCAACCCATGCAGATAGGTTGGTGCTGTCTGGACACACAGATCTGATCAGGTCACTAACAGATAACAGTGCGGACAGTCTGAGTAAAAGATCTGATTTGAGAATAAATCTGATTTGCCTGCAGTCTGAACAAAGCCTTATTCAAAACATTACTCAACACTGCTTCCTTTTGTTCTCGTTCTCTCTTCATATGACAATCAGACATTTTAATTATTAATAACCTGTTATGGAATTTTTAGCACCATACCATAACAGCACATTCACAGCATGGGGAGACAGAAACAGAAGAGATGTGTGTGTTGTGTGTCAGTCTGATGTATGAACCTGATTAAAGTGCCGGCTTACATAACACTGTGTGGTGTCTGGTAACAGACCTTTAAAGCTGAAGAGGACTCAACCCTCTTCAGATTCAATCTAGTGTGTCTGTCAAAATAACGTAACATTCACCAGTTGTAGTAAGTCACTGATGTTTCTTTAGTTCCTCTTTAATCTAAGAGGAATTCTGCTGCTAATTGTTGTATAGGTTAAACATTTTTACTTTTATCAAGGGAGTGCTTTAGAATTTTTTAAAATCCCGCTCATCAGCAAAAGTTAAACACTACAATGTAAGGTATACATGCAAAAAAGCATACCGATAAATCTGTCAGGCTGTACCATCAATTATTTTTCTCGTGTTTTAGATAGTAAGTAAAACTAGCTCTATTTCTGTCAATACGCTTTTCGTCTAGATATTATCAGCAGATAATAGTATCAGCAGGTGGTGGGGGTGTTAAGTGCTGAGGTGTTACAGTAGTTGAAGTCTATGTGATGAGTCAGAGGACAGGAGAGAAAAAGAGAGGAGGGGTAAACAAGCTAGAATAGGTTATAGATTACCAGTGGAGCGAGGAGTGGGATAGTTGATTCACCACAAGAGGTTGAGAGAATTGCCTGTATGAGGTCTTCCCTCCTTACAATCTTGCAGAATAATGATAATCGCACATCCCTTAACAGACTCCTACATAAACGCTGCTGAGAGTATAAAGAAGCTGTCATTTTAGTTTCTCGGTTCCAAAAATAACAAACATGGAGGAAGCATGACAAAGAAATACTTGAAACATTTGTGCCAGGCATGAGTGATTTCTGAACAAGGTGTGCTGGTTCCACAGAATTTCAATCTACTTATGACACGTCAGAGATATGGCTAGAGTGTAAGAAAGGGTTTACTATAGAGGACACCAGGATTTCCTTGATCATAGAGATGAAGTACTGTATAGAGGTGTGGAACTTTGTCACGCTGCTGACATGGAAGATTTCAGAGCTTGCAGCTTGCACAGAAGTACACCCTGCTTACCCTGATTGTTGGTTGTTACGCTGCAATGTCTTTCTCTCTGGCAGAGGGAGGCAGCAAGTGATAAGAAAACACACTCAGTATCTTGAGAGAAGATATCTGGCGTCAAGCACAAAGTGGAACATACAAGTATTAACCCTGTCAATTAAAGTTTCAGCATTAATCTAAAAACTTACGTGCAGAGTTAAGAAACTCATTCCTTGATATCAATCTGGGTATTTATTTCAGGCTATGTCAAGAACCACAGATGCCTTGAAGAAGAGACACAAATATACAATTGATTATGCCAAAGACAGACAGAAACAAAGACACAGAAACAGAAAAAGACAAAAAGGAACGTAGATATTGTTTCTACCACAACACCACCCCTACTATGACAAAACCACCAGGTCCAGATGGCTCTTCCTGTTCCTGCAGAGCAGTCTGCTGGTTGGCTATGAGGAACCACGGGGGCGGGAGGATGTGACGAACACGCAAGCAAATGACATCACTTGCTCAGTGGCACCCTGGCAGCAGAAATGTGACCCATGCTGCTACTTTCAGCTTCAGCCAGTCAAACACTAAGCCTGGACGGATGGTGATAGCTTGTTAACACTGAGCCTTAACGAGTAGCTGTGCTAAATATATAGACCTGCTTTTATGTCTGTGTACGTGTATGGATACAGCTCACTATGACTTGGTTGACTTTAAGCATTAAGCCTATATATATAAATATCCGTATAGGGTACCAGTGTACTGTTTACATGTCCTCATAAAGGGTCGGTGTGCTAAATAAAAATGTACCAGCATTACGTAAGAGCATTGCTGCACGGGTCGACTGGGTACTCAATCCTATGCAGCGGCTAGGTGCGGCTTGGCTACTTACAGTCAAAGCTGTCACAACAGCATTGATTTAGGCTGATTACTCCGGGAGCCAGGGTAGTAACTCACAGCTGAATGCCTACCCTGTGTTGGTATTCATTGCGAAAGGCAAGCGCTGAATCTCATTGTACAATAGGGAGCCCAATATCCATGTTCAGTGCAGCTGGGTCAGCAAAAGGCAGTGGTGTTCTAATGAAAAGGCAATATGGTCATACACTTACATTTGTTGAGCTAAACTAATTGATGAAATGAATTCCAAGTGTAAGATTGTGTGTGTGTGTGTGTGTGTGTAAACAGGAAAAGCAAATGGTTTTAAATAAATCTCAATGAAAAACAAGGTTATGGTTTTCAATCAGATGGCCGACAGTCATTGACTACTGAGCCCTGTACCATCGTGACATCATGATTTAGAAGGCCCTCAACCAGAGAGTGTCAAGAATTGTTGGTTTTTGAAACATGTGGGAGAGAAAATAAAAGGAACTTGGGTGGCTGCTTATTGCACTACAGTAACGTCTCCACGTCTGGTTTATTATTTTCTTATTAAACCTGCGCAGTTTGGTGAACCTAAAATGCAGGGTTTCATTGCTGGCAGCTGTATTTCTTTTCTGTGGAGCACTGTTATTTGAGGTTTCTTGGCTCATCTTTATCAGTACAGTGAGCAGGCTAACTTTGAAGTTATGGACATAAGGGGATGTATGTCAGTTGCTCGCCAGGCAGGGATGTGAGAGCAGATGTGAGTCCCTGAGCTGTTGATCGAAGACAGTTTTCTCGGCTGGGTGAGACAGTTGGAGGTTGCAGTCAGAGTGACACAGTGGGGTGCTAATGAGCAACTCCTGCCTTACATCACCCAAACCTAGTTTTCAATGCATCTGCTTTGCTTCCCAATTTTATACTTTGACAGGACAGGATGTGTTTTGGAATTTTAAAAAGAAAGACAGTGCCAAAAAGCACAGGTTTTGATGCAGCCACGAAACTCTTGGGACAGAGAGCTGGTGAATGAATTAGTCCTTCAAAAAAAAGAAAGAAAAAAAACATACAGACGGACTCCAACCGTGTGAGGTGAGTAAAACAGACGAGAGCACCTGTTGTGGCTACCTCCTGCTGAGGAGCAGGCCAAGACAACAACGGACTAGACAGGTGTCGTACAGGACAACAGTGTGTGTCGCTCTGTATAATCTGGCCTTCTCGTCAGTGAGAGTGTATACTCTCTGTCTAGGACGTCTCAGGGCAGCTGTAATCTGGCTGAGCACACGGCAGAAGGCAGCCAGTGGAGTAAATTGGGTGAGGCGGGGTGAGGGGAGGTGGACTTGCATTCAAGTCCGCCTTAAAGAACAGACAAACAGGAAGCACCGCCAAACAAACAAAATAACATTAGAGCGATCAGGGGCACAGTGTTGAGGCGTGCCAGCTGACTGAGTCTCTCCAACATGACTAGCTCTGAGGTCATTTCTGTGTATGTTGTTCAATGTGCGTCTGAAAGGGCGAGAAGAATGAGAGCTGTGGTTGAGGGCATAAAGGAGGAGGCACTCCTCACCATTCTTAGCTCATTGCTCATAAATTTCACTGCACGACTTCAAAGCAGCATCTAATGCGAAACCTTTTTATATTTGTAATGCCCCTTGAGTGCTTTGGTTGTGAAAAGGACCACACTTGAGCACAAACAGCCTATTTTATGGTATAAACAATTCCAGTGTGGTTTTTGAATCAAACTTTTGCCCCTCTACATGTGGGTACAACACACTAAAAGTTAAAAGTATGTTTTTAAGGATACAAATAAAAAACAGCTCAACCACACTTCAGCTGAAACGGTCTGAAACCTGATATACTGGCCATGTTAACCGCCCAGCTGGCGTAAACAGGTCCCAAGGTTTCCATAGCTGCTGTCTATAGGACCTGTAAAAGCTGTCAGTTGAGCCACATGCTTCAACCGTGCAGTGCTCTCATTAGGGCCAAAAGCAATCTGTTGCCACACTCACTCTGTCCTCACACCCGCCATCCTGACTCACAGCTCAACTCACAAAAAAAAGGGGAGTCAGATGACTCCTGTTAGGCCCCTGAGCAGAAAATAAGTGCTCCTCTTCCCCCCTTATAACAAAAGCATGGTTCACAAAGCGCCACAAAGAGATGTTGCAAGGACATGGAGAAAAGTCTGCTCATCTTAGGTGTGAAGTCTTTGTTTTAATTAGGTATTAAGGTTTAAGACCTAGACTGATGCTGCCCTTTTTGGATGCCAATTCTGACAACAGATACAAGTCCTCCTTTTTGTTTTACAGTTTTAAATAGCTTGTAGTATTAAACTAACCAGGATAATTCATTCATTCTTATATGAAGGTCTGACTATACTTGACATCTCAAGTGGATGAGAGGGCTTCCATGGACAGATTACACTATTACACCTATGATTTCTCTTCATTATGTTGTTCCAGAAGCTTTAGAAAATGGTGTTGTTAAAACTACTAAATGTAAGGATTTGCTGTTTTTTGGTCATTTGCAATAGGAGAAAATGTCTTCAGGTTTTGGACAAGAGCCATTTGAAGATGTGACTTTGGGCTCTGGGAAATTGTGATGAGCATTTTTCACATCTTTTTAGATTAATGATTAATGAAATAATAGTGAAAATAGTCAGCAGATTAATCTAAAAAATGTAACCATTACTTGCAGCTCTAGTTATAGTAGTGACCACAAAACACCACTTCAATTGGATTGGTCACATCCGCTTGTTCTTCAGGTCATCCTCAGCACCGATACTGACTTAATATTTTGGATTTGGGCATTTAGAGCGAGGGGCCAAGGAGTTGCAGCGGACAGTCTGACACGTCACCTCATCACCCACCCAAAGCCTCGGCTTGACTTTTCACACCCACCTGATCAGGAGGTCACGGACTGTGAGACTTGTTGCAGGCACATGTCTGGTCTTGTTCAGCTCTCCCCTTCAAACTTAATACAGCTGGGCTCTCTTAAGAACCTTCCATCTAGCATCAGAGTGGCGAAACAGCCTGCTCTGTGCTTGACTCGACCTTTGTGTGATCAGGGCTCCTAAGTAAACAGCTTCTCTCACCACTGCAGTCCCTTTCTCTGGGAGCAGGGAGAAGGAGAGAGGCAAAAGAGAGAAGGCGCCTGGGCTATAAGCAATCTGGTATCTCCACCACAGGAGAGGTACAGTATGTTCCAAATAACAATAGCCCCACAGTGTCTGCCAGTCAAATGGGGAGCTACTGCTGTGGAGCAGCTTCCACTGGCACAAGCTCTCATAATTAGAGCATGACAGTGAGTGAGCCAACCTGACATGGTGACAATCCATAAAAGGGTGAGGAGCAGACTCGCTGTAGTAATGTGCCTTAGTCTAACAGTTACACATACACTATTTATTTGAATATTAGGCTGTAAATCATCCTAATGTCTCCACCTAATATTACAACATAGAACAGCCAGGTTGCTGTTTGCTCTTCACAGTTGACCCAACATGCTGTGCTGCATTATTAGGCTATAATTACACTGTACAGTGCCAGTCAGTGTGCCCTTTACTCTGGCAAGTCACATCACACAGATGTCTGGGTCAGTGTGTCTATATAAAGGTTTAGGATCCTACAGGCAAGGTAAGGCTAGGGTTAACAGTCTAGACCCATATAGGGAACATGTTTACAGTTTGTTGTGGAGTCCCATTACAAGCACATTGTGCTCTTAGGAAAATCTCACTCAGGCCAGTCAGCAGCCTGGCTGTAGTTTCATAACCTATTCAAACACACAGACTACCCCTGATTGACTGCAGCTAATCTCATCAAGAGTGAGAACAGTGGTCCTTCACTGCTTCCAAGTATGGAGCTATTGTGTTGTCAAGTCACCAGTTAACCTGGATCACAAACAACCGCATACGAATGGTCACACTGTAAAGCTTTTAGCTTATACAACACATAATTTTAATTGTGTCAGCGCAGATAATAACATGCTGAGATATCCTTTCCAAATCAATGCCATAGTAAAATTAGCATAATCACATTGAAACAAACAAGGGTGTCCCCTCTGTCCCTGTTTTACCTCTTGCTGCAGATACAGAGACATGTAAACAGGTTGCAGAGCATACGGCAGGAGCTTCATTTCCACAACAGGGTGGGTGTCAAGAACATTTTGCAGCAGCCCTGTGCAGGAGACTGTCAAAACAAGAGCTACTGGAAAAGGGAACAGCGTTTGGCATGAGAGGATCTTGCAGGTTATGTAGTGACGCAAAAAATGGAGGAAAGAAACAGCTGACACTCCTGTTAACATCCTAAACTAGAGCAGCCAATGCGTGTTATATGTTCACGTCCTCACTGACTCAGGTCAGGCTTTCTTAATTCACATAACCAGTGACCAGGCTGACCAGCTGTTACATAATTCCCTGGCCTGATTCTTCTCTCAGAGGAATGGGTACAGTCAGGCCACCAAAAACTGGAACTGCACAGCTTGCCCATACACTTGACCACGAAGACCACCCCACGTATGTGTGTGTTATGGGTGCCCCACATACCTCGCTCCGGCTTCATGTTGTCCAGTGTCATCAGGTTGCCTTCAGGGTCTCTTGCAGGGTTTCTTCTCTTTTTTTCTCTCTTCTTCGACAGCCTGGACAGCAACACAGCGGTGTCTGGATCCCACCCCCCAAAACACTCTGTGGGCTGCGACCTGCTGTATTAAGCTAAGCAATAATATCAGCTGTGAAGCCTGTGTGTTGGTGCCAGCTGCCCCCTATCCAACAACAAAGCAGCGCTTTGTTAGCATGCTACTGTACGCTTCCATCGAGTCGCACTGTATTGTCCAACTGACTAACACAAAGACAGCTGATAGCGAATAAACAGCTAGCGTCGGGTAGCGGAGCTGTCAATCTGCTTGCTAGCGACTAACCAGTCGGATAACCAGTAATTTATCTAGCAAGCTGACTACTCGTACAGCCAGTCTCAAATTCCACCACCTGAACCATAGTTACGTCGCGATGCATTTCTGTGTCTCCTCTCCGGTAACGCTGGCTCCTCACAACGGCACCCCGCCACGACTGGGGGCTGTGGGGAGGGCTGCTAACTAACGGCACCGTTAGCTAGATGGCAAACACAACTCACTAACTTTATCGTGACTGTCTGGTTAAGCGTCTACTGGTGACGACGACCTCCATAAACATCCCAACCCCCCACTGTAGCGCAGGTAGCCACAGCTCGGCTACAAACAACGATTCCCGATGACGGACCTTCCCCGTGTTTTTTTTTTGCCTTCTTCGCTACGACGGGGACATAGTCAACGCATCATTCTTTCTCACGAAATGTTACGAGGACGTGGTCCACTTTTCTGTCCATCCGCGGCACCGTCGCCATCTACTTGACGCTAGAAACGCCACCTGTGCTGCCGACTTCCTCCGCGTTCTTCATTAAAACTTTTCAACAGCGACAACAAACAGCCCGACTCCGCTCGAGACGGTTTTTTTTTTTTTTTTTTTGGTTTTCCTCGAGCGTTCGCCGAGCAGCCGTTGGCGTACTGGTCGCTTGACAAGGCCGGACTGTCTGCTTAAAACTAGGAGACGAAGGTCGACACTGATATAATTCAGGCGAAATGCAGATGAAAGGAACACTGAGTCCTCCTGGTCGTGATGCTTGCAGCCTGCCTCCCTTCCTCACTTCCCTCCCCAGCGCTGCTTGTCAAAACAGATCAGCGCCAGCTCCCGTCACGTGTCCCAACAACAGCCCCGGTCGTCACTTCCCTGTCGGCCAGCCTCGCATGAACTCGCAGCCATAGCAACCGCCAAGTTAGTTAGTGGCAGTGGTACCAAAAAAAAAAACTTACGAGGAAGCGGCCGATGAAAGCGAATTCAACGAACCCAAACTAATCCAGCTAGGTTGTTTTCCTCCAACGGTTCGGCACCATGTTTGTTAACGTCCGAGGGTGTTAAAGGGAACAAAAACAAGTGAGCGGTGTACTCTCCTTAATCTGATTGGTCAGCAGGATTCGGAGCGCGCTCACGTGCGCACGTGAGGCTTCGTCTCTTTCCGTCGTGAACATTTTGTTCTGGCTTGTTTGGATCGTCTCGAGCCAAAGATCGTGTCTGTGTGTGTGTGTGGAGGCCTGACGAGTTCTGACAAGCTAACAAGCTGCTAAAACCATTGAGAGGTGACTGGGAAAATACACCATATACTGATTACAACGTTAGATATTAACTTATTTCTATAAGGAAGGATTTCATGTGTATATTTAATGCAAGTTAACTCCCATTTATTTCTTGTTTTGTTGTCAACAGAATAAAATTCATTAGGCTAACGTTACATGTTATATTTTCCCAATAAGTTGTAGCCTTTACAAAATCAAAATTGTAAACAATGGCAATGCCAATATATAAAGTTATAAATGAAACCCACAGTCAAACAAAAGCTAGATATATTGTACATCATCATCATATGCAGTATCTAGCTTTATCTAATTTTGGCTGATCAGTGTGAGGAGGATTGAAAAAAAAAATGTAAACAGCAAAAGTGATTTTTAACGTAAACTTAACCATTTGAGGTTAATGTAGGGGGAAAAAAGATCCGGAACCTGATGAATAAGCCCCACTGGATTCGCCCCATTGCCATTTTGGTACAAATGAAAACGGACAGAGAGAGCGCTCTTTGTTTTAATCTCTTCTCCGCTTAAAACCTCTTGGAACAAAGGCAAAGGCCAGAATGAGGACACTAGAGTCTGCTGCTCAAATCTGTTTGGCAGCTGCAGTTGCACTTTGTGTGTTATTGTTGATAGCTACACACAGATAGACTCCATAGGCTGGACTGTATTTTGGATAGACTACCAAGAAAGGCTATAACCAAGTGTTGACACAGGAGCAAGACATTTTTTTTTTTTTTTTAAAGAATAACTATTTGCAGCGAGCCCATTGAATTTTAATGTCACTCAGTTGCTCTTTGTTTCTGATGCCAGAGATAAATGACACGTAGAATGAAGTGTCCGCAGTAACAACGCAAACATTGACCAGATGATTATTTATCTGGAGTGGGAGCAAAGTTTACCCAGTTAGCCTCCTGTCACTGATTTACACCAGAATGACATTTAGGTCAAGAAAAAACAAAACTGCTGTATGTCTGTCTGTCAGCCAGTCCTGATCTGCACATGACAAAAACAACTCGCTTGAGCAACCATGTGGTGTTTTATTAAGGTTTTGGCCCAGAGACAACTGTGTAAGGGGTCATGGGTTAAAGATAGTGTGTCAGAGAGCCATTGTCAGCCATCAAAGGGCTAAAAAAATTGTTGAGTTCCTCAACAGTGGAAGCTGCTGTTAGGGTTGTTGTCATATGAGTTAACTTCCTGTCCAATTTGCAGCGAACGTGCAGCAGCAGTCGTCACACATAGCAGCAAACAGGACCTGAAAATTTAACAAAAAAAAAAGAAAAATGCTTTCTTTCACTGCATGAGCTGGGGGAGGAGAGAGACGTGTTGCTGACCAAACACTATAAAAGTGATAAGCAATTTTAATCAATAAAGCTCACTTACAGCAGCTTTAACAGTAATATTGAGATCAACATTGCATGCCAATAATATTAACCAAATGGTTAAAGGGTCATTCTCATTCAAATTGTAAAAATATCACGCTCGGTTTGCAGCAGCTTTGTGAAGATCAGCCACTTTGGTAGGCACTGGTGCAATATTTTTCTGTTTCATGGTAACCAGTCACATCCCGACCTGCAACAAAGGGCTGTGGTATTTCTTAAAAAACGATATCAGAGCGAAGGGGAAGCTTGTAAGTTGTGGCTTGCAATGAGCTGCAAAGGCCTGCAACACAGTCAGGGCTGTAGTTCGTGTGGTGATGTCATTGATAGATAAATCCTGGAGCTATCAGCGGCAACACCTAGAAAGCCATGACAACACCCTGCATGGCTGATTTTAAAGAGATATGGGGACGTTTTCACAATTCACTGGGGGATCTGCGTCCATGTAAAACTACTTTGAATTTATTGTGTGGTTCTGTAGAGCACAGCGTTCAGTGTATTTCATCTATATAATCATTTTATAGGACAGGAACAGACAGAAAGTAAACATTAGAGATGTTAAAATGTGTTACACTGAAACTGGCCTCACTCAGTAAAACTAGTTTACAGCTGGTTCCTCTTGTGCAGCGCAAACAAGAAGGATCACATTTCAGTATATAATAGAAACGGATGCAATCAACAGAAACAAGGCAACAGGGAAAACACACACACACCTACACGGAAGCTACAAAGGAGGGGACTTAAGTGGAGTGAGTAAGATGCTGTGTGTGAGTTGAATCATTGGTTGCTGCCGGGATGTCTGTCCATCAGATAGTGTTCACATGCCTGTTTGAAATGTGACAGAAGTTATTGATCTAATTTGACACGGGATTTAATTTAAGATCTTAGCGTTTGTGTTGAAAAATTATCCCTGGATGAAGCTGCATGTGATATCAATCTATTGTAAATGAACTAGACATCATTTCAGGTATTTCTAACATTGGGAGAATTGTCTGTGTAAGCAGGTGTTGACTTTACAGTAAAAGAAATCTGAAATTTAAAAGTTTAAACTGTCCTCCTTTTGTGTAAATTTTCCCTTTAAGAATGTTGGGAAATAAAACAAAGAAGTTCTCATCTTTGGAAAAATGAATGTCATAGCTCCATCTAGTGGCTCGATACAAATAATGCAGAAAGAAGAAAAATAACTTCTTGTATCCTTGTCTGTATGTCTGTCCGTCCGTCTATGCATTGGCAATGACAAAGGAGAAGAGGAACAGAGGAGGGCAGGAGAAGGGCCACAGCTCCAGAGACTGAAAGACAAATAAGAGTGCACCTGAGGTGAAGCAGCCCGGACGTGTTGTGCCAGGTGTTGGACTCCCCTGGGTCGCTGTCCTGGTACTCTTCAGTCCTCTTTCCAGGCAAGTGCATTAACAAGTTTGAGGTCATCCTTCATACAGTGCAGTTCCTTTCCCTCAGTACACTCTGACCCATTTAAAGAGGTATAAAAGCAGACACACACACACACACACACACACACACACACACACACACACACACACACACAAAGTTTTGCTCTGCCAAAATAGAGGCGAGGAAGTTAGTCTACTGGCTTAGTTTAATTAAAGATAAGGGATTTACCGCTGACATGACGTTACACTGAGAAATCAAGTAAGTAACTCTTAAAATTTTAATTCACCTTCCTACTTTCTACAACATAAATTACTCTCCCCTGCTTACATGCAAGAGTTGGCAAGCCTTGAATCAGAGTTAATTGGGTGATGCATAACTAGCAGATGGATTTGGGGGGTTCAGCACCACATTTGAAAATTCAGTTTAGTAACTTCTCTTATTGTTATGTTGTATGTGATGCTGTGTAACAGAGGTTAAACCATCTCTACTATTTGACCCAAATTGATTTGCTGATGTAATGACTTTGCTTAGTTAAGATTTTGATGTTTGGTTTATGTAAAGGGCCATGTTACCTGGCTTTTTTTTGCCCTTTTAGATTCAAATCAGGCAGACGTCTGTATTTTCTGCAACATCAGCTCTTCAAGGAAAATGAATTTGTTAAATGTATGTACTCCAACATCACTACCAGGCATTTCACTGAGTCAGAGAGGGCAGTTCCATTGCTGTTGGTGCTATCCATATTATGTAGGTTGACATGTGCATTCATTGTACTGTGAAGCTTTAAGGTTGTAATTGCATGACGCCACAGTACAGAAGGAGATGGCTAAGTAAAAGGTGCTATAGGTCAGACATGGCCACCTGTCAAATTCATGCTCAAAACAAAAAGGGGGTAGCGTATCACTAGAGTAACCGCTAACTGCTGCTAATTGTAGCTGCCTTAGCAAGTTAGCTTAGCTAGCTCTGCGGCAAGCTATTTAGGCAGGAGATGGGACTGGGGAGTGTTAGTGTTTACACCGCTAGCACAGGAGCTACGCTGGGGCTAGCTGGTTAGCATGCTAACATCAGTACATAACTCTCTCCTTATTCACATTCTGTTGATCATTTTAGGTTATTTTCACATTTTCACTTTAAGAATAACTGAAGATTCGACAGCTCTTCAATATTCTTTCAGGTTGAGACACATTTTGAATAAATTAGCTTCGTGGAGTAGTTTGCTTGACTGCACAGTTTGACTTCAACATTAGTAATTAACCATCTGTGTAAAATTAACCTTCCAACCCACATGTCCTTTTACAGTCAAGGATATGCTGATGACCTCAGGGTTTAATCATTGACCTGTTTAATAAGCAGGTTAATGTGTATGTAGAATCTATAAGATACACAGATTCATGATTTATAAAGGGACACAAGTAAGTACATTTTGAAGCACTGCAGGGTCTGATCCTCTGAAGCTACTTGCCATGCAGGTTCCCATCCAAGACAGACTCACTCAGATGTCTGCTTGTCTTGTCCTCTACTTCCTTATCTGATTTGATATTTTATTGATTCAATTTCGCTGGCTGAGCAAAAAAATAAGGACAAAACACAGACGCCAAAAATAAAATAATAATAACAAGAGTCTGGATTCAGAAGCTGGAAATACCAACCGTTTATTTTCTACTTTTTGTGACTACAGAAATGTTGAAACATTTGAACACTGAAAAAAGCTGGATGACATCATCACTTGCTTCTCAATTTTCTTTCTTTTTTTTTCTTTTTCATTTGCTTAGCAATCACAACAGATGATATTGCACGGCACTGAGAAAGCAGTAGCAAAGCCTGGGAAACAGCAATGACAAATCAAGTCATGAGACATGGAGTTATACATCTGAGAGTAACACCGACAGCATTGCCTCTCTGGCACACACACACACACGCACGCACGCTCAAACACACACGCACGCACGCACACACACACCCATACTGAAAACTGAAGAAGCATTGTGAGTTGAGAAGGCGGTCAAAAAAAGAAAGAGATCAAGGTTGACAAGAGCACAAGGCCGATGAGAGCAATGAGATTTCATTTTGAAATGCGAGTGCAAGATGAACTACTACTGTATTCTACTCCTATATGTCTAATGACAACAAATATGCTTGTTTATCAAAACCCTTCAAGCATCTTTGTGTATGAATCGCTGGAGGACACCCCTCTGCGGGTGAGAAACTAGTTCCCCAGCGTGAGAGATCCAGATGATTGTCTTAGGCGCCGCAGTATTGTTATGAGACCTGTAGCCAAGCCACCCATCACATGGGAACTCCTTGTGGACAAAAATAAATAACAGACAATGTGAAAAGCGGGGAGAAAATAGATCCACGGTGCATCATCCGTTCCCTCTTTAATACAGGACTTAGCAATAGTCACAGTCCATTCTGTGACCAGATGACTGCACAGCGTGCTGATGTGATCTGTCATGGACATTTTGGTGATGACCTTCAGTCCTCGGAGACACTGTGCCGTCTGCATGACAGAGAGGAAGCAGCGCTAACAGTTAGGGAAGGAGTCAGACTTCCTGTTTCGAGCCACACACCTGCATACACATCACTTCCATCACAATGGACGAACACACGGCAAATAAATACATGCAAATGAGCACACGCACAAACCCGCACGCACACCTCGGCAGTACTTGACATTTGGACTGCACACACACACACACACATTGCACTCAGACAGTAAAAAGAAATTAGCAATCCAGGTGATCGTCCACACACACACACACACACACACACACACATGCTCACACAGTTGGTAAGGTTCTTTGCAGTTTTATTAGACTTTGCTCATAGTCATTACACGAGTACGTACCAAAAGAACAGATACTAGATGGAGCGAGGCGGCGGTGCCACGGCAATAAAAACAGACCCAGCTCCGTGGCACGGCCCCTGGCAGACCGGCTGCCCAGCCTTCGCTCCACCTCACTCCGTGCATGAGACAGCAAAGTGAGCGGGACTTGCAGCCCCCGTTTATCAAATGCTTCAGATTGTACATTGAACAGGAGATTCCCCACATGGTAGAGTAAGCTTGTCTACGCAGCCCTACGCCTTCTACATTCTATACCCGTGCGAATGGCAAATCAAAACTCAACAAGTCTACCTCACAAATGCCAGTGCTTTTTCAACATTATACATATTTTTTTTTTTTTCCAATTTTTGGTTTGTTTTAAAAATCTTTGGATGTGCAGTAATACCCATAAAATAACTGTTTTTCTTTTTTTTTTTTAAAAAGTCAACAGAATAGAAAAAACACGCACACGCACGCACACACGTACACACTGCTTTTTGCCAGCTGTTCAACAAAGTAGCTCCTGTATAACTTTGTCTGCGTTGGCAAAATCAACTGTCTGGGTTTCTGGCAGTGTTTAAAACACACATTGAAATGCCGGCTAGGATTCAGCTGAAGAAGAATACAAACTACTCCTTTTTGTTATATCTAAGCGTGGGAAATAAGGCTGTAACATAAAACTTGTCTTTTTTGGTTGTTTTCTTTTTTCCAAAAACCTACTATATACAAATCTAGAGTTTCTACAAATGCATAAATTAAAGCAGTGGTTAACCATTACAAAAATGCAATTAAATTAAAAATCACAACACAGAAGTAGAGAAAAAGGGAAAATATGAACACAATATCACAGCAGTTGGTTTTACCCTGTAAAAGCAATAGTCTACCATCATAATATTGGCATAACCCAATGTCTGATAAAAAATACGCTTCTCCCTCCAATCCCGTAAGTTTCATACATCAACCCTGAAACTCGTCCTCCGTGACTTGAAACAGAGCACTTCTGCCAAAAAACAGAAAAAAAAAGACAAAAAAAACCCAACAACTTCAAAATAGATAATCATACAGCTTTTTGAAGTAACAATAACAGTTACCACACGAGTGGAGCTCTGCCTTACTCACAGATAGACGTCTCAATGCAGAACTCAAAGGAATTATTACTATGAGGTATTCAGAGACATTGGTAAAAGACATGCACGGCCAGAGTGCTGGACCTTCCTACACACAGCAGAGGGACGAGGAAGGTTGGGGGTGGGGGGGGAGGAGGGATGGAGAGGGGGGAAAAAAAGGGAGGGCAGGGCAGAGGAGGAGAAACAAAGACCTTTGGTTTAATCTGTAGAAGTGGACAACAGAAAATTTCCTTTGGTATGTTTTCATTGCATGGTTGCGCTGGCGAAAGCACCACGGTGTGATTAAAAAAGAAAAAAGAGAAAAGAAAAAACAACCTTTTCCTTGTTTCTTCAGTAGTGGCCCTTCTACAGGCTGAGGTATTCACAGAGTCAAAGGTGAGAGGTCAACAGCGGTTTAACACTTTGGTTCAAGCAAGGCACTCGTCCTGGGAGTTTTTTTTTTTTTTTTTTTAGAAAGATTGCAACATGTCTGCTTCTACTTTCAGGAACATGTCTGCCTATAGTTGAGTCAACAATTCTGCCCATGGCTATGTCAGCTTGTCTGCCTATTGTCGTGTAAAGATGTCTGACCTTATTCGGTGGAATCGATATCACCAGCCTATAGATACACACCGAGAGGCAGTGCCAAGTAGAAAAGAAAGGAAAAAAAGAGAGACACTGTGGCGGGGTACGCCATCAAATTCACCACTTTGAAAGGAATCACGAACCAAACTAAAACTTTGATTTCTCGCGTCAGCTTTTTTTACGCTCACTTCTCTGCCAATAAAGCCGTAGAGCTGAAGACCTGGCAACAACACAAAGCGCGAGCTGGTCGCCGTCGCTTAGCGAGTTGGCCGTACCCCGCAGGCACCTTCGCGTGGCCCGCTCTGTGTGTATCTATGGCTCGGGCAGCACATCTGCCTATAGCTACATCAGCATGACTACCTATGGAGCTGTAATCAGAGCACAGATGAAGCAAGAGCACGCATAGCAGGGGCGCATGGGCTGAGTGCAGGTGGGAGTGGGGAGGGGAGGGGGGAGAAGAAAGGAAGAGAAGAGAGAGACAGAGAGAGAGAGAGAGAGAGAGAGAGAGAGGAGGAGGAAATGGGGGGAGGGGACACATACAACATCTTTTTTTTTTAACACCACTCGTAGAGGCCGTGCAATGAGAAAAAATCTTTGGTTATCTTTGGTATCATCAAAGTGATAGAAATCACGTATGGAACTTGAGTGAGGTAGCATCTTTGGTTCACACTATAAAACATCAGCAGGTCTTGACACATTTTTTTTTTGTTATGCTTCTTGTCGTCTTTTTTGTCGTCGTTTTTTTTTTTCATTTCGGACATGATGAAGAAGAAGAAGAAGAAGAAGAAGAAGAAGCAGCAGCAGCTCTCTCTCTCTCTCTCGCTCTCTCTCGCTCACGCCTCTCCATCGGCGCTTGTTCTGATGGATGTAGAGCTGCTAACCCTGGCCATGAGGAGGATGACGGCAAGGGGGCCAGCTCAATATATTTAATGATACGCCGCCCTGGGCCAGCCCTGTGTAGTGCTTTCCTCCTAGTGCTGAAATGCATAGCTCACCAGGAGAGGAGTGGAGGCAGGGCGGGTGAGGAGGGGGAGGAGGAGGAGGAGGAGGAGGGGGGAGGCCGGGGATTGGCAAACAGGCAGGGGAGGGGTGGAGGTTTGCTTTCGTATTCAGGTGACGAGCTGACATTGCTGTGTAAGCGCCCGAAAGTGATTCGATCATTGATATCATCCCCTCCACCCGACATCTTTGATGAGGAGGATAAAATCAGATAGGTATGAAGCTCACGGGGACGCGGAGCAGCGCTGAATGCTTATTACTAGAGTGGTGACACTGAAAAAGAAAAAAAAACTCCATCAGAGGCCTTCCGTCTCCCTCGCTCTCGTTTTCACCTTTGCGGAGAAAACACACTACTGAACGGATTCGTCTTTGTTCTTTTTTGCCAGCTGCTGGTATTCGAAAGCTGAATCTGCATCTGAGCAGGCTTACAGAAAAAAAAAAAGAAGGATTGATTAATCTTCACGACGCGCGGAACATTCAGACTGTTTTCTAAAGCTATAACTGGAGTATTTGGGTCGATTCAAGAAGGCATCTACGAGGCAAATCGTCAGGGTCGTGTCAGCGATATTTCCATTTGGCGGGGGGGCGTGTGGGTTTTTTTAAAGCGTGACCCATGCGAGCGGTAACATTCTCTTCTCATCTGTGGGCTCCTCGTTAACAGTCAGTCTCAGGAGGTAAGGGAGGAAAATGAGCTAAAAAATACTCTTTAAGATTATCAACTACAAAATATACTCTTTGGTCAAATTACTCCATAGCAGGTTTTTACTTCTAAAGCTGCATGAGAGGCTTCAGGGTGCAGAAGAAAAAAAGGCTTTGGTTTCTCTCGTTTGAATTATTCAACGTTTCAGCATGTTGGAAGAAAGCACTACCATGTGGGTTCTGAGGTTCGGGGTTTTTTGGTTATTTGTTGGGTTTTTTTTGGTTTTGGGTTAGCAGTCTACGCATTGGGCACTTTCCCCCCTGTCTGTCTGGAATGCTTGATAGAAAGACAGACAGCCGGAGAGACAGGCAGTCCACCGCCGCCGCCGATCCAGACGAGGTCACACAACAACAATCCAGTCGCTCCTGTAGGATTTGTTTTTCTTTTGTCTTTAAAGTTGATTGGCCAATCCCACCGGAGCTCCACATTCTGGCTGTTTCTCAAGCTGCAGATCGGACTGCCAATAGGCTGATTAAACCTCCATTTAGGGGGGAAAGGGGGGAAGGGGGGCACCCATCATTAAAACCAACCAATCAGATTAAAGATAAGGATGGCGAATGATAGATTGATACTGGATGAGGAGGTGTAAGGGGTGTAGTAAAGCTATAGACCAGTGACAGAGTGTGTGTGTGTGTGAGGGGGGGGGGGGGTGGGGGTAAAACTATAGTCTTTTTGCAGTATGTTACACATAAACGTGTTGCTGAAACAAACATTTCAAAGCAGGTCAAACAAGAAGTCTTTGGTTTGTTTTTTTCATCTTTGGATACTATAAATATCAATATAGTACAGGTTTAAGGGCAAAACGTTGCTTCAAGGTCTCTTTTTTTTAAGTTTCTCTTTGTTTCTCTTAAGTTTTAAAGCTTTTCCACCGAGGTTGAGTCAGTCCATGAGTTGGTCCAATCAGTCCGTCTTCAGGCTTTGGTGCAGGCGTTGGGGCCAGAGTTGACTGAGTGACCGGAGCCGTCGTCCACCCACTTATCTAGGCTCCGGCGGCGTGCGTTCATAAAGAAGTTGCTGACTGTGGCCAGCTCCAGGCCCAGCTGCTGGGCGATGGTGACCTGCAGCTCTTTGGATGGACGCTTGTTCTCCTTGAAGATGGCGTGGAGCGTCCGCCGCTGCACATCGGTGAACACCAGCCGAGGCTTTTTGGTCATGTTCCCCCGCTCGCTCCTGCCGTGGTCTTGTTCCTTCCGCTTGCATGCTGCGGAGAGAAGTCAGGAGAGAGAGAGACAAAGAAGGAGAGTGTTTGTGAGAGAGGGCTGAATACACTTCTCTCTTCTCTTCATCACACCTCAACCTTGGATTTGAAGAAATGTCCTGACCTAAGAATTATCTCAGTGGCTTTCCTCGTTCACTCTCACTAGCACTGACATGATCATTTAACAACAAAACTCTACTATAGATTGTGTTCGTGCACAAATGCAAGACAATCTAAGCTTTTCATAGACGCCTACATCAAAATAGCTCTGGGTTATTATTTTTCAGACCACAGCTTTTCAGATTATATTGCTAACATGACAAGTGCATTGAGATTTATTATCATAGAAACCTAGTAGCAAAATAGCAAATAGCAAAAAAAATAAGCTAATAAGCACAAACAGATGAGCAGTGAAATATAATGATAATGTTTGACAGATACCAGCATTACTTTTAAATGGTCATTTCCTGAATAACATCAAAAACCATAATGGGAACAAGCATTTTTAACACTTTAAAGTCATGTCTACAACCCAAACTAAACTTACATCAGATGATTTGAATGAGAGCTCCTCCTCTCTGGTTTGACTTGTGGTTATTAGGTAAGAGAGTTGAAGAAAAGCAAGGATGTTACTGGATTAGTTACTGGACATAAAGGTGCACAGTGTGTACTCTGATACTGTAATGTCAAAGTCAAATCCACATGTGTCATTGTGACTGTTACACTTGAGTAGATTAAATCTGTCAGATGTAACTTCTGCAGTTGAGACACTGAGATACTTTCAATGGCAGAATCAAACTCTTCCCCAGCTGAGTACATTTACTCGAGTAAGCGCGATTTTGAGCTACTTTACTCGAGTAATTACATTTTCTGCTCCTTTACACTTCCACTCCACAGAATTTTGGAGATAAATATTGTACTTTTACTCCACTACATTTATTTGACAACTCTAGTTACTAGTTGCAGATTGCATGCTTCATCAGAGCCAGTGGTGCAATTTGAATTTTGAATTAATTAATTTAGTTGGAAATCAGATAAAAGACAAAAAAACAGTGACTGCAATAATCAGAAAAATGCTGAATATCTGATTTGATCATTGATCAGGCTCATTATAGGTTGAGGCCTAGTATACAGTCTATACAAAGCCTACCTGTAAATATATGTATAAATTACTTTTACTTGTACTTTTGATACTAAAGTACGTTTAATATCAGACACTTTAATAACTTTTACTCCTTTTCTATGATTGACTTTCACTTTTACCAAAGTCAAATTTGAACTTTTACTCAATCATGGCTCTTGGGTACTTTTAACAACACTGCCATTTTGCCATGGAGCCCCGTGGTGGGTTCACGGACCAGAGCAGGAGCTCTGCAGGCCGACAGGAAGCCGAGAGCCGGGGAACAATGAGCGCTGTCCGCGGTGCTGAAAACAACAGCAATATGGAGACCACGGAGAAATGACCCACAGGTCATCTAATAAAGGGGGAAAAAAGGTAGCCTGGGAATTGACAGAGCATCAAACCTCCCTCCACTTGATCTCGTTATGATTACTTCTACTATTCTTCTCTTTTTAAGCCCTGCTGGAGCGGCCGCTCAAAGCGAGGCTCACCGGTGCGCAGAGGCCAGGAGGGGGCAGCGGTGGGCCGCTGGAGGGAGGCAACGGACCCGACGGGGCCATTAACGGGCAGAATACTCTCACCACAAGAAGGCATTCCCCTCGAAAAGAGCTGATTAATTTTGCAAAACGCGGGCGGGTGAATAAAAAAAAAAATTCATATTAGAAAAGCCTCAAAACAAGGTGGTGAGATTTTACGCGCAATGTCGAACCAGATGTGGAGAAAAGGAAATCAGGAGGATCGTTCTGAGCGTGTAGCTGCAATATGGAAATGACTTAGAATTCTATATTGCATTATAAATATGTATGTAATCAATAGTGCATATATTACCTAACATTTGTATCATAATTTTGGTCTCCAGCTTTACATGTAAAATCTGTACTTTTCCACATTAAAGTGTAGTAAAGTGAGCAGACAGCTCCATAAGAAATATTAAAAATAATAATAATAAGTCAAATAAACTTATTATCATAGTATGAAGTTGATGTGGCCGATCCCTCCTTGTAACCTCCCCCTTCCCCCCTTCCCCCCTCCCTCCCTCTCTCTCTCTCTCTCTCTCAGGTGTGTGGTAAAGTACAGTGCAGCGACCTGTCCGCGCGACCATAAACTGCAGTGTGACGGTGAGTGTGCGCGGCCCGCTGTCTCCACTGTTGGTAAATATTAACAGAGAGCCGGAGCTCGTCGCGTAAAGGGCTGCTATAAATCAGCGGCAGTGAAGGCCACGCAGACAGCAGGAGCCACCGCGCGCGGAGCGGCCCCGGCCCCCCTCGCGCGCAGGAGGGCCCCCCGGCCCGAGAGACAGCTTTTCCCAGGACCGGGGTGAGGACATAACAACGGCCTCGTTATCACACTAATCACACACACACATACACACACACCGCTGCTGCTCCCGGCTAATGATTACAAACACACAGATAACTCCACAGACTCGCACACAGCGGGCCTGACACTGACACGGTGTGACGGCACAGAGGACAACAAACAGACCTCTGTGCTCCAAACGTGCAGCCGGAAACACCGACCCTCCTAACTATCTGTGAGCGTGGACATGTGTCTGAGTTTACTGCGAGGCGGTGACATTCACCGAGAGATCCTCCAGAAAAACACAGCAGACACCGAGGATCGACCCTCCAGTTACAACTGATTCACATCAATCTGTCATTTCTGAACTCGTTCATTAAAAACATCTATTCTATTCTATTCTATTCTATTCTATTCTATTCTATTCTATTCTATTCAGATGGGTAATTGAATACGTGGGAAAAGGAGAAAAGGCCCGAGATTAATTTCAGAAGCCTGAGATCAATAAGTATATCACATCTACTTCAGCACGCGATCACATATCTGGTTCACCCAGGAACGAACGGATCAATAAAACGGCCGCTCTAAATTAATTTAGCTTTTTTTTTTTTTTTTTTTTTTTTTAACTGTGACAACATTTTCTCCACTTGCCAACCTTCAGTTTTTTTGGCGGCTGTGATTTTATATTTTCAGTTTTTGCTCAAGAGAAGATTCGTGATTTTAATGTTTTGATTTTGAAGTTGAATTTAAACGAGACAGGGCAGGAAGGGAAAAGAAATGGCGGAACAGGGTGATCTAGGCCTGAGACGTTTGTTTTTCCAACAGTATTTATGTGTCACTCGTTCAAGGAATCACCATCAATACTGATCGATCACCCCACTGATCTGACGAGTCTGTTTGATCACACTACCGATCGAAAGATGATCGAAGCAGCTCCCAAAAGTTACAGGAGATTTGAAATAATAATAATAAAAAAAGTGATGAAATCTCATCTCCAAACCACACACACACACACACAACAGCAGCAGCAGCAGCAGATGGGAAAACTGAAAAATAATCTATTGCGATTACACACCCACGTGCACACGCGCCAAAAAATAAATACAAAAAAAAAGCACACGCGCACTTTCCACCATAAGTGGCCTCACTTTTCGAAAAGCCAAAAAGCCTCATTAGTAGGTCATTGATTAGGCCTGTGGACGTTAGAAAACACACACACACACACACACACACACACAAAAAGGACCACTGGGTGCCATGTGAACGCGCACGTGCGATTTGGGGGCCTCCTTGCGCGCCCTAATTGACTCGTGCGTACCTCAGGGACAAATTAATACAGAGGTCTATCAGTTAATTAGAGAGACCTCGGTCGAGTCAGGCCGGGTGACGAGCCAGACACAAACACGCGCTCTCCATTCGGTTCGGTTCGGTTCCGTAATAATATCACCAATGTGAGAGACAAAACCCACTTCAGCGACTAAATAATGCACAACTTCAGCTTTACATGACATTTAAATTCGGTTTACCACACACTCTCAAGAACACGTGCACACTCACACACCCACACTTCTCTCTCTGTGTGTGTGTGTGTGTGTGTTTACACCGCGTGCAGCACCCAAAAAAAGACCCGATCAGTTGCACCTACACCAAAATAAACACATTCCTAACGATTTCTGGGCGAAGGATCAGCTTACGCACACAGTCCAGCGGTCGATACTTTGAGGTGAAACGACACGAGCGCTTGTTTCACACGAGCCCCAAATCAGCGTGGAGACCGAAAAAAATCAAAAATAAAAGTGGGGATGCGTATTGATATCAGGCCACGAGCACCAGCCGGGTGAAGCACTTTGTAACTTTTAGGGACCGTGTGAGGTTGGATCTGACCATCACTCCCTCCCTCCCTCCTCCTCCACCCCTCCAGGCACGAACCTCTCATTTGGAAGCCATATCTAAAGAAAAGCAGGGTTCATCAAAGCCCGAGGCAGGTTTAATTCTGGAGACATGGTGTTATGTATTATTTGATAAAGACACTATCAGCCTAGAGGGAACGTTCGTCCTGGATGCTACCCTGATGTGATTCTTGATCTACGCTGAGATTACTTCGACGTGTTCAGGGTTTGTTTTTCTTTCTCCACCCTACGGAATCAGCTTTGGTTCCCATCCCCTTTGACCCACTGCTAAATACAAGGTAGCATTCAGGGCTAACGATCCGGCTCCGGCGTCTGCATCTCTCAGCCACACATTCAGAGGATGAAAACAAAAAGGGGGGCTTTACCGAGGCTTCGCTCACCTGCGAGCCTGAGCGCGCTCATGCGTTGGAACTCAGGCTCCTGCAGCCACTTCCACATGCGGCGGAAGGTCTCTCTGCCGGACTTGAGCTTGGACCAGGGTTTGGGGTTCCTCAGCAGGTCGGACAGGGTCCCCTGGGACCTGCACAGGACCCGCTGGGCAAAGATGGCCTGAGGGATGCTGTAGCGCTTCAGCTCCGTGGTGATCCTCTGCGCCACCTCTTTGGTATTCACCTCCTCCATCTGGCCACCAGAAACACCACCCCCTCCGCCGCCGCCCCCTTGCTGCCCGGGCCCGGAGGCCTGCTCCCGGCTGTTCCCCAGCCCCTGGCCATGCCCCTGCGCGCCGAGGTGGGCGTGCGGGTGGTGGTGGAGGCCGTTGATTTGTACCATGCCCGCCGAGGAGCTCATGTGCTGCTCCGTGTGTCTGCCGAGCATGGCCGGGTGGTGCGCCTCGAACCCGCTGGGGGTGAGCATCTTCTCACCGGGCATGGCGGCGCCGGGGTGAGCGTAGGGAGGGATGCCGGCCTGGGTCGTGTGTATGCTGGCCAGACCGGAGCCGGACAGCGGGGAGAGGCTCTGGCCCATGCAGGGATCCTTGTGATGATACGCGGGATACAGACTGTTCATAGGCGCCAGACTCCGGTCCTCGCGCATCAACGTGAAGCTGCCGCTGACATTTCCGGGGATCCTCTGGTGCGGGTGCGGGTGAGGATGGTGGGGATGGTGGTGGTGGTGGTGGTGGTGATGGGGAGGAAACTTGTCGGACACGGTGGAGATGGGGGGTAAGGGCTGCAGGGGCGTCAGGGTGGTGTAAGTGCTGCTCGCACTCATGCCAGGGGGGGCTTCGCACATGCTGATGGCCGGATGCAGGTGTCCGGGGTGGCTGGGATGATAGTCTCCGCTGTCCAGCAGGGTCGCCATGCCCATAGCGCGGTGGCTCAGACCCCGGGGGCTCGGACGGGAATGTGGACTGTGGCCACTCAGCAGCTCTCCGTGACCGGCCACGGACTCATGCACTCCGTGCAGGTCGCCAATATTCTCCATCGACAGCTGTGCGTTCATGATCCGGGCAGCGCTGTGGACAAACCATCTATCTGACCTACCGCAGTTAGCTGGTGTCCAGAAGTCCTCACGTCCAGGAAAGTTCAATTCTTCTTTTGTTGCTATTTCTCCTCTTGCAGCAGCCTGCTTGCTTCGCTCTCGCCTCCTCTCTGTCCTTATATTTGATTTTTTTTTTTTTTTGGTCCTCTGACGCTGTTTTGTTGTTTTTTTTGGCAGAACTCCCTTGATATTTTTAGTATTATTATTTTTTATATTTACTTTTTAATTTTTTTTTTTTCTTTTCTGATTCTCTTTATGATTCAAGCCCCCCCACCGCCAACCAGCTGTCCTTGCGCTCCGGTCGGGTGCCGCGCCATCTCTCTAGTTGTGTGTCTCCAGCCCCTCTCCCACCGCAGCACAGATCGCCGTCTGCACATGCGCACTGCGAACACACATCTCCTCCCATACTCTCTCTCTCTCTCTCTCTCTCTCTCTCTCTCTCACACACACACACACACACGTACACACGCCCCGTCGCTCTGACGTCAGCTACCTTATTAAGGAAGGGAGGTATCAAACCACCTGCTTAAAGCTCCTCTCCTGGATATTCAGCAAACCTTCAGCCTCCGCTCACATGTTAAAGATGCAAATGGACGGATCCCTAACAAGATCCGCGCGGGATCGACCCGTGGAAATTGACTTGGACGCCGCTTCTAATGTCCCACTGCCGGCTGTTATTTAGAAAATGCTAAATTCATTAGGGGCAGGCGTAATGAGGCTCTATCTCCAGTCCTCCTTAAATTATTAGGTGCAAATGAAGTAAACTTCCGGGTTCATTTGGAGTTGATTTTTGACTGGTGAGGTCTGGGGGATTCAAACCCCCAGAACCCTCCCATGGAAGCATTAAATCTTCCCGGGGAGAAAAAAACAACAACAACACACAACAGAAAAAAAAGAAAAGAGGCTTGAGGGATTAAAAAACAAAGCATGGGCATTTAATTAGCTGCTAAATTTAGATCCTATGTGTTCATGCTCGCGGATCCATATTCTTTCATTATGAGGCTACTTCAGCTGCACCACCCCCTCCTCCTCCACCCACCACCACCACCCCCCTCTGTGCCAAATATGTGGCGGTTTAACCAAACGAGGAAGACTGTAGTACCTTCTCTTTTGATAGAAAAAGATGAGCAGATGTGTCTATTGTTCAACCATTAGGCTTAACGAACCAAGCCCAGCACTACGTGTGTGTGTGTGTGTGTGTGTGTGTGTGTGTGTGTGTGTGTGTGTGCCCTATTTGGAGTTGGACACGTGCACATTTCAATTCTAAAGTTTCAGAATCATTTGAATATAGATGCAATAGTGGGAATAAAAACGCCAACATGTCATTTATTAAAAAGAGAGAATATTTATTCAGAAGCTCTCAGATGGTACAGATCCACACACACACTCACAAGGAGATGACATGCTGACACATAACACGACTGCTGTCCCCGTGTTGTTGTTGGACCTGCAGCCGGGCCCCTGCTCACACGTCAGGGGCCGTTTAGCCCTAATAGAGCGGTGGCGCACAGGCGTCCTCAGCCCGGCCCGAGGTGACAGCTTGCAGCGGTCAGTGTCCTGCTGGACCCCCCGCTGAATGAGGGACATGTCAAAGGTGACGCTTCAAGACTCCCAAAGCCAACATCTGCGGGGGGACAGATTAACCTTTCAGACTTTTCCCTGTCCAGGACCTGCTACGGGGGCCCCCGCATCTGCCAAGGGGTCTCCTCCACAATGGAGCCAGCGCTCGGTTGAACGAGTTAAATAAAAGAAAAAAGAAGGGGAAAAAAAAGAAGAAGAGAAGAAGTTAAACTGTCTCTGATGTGAAGTCAATGTCAACGGCGTGTGTGTGACGTGTGTCGAGACAAAGGGACACTAATTCCTCGAAGTGTGGCCGTCCAAGCGTGCAGCCCCGAGGACATAATGGAGTTTGGAGGCAGGCGAGCAGGGAAACAAGAACACACGCGCGTGTGCGTTTTCAAATCAGCTCACACACTTTAATCCAACTTCATCACCTTTTTCTTAAAATCTCCTAATATAAAATACACAATCTATAAAATCAAATGCTTCTGTTTCTGATCATAAAACCTTTATTCAGTCAGCGGAAGCCACGTTATTCTGTCGCTGTTTTGCGCAGAGGGGGAAAAAACAAAACAAACGAGATGCGGAGGGACAGAGGAGTATGAAAGGCCAAGGTTTGGCCTTACATGGCAGCAAAACCTCATCTACACATTCTCATGCGGATCGATCGGCTCCTGCCATGTCTGCACGACCTGAGCTGTGCGTTTATGTGTGTTGGCTCTCTGTGGCCATTGTGCCGAGATGAGCCTGGCCCTGCGAAGCCGGTGACATTTGCTTTTTTTTTTTTTTTTTTTTTTGCAGAGGAGGAATATGAGGGGGACGCGGGTTTTTTTTTTTTCCTGCACTGAAAGAGGATACATTTCAATTCAATTAGCGCAAAAAGGAGACGGAGGCGCGCACCAACAAGTAGTGCTCCACGGAGCGAGCGCAGAGAGAGATATGCAGAAAATATAACAAACATATTCTTTCGTTTCCATCCAGACTTGGAACAAAAAAACAAAAAAACAAGCCTGCGTGCGCAAAAAAAGAGTGAGGCCACGCAGACAGCGGGCACCTGAAAAGCCACTGTGTGAATTACTTACAGGTTTCACACTGATTATTAATCAGGGGGCATCATCCCCGTGAAGCCCCACAGCAGCACATCCGAGCAGAAACAATATAGTGCCTCGCAGAGAGGACCGCGGATCAATATCTCGCCAGCTCTTGCAAAGTGACACAGCGTTGCGAGCGTTATAGATGTTCAAAAATGACAATTACAGCTTGTTTAGGGGAATAAGCCCTTTGCTAAATGGCATCTGGTGAAACTCAACTTTTTTTTTTCTTCTTTTAATAAATGAGGCTACTTGAGTTTGGCCTCTGTGGTCGTTCATGGCGGATGAGCACACATGATATAAGGGCGCATGCATTTGGGGGGATAAACTGAATTAGCCTTTTGGAAATAAATCACAGCGCTGTTGCTTGTTTTTTTTTTTTTTTTTTTTTTATCCCTCGTGAACCCATAAAGTAATTTATTGGCTTCACCTTTTAAAAGTCTCGAGTTCCATAAATATCGTCGCTTTGCAAATCTATTTTATGATTCTCTCTCCATCTCATACACACACACACACACACACACACACACACACACACACACACACACACACACACACACACAAAGAAAAAGAAAAAGAATGTCAGTGTTGAATGTTTTAAAATATTCGAGGAGATATAAAATTATTCCTCTCTGGATAAAAAAAAAGAAAAAAAAGTGCATTGCAGTGTTTGTGGCTGGCCTTTACAGCATATTTGAAGTATAGGCCTTGAAAACACACACCACAGCGCGCCAATCAATACTGAATAACATTATAATTCCTGGAGGAACTCAGGCTGAGGCCCTTTGATTTGTTAGAATAAACAAACCTAAAAAATATACCTTCTTTTCTTTTTACACGCGCTTTCCCCGTGGCGTCTCGCCCCAATGTATGCGTCTTACATTTATTTTATTTAAATAAGGCGATTTTATTCTCAGTCGTAGCAAGAAGGAATAAAAACAGACAATTTAATCTATAGTAGTCTAGTTGTAAAACGTGTATTTATATAATTCAAAATTGCGTAAAAGCTGCAGAGATGAGGTCGTTTTTAATGTGTTTAATTTATTCTAAGGCTGTAAAAGCGAGTAAAAATAAAAAAAGGATGAGCATGAATAATAATAATAATAAAATAATAATATGAGGATTCAGATCTCACTGACAACACCCGACAAGACAAGATTACACGACGAGTTTAAGAGAGATCAACTTCTTTTGGCAGCTTTAATCCGCATTTTAAGACGAGCTCAGTCAAAACGTGAAGAAGAAGAAGAAGAAGTAAACCCCAAAGCGAGAATAATAATCATAATAATCATGATAATAAAACTGCTTGACTCTCCTCTCCATTGATTGAGGAATGTTTTATTTTTTTTCAAAAAAATGTCCCCCTAATTAATAAAAATGCCATCATGGCCCGAGCAGCAGATGCCGGACCTGCTGCCTTGCTCAGGGGTAAATCAACTGCCTCTTCCCCGTGTGTTATTCCGCGTCACTTGCTCTGATTCGTGCGCTCATGTGCGATTAACACGGCATCACTTTACATTAAGGTGTCCATATGCCGCCCAATTACGCCCCTGTAACTTTGGTGAGACTCCAATTACGACAACAAAACCGTGTCAACGATAGCCAAACCCTGCTGCCGGCCCCGGCGAGCGGGCGCGTACCAGGATGACTCCTCTCACTCCAAACGCACTTCACCGGCAGCATTAGTCAGATTCAGGGACACTGAAAAGCGTCTTTATCATTTCTGGCGTTGAAAATGTGGTGTGATGTTTTATTTCTGGCGCCCTAATTTCTCTATTTTTTTTCCTACAATTTGGGGGAAATAACTCATCAGACTTTTAAGTTATAGTTATAATTATTAGAGCTACTTGCTGTAAATATATCTAATATTTTGGGGTATTTATGAGGATGACCGGGCTGTAGCTGTAGCTGACGAAAAAACAGTTTGTCACTTATTTTCTTTTATTATTTGTCACCTCCCACTAAAACAGGACCGTCTCCTCAAACTGAATGATTATTATTATTATTATTATTTTGTATTTTTTTTTTAGCCTTGTGTCAACTGAGATGCACATTTCTCGCTCTGGTAACAGCACGAGGGTGGGGCTGCTCTCTGATAACACACATGACAAACATGTTTCTGCACCCTTGTCTTTACATGTTAATCACCCACGCGCGCACATCTCCAGAGAGACCTTTTTTCCAGATAACAGCGAGTTCATCCTTCGGCTCTCGTGCGTGCGCATTTTTCCATCTCTAGTTGCCCTTCATTAATTAACCATCATCATCATCATCATCATGATCATCAGCAGCAGAGGTTCATGTTAATGCTCGTGTCTTAGTTTTTGAAAGTAAGCCCGCATTAAAAGCAGCACAGTCTGCCTCTGCAGATCCACCAGAGCCGCATTATGCAGAAAATCAATCAGTGATTCGTTGGGCTGTCTTATCGCCCACTGCGGGCTCCGCACTGTTATTATTACAAGCTGCTGTTTAGTATTTAATGAAGCCGGATCTTTAATTAAGAAACCCTGACAACCTGTTTAGTCGTCAACTGAAGACCAGTGTGCAGAAAATCACAGGCGTGAAGTGTGTCGCATGTTGTCTGCGTGCGCGCGTGCGTGTGTGTGTGTGTGCGTGCAGAAACGATGTGCGTCAGACTTTTCTTGGACTCTTTGCACTCTTTTGTCCACGTTCACTTCCCAACAGGGTGCCGGGGTTCAAAACGTCTGCATTTAAACTCCTTCTTCTTCTTCTTCTGTGCCACACACATACATACACAAACACGCACGCACGCGCGCGCACACACTTTACCGCAGGATCCCATCCTGTCATGCGTCTTTGACAGCCTCCCGGCTCACTCCCATAGGCTACGGCAGCGCGCGCGCGGCGACAGGGGCTCGGACACACGGACGCACATGTGAACTCTTTTAACTCCAACATGCGGTAAAAAGCAAAATATAAAGAGCGGAGGATGCGCCCGTCTGCCCTCCGTGTGCGTTCACGCCGTCCCACCCTCTCCCTCCGTCCTCCTCCTCCACCTCCACCTCCTCCGGCTTCCAGCTCTTTCCTCCACCAGCGGCCACAGACAGTCCCCCCTCAAAAAAAAACATCCTGACCGAGGTAAACATCCCATCAGCCGCTGCACGCGTCTCCGTCTCCGCAAATCGCAAATTATTATCCGCCGTGCAAGACAAAAAAAAAAGCAAAGAAAAGAGAGAATAGCGTCTCTTTGCCTGCTCCGGCGCCGTGGCTTCTCTCCGTGCTTTTCTCGATGCAGGCGCATTTGAATAGCTGGCCGGTGTTGTTATGGATCCGTGCGCACTGAAAGAGAATCAGTATGCAAATTGTTTCAGTATCAATCGAAAGGTTCGATCCGCCCGAGCGTCAGCCCCTTTGGCACGAGAGGCTCCTTTGCTGCATAAATGTTTATAATGATGCCATATATTAACACACACACACACACGGCGAGCAGAGCAGCCGCTGCGCTGCTATTAAGATGTAACTTAACATTTTTTTTGTCTTTTTTTTGCAGGTTAAATAAAATGTAGATTTGGGGGATGTGGATGGTGAGTCACACTCAGAGCACATTTCTTTTTTTTTTTTTTACACCACTCATATAAACCCACACACACAATCACAGGGTCTGTCATGCAAATAGAGCTACACTGTTTATGTGCTACCATTAATATTTGATTTAATCTGTCTGGAATGATGGGAGGTGATCTGTAAAAGTCCAATTACACCTGAGTTTTGCTGTTCGTTTTAACATCACACCACAAACCCTGCACACAGAACAAGTGTCACCTCTGTTTTGCAAAAAATAAATCACCGACTGTTTAATAATGTGAAATAAGCAACGTTTTACGCCTTAAAGCTGTCATATAATGTGATTCACAGTAATAGTCCCGCGCTTCCCTCGTGTGTTTCTGCCTGATTGTCATGTTCTGATAATCTCGCTAAAGCACAGAATCTAGCCTGCAGCAGGGCTGATAAACACGCCGCACAGGGGAAGCACCTGGGCGAGGACGGATGGAGGGAGCAAATGAAAATGTGTAAATGTAAAAGAAGCGATAAGGGCGAGGTGTGTGAGAGCAGCAGTGCAGGGGAGGAGCGGTGGTGGAAACGCGCAGGTAGAAAGTGGAGCACAAAGGTGACAACAGGAGCGAGGTCTGAGAGTTGAGGGCAATCAAGCAGGACAGGGGGAGAGATGAAGGGAAGGAGAGGCAGGGCAACGAGAGGTGAAAGGAGAGGCTGCAGCGAGGGCAGAGAAGGAGGAGAGTGTGGTCAGGAGGAGATAAAGCATCGGGTCCGTTATCCATCTGTTCCAGGGTTAGAGTTTGACCAGCTGAGGGGGTCAGGGGTGAAGGGTCAGCGACCCGCCGGCCTGAGGGGCTCTGTGGTCAGTGCGCTCGCAGGTACACACCAGGGACAGGATTAGAAGGTAAATACAAATGGAGGGTGCCTTTGTTTGCACAGGTCGAGCTCAGAGGGAGGCAGATTTTTAATCTTGAGCAAAATAAGGTGTTATTAATTCTATTTACCACGTGAGCTGAGATGGGTGGAGGTGCATTTATTTGTCCTCTTTTTATGAACATTTTATGAGCTTTTATTTTAGTGATTTGACATGACACTTTTTGTTTTTTTTTGGTTGCAACGGATTCATTTGATGCAAATCGACCTATATTTATCTCCTGACCATCAACCTCCTCTACTCAGTCAGCCAGTCACTCTCCTGGCTGTTTATATGTCTCACTACCAGACCCACAGAAATGACCCTAATATGTATTTTATAGCTGTTTTTAATTGTTAAGTTTGCATAATGAAGATATAAAGAGAAGGGATAGCTTTTATTGTAATGTTTTAACATGCAAATAATTGACTTTTTGGTTGTGACAGATGAATTGGATGCATATCTAACACAAGATAAAACAAGATGTTCATTTATTAATCCCCCGTAGGATAAATTCAATTTGGCACGACAGCAAAAGGAAAACAATACAATACAAAAATATATTCATATGCTAACCATTGGACCTCTTCTACCATGTTGGCTATGTTCAAAATAAAACAAGAAGGTGCAATCCTCCCCTAGTTTTTTTTCTATTTATAGTTGTCAGACCTGAAGAAATGACCTCAATCTGTATTTTAATTGTTAAAGATACACTATGTAGAAATTCAAACTCAGGAATGTAATATTAATGAAGTGATTATACAAACTCAGAAATATGTATTTCTTCCGTAACTGAATAAAGAGGGAATGAAAGTCCCCAGAGCACTGTTTGAAGTTAGCGAGGTGGCAGGGTCCGCCACATATAAACAAAGTAAAACAGTATGAAACTGTGTCGTCCTTTAAGGTCAGTTTGTTTTACTTCAGTTTATTCAGAGAGTTTATTTATTTTGTCTGTTCAGACTTTAAAAAATAAATCTTCTCTTCTGATTAAAACTACACAGTGCACCTTTAAGTTCACGTACCAAAGACACAGAGAGTGGCGACATTATATGGAAGCTGCTTCTAAAACAAACAAAAGGGGCTCCTGATGTTGGACACACGTGCAGCAGCGCTGCATAGCGTCCAATTAGACTGTGTGGACATCCCTGTTTAAACTTTAATAACTCTCCGAGCAGGAGGGCCCCTCTTGATCAGTTAAGATCCTCTCAGCCACTTACACTGTAGTCGCTGCCATATTTAATAACTGTCCACCTGTTCAAAGCGATGTGTGCGCGGCGCACAGTGTGTGTGAAGATTTAACAAGGCGCTCAGTGGTTAGGTCAAGGATTGCTGTCCCTTTACTTGTGCCTGAAAATCTATATCGAGGAAAGGGGAAGGATTATATATTTTATGTCAACAAGAGACTGTCCTCTCCTTTGTGTGTGTGAGGCTGTGAGTGGCTTACTATAGGTCTCTGCTGGCGTGTGTGTGTGTGTGTGTGTGTGTGTGTGAAACTGCGAGCGTTGGTGTGTACGTATGTGAGAAGGAAAGAGACTTTATTGATGATGGTGTGAGCTATGAACTGTAGGGTCAGTGTCCCTACAGCCTACCTTTACCTTTACAACTTTAATTATTCACAGCTGAGACTTTCCTTTAATATTTATTTGTTCTGTTGGGCGTCACACTTTCTAGACACACACAGACAGTTTTTGATGAATTTTATTGCCTCAGTGTCTGTAATCGTGCAAAACGTGATCAGAGAACGAACATTCGTTTGAAATTAGATTTTCACTTCAGCCAATCAGAGATAAGATCAGTGATGGAGTTGCCAATATATGTTTTAAAAATAACGACCCATAGTGGAGGTGGTGCGATGACACCAGAGGACATTTTTCAAAACTTACATTTGGAATCTATAACTCACACTGAGAGGTTTTTGGTTAATAACACAACATCTTTCATCAGGAAATGGAATGGAGTGACAACGATTGTCAGTTTGAGATTCAGCATCGCCTGATGGTCTCTTTGGCTGATATTGTATTAACATTGACCCCGAACGTGCCTGTGTGTCTCACCTGACCATACAGTTTCTGAGGACATATTGGATATGTTATGTGTTATCATTCAGATTCTTTTTTATGTAGAGAAATGAAATGAACGGAGCCCATTTCTTGGAGGCATGTGGCTCCAGTACTGTGGGTGTAAAGCTTGATTAGAACTCCAGTCAGTGTCTGTGGATGAGTTGGATGATTGGTGTATTTAGGTTTATGTTTATGTAGTTCATTAAAGGATAAGTCACCCGAAGACGAAAATGTGGTCATTATCTAATCACCCTCAATGCCGATGGAGAGTCAGGTGAAATCTGTCGTCCGCGAAACATTTCTGGAGCTTCACAGCGAAACAGCGTTGCATCATTCTCCGAAACAAGTTAAGTAGATGGAGACTCGTTTTAAAAAACAGGAAGAAGAACATAAAATGGCTCCATACAGCCCGTCCGGTGCAATCCAGGAAGCCCCAAGATCCCAAATTGAATAGAGAAGACATTATTTACAACCCTTTTCAAGCTGAAATCTTCGCTGTAGCTGCTAAACTAAAAGCTTAGCATGCATCCCCATCCGAAGTGGGAGTGCGAGCTCGACCGCACGTCGAGGGTGTAACTGGCGTCTTTTGAAATCAGCCCAGGATCTCAGGGATTCTGGAGACGTGAATTACACCAGACGAGCTGTATGGAGCCATTTTATTTATTTATTCCTGTTGTTTTTTTTTCCCATCTGTCCCCATCTTCTTCAGGTGTGTAGGAGAATGCTGGATCGCTGTTTTGCTGTTTCGCCCGACCTTCCATCGGCATGAGGGTGAGTGGATGATGGCTACATTTTCATTTTGGGGTGACCTTTTCCTTTAATTACGTATGACATGAGTACAGTAATGTTTTTCCTTTTGCATGTGTGTGTGTGTGTGTGTGTGTTTGGGGGCTGCGGTGGCGGGGGGCAGGCGGAGGGATTAGTAGGGAAAGTGGCTGGGTTAAGGACAACGATAGCTGCATCTAAAAGAGGATTACACGGGTTCCCCCTGTCATCATGTACCTGCCATTATGGGATTACGGACGCCACTTCCACCTCTCTCCATTCGGCGCCGCAGCGCAGGGCAGAGCCTTCAAAAAATACCTCCAGTACGCACCAGATAGCGGGCTCAGAAGCCCTCGGCAGGGAACGACTGAGCGGGGGTGGTCCCGTTCGGGTCAACAGGTAGAGTGCAGTGCTGCCTGGAGTCGAGGGGTTGTTATGATGCGTCTGGAAACCCGCCGTTTTAATCCAATACTGGACTGTATGCAGTTGTGACACAGACACACACACACATGCTGGAGATTCAGGCCTGCTGTGGGTTCACACACACATTTTATGAGAGAAAGGAAAAAAAAAAAATGAATGGAGCTATGATTGCCCCTCACACACCCTCTCGGTAACAGTGAATACTGATTTGGCACAGTCTCTCATGATATCTATTGTTCATTAGTCATTGTTATCCCGCTTTGATGTAGCTGTAATGGGCTTTAGATGTGTGGACCGGCTCCATAAAGACCCCTGTTTAGTAACGGCCACAGTTTAAATGCTCTTAATGTGCCGCCGAGGTGTGGGGAGGGGCCGGGGGCTGTAAATCACAGAGAAACCTGTACATGTGTGTGTGTGTGTGTCTGTCTCGGCGGCGGCGGCGGTGGTGGTGGTGGTAGGGGGGAGAAGGAGAGAAGGTGAAGAAAGGAGCAATTGGAGAAGAAAGGAGAGGAGAGGGGAGACGAAAGGAGGAGGGAGGGAGGAGGGAGGGAGGGAGGGAGGGGAGGAGGTTCAGGGACGAGGGAATGGAATCTGTGTGTGTGCATTCTGACGAGCCTCCCTCCCGAAACTGCAGGCGTGTTTACACAGAGCAGGTTCACACAGTCGATCGTAGGAGTGCACACACGCACGCACGCACACACACACACACACACACACTCTAGTTAAGGTGCTCCTGTGTCGTGTGCATGCTTACATTGAGTTTAGCAATGAGTTCGGCGACAGGGGATTTAACGTACGTAACTCCGCGTGTGTGTGTGTCTTTGTGTGTCCGTGTGTGTGTGTGTGATCTGCCTCGTTCCCAGTAGGGACAGAGCAAACAGACAGAGGCGGCTATCAGCCTCTCCATTGTATTCATCTGATCACTAATCTTCAGCGGTTAAATCATTATCCATCCACCACCTCTGCAAAGGGCCAGGCAAACACTACTGCGATGTCACCGGGCAGCGCCGGCCCTTAATATGTTACTCACACACGCACGCACACACACACACGAGGGCTCATACAGTGCATACGCATTCCAAACTCCGTATGCTTTACGTTACATTTATGGTAACACTTGTGCGGGAATGCACACACAGGCAAAAAAAATAAGTAAATACAATTAGTGTATACACTCTGTACATGTACATATGTGTAAAACACATACACACAAGCATACACACACACGCACAAAGAGCAAGAGTTGTTGCCATCTCCGGGTCTGAGGGGCCTCCATCACTCCCAGCAGGATACTCGGGCAAATCTAATTGCAGGTAAATGTACAGTGCTGCTCTCTGTGGCTCCTGTGTGGAGAAGATGGGCGGAGAGGCCCAGCGACATGGTTAGTATTGGTCGGGATGACTGATCGGCCCGGCCTTAACCACATTAGACTGTGGAGAAGTGGCTGGCTCCCTTTCCCTCCCCCCCCATACACACCGCCGCCTCCCAGCTCCTCCGCGCCTTCTTCAGAGACGGCGAAGGTAGTCGGCGGGGCTTTGGCGGAGGCTACGACGCGGGGCGGCGCTGGACGTGACCCGCCCCCCCGCCGCAGATCCCCGCGTATCAACCTTCCAATAGAGAAGCCCACGGTTGATTGGAGCGTATTAGCGGGGCTGTTGGTGCTGGAGGTAGTCCAGGCCCGGCGGAGAGGGCTCTGCCATCTAAGATCTGATCAGAGGTTATTAGCAGTAAAGAGCCACTGTGGATGAGGGGAGGAGAGACATCATTTACAGGGTCAGAGCCTGGCCGCACAGAGCCGGCCGGGCAGCGTGCACGCACACACAGGAAAAAGAAGCGCACGCAGACGCACACACTGGACAGTAAAGGGCGGCTCATTACTCAGCGAGAGCTCAGGTTTCCAGCGCAGACCTCTCCATTAGACCCCCAGTTAGGGAGAAATGAATGGCTGCAGCTTCTCCGCACTCATAAACCATCCAACCATCCACAGCAGGAGAAAATGAGATACAAGCAAAAGGAGGGAGGGGATCTTCGAGGTAGTGTGTGTGTGTGTGTGTGTGTGTAAGCAAGAGAGAGTAGCTGAGGGGTCCTCCGGGGTCTTTGAGATGGAAATGTCCAGCTGGCCGGCCGTCTGCTGCCTGACCCCTGAGCTCAAGGTCAAAAGCCAGGGCCCCCCGACCAACCGACCACTGACCATACAGTACACACACACACACACACACACACGCTCAATACCCTGCTTGTGTTTGCATGTGTGTATTTACGTGTGTGCTCTCGGGGAGAGGCAGAGGGAGCGTGCACTCTGCCGTGTGCGCCGTAATTGATCATTTAATCTGGCTGACATCATAATCCCCGACGCGTGTTTAACTAACTGGCCGAGCGGCGGAGGAGCAGAAGGGCTGAGTAATTATCTCGTTTGGATACATTAATAACGAAGCATCACTCACCGTTACCTCGGCTCCACCGATCCGGAATCAATCACGGTGCGGCGCCGCAGCCGAGCGCGTTTGCATGTGTGAGAGAGCGAAAAAAAGAGTGTGTGTGTGTGTGTAATGGTGTGTGTTTTATTCTCGAGTGTTCACACGCGTGTTTCCAGGAAGCTGCACGGAAGCGTCGTTGCACCTCGGAGCAGAGCGTCGGCCATCACACAGCCCCGACCTGCAGCAGGAGCGAGCTAAAATGGAGAACGATGCACGTGTGCGTCGGCTCCCGTACGCGTCCGCAAGCATCATGGATTCGCAGAGAAGCCACAACGCTCCAAAAGAATGAACCACAAATCAACAATATTGGCAGGGAAACAATCAAAGAATCCGATCGAGCGACGAGAATATGAGAAGGATATGCAGCGCGCATCGAGGAACGGCGTTTCCCCCCCCGTTTCAAAATGAAGTGCGCATTTAAAGCCAATTGCTCAAAGGACGGAGATCCACACAAATGGCAATCAAATTAAACGGCAGCTGAAACAAAGAGAAGCGGACCCACGCGTGTGTCCTTGTGTGTGTGTGTGTGTGTGTGTGTGTGTGCGCGCATCAGGGTCTTAGGAAAATTATTGCTATTGATTTAAGGCGGAGGAACGTGGAAATGTTACCAGATGGGACATTTAGCTGAGAGTGGCTTCAGATGAGACAAGTCATCCTCGAAAAAAAAAGGGCCAGGACAGAGAGACATCAAAAAACACCAAGCGCTGTCCAGACCGTCACTCAGGACCAAGCCACAATTCGCCACCGAATTCTGAGGTATATTAAATCGTGTGCATGGAGATTTTTATATATCGCATATTGGATTCAAGATGTCTCAATTAACTGGAATGCATCACTTAAAAACAGATTTTATGGGTCAATTTTATGGGTTAAACTGCATTTGATATGCACATGGACAGCAGCTACCACGTGCAATCAGCGGTGTATCCGACGCTCCGACAGTGAGCGGGTTTAAGTCAACACAGTGAGAGTGTGCTTACAGGAGGGACTGCACCACACAGCAGAAACTGGACTTCACAAATATTGAAAATCACACACCAAATTAAACTTGCTACTGTTCTTAAACCCTTTTGATTACAGCCACGACCCTTTGTGTTTTCTGAGAGGCAACTCTTTGGAATTTACCACCGAAGAAACTTGTTGGAAACGTAACGTTTTCTCTTGCCTAGTTTTTCTGTTTTACTGTTTTGTATGCAAACTTTTTCTTTTGGTTTGTAGAATTCTTGTTTTATATTATCTTGTGTCTTGTTGTGTCACTTTCTACTTCCTGTTCCCAGTGTTCTTTGTTTCCTTCCTGTTTCTCTGTCTCCCCACTCCTGTCTCACGTCAGCCCTGTTATCACTACCCTGTTCCCAGTGTCTCTCCACCTGCACTCCATCCCTTTGCCAATATAGTTTTATGCAAGTGTGTGTTGTTCCCTCACTCTTTGTTGGGTTGTCTGTTTTCATTCTCCGCATCTCAGGTGCTCCTGTGCCTCGTTGCTTGTTCCTTGTGGTTTTCTGTGTTTTACCTTTCATTTAATTTTTTAAAAAATAATTCTCCTTGGACTTTGTGTTGCTCGGACTTTGTCTTTTGGATTTTGGACTGTACAGCTCAGATCGTGAACGCTTGCTTTTTGTTGTTTCAACCTGCCCGCCTGTTTGTCTGAATTTGGGTCCTATTTCGAACAGTGACACAAATTCAACTGAAGTGGCAGCGATATGAAATCTCAAAATGATTTACACAAATAAAATTGTGAGGCTTTGTGCCTTGAAACAATGCCAAGTAGGCTAACAAAACTCCATAATCGTCTCATGGCTTGCTGGCTGAACAGTTACTTGTAATTTAAGGTACATCACCACAAGATAAAATGTATGACTGAATATATGTTGGCACATTACTGCAAACCACGGAAAACTTTACGTTTCTTTGGGCTCAGTTTTTGCTTGTGGTCTGGTCAGGTTTAGGCACAACAACCACTAAGTCAGGACCAGGAAAAGATCATGTTATGACTTGAAATACCTGCTTTTGTCACCAGGAACACGGCTGGAAACACGAGGTCGCCTTAAAGATATCCGGTAGTGCGAACACTTACAAATCTTGAAACCCAGTATTGAACTGCGGTCATTGGCTTGGCAGCCTTCGTCTCGGTAACTCCACCACCGTCTCCTCCACATTCCAAAACCAAAAAGTCGGCTGACAAACATGTAATGTGAGGGCGATATCACACGTATTGAAGAAATGCCAATATGGTACATAGCCTTTGACATGAAAAAATGTGACTGTATCACTGCCAACATCTCATTCTGGTGACAGCTGTGCGACCGTCGCTGAGGTGGAGTAACGGGGGAGCTCGAAAGCTTCTCTCGAGAGGCAGCCTGATGGTGGAGGCCCCTTCCGACCAATGAGCTTCCTGAGTGAGTTATGCTTTGGAACAGATTGTCCCTTTAACTGTCCGTTCTCGGTGACCACTGACCGCTGTCCGTCTGTTCTGGTTCACGTTAGGAGCCTCTCAGTAGAGCTGTTCAGATTACACCAACAGCTCAATAGAGACAAAGTCAGCATGCTGCAGCACACGCACCCATGCACGCTCACACGCATGAACGCACACACACACACACACACACACACACACACACACACTGAACAATCACGGTAAACTGTATATGAAGACACACATGCCTGCACATAGACATTAATTTCATTTAAGTGCACCTAAGCACATCTGGAAACGCGCACACACACACGCACACTCACACACGAGCACGCACAGAAAGCCTGGCAGTCTGGTGTTCCTCAAGTTAATTTGACACAGAATCGATTTGATCCCTCGTCATCTCAATAATGATAGAAAAGATGCTAAATGCAATAGAATCTCTGAAATCTAATATTTTGGGGTCAAATCGTTTAATGAAGAGCAATCTGACTCTGGACTTTCACTGTTCGTAGCGCATGCTATCTATTAGGATGTTGTTTTTCCAGATGCTTTGTCGGATTACGGTTGGCTTCAAGGGATGCTGCAAACTTGTCCAAAGGAACTCTAATAAAACGGTACAATTACGTTTTAAAGCAGGTAGCTGATTGAGCTCTTGCTTGAAGAAAACAAAGCACTCTCAAATTAATGGATGCGTCTTTTGACTTTGGATACATCAGTTATGCTCCTAAATACAGCAAAAAACAGGCCTATATTTTCCGTAGTGACCAGAAGAAACACACACACGTAGTCTTAGAAAAGAAATTCAAACTCAGAAATGATATATTTACGATATTAACAAAATGAGAAATATTTATTTTTTCCAAAGCTGTTCTCAGAGGAAAATAATGTCCCCAGAGCACTGTTCGAAGCTAGTAAGGTGGCAGGGTCCGCCACATATCAACAAAGTAAAACAGTGTGAAACTGTGTTGTCCTTTAAGGTCACTTTGTTTATTCAGTTTATTGAGTCATGAAAGCAAAGAGAGTTTATTTTGTTTCTTTAGGAATGAAAATCAATCAATGAAGACTTTTGTCTTCTGATTAGAATTTCTCTCCCAAAACTACACAATGCACCTTTAATCGTTATTAAATGCCAAACTTATAAAGGACGGTAAAAGATCAGAAATATTATGAGTGACTAAGAAACGCTTCCTGCAGCCAGCCAAATAAATATCGCAGCGAAACAGGCTCAATTAAATACTGCAGCCGTGAAGAACGGTGCCTTTGACTTCTTCTAAATTCTAAATTAGCCTACGAAATGCGCATCACTTGTGATACATGAGATCTATGTATATAAATACATATATAAAAAACACACTAGTTATATGCATCTGTATTATTTGTGACACAAAGTAAGAAATAACCCTTCGACGGGCATCTACTCCTGCAGCGGCTGATAATGACTGTGATTGTGTGTCTGAGCTGCAGCTTAGTGAAAAGGGACCTTTGAGTTGTTTATTTTCACAATCACGTGCAACAATCATACTTTAACCTTATACGTGAGTGCTTTGCGGTTCCTTACATGGGCGTGTGTGTGTGTGTGTGTGTGTGTGTGTTGCTGTAAGTGTGTGTGTGTGCGTGTGATTACCCATGCTGTTATCAGCGGCAAGCCGCCATTCACTCCGGCTGAAATGAAAGGTTTTCCTCTGTCACAAAGCAGTTTCTTTGTTTCCATGGTGCTATGATTCTGTCAAAATCCCAGAGAAAACAGAGGGGGGGGGGAGAAAAAAAAATCAATGTCCCCCATCACCAACAGCAAGTCTCAGCCTAGCGGGCTGCCGCCATGCAAGCACACACGCCAACACTTGCATACACAGACAGTGGGAGACACAAAAACAGAGAGAAAGTTGCCGTTGCGACGTAAATTGTAAATATTTGATTTTTTTTTTCACCAAAGGAAGTGGACAGCAGTATATCTTGGATATTTTTAATAATAGCAGCTTGAAAAGGTAACGATCCCGAGCAGTTAAAAAGAGGAGAAGTTCTCTGTCTTTCATATAACCAGCGGATTCAGAACATATTGACGGTAGTTACAGAAGCTGCCTGCGGTGAGTGAGAAGAGCAGGGAGTGTAATTTACTCTCACTCCCTCACATCGCTCAGCAGGTCTGAAACAAGTCAACAGATTATCCTGAAAGAAATCCATCAGTGGCATTTGCCATTCGACGGTATTCTTCATGCTGCTGTAAAAATGCACTATCGTGAATATGTCTGTTTAAAGCGACAGTGACAAAACATACGTGAGCCTCAGCGCAGAAGTGAACCTGATGTATTCATGTCTTTCTAAGGCTCTGTGATGCACTGAGCACGGTGGAGAGAGTAAGTGTGAAGCACGACAGAAAAACATTCAGAGGGTGGAAAGTGGAGATTTTCCAGAGGGACTTAAAGGGATTCTTCCTTTTGATGCTAAACGGAGGTAAACAATGACTGCCTCACTCTTAACACACAACACCATTGTGTTTTTTTTAAAAAACGATCCAAAATGGCATCACAGCAGTTTGTGAACTTATCACGTCATAAAATCTACAGGATTCATTCATGGACACCAAATTAGATTTTTTTCTTGTGATTTTCAGCCTTTTCTGTTTTTCATGCCTGCACCACGTTTTCTTTGACTGAATGGAACACTGCACCTGTGCTGGGGTTGCATGGAGGAGGATGTGGTGGTTGGTGGCCATACAAAGTGCAGGACTGTCACCACAGGTGAATTTTAAGGTTGGGGGTTCACAATGAGAGGAAGGAATCTAGAGGAAGTTTAACATGTATAACAAAAGTTTAATTTGTGAGATAATTAATAATCAGGCTCCTAACAGGTGCATCATATTCTGACTAATATGTCTAATGATTGATGGAATATTGCGAGAATTATCATAGGAACCAAACTTGCGCAAACGGCAAACGGTAAATCAGACAAAGACGCCAGCAATTAGAATTTCTCTAGAGAAGAGCCTTTGAAAGACAAGTGGTCGTTTGTTAAAACTGCTAACTGCTTAAAAGATATTTAAATTTAAACTGAGGGTAATGTAAATGGTACTGAGTTCTTCTACACATCCAAAAAGTAACACACACAGCCAAGTTTCATTGTGCAAAATTTTAGGAGTAAAGCAGCTGTCCTCCTGATAAATCCTGAGCTCCATCAGAGCTGTCTAACAAAAACATTTGTTTGACTGTTGCATCAGATTCCAGGGTTTACATCCAGTCTATGGTAAGGTTTAAGGAACAAAAGCACATTGGTTAAGGTGAAAAAGTAATGAAATTTAATATACAGGATTCACTTTGGTTAAGGTTTGGGAATGATTCTGGTTATTTTAGATGTTAATCAAAATCAGTTGGTGAAATAGTGAAGAAATTAAATTTGTAGGAATCATGTACATGAACATGTTGACTGTCATGAAAAAATTCCAATTCGTGCCCATGTACACGAAAATGGCTACAGGCTGGTTGTGTTTGTTTGTCTCAAAAAGCTTGTGTTTTTTTTTCTATAGATGCATTCAGCAGCCACTAACTCTCAAGTTGTTGGTGTTGTTGTGGGGTTAGTGTGAGGGCTCGCAGGGCCCGGGCCACAATTTGAGATTTTTGACCTTGGCTTCCCAAAAAAACAGCCCGCAGATGATTCTTTTTTTTGGGGGGGTCTTTAGGGGCCCAAAGAAACGGTCATCCCGTCTTGAAGACTGCCCAGAAGAAAGGACCCTGTGAAGTGTGCGTGCGTGTGTGTGTGTGTGTGTGTGTGTCTCCCTTGCCACCGGCGGCTAATGTGAGGCCATTAGTGTGTGTGTTTATTTGTGTGTCCCTCTTAGAACCCCCTTCATGCTTTTAAGACAGTCCTCAAGATTCTTCAAGGCTGCAGATACACACAATGGATGGTCTGGAACATGGCCTGTGTGTGTGTGTGTGTGTGTGTGTGTGGGCGTATGTGTGTGTGTGTGTGTGTGTGTGTGTGTGTGTGTGTGTTTGTGTGTGCGTGGGGCTGTTTACAGTATCTGTGTGTGTGTTTGTGAAAAGGCCACTTGCTGGTCTTCAAGGAAGCTCTCCATGAAGTTGGAGACAGGACATGAAACCCAGTCATTAAGGAGGCTTTCACAGAAATAAAGAGGCAGGTGATGAAGATGATGATGATGAGGAGGAGTAATTAGGAGGAGATGAGAGGAAATGGATTTGGTGCTTTTATCTCTTTAGCCATTAAAAGGTAAAGTTGTGAGAGTTTGGAGCGGACAAATAAGAGACAAATAGGTGAAGAAGGAACGAGACAATAACACTGATAGATAGATATATAAATAGATAGATAGATAGATAGATAGATAGATAGATAGATAGATAGATAGATAGATAGATAGATAGATAGATAGATAGATAGATAGATGGATACTGTACAGACACCATCCTAACACAGGATGTAATAGCCGTCTCAGGGCAGCCAGATCTTACTGTTCCTCTTATATTACATCACAGCTATAAATCTTGATTTCTCCCATTGATCACAAACAGGTTCTGCAAATACAATTTCAAATTTAAAAGCTAATGCACAAAAAAGCTTAAAAAAAATCAATTTTTATTCCACTAAAGCGGGCCCATATTGCGCGAAAGTAGACAAAAATCAAAGCCGATATATACATTTTCCCGTGAAATCATTCCTTTCTGGCCCGGCGTAACGAAGTTCGAGAGAACATAAAGCGCATAGTTTTTGGGGGAGAAACGGCGTTGAGATGTAGTAGAAGTTTAGACCATTAGGTTTATTACCCAGGGGCCGCGAGGAGAGAACGCATGATGGGAAAGTGAGGCATCCCATCTAAAAGAGATTAGAGACGCGCGAGCACTCCTCGGTGGGTGAGGTCATGCCCAAAAAAAAACACATCACGGACAGACACCAAACTGCACATAATGGCCCCCAAAAAACCTGCATCGCACGCACGCACACACACACAAGCTCAGTGTGTGCTCGGTTAGATTTGACACTGACAGCGACTTTCTTTCGGTGTGGGTTGAAAATAAAACCATAGTTGATTTATTTTATTCCTATATCAATGTGCAAGGGAGAGTAAAAACACAATAAATGTAACAATACTACTACTAAACTATTAAAGGAGCATTATGTAGTTTTGGAGAAGAAATTCAAACCCAGACTTTTAATATCTCCAAGATTAATTAGGTCATAATACAAACTACATAAATATTTATTTTGTCCATAAGTGAATAAACAAGCTGTTCTCAGAGGAAAATACGGTTCCCAGAACACTGTTTGAAGCTAGAAAGGTGGCAGGGTCCGCCACATATAAACAAATAAAACAGCATGAAATTGAGTTGTCCTTTAAGATCAGTTTGTTTATTCAGTTTATCCAGTGATGGAAATGAAGAGAGTTTGTTTATTTAGTTTGTTACGACCTAAGAAAAAAAAAAAAAATCAGTCAATGAAGATCTTTCTTCTCTCTCTTTTGATTAAAATGTCTTCCCCAAAACCACATAGTGCACCTTTAAAAATAAAAACAGTAATAGTGTTGCTTTATAAGCTAGCTACAAAGAGGCTTCACAATCAAACAAAACACAAATACTTCACATTTATGTTTACTTTGAAGTAGATTTGAACACTGAATTAGCCTTTTGTCGCTGATGTGAATGAGTTTCAGAAGCTGTCCGCTCTGATCCTCCACCCCTTCATATCTGCTAATATCCCCGTCCTCCTTTCATCCTTCAAAGCTCCACTGGGGATGATACTCTTAATGGGGCCTTAAATAAAGACAGAAAGGCGCATTACAGAAACTTACATCGCAGACACTTTGATCGGAGCAGCGGCGCTGCACAGAGAAGCTTTCAGGACACACAGTCGCTTGTTTTGTCTCCCTCTGCTTTTTCAGCGTGAGAGCGGTGAGCCAAACCATTTTTATTTTTTTTATTTTTTTTCGGTTTGTTTGTTTGCATGACGGAGCTCACGAGTCAATAATATCCCCCTCTAATCAATTTGCATTGTGGCGCGAGGCGCTTTGGATCAGGTGGCTGAAGGCCTTGAGTGTTAAATACACTCCCCCCCCCTCATGCCTCTTGTGCATTTGTGTGCGTGCATGGAGGGAGAAGTGGAGAAAGTGAGTGATGAGCGGTTAATGAGAGGTAAAGGAGGAGAGGGCGAGGGGTGAGGGGGTGAGGGGTGGCGGGGAGGGTGATTTTGGGTTGGATCAGTCGTATTCTGCAGGGTGAGGGGGGAAAATGTGAGGCAGTACAGTCAGGAGGAAGGATGAAATGGACGATGAGGAAAGGAAGTGAAAGGAGAGGTGAAGATGGAGGAAGTAGAGGAGGGGAGAGACGGAGAGAGAGAGAGAGAAAGAGTCAGCATATTGATCGATCAGACCTGTCGGCAGGCAGACAGCCAGGGAGACGTCTGTCCTTGTGCTGCCACTCTCTGGCCTGCAGACACCTAACCCACCTCCCCCCCCGGGCTCCTAACGGGGTGGTGGCGTCAGACCGGGGGACCGTGCATGTGTGTGTGTGTGTGTGTGTGCATGTTTATGTGTGAGGTTGTTCATTTCTATTCGGTATTTAGCCGCAGTGTCCATGAGTGTGTGTGTGTGTCAGTGTGTGTGTGTGTGTGTGTGTGGTTTGCCCTGCCCCTGCAGTCTGCCTGTCGCTGCCCCTGTGTCTTGAGGGCCTCAGGTGTGGAGCGTCCTCTCCTCTGTGGAATTAACTAGGTTCCAGTCAGGAAACTAATCTCACGCTCCCTGTCGCACACAGACGCATCTCAGGAGTATGGATTTTATCAATACAAAGAGCGCCATGCGCCGAGGCAATGCCAGCGCTGTAGTCTTTTCTGGAAGAGCTACTGTCCCTGTCCCTGTCCCCCCCGCCCCCCCCCAACCCCTCCCTCCTCAACCACTCACATCCCCTCCGTTTGGGATTTTGTCCTCATACAGATAGAATTCCTTTCCTGGACAAGAAACATCATTTCCAGGGAAAAGGAATGAAATCTGGCAGCTGCAGCAGAGGTGGAAAAAAAAAAGTACTCAGATCTTTTACTTCAGTAAAAGACACAATGCCTCCATGTGATAATACTCGAGTCCTACGCTCAATATTCAACTTTAGTAAAAAAAAATATATAAAAGTCTTGAAGAACAACACAGTTTCAGATAGTTACATTATTGATTCAGCGATGGCTCCAGATGAAACTAAATTAAAACCACTCAATTGTGGCATATTCTTGTGTAGCAGTTTAATGTATTTTATGAGCTTATTCTATATGTTGGGTGTAAAATTATTAAATGTAAAATATCTCTATTTGTCAAAAAAAGCATTGAATTAGAAACTACAATATTTTACAAGAAGTGACACAAGGACGAGCACCTCAAGATGGCACTTAAAGGGGCACTACGTAGTTTTCAAACTCAGGATTTTAATATTTACAATATTAATGCAGACTCAGAAATATTTATTTTTTCCATAATTGAATAAACAAGCTGTTGTCAGAGGAAAATAAGGTCTGCAGAACACAGTTTGAAGCTGGAAAGATGGAAGGGTCCGCCACATATAAACAAAACTGTGGTGTCCTCTAAGGTGTTTGTTCAGTCATGTTGACGAAGACAGTTATTTATTTTTCACAGAGTGCACCTTTAAAGAGTTTGATCACAGAAATGAAAACAACAACATGTTGATGAAGGCTCTCGGTCATCCAGGTCGCGGTTATTCTAAGTGCTGTATCGTAGGCAACTGGACGTGTTTCAGTTTCTTGAAGACGCTGCACCTCTCTCACCCCGGAGGCTTCTTCAGTTCGGGGCTGAAGAAGCACTTAGAAAAAACAACAACATGTTTTCTTACTTTTCGTATTATTTAATTCTGACAAGCAATCAACGAATTTCAAAGGGACCGTTCGTTCAATAGAAAAGAGTCCAGATGACGACAGCTCTTCCACAGTAATGCGGACATTTTTGCCACCATTGTGTTGCTGAAATTTTTAAATGCCGCCTTTCAAAGCTTTGAAAACCACAAATGAAATTCCAGTCGTCTCAGTCGCATTGCAGTGGAGGCAGGCATCTGAGAAAATGCAAGCAAAACTATGTGCATGACAAGAGATAAGTGAGACGTATTGACGGACTGGTCCTTAAAACACCCGAGTCAAAGTTGTTGTGCGTGTCATTAGTACGAGTGGAATCTGCTAAGCGACGTCAAAGTGCTCCACACGGTAAATTTGATAGATCGAGGATCCTCATTCTGTCCGTCCATCCATTACAGCTGATCCTATTGTTCCGGACCCGGAGAGCTGCCGGTTGACCCGAGAGGTCAGATAATCAGATGCTCTCCTCCGTGACCCGCGCTAACCTGCAGTTCAGGGGGACGGCGTGCTGTAAGACCGGCGCCGCTCTTCAGCCTGAGCCCGCGTAATACCGGGATGCCGCGCTGTTGTGAGGCTGATAATTGAAGTTCGCAGCGTTTTCTGGGATGCAGCACAACACGGCCGGTGAGAGTGCAGCACCGAAGACGATACAAATACACATGTATCGCACGGAAACAACACAAACCCCGAGTGTGAATAAGAGGAATATTAAACCTCAATCCGGCCGAGTCGATATCACTTTAGACGATGAAACTGTCTATAATTTTAAGAGCGAATGGGATGTTTTGAATTGTATTTATTCTCTATCTGACCTCCTCCTGAAGCTGAATACTTGGAGCAATCCATAAATTGGATATTAATCCAAGCTGGAGTGTTGGTATAGATTTGTCCGCCATTTGAAACAACTGAATTAAACGCACAAGATTCCTCATTATGCTTTAAACACATTTCCGAACGGCTCTGGCAAACGTTGCGCGGCATTAACGCTCGTCGAAACGGAGCGAGAGCGCGGCGGACATGATGGACTGACAAAAGCAAAAAAAAAAAAAAAGCACAGAAGAGAGAAACCCCCGGAAAATGGAGGGAGGAAAGACGGGTATACGGGAAAGATTGCGAGGGAGAGAAAGAAGAAACGAGCGTAGGAGAAGGTGAATCTGATTTCTCCCGGTAAATTGGACTCCCCTGCTTTCTCTAATTCATGTTTCAGAGCTTGCTGCGTCGATGGGGAGATGGAGAGGGTGAAGAGAGAGAGAGAGAGAGAGAGAGAGAGAGAGGGGAGAAGAAAGGAGGGGGGAAAGGGAAGACAAATCCATGCAGGGGGAGAGCAGAGGGAGAGAGGGAGACTGCGGCCGCTCTCCCACAGGCAGACAGCAATCAATAAATCAATAGGAAACTGTGGTTGGCTGGAGAACGGCTGGGGCTGGGAGGATGGAGGATGGAAAAGAGAGAGACCTGAATCAAAGTAGCTCCAAGATGGATGGAGCGAGGAGAGGAAGGGAGAAGAGGAGGAGGAGGAGGAGGAGGAGGAGGGAGCGAGGGTTCAATAGGGGTGGAGGCGTTGAGAAGGATGCAGGAAGAGGGGAGGAGTGCGTGGAGGAAAAAAAGGTGGGTTTTAGCAGGAGCCGTGAGGGCAAAATGGGTGGAGGTCCGGCAGGCTTTGGGGGTCCCCTCCCCGTCCTGCCTCCAGCACATCCTGCATCACTGGTGCAGCGATGGGGGCTCGGCACTGTGCGGTGCCCTGCTGCGGTCGACCCAATGAGCCCAGTGAAGCGCGGCTGTATCTGGGGCCGGGGGAAAGCCGTAGGCCCCCTCTGCCCGCTGGGTGCAGCCTGGCTGACTGGCTGCTTGCCTGGCTGCCTGCCTGCCTGCTGGCTGCCTGGCTGGCTGGACATCGATCTCAGTGGGTTGGAGAGTACAGCTGGACGCACACTGAGAGCCGGGGCTAAATCTGGCTCAGGCTCAATCAACGTTTGCACCTGTCTTTTCCAAAGGGAATTAAACGTAGTAGATAGAGAGAAAGAAAGAGTAATGGTGTGTGTGAGCATGTGTGTGTGTTTACGTCCGAGTGTGTGTGTGTGTGTGTGTGTGTTACGGTTAAGTTTTGAAGGTACAGTAGGAGTGGGGAGTCTGTAAGCAGAACGCCGGTTTCTCTCGTTAGTCAACGTGGTTTTCCTGCAGCAGGTGAGCTTAGAGTTTGATGAGTTAAGTGTGTGTGTTTGTGATGGAGAAAGCTGGTGTGTGTGTGTGTGTGTTTGTGTGTGAATGCCTTATCTATATGGCTTCGATGTGCAAACGACAAGGTGGATGAGAAGAAGAAAGTTGCTAAGCTTCACGCAGTTCAGGCAGTTTGTTCGAGTTAAACAACAGAGATACTGAGATTGAATATTACTTCTCTTGAACGTCTCTGCACCGACACGATATGAGGTTTATCATGTCCACTCCACTTCCCTGGCTTGGACTGGTATTAGACACTGAAGACAAACTTTATACACCTCAAAATGCCAACAAATTGCAACCTCGGCTTGCCTTGCTTGCCATTACTCAGATTCTGATGATGGAGCCCTTCAAATTTCTATTAAACTCTGTGTTTTCAGCGCTGAATACAGAAACGGACCCCTTGCCCATCCACTTTGCACTTTTTTTTCATAGTCAGGTAATTAAAAACATGACACCTGCTCGTTCCTTTTCAACCATTTGCATCTGTTGCACACAGTTTTGTCCCTGGCCCTACCAGATTTCATGGCTCCAGGAGGTATTTTTCTGAAGAGACTAAACCTCGAAAACAGCTGCCTGTATCAGACATCGTTCAGGGTGTAACAATGACAAAGTTCTCAAGGGGAAATTGATTGTGCAATTATCAAAATGCAGCAGGAAATATTTTTTTGAGAATGTATTATTGGGCTCAAATAGCATTGAAATAAAGTTTGGAAAATAAATTACATGATCTGTAATTTGACCCCAGAATGACACCTAGCTCTGTTGGTAGGTAACAAAATCTGCCTACACACACCTCGATTTATTATATTACATTAGTTGGCTACATCTCATTTGTTGAGCTGTTCTTGTTGGGAAGTCGCTGCACACTGACAAGAATTAGTCCCAAACATAAACCCAGTAAAACTACAAAATTACGCTCAAAACGTTGTATGGATGGACCGAACAGGATAAAGCGTGTTAATGATGGAGGCGGATTTTACTTTATTATGCTAAGCTAAGCTAACATCTCCTGGCTGTAGCTTCATATTTAATCAACAGACATGAGAGTGGTAAAATGGAGAGAACTTTAGGAATTCAGTGGACACATTTCTTCTTCTTCTTCTTCTTCTTCTTCTTCTTCTTCTTCTTCTTCTTCTTCTTCTTCTTCTGTCTGAACAGAAAAAGCTGGACTTAATCTGAAAAAAGTATTTCCATCTACCATTGGTAGTCCATAAAGGAGGGGTGAGCAGTTCTGGAGACAGGTAGTTGGTTGTTAAGTGTCATTCGTAGATAGTCCATATTTGACAACCTTGTACTGAGACTCAACAATCAACTACCTGTCTCCAGAATCGCTCCGCCCATCATGAACAATTCTTTCGAAAAAGGCAAATATCACCGCCAGCAAGCATAAATTGAGAATATTTCCAGTTCCAGTATCCCTCAGTACTCCACCTGGGTAATTTAAATGTCATAGAATTTCACATTGTATTTGCTCAGGTAACGGTTTATATTTAAATGTTTTCCCTTAATACTACCAGATATCTAATTCTGAAAGAGAATATAGAAGATATAGATTTTGTTTTTACAGTACACAATTTTGTTTTTGCTTGAAATAATGTCAGAATCACTCTTAAAAACTCAACATGCACATGTTATGTGTGTAATCGTAGACTGTAAATTACTTTATACCTCTTACCTTTAAAATCAAATTCATAAAAAATATCATACTTAAAAGGTAAAAACAACAGGCGTGTGTGTGAGGAGGCCTGATGGCTGCTCCTCCCTGCATCTATCAGAAACAGATCGAGTGCAGTTTAAGCATTAGAAGGTGCAAACTGAGACGATCGGATCTCTATTAGCTCGCTCTGGCAAACTCTTGAGATGTTTATAGCCACTGTCAATAGTCATTGTGCAATTAAGCAGCTTGCATTGATAGCCAATTAGATGGCTTTCCACACAGTCTTTATCAACTGCCAGGCGGCTGCGCGGCCTGTCAGAGACTTATATCACTGTCCGGCTACTCGTTAACCGCCTGTAACAAATAACTAGTCCTCTCCTCTGCTTCCTCCGCTCTCTCCTTTCATTTTTCTTCCCCCTCTGTCCTCCCATCTGCTATATTTTTCTTCCGTTCCTTTCTGCTCCCCTCGTCTCCTCAATTTTCTTCTCCCTTTGACCTTTCCTCTCTTACTCTGTCTCTTCCTGCCCTTTCCTGTCTTTTTCCACCTCCTCTCTTCTCCTCTCCTCTCTTCTCCTCCTCTCTCTCCTCCTCTCCTCTCCTCTCTGGGGTCCCATCCTAGCGAGGCTGCTCCCACCCAGACACAGATGGCCCCCAGATCAGATTTATCAAGGCCAGTAGAGCCCTCTGCAAAAGGTCACTCTCTTAAAAGCTGACCGATCAATGGTCCAACTCCTAATACTAACAGCCGTGCTTTTTCGTCCGTTCTCTTTTTTTTTCTTCTTCTTCTGTTGCTTGCGTGTGTGCGTGTTTGACCATGAGTGTGTATCCGAGTAGGTGTGTATGCTTTTATCCACGCATGTACCTGTGTGTGTGTGTGTGTGTGTGTGTCGGCTCAGAGTCGAGGGCCCTGGGTGTTACTAATCGAAGGGCCGTCCCTCAGACAGCCCTCTAATGACCTCTCCCACCTCTAATAGTGCAACCTTATTGAAGGCTCCACTAAATATTTCAGCGAGTCATTAGCTCATTACACGTCATTATCTACAGCGCGCTCAGCCCGCCAGGATTAGCTGCGAGACTTTTAGCAACTTCGCTGCGGGAAATCAATAATCAGCAGACACTTTCAATCACCGGGATGATCTGTGTGTGGCTTATCAGAAATTCACACAATCATACACACACACATGGGAAGGGGGGAGAAAAAATTGGGTTGGTTTCTTACAATTACATTGTGTCTATGCATCCTACAAATTTGCTGAATGAATGTCTAATTATTAATTTCCTTTTTTCACTTTTTTGCCTCTGAATGGAGGATATTTATTGGCTCAGCCAACCACAGCGTCCCCTCTCTGAGACCGCAGTTTGCATCTTATTTCTCGTCATCTATCTATTTTCTTTATCAAAGTCATAAATGCATTATATTATATATTATTATATATTTATCTGGTATTATATATTTTTCTTGACATTCCTCTAATCTTTACTTTCTGCCATGAAGCCTCTAAAAATGACTCAATTTCTGGCTGATTTGATCAAAAACCCGTAGACATGATGCAACTGTTTGGGACGATCAGCTGCAAGAGGACATTGCCTCACTTTCAAGGGTCATCTGTGGATCAGCGACAGAAACTGCCCCATGGTTTCTCCAACAAGCTTTCCAAAAGCATTAAAATGACTTTGAGTTGAACTGAATTTCATTGATATTTTTATCGGATATTCAGGATCAGAGCTAAACCAGATCTGTGCACTACAGAGAAGATGCTTTAATACTATAAAATGTAGGATGTTTTATGGTGGGCGGAGTGCACACAAGCTGACTACATCGGAAGAAATTTAAATATTACACCTCATATTTTTTTTTTGGATGTAAGATCCACATCTTCTGGAGAGAAGGGGTACCATGATACAAAATAAGAACAGTCAGAACTGATGCCACATATACTGACTTTAAGTCCATTTTATGGGTCGAGCTCAAAAAACACTGAATACTACATTTCCCATAATGCACCTGGATAATGTCTTTCATTAGACTCTTCCAAGCCCCCTGATTAGAAGCCTTTTGCAGTGGCCAGATAGGGTAATTACATCATCACGTGAGGCCCTTCAGCCCACAAGACACAAAATGACTCGTTTCACTGTCTGAATTTGAGCCAGTTGGTCCGATAAAATTTCAAAAAGTCAAAAAGAGCAGCATAGTTAAATCAATTTATTCCCATTTAAGTTACCCTGGAACTAAACTGGACATTGGCCAGCTTGGTCAGGGTAAGTATCTAGTGTGCACACTATGTGAGCCCCAAAATATGGAAGATCTGGGTGTTTTTATCCCCATGAAGGACGAACTTTTTTGGTTTGATGCACTGCTGAGAAGCTTTTATAGGTATGAACGGGGCTCCGCCTCTGAAGCTGTATCAAGATTTTAATTGTTGGATCCATGGACTCTCCCTGCCTGGTAAACACCCACGTCTTCTAAACTCCTGACTCCAAGTCCAAAACCTCGACTACTTAGGTTTTACGTTAAAGGTATACGATGCAGGATGCCCCTCTGCCTTGGCCAGGTGAGAAAGGGGCAGTGGTGGTTGAGCAACCTAGAGAGGAAATGAAGAGAAGGAGCTTCGTTCTTGCGAGATATCAGCAGTGAATCAGAGAAATAAATTATTTTCTGATTGTTTCATGGTGGTTACATTCTAAGCACAACTAGACATGCCCTGACTTCTGCACAACCTTCCAGGTGATGACTGACTGAGATTGTTTTTGTATGAAGCTATTATGTTTCATTAGGAAAATCCTGCAGAGTAAACCTTTAAAGCTCTTAAGTTTCAAACCCAATCAGAGGTAAATTTGAGGACATCATCGAGTTTATATTTTCAGAGCTCCCTCCACAGAGTATATTGTACGACTGTTTTTTTTTATTTTTTTTTTACAGATTTACCACTTCGTGATGACTAAACTAAACCTAATGTGTAAAATCGGTGGACTGCACCTTTAATTGTTCTTTGATTAAAATATATTGAATTTAAATGAACTGACTTGAAATACAAGTGAGAGACGAATGATGCTCCTTTAACTCATCAACCTAACGGCTCTTACTTTTGGCTTCGGCACCTGCGAGGTGATTGCGACGCCGTTTAAAACAAAGTGAAAATAGATTTCTGTATCATTTTTTTGTAATTTTGTAGCTTTGCCTCTTGAAAAATAGTCTAAAATAGGGAAAGCACAGCCGTCAAATCCGTCTCACCATTCACTGTTTGCCGTGTGTGTGTGGATTTTACAGGAGCTTTTTGTCTTTAAGGGTCACGGGCCAAGGTTGAGTACCTCGGCTCTAGTGTCTAGAAGGGTTTGTGTGTTGAACCTGAGCGTGAGCCTGCTGCCTGGGAGGGAGTCGAGAGCTGTTTAAGGCAACCATGAAACCTCTTTGACACACTTTAGGAGTCACTTAACAATGGGCAGGGTGTGCGTGGTTAAGTGCGTGACTAATTTCCTTTAACACAGTGTGAGATTGAGAGACTCGGGGCCAGAGGGGGGCGGAGCCGCTGCTTGTTAAGGAGGTCAGAGGTCGCCTCTTCTTGAATAGACCCAGAAATCCCCAATCAATTACGCAAACACATGCACAAACAGAAACACACGCCTGCATACGAATGCATGCACAAACACACACACACACGCATGCATGAGAATCAGAGTCTATTATAAGCGAATACATTTTTTGTTTCTGCGCTGCGTGCCAAAAAAGAAGCAGAGATAATTCTGTGGGGGCAGTGAATCGACAATCAGTCAACGACAGACGGGAAGCACGGCGTCTGTAAACAGTCTTAACAGTTACGACCCGAACAGCAGCTTTCTCTGCGCCGGCTTTTTTCTTTAAACAACGCATCCGCGGCTCCATCTATCACTCTCTCCTCACCCGCTCCTCCCGCCGCTGCAGCCAGACAGAAGAGGGGGATGTTTGAATCAGCTAAAAGTTTAAAAGCTTTATTATAAAGAGGAAATATGATTGCTCTCTTTCGTTTGCTCATCCGTCTTCCCTCTGCTGTTGTGCCGGCTGTCCATTTGGACGGCGGCGGCAGCAGCAGAAGCAGAAGCAGAAGCAGCCGTCGCGGCATTACTCAGGGAAACGGCGAATCTCCTCATCGGTGAAATTAATAAGTGAGATATGATCTAATCTGAGTTAAAGGTGGAGGAGCAATCGCGCCGATCGCAATGAGTTTACAGAATGTAATCAGATTTGCGTGGCCGCGCCGTGAAAGTGTTTTCTTCGAGCTAAAATGCTCAGCGAATTAGTTTGCCTCGCGAAAGGGCCTCAGCAATTATACAGTACGATTCCATTTACGTTTAACACTCATCTTAACTCAAGTAACAGCCACTTAATGCAATAATACATCACTTTATGTAAAGTCAAGTGTTAGTTTAGAGGTTTGGGAACAGATTAACACTGTTATCACGTCAAAAACAATGTATATCATATTCTGGCATTAATAATAAATACGCTACGAGGTTGTGTGGCGGTGACTGCTGCAGATTGCTGCATGCATTTTGCATGCGCTCGCTTGCTGAAATTGTATCATGCATCTTTAATAATGAATGTCCTTTCACACTTTGTCAGGATGTGTTTTAAACTGAGCGTATGATGCCCTTTTTACATCCTCCGAGCCAAACTTCAACCTAAATCACACCCCGACCGTCCTACGTCGTATAATATCCGGTTGTTTTTTATGTTTTTACGTCTCTCCCTCGCTCCTCTCGTCTCTCCCCTCTCCTCCCTCGTCCTCGTCTCAGTCGCAGGCTCATCCCGGCATCCACCCCAACGATATTTCACATCCTGATTTATTTCGGTCCTGGAGTCATGTGACCCTAAATATTGTAACTGACCCTGGGCGTATTGATCTCCCTCTGTCGGCTAGCACTGCGACTTCCTGCCTTACAACGTCCCTATGAAACCCTCCTCGATCTATCATCATCATCATCATCATCATCATCATCATCATCATTTAGTAAAAAGAGCAACATGTTTATCTGTTCGTGTGTTTATTTGCAGGCGTGTATGTGCGCGCTGTGTTGGTATGTTTCTCCGCAACATCCGAGTCTGCTGTGTTTTTTTTGTCCGTGTGTGTATCTTTGTTTATCTGCAGGTGTGCCTCTATACGTTGTGACCGCTGTGTGTGTGTGTGTGTGTGTGTGTGTGCGTGTGTGTGTTTCCCTAATGATGCTATTTTGCCAGAGGAGAGAAGAAACCCCTGTCACCATTGTAATGAGGGGTATTTATATCAGTTACCTGGCAGTAAACCACTCTGATCTCCTCCCCTCATGTCTCATTCCACAAGACAGGTGTGTGTGTGTGCCTTTGTGTGTGTGTGTGTGTGTGTGTGTGTGTGGCAGTGCAACTATGCCAGTTTGCATTTGTAAATACGAACATACTCGAGGGGTTCAAATAGGCGGCTGTGGCTGTGTGTGTGTGTGTGTGTGTGTGTGTCTAAGTGCACATAAATGGGTAAAGGTACAAGAAGTGCACAGGATATTATGGACACAGCACAAAATGGTGTGTGTGTGTGTGTGTGTGAGAAGGAGGAGTGTGTCGAGGGTGGAAGAGACAACGAGGGTAAATTGAAAGGAAATGATGAGCAATGAGTCTGTGTCTCACATTAGTGTTGTGCAGTTTTTTTTTCACCACGATTGTCTGTTTCCTCGGACCATACTATGTGTGTGTGTGTGTGAGTGTGTGTGTGTGTGTGTGCTTTGTGTAGCCTTAGGCTGCAGTTTTTATCCTTATCTGTGCGTCCAGGAGTGTGACATGTCTCGAAAACGCCTTTAGAAATTTCTACGTCTTTTGACCAGAGGCCTTAAAAAAGTCTGTGTGTGTCTGTGTGTGTCTGTATGTGTGTGTGTGTGTGTGGGCGTGTGTGTGTGCTTTACACCTACAGCCTTGGCAGGGCTAGTGCATGTATATACGTGTGTGTATATGTGTGCATGTGTGTTGGATATAGTGTGGAGGGGTGGGGGTGGCGGTGGTGGTGGTGGTGGTGGGGGGGTGAGGACGTATCCATGGTAACACCCCACCGCCACCCCCACTGGGTCCTAAAAGACAAAGCCTCACGCACACACACACAACACACACACACACACACACACACGCACACAGAGCACTACAGGGCCAGCTGAGCCAGATCAATATTTCTCCCCATTTAAAGAACAGAATTCAGAGAATGGCTTTTCAGCGCCCAGGCTGCAGCCGTGCTTTAGACCTTGGGTTTTTACACTAAACACCCAATCTGCAAAGTGGAGAGGGTTTTTTTTTTTTTATTGTAGCGACCCAAAATAATTCCTGGCCTGAATCTTTCTCTTTTCATTCTTTTTTACTGTGTTGATGAATCCGTTCAGACCCGCTCGGACCTCTGCCTTGCTCCCAATCTTTGTCCGACTGCACCCCGTCTCCTCTCTCTCCATTTTCCCTCCTTTACTTCTAGCCTCTCTCCTAACCCCGTTTCCACTCGGTGAGTGACAGGGTCAGATTGCATTCAGCAGCCCCCGCTCTTTGTCCCACCCTGTGGCTGACCACAGCTCCGGACCCGGCAGGTCCCTCTCTGGTCCCCCGGGGCGTCCGAGCCCATCTCTGTGGCTGAAGGGCTGGACTGGCCTTGGCCCAGTGGCCCCGCTGGCTGCCTGGAGGCTGAGGGGAGGGGGGCTGAGGGGCTGAGGGGCCGTGGGTAGGGACGGGGGTTGAATCCTTGACTGAGTGGAATGGAGGAGGGCTCCCTCTAGCACTGCTGAAATGTAACAACAGGGGAATAACCCAAAGAGAACAGATCCTCCTCGTGTGCACACAACCGATTATTTCACACCAATTCTTTTCCCTCCTAAACACAACAGAGGACATGCCAGCTGACGAACGCAGCTGCATGAACAAATGCGTGTAAGACATGCATACAGGCGTGCAGTCCGACTCTCAGACACGAACAAATGTACAATCACACATGGAGACTTGCCCAAGGCTGATTGGTGCATCCTGTTTGTGAAGCAGCCGTGGGAGGTTTCCGAGGCCTCTCCGGTTCGATATCCTGACAGCCCCAGTGTGTGCGAGCGTTGTGATCTCCTGCATTTCATTAAACACATCCCACGTAGCGGTCTGTCACTCTCTCCTCCTCCAAACGGAATAATTCATTGTTCCCTGACTTTGTTTATTCGGAGTCTTCGCAGGCGCGAGCCGCTCCGGTCTCTCGCCGTCGCCGCCGAGACCGCGATCCGATAGAGGAAACTGATAATTGATTTCATCAGGCGACGAGGCTGTGGGCCGCCTGGTAGCAGAGGAGTGAGAGATTGGAGGGGACTTTACCTGAGTGGGTCCATTTTCTACATAATCCTCCACAATCATCCTCCAGCCGTCGCCATGCTGCCGGAGAGCCCGAGTGACACATTGAAGATTACTGTGCAATGCTCTCATTAGACGTTAACACTCGCTGACCTGTCAAGTGCTCTCGAACAAAGCTCCAGCAGCCTGCGGTGGCACTAATGAGAGGACAGTGCATACGTGGAGTGAAGAGAAAGTCAATCCCACACAGCGGCGAGACACAGCTACGCCTTCGAAAAAAAAAAAAAAGGATGAGGCGATTTTTAACATGTCACTGCAGTTTGACACGACACACTCGAAGGCATAAAGACGTGGTAACAGGGCTGACAGCACATGTCAAAGCAGCACATGGTGGTTTTTCCACGGAATAATCACGCGCGTTAAAATCGCAAACCACCTTTGAGGGTTGTTCTCCAGCACACACACATACGAAAATCACTTACTGTTGTCCATTTTCTGAACTTACTTTTCAAGGACGCTGGAGCCTGTCGATCACACAGGCAGTTCAGAGTTTGCAGTTTAATTTAAGTGAATGTTCGGCTCACTTAACGAGCATGTAGGGGGGAAATGGAGCATTCAAAATCCACCCAAAACCTTCTGAGTATCACTCGCTCGCCGAAGGTTGCAAAGGTGGGTCAGTGGCTGATGTGATGGATTTCTGAATCTGATTAAAACACACATGAATCCACTTTTCTCCATCGGTAGAAGTGGGAAGTTTCCCCATTGACTCGTCCAATCCAACGGCAGAGCTGGGAAGTAACAGTGTACAAATACTGAGTATTCAGCACAACTTCTTACTTTTACTCTCTACATTTGAGCACAAACATCTGTACTTTCTCCTCCTCAGGTTTTCAAAACAGGCCCGTGACTTTACTTTTCAGCCCATCAGTGCATGATGAAGCAACGTAAAAGATGTAACAACCCAGCTGGCACCGGACGTCAATAGACGTTGGTCTTTGGTTGGATTCAAGTCATGACGTCAGGTGACCAAAATCCAACGTCCATTGACATCTACTTTCAACATCTTTTGATATAGGAATATTGACGTCAAATGACGCTAATATTTTGTTGTTTTTATGTTGTGGTGTCTGGCAACCAAAACCCAACGTGTGTCAGACCTCTTGTACTCACACAACTTTGACTTTGAATAATGACCTTTTTGATGACAAAATTCTAATGTCTGGACAACATTTATCAACAATGTTGATTTGACTTAAGATAGCCTACATAACTGATATCCAATGTCGGACCAACGTTAAGTTCAGACGTTAATCCGATTTTCATTTTCAACTAAATACTAACGTCTATTCAACGTCGGAGGCGTCTCAATTAGACGTCTCTATGACGTCTAATTGACGTCTAGTGCTAGCTGGGAAGACACTGCCTGGGACACTTCATCAACCAAGGATGTCGGTATTTGACATCCTGGGAATGAAACTCAACAATCAACTATCTTTGTGGTGCGTTTAGGACTATTAAACAAATCCTGTAAGTTTGATTAGTCTTTGAATCAGATTAATATGACGTGAGGCTCAGTTAGCTTCGTCCTTCGAAGGGATACTTTTTACTTTTACACTTTCAGAGCCTGTACATTCTTACTTTTATTTGAGTCAAGGAGATGAATCAATACTTCATCTTTTACCGGTCTTTTTTTTTTTTTTAAAGTTAGTATCTGCACTTCTTCTTGAATAAAGAATGCGTGTACGTTTGCCACCTCCGTCGAACAGGCGACAGCAGGGAGGACAGACTGACACTAAGACGAAACACTTTGTTCTTTTTCAGTTTACCAAGAAGTCTCAGCTAACTGCGTGATGCCGATGCTTGATTTCGCTTTCCCTGCCTCCTTTTTCAAACATCGTCAGACCCAGTATGGATTCAGACAGGCATAACTTAACTTAAATATATTTTGGAAAGACTTGAATGCTGCTCAATCTAATACTCAACTTACACAATAACCCACAATTAAGATAAATGAATTAGTACCATAGTTCTGTTTGTCTCATTGGGAGGACTGTTTTATTCCAATATTGGAATAAAAAGGATTTTTTGAAAAAGCCTGATTTGTCATAAACATATCTACTATATTGAATGGATTAGCCACAAACAGACATTTCTATCTGGTTATTTTATCTATGAATTGGTTTTTAACTGAATTTTTGAGAAAATGTCATTACTATACATTACTTTACGTAGTCGTCATGATATAGAGGAGAGGTGGCTGTGACCCCTCATGGCTTGGACTACATCCCAGACAGACAGAAACCATTCAAAGACATAACGTCTCAACTGGTTATTCACTGGTTATTAGATTTAATATTGTTTAATTCCATTCGTGGAGCAAACATAACCTTTTATGGTTTTGATGCAGCGTCCTCCCTCCGTGAGTAATGGACCAACAGTGCATGAATGCGGTCCGCAAATGTCATTGAGTGCATGCCTCCTTCATTTTGCCTGTGACCTGTTAGAGTGCCGTGTCTCGGAGCTATTTGTGGCGGTGCTTCTTCCATCAGCGGCGACCAAGGTTTTCTGCTGAAGGGACGAGTCAAGATATACAGACCGGGCAGACACAGCCATATTTCAAGATGGACGCGGGAGACGTGTGCGCACTCCAATACACACACACAACACGGACATGTATATCAGCACACACACACACACACACACGGACAGAGGAAGGAGGGAGGGAGGTTGTGGTGAAGTGGCAGGCTAAGGGGACAGAGTGAGGTGGGGCCAAGGGTTGTGTGACGCAGGGACAGGGACAGGCTGTCGGCTGTGTGTGTGTGTGTGTGTGTGTGTGTGCTTGGCGGTGACACAGACACCTTGAGGTGTGGCAGACAGCCACCAGCTGCCTGTAAATAATGTGTGCCGGAGGAGGAAAGTCAAAACCCGGAGAAAACAGTTACGCGTGTGCAGTGGCTTCACAAGCCATTACGGCGAGACATGTTCCTCGCAGTAAATTTTAAAAAATGCAGGCGTACCGCGTGCAACCTTTCTGGAGCGTGACTCCACCTGCTTGCAAATTGAATTCGCCAGACGTGATGAGAAAAAGTTCACAGTTCACAGAAAATGTTTGAGCAAAAAAAAAAAACAACCCAATACATGAACTCTTTGTAGACTTTGAGGAAGCGCCGGGTTCAAGAACGCGCCCGGGGCACCGTGACCTCCGTCTTTGAAAGCAGAAGAAGTCCGAACCATCTGAGGCCGAGTCTGACTGGAGGAAGGAGAGCGGTGACAACAACAGCCGACGGCCTCTCTTGACAGAGCCTCACAGTCGCGGTTGAGATGGAAGAAGCTGTAGCGCTCCCGTTCGTCTGGCCTTGAGGGGTAGAGCTGCGATGGAGAAGCACGCTTTGTACCTCCAAGGCCTCTGGAATAAAGGATCTAAATACGTGTTTACCTCATAACATATACCGCGGCTCTGATCTACTCTGGCGCGCCGGCGAGGTTTAAAAGTGTTTAGAAGTGCTGTTACTGTGACATGTCACAGCTGAAGTTGTTCTTAAAGGCGAGGCCACGGCTGAGAGGCATGTCTGTATGTGTGTGTTTACATAGTGTGGCGTCTTTTACAGTAATGTAACTGAGAAAAATGATGTGATATTTATACTTATTTGTTGCTGGAATCCAGCATTGGATATCTACACATCAATTTCCAATGTTAATAAAATAGCCACTATGAGCTCTTTAGGTAGATTTACTATGAGACATCACTTCATTGAGCCTGATGCACAGTTTTGTTATTAAGAGGCATTCTCAGTAGCCTGCTGTAATTGTCCCGTGATGATGTGATGACACAGTTAGGCCTAAAATAACTGTGCAGTTCTTCTCGGTCCAAAACATTGGATTTTACAAGTGTTAAATATCTTGAAATAGAGGCTCTTTATTTGTGGACATAAATGACCCCTAAACCTGTTGGAATTAAAGTCAGGTTATACTTTAAACAAACTTCGAGCAATGAGTCAGTGTAGTTTATACCTCTTCCTTAAACCACACTAAAAGGAGAAGTAAAAGAGCCTGAGGTCACGGAGCGCGGCGAGGCCGTGAATCGTGCACATTTTCTCTCCTAAAAGGCATCCGGGGTGCTGCAGCCGGCCGCACACACACACAGGGAACAGCACCAGCTGTCTGGAAGATGGAATAAAGAGCTTGTTTTGAAGGAGAAGCTCAAATCCTGCAAACCTTCTGTCCTCCACAGACCTGATCAGTTGCAGCGTGAAGCGGCCATACATACTGAAACAACTGTTGGATCCGCAGCACAGCGATCTTATAAACAGTGTTCATTCATACATTACTGTGATATCTAAAACTTTTTACGGTATTGTGTAGTGTTCAAAATCAGTAATAATATTACTGGTACTATATTAAGTAACGCATTAGTGTTACAGAGTTATAGCACTGCCTGAGTTTTGTTTTTAGCCCTCGGTAGGCCTAGGTCACGTTGACTGCTTGCCACAAAGCTGAACGAAGGATGGAGGATGAGGGAGAGAGGTGTACTTTCAACAGCTGGAAGTATTCGTCTCAGTCAAAGATGCGAAGACGAGTGTCGTACACTGCAGACTTTGTGTAAGCCGCACAACACTTTTAACCACGAAAATACAACATCTAATTCACTAAAGCATCTGATACGGCAGCACAGAGATGTGAAACTTGACGAAACAATGAGGCGTCAGCAGCAAGTGATGCAGGATGTACTCCAGCTGAGCAACATACACTGGATTTCAGAGCAGGACACGACTGTGGAGACATGAAACGTACAAGATCTAAATAAACTTGTTGCTGGGTAAGTTATCTATGTTAAAGTAATATAGTAATATAACAAGTAACATAATTAATCCCTTTCATTCACGTAATAAGTATTATTACATTTTCCTGAGTAACTTGGCCAACACTGCTTATAAAACCAACTTATTCTGATGACAGATTTTTAAAGAAATAATCTCGTTCCTCAATAAAAGCTGATACTGTGCTGAACATCCTAAAACTCTTTCTAATTCTGATGCCTCCCTATGATTCCCCATGTCAAGAGTCTATTGTGGCTCAAGTCAATAATCCCAACTTACTTACAACAATATTTTCCACTTTTTGGAACATCTGGCTCAGCTTTCCATTTTCATCCAGCTCCTGCATCCCAGCTTCATGAAAAGCTCATTAAAAAATACAAAATAAAAGCTCCGATCTGCACAGGCGTGTAGTTGGGAGTGACTTGTGTGTTCGGCGCCGCTCGTTAGTGTAATACATCTGTCAGTGTTTTATTAAAAGGCCTTTTCAGTGTGTCTCCACAGATGAATATGGATAATTTTTTACACGGCAAAGAGTAATGTGCGAGCAGAAATCAACGCTGTCATTTATTGGCCTCCGTCTCGTCCCCGCAGCAGGAGGCTGCAGCCGGCGCGGCAATCATACTTTATTGTTTTATGGTTCTCAAATAAAAACATGAATCATCTGGCTTTCTAAAGTGCAACGTCTAATAATATCAGAGTGACTGTTTCTGCCTGCGTCTGCACTCTGAGGGGAATCATTGGTGTGTGTGTGTGTGTGTGTGTGTGTGTGTGTGTGTGCGCGCTTCACGTGTGTTTGTGTGTGAGAAAAAGAGACTGAGAGAAGGAGACAGAGAGATGGAGTATGTGAGAGTGTAGAGGCAAAGCGAGAATAAAAAAAGAAGAAGAAAAAGAAACTTGTGGCGCTCGTGTGTGTGTTTGTGTGTCGGTCCGCTCCTGTGTGTTTCTGCCAGCGTGTGTGTTGTTGCCCATCAGTAGATGCCGGTTGATTAAAGTGCCTCTGTGTAAGTGTCGAGCAGACTTCTATAGCCACTGGAGGCATCACACAAACTAGATTTACACACATGGATGCTCTCTACAGATGAGAACTAGGTGTCATTCCTTTCAGTATATCATCCCCTTTTCCTTTTACTCTCCCACTCCAGGAAAAAGCATCTGCTGAATGTCTGAAATGTGTGCCGCCTCGATATACTATGCACGAGTGTATACAATAAAAGGAGCAGAGCGGCTAACTATGTGCTTTTTGTTTGCGAGGACCAGACACTTTAGTGCATGAAAATCCAATTAGGGCGTCTGTTTTCTGAGATGGCGCAACCGCGCCGTCTGGCACCGACAATCATACCGCGTTAAAAGTTGTCTGGGCGAGACGTCTCTCTCACTTAAATGTTTATGGGCCAGCATTTTTTTTTTTTTTTTTCATGGCCGCTTTGTTTGTCTGCGTTCAAGTTTCAATGTCTGACGCTCGCTGGATTGAATGTCTGAGGCATTATTGGTTTAAATATGTTGTTTGGAAAGATGTTTCAATAAGTCAGCTATTTCTATTTCTCAGTGTCTGGGTCGTAAGTGTTCTCCATAAATCATTGTACAGTTATACAACAGCAGCTCTTGTCTGTCACTTACTGACTCAGACGACATGCTACCAACTGGCACGCCTAAACGGAACAGAACTACCATTAAAGATAAGAGTTACACCTGTGCTTTTCCTGCTTTGACTAGTTAAAATGTCAAAGAAAGATTTTTCCAGAGCAGGAAATTAATGTTGAATGACTGTCATAGCTCACTGACAAAACCTAAAGCAAACTGAGCCATTAATGTGATTAGTCACAGCAGTGATTTTGCAATGACAAGTCAAAATGTCAACTGAAGAAACTTCCTCCTGCTGCCTGAGACAAGCTTAGTTATATGTGACCACAGCGTATTAAATAAGTATATCCTTTTACATTTGCTTTTGCAAAACTTATGTTTTTGCTGCTCAACCTGAACAGTCTCAATTCTGCACTGTTTCTGTGGAGCCTGCTTGAGTAAGACCTCTGTGCCTTATTTCCAGGGGTGGAAGTGACTAATTACATAAACTCAAGTTGTATTTAAGTCATTTTTTTTGGAAACTCGTATTTTTTCAAGTCTGTAATTTAACTGTTACAGTACTTAAGCATGCATTTCACCATGTAATGTACTTGGTTACTTCTCAAAATCATAATTGAGTACAGAACACAATTAATATCAAAACCTTTCATCTGCATTTTTTTTAGCCACCACGGCTAACCGATCACAAACGGGCCAATGAAAACCCTGACACGTGGACTTCAAAAAACACAAAACTCTGCAGCAGGTGCAGGTTTGTTGATGACCAATCGCAGCTCTTACAGAAGCTGAATAATAATCCAGCCTGGAACTCAGGTGTCTTTTGGGTCTTTGTACAGTAAATGCATAATGATAGATCCAATATACAGTGGCCTCTGTGAATATTTCATCCACTTTTCAATTATGAATCACTGCAGGTAGGACGGTTACGGGAAATACTTACTTCCCATAGCGCTTTGAGTGAGTCTTTCGATCAATCAGAGGTTCGTTTTGGTCTTGTCCACCAATGGGGAGGCCGATCCGACTGTTCTTGAGTGTTTGCTTATGTCAGCACGTCACCAGAGGGCAACTGTATCTGTCAAACTGTTTGCTGGGTCCTAAAGACAGTAGAATATCATACAGGAGAAGGTAAGCCTCGCCCTGTGCGCTCAGTACAGCCTGAGGTGATGTTTCAATTCTGTAAGAGCGAAGCCTGAGGCGGTCTTTCTAAGTTCGTAAGAATGAAACCATCAACGTGTGCTTCAATTTTGATCGGCAAGACTTGGGAGAACAATTTTCCAAAAAGCCGAAAGCCTCTTTCTATATAGTTCTCTGGGGGATTTGAATACATTTCAGTGAAATTTAATTTCTTGCGTTGTTCTTTTTCTTTGTTTTTATGGTCCTTTCATTATTTACACATTCTGATCGCTCAGGTTGTCCTGAAAGAAAAGAAAAATGACGTGAATAACTTGATTGTGCATTACAGGATTGATGTTATACAAGTATTACGACACAAGAAGACGAGACGAGCCAAAAACAGCTCAGGGCTCTGATTATTATGGGGCTACTTAATCTTAAAAACTCCCCCTTTCCACTGAGTGATGTCAGACTAAATACTTCTGCAGTGATGCATCTGAAGAGATAAAATGATGTATGCACATTGTGTTCGACAGCACACAGGCGCACAATCAATACTTTTGAGGACCTCTGCTGACACAATGCATTCCTCCCGAACCATCAAAATCTACAAGTGCAAAAACAGCTATCTCTGTTTTGAATTATTTTCCCAAATCATGGTTTTTTTTGCGCCCTCCGGAGAGGATCCATCAAACTGGTGATGATTTATTCATTTTTAAGACTGGGTGCTCATGTCCTCACCCTTAATCTAAAAATGTAAAAAATCTTAAATCAGCCCGTGCGCCTCATCGCCCACATTTCTCTGCTATCTGTCATTTCTCCTCCCCTCTCGCTCTCTTTCTGTGACTCTCTCCACCTCTCCTCTCCCTCCTCCCACTCCGATGCTGAAACAATCATCAATTACCCTTATCCCTCTCTGTTATCCTTCCCTCCATCTTTCCCCGGCCCATCCAGCAGAGTGGTTCCTCCTGGTTGGCTGGGGGCCACCCAACCCCGTCCCTGTCAGTCACCCTGCTCCTGGTGAGCTGAGCGGAGACTGACAGCTCCATGAGCAAATCAATAATAATCTTCAGCCAGCGTAATCCTATACCTGAGGATATCCCTTTACGCGCCAACGGCTTCCTGGTCTTCGCTCGCCGTTTCGTATACGTTCTGCATATTCGGTGTGGAAATGAGCAGGGAAAAAACAGGAGGCGAGCGTGACGTCGACAAACAAGCGTAACGGCGTGAGCGTGCTCTCAGGCACACCAGTATATCTGTTATGTGGATGACCACACACACACACACACACACACACACACACACACACACACACACCGTCCTGTACTGTCCTGTCACCGAGGCTAAGGTCATCTCGTTTGATGTATGAGCCGACTCATATGACAACCTTCATATAACTCCAACCTCTTTCCTCTCCAAGAAAATTAACAGGGAGGGCTGAAGGACTGAGGCAGGAGAAGGGATCTAGCTCCTGTCTCATAAAACAAATCAAGCACGATAAAGTGAACTTTTCGAACCAGAGCCTTATTCGGCCCCAAGCTTAAGTTTGCTTTTTGTTTATTCTTTTATCTGAATAATGTTTCACTCTTTATTTGCTGTTGGACGCTCGGTATGCTGCTTGAACCTGCAGGAGTTTAATCGGATTCTCTCATTGGCTCTGTGTGTATCATTCTGGGATACGAATGCCAGGTGTATGATTGAAGGGACATTTAAATGGCTTATTCGGCACTCGCAGTAAACATCTTTATGTATTCACTACATGCTGATTGTTTGTCACAGTGCCTTCCTATAGAGTTTTGTTCTCTAAGAGCTAAATACCAGAAGAGACACAACAAAATGAAGGGATATAAAACAGTTTTTACTATAAATTAAGTACATAATACTTAAATGCCTGCGGCCAAAAGGTTTTGTCATTTTAGGTTCAATATTTATAAAAAGTACAATTAAAGGAACCTTAATACCCTTGTTACCCCTCACATCTCTCCACCTCTGACGCTGTAATAATCAGTGTTCAATAGCACTAATGACTGATGGTTTATCAGACATCTAAACCGTCCACAGTCATTGTTTCTCACCAAAATGCACACTGACGATTTGGGATTGTAGGTCAGGTCAGTCACGTTGCCAAAGCGCCATTATTAGACAAGTTAGGACAGTATTTGACGTTTAACTTACAGATCTAAGTTAAAACAAGTCAACGTTGACTTTTGGTTTCACACGAGACACTACCACAGGTCTTCCAGGGGGAATGTCCAGTGTTTGTATGACCGCTTCATTAACCCCAACCTCCACCGTGCTTGGACTTATTTGCTCTTTATGCTACGTCACCTGACTATTTACGAGCATTGGATTTGAATGCATTTGTATTCCACGTAAATTGAAGGTAAGGATTGACCAATAGTCATGTAATTTATACACAGATTCACGATTATTTACATCCATGTTTACATACTGATTTGAATTACCCTTCTTTCCCACCCTTTACTGGCTCCATGCCATTCTTGGTACACCCCCTCCACAAACATTCAATGGAACAGTGTTAAACCGTCAGCAAGAATCTGTTTTGCATCACCTGCATGCTGGTGCACGTACATTTGCATCCCTGTGCTACCACAGAACAAGATAAGGATCGCTCCAGACAGCGGTGCCTTTACATATGGTACGTTACACCGGAATGTCTGTCTTCCTCTCTTTGTCTCCAACTCTGCGTCATGTGTCCAGTGGATTTAGGAGATGAAAAGTCTAAAAGGGGATCATTGCTTTCACCTGGATAAGTCGGAGAGGAGCGAGGGGTTCTGCTGTTTTGTAAAGTGGAGCGAGGAGCTGATTACAGGAGGAGCTCCTTCACTCTTCTGCCGTCTTCGCACCTCTTCTTTCTCTTGAGTTAATCCACTTGCCCTCACTCAGCTTCCCCTGTGTGCAGGTCCCTCAGATACTATCTCCATCTGCTGTAATTATAGAGACCCCCACCCCCCTACTCTCTCAGCCTCGCAAACACATACACACACTGAAGACACTGCCCACTGGTGTAATTCATGCTGCCTAGGGGGTCATGGGAGATTATGAGTGGGATCGATCAATGTGATGGTTCACACACACAAGCGCTCACACACACACGCACAACCTCATCATCGATGAGGGCCTCCTTACCTCCCCTCTCCAACTGAGGGACATCCTGCAGCTAATGAGGACACACAAACACCGTCGACTGTATCGACCACCTGAGCTTAACAAGGTACTTCATATATATGGACCCGGTGGAAGACCATCAGCATGAAGACTCCCCCGCTCTACACCTGCTCCACCTCCGGAAAGTTTAGTTAAAGACACAATTAGCACACAATCAGACAACATCCAGGTGGAGTCTTCACTCTCCCCCACAGCTTTCACTTCCTGAAATCTCCTCCTGTGTTTTTCGCCCTCCTGCGAGTTTTAAGTTATAGGAGAGGATGGACATTAAAATGTAATTAATTTTATCTTGACAGCATCATCTACATAAAAATGTCTCTTTTTCATCTCTCACACTGACGGTCCAAACAACTGGATGAGTTATTCTTCTGAGTGATGTTAGAGTGAAAGACAAATCACCAATGAGAAATGTCAAGTCTCTTAAACATGAGTTAAATGAGCTTTCTGGAGAGAACAATGCTTTGTGGATCCTTGTTTCTTTTCTTCTGTTGGCTGGTTTTATCTCAGGTTCACTGGACGTGCCCACTAAAGGAACTGAAAGAAAAATGTGTTGTTATACAATACAACATTCTGGCATAAATAAAACATTTTTAATTTACAGGATAGGAACATTCAATTCAACATTAAAATTGACTGGTAGACTTAAGGAAATAAGAACATTTTTACATTTATTTTTCTTATTTAACAATGACCTTGGTCCGACGACCAATCATGTAATATGTTGAAAATGACCGGCAATGTTTCTGTCGATTAATTTTTTTTAATGATATCGCCTTTCCTGTTACTGTTTCACAATAAAAGCCACCTCATGTTTGGCCAATTCAATGCTTTTAATGTGAAGCAATTGTGAAGTGCTGCATCATTTCCTGTGAACCCTTCAATCATACAGTATATAACTAATATTGGGGCACATGAATAGGGAAAAAGTAACATATAAAACAGTTGCTGAAAATATAAACAGTATCAACACAGTAACAATATTCATGAAAGTTTTAATGATTATAACGTCAAGCTAAAACTTGATCTTTTATTTACTTAAGTTTAATTTCTTGTCCTTCTTTTAATCCATTGAGCCATCATATGAAGCTTAGTTTTGTATGAATGTTGGTGTATAAAGAGTGTATATCTATTGAAAATAAAAGCAAATGTTTAGGCACCATCGAACTTGGGTTATTTTGCACCAGGGAATGGATGTAATGACCCATATATTCTGGGAAGTCGCTAACATGGGTCTACCATCCATCCATCCATCCATCCATCCATCCATGCCCAGCTGTGCTGTCTCTCCCAGCATGCACTAGGTGAGAGACAGGGTACATTTCAGAATAGGATCACACTGATGGGAACATTGGAAAAAAGTGATCTCCTGTGAGGTTATATAACCCTGAAGCCCCCGTGGCCTGCTGCCAGCTTAGTGTACGTGCACAGACAATTCCTTTGAGTGTGTTCAAACACTCCAAACACAACAACAGCCTGACCAATCAATTTGCCCCCGAATATCGCTGTCCAGCAAAGTGTCAATAATAGTGTAATGTCTGCATGTCGAAGTGTCTGTTTGTATATTGAAGATTGCACATGTGGACATGCTTATACATGTGCCTGTGTTTGCATGTAAGCCTGTTTTCTCTGAGTGTGTGTGTGTGTGTGTGTGTGTGTGTGTGTGTGTGTGTGTGTGTGTACGCGTGTGTGTGTGTGTATGATGTATGGATTATGGAAGCTGACTGCCGGGGTCCGGAGCAGGTGTCAGGTTGCTGCTGGGAACATGAAAGAGTCTCGGAGGGGGGGGAGGGGACTGGTCAGCAAACCTGACCTACAGAATCAATGTTCTTATAAAAGAGCAAACGAGAAGATCAGAAGAGTGGCTAACATCACAAAGACACAAAGAGGAGGAAACAACTATTTGATTCAAAAAATATAAAGGCACCTGTGTGTATATGTTGTGCACTGAAAACCTCTCGTCTTTAAAAAATAATGTACACGCTCTCTTCCTGCATGGTGTCTTGACCGATTTTTATTTCATTTTTGTATTAATTCAGTTCATTTATTGGTGACAGTGCAACTCAATCAGGGGTCGAGTTATAATATGAGCTCTCTGGGGGGTTCTCTAAAATAAGTAACCCTAACCAATGTTAGATAGGAAATAGATAAATAGGATAATAGCAAATACAGAAGATGCCTTCTAAGACAGAAAGAGAGAGAGAGGCTGTTCAGGTGTTCACGTTTGGCTTTAACATTAAACCTGAGTGATCTGATCGTAAGCTGACAGCTTCAAGCCCGTCAGTTCACACCTGACATTAAATGCGTCTTGAGTGGCCACTCATCATCGGATCTCACTTCCCCGCTCTATGTGCAAATAAAGGGCTACACCTGCATCATTAGAACAAACAGATACAACATTTTTTGACACAATGAAAGAAGTATCTTCATGTATAACAGTTGCCAAATGAACAAGTAACCCAAATAGTTAAGAATGTGTTGTATAGAGCGATTCAAAAAGTTTCTACAGATTCTACAACAAATTTGCCACAGTCATTTCACAAAGTCGATTAAGTCGCTCCTCATGCAACAACTCTTAAAATCGCTCAATTTGTAAAGGAGTCTTGGATACGGCCGTTACTAGTGACTTCAATTCATCACGTGGTCAAATGACACACGCACACACACAGCAGCCCACTTTTTGCAAACAAGAGTCGAGAGGAGAGAGACTTACGTGGTCATCGTCACTATCATTCACGATTGGCTTCCACGTAACTTCAACCCTGAACTTAATGGATACTATTAGTCAAATCAAGAAATAACAGCAATCGTGATGTAAGGCTCATCAGTTACAAAGCAAGACAAAAACAGCAGTGATACAGTAAAAGCATAGGAAGTTAAAGTTCAACAAGGCAAATACAATGGCCAAAGTGATGGAATTGAACCTGGCTGTAATAACAATGCAGAGGTCATGTGGATTTATAGCATGTATAACTCCACTGGAAAAGCAGCTGAAATGGCCTATATTTATCTATAGTGCTTGAAGTGGGCCTATACTCACCTTTACACAATACCTGCACTTAGCCTACACATTTTTCTTTCTAAGATGGCGGTGAATCCAGATTCTACTCTTTCTTACAAGCTGCCAGCACTTTATTTCTACATCTTTATAAACTGCATTAGCAGGAAGCACTACAACGCTCACCTTCACATTCTTTACTACCTGCTTTTCTCTGCGGGTGCTGAAGTTCTTTGTGCATCTCACACTATAAGTATAGACAGCATCCGTAGCTGAACAGTTATCAACAGTCAGTCGTCTACATTTTCTTAACAAATGGCCGACTCCATCTGCTGACAGTAATCGTTTCTTACCATCACAAGCTTCAGTACGCCTACTGAGTGGACACTGTTTCTGAGATTGTTTTGGTCTATAAATAAGAGAATCTAACAGGCTGCCATACTGTTGTTTGGCCCTCAAACATGTCTGAATTTGCCACCTTCAAAGGCTCAATAAATCATTATGTTGAATTTACACTATGGACTGGGTGGGAAACATGGTGGTAACAAACCACCAGCACCATAACACACACATACACACACACACGCACGTGAATATTGCTAACAGTGGACTATATTTCTACAGAAACCAAGAGGGGACCTCTGGTTTAAGAAAAAACAAAAAACAAAAATAGAATAGAAAATTATACTACAAATGTGCTTTTTATTTTATTTTTAAAAAGGAATTACCAAGAGGGGACTTACATCCTTGAGCGATGTCTACCTATCAAACAGGAGGCCTCCGTACACTGCAGTGGAGCTGTCTGCACCCATTCTTTCACCTCATGATAGTTTGTTCATTGAAGGGATGTTGTTTGTTTCTTTCTGAAGTTGACAATTTAACTTTGATGAGATAAATATTTGAAGTTTTGTCTGTGATACCAATAGTATGAAAACAATCATGGCCACTTTAAAGGAGAATAAGTAATGTTTTACCTGCAAATCAGAGGTAGTTTTGCTGCAATCACAAATATTAGCATAAGCAACTTAAGTTACATTTTAAAGATTAATTACACCAGTGCACTAACAATCTTGAGAAGCTCTTGAAAGGGCTGAGCCATTTCACTGAAAGAAATGTGCCATCTGCATCATCTGTCATCAGGCGTGAAGTTCATTCAGACCTGCCGATCGTGACATCAGATCGCATTCAGTCACCACACAATGCACACAAAGGGCAACAATTCAAGACACTTGGATAAAGACCTACAGACCCCGAGTGTGTTCATCTTCAGTGTGCTGGTGGGGGACCAGAAGACCACTCCTCCTCCTGTATCGACATTGCATGCCCTTTCAGAGCCCCCCGCCACCTTGGTTTCCTTTATCACTGGGTCGGATGGCTCTGCAGCAAACTGTGGGGTTCCCCCACTACAGGAGCTAGGCTTTCTCCACCTAAAGGTCAGTGATGCTGCCCAGAGGCTTCCAGTCCTCAGCCTGTTCTGCTCCTCTGCAGGCGCCTGTCCAGTTCAAACATGAGAAACCGAAAGAAACGCATTTCTTTCTTTCTTTGTGTAAAAAATGTGGAGGTTGTGGTATGCTCAGAAACTGAAGGCCACATCTACCAACACAATCCAAGGTGTTGCAGTGAAGCAATGGCAGGTGCTGATGACCTCAATTAGGTAAAGTCTAGTTTAGTTTCAACTCAGTCATACATAACAGTCTTTATTGAGCAACTACAAGTTGAGAAAGTTTTCGTAAAATGTGAAAAGGTAAATGAAAGGATGTGGGCACCACGAGTGTCCTTGGAAAAATAGCACTTAGAAAAGCAATTGCAAGTCTGGAACAGGGTTATTTTTTTTTTTCATTTCAGCCTCAAAAGCTTCAAACACATAACAGTATAACACATTTGCCTGTGTTGTTGTGAGTACTATTGGATTAGAAACACCACCTTAAAAGTGCAATATGTCTGCAATTTTTGTTTAGAGAAGTTTGACGTGATATCAAAGACATCTATTGTGTTGTGTTGCAGAGATATCTGCAAGAAGTAAGCATGCGAATTGCTAGCCCTGACCTGTCCTTCTTTATAATACCACTCTGAGCTCCCAGTCTGGACTGCTAGCTGCATGGCTAACTGAGCTGGTTAACTAACTAGCTAATGGCAGCTACAGTCGGCAGCAGCTGGTGGTACGCTGCACCCTGTTTGTTTGGAGTAACCTTGCTTTGACAGGTGGCCAATTCTTACATGTTGCACCTTTAAAACATGGCACCAGATTGACAAAAAACTACAGCAAGAAACATCAACCTTCTGGTTTTTCAGATTTCTATTGGCCCATGTTGTAAGTGTGAGTGACAAAGGATTTCCAAGTAAAAGTCTGTGAGGCCTGAAAAAAACCTTGTCATCATCATCAACTAAGGTTTCGATCCATCCAGTCTACTCGTGTGGGAAACGCTTACATTTACATGAGTCTGTCCTGATTAATAGGGACCTGTTTCTTGTGTGTTAAACAGAGCATTCCTCCACTTAAAAATCTCCCAGATAATTAGTCATTTTGTGAATGTGGCCCGACAGTAATAGAGAGAGGAAACTGGCAAATGCAGGCAGCCTGGTGTTTTGCAGGCACAGCAGTCGTAATGAAACCACCTAGTTAAGCGAACACGGCCGTAATGAAGAGCGGTGATTAGCGGGCGAGGCCCTAACGAGGCCGTGTTTATTGAGAGGCAGTTGGATGCAAGTGTTAGCGAGAGACGGCGAGAGAACGAGAGAGAGTAGTGGGGGAGGAAGGGGGAGAGAGAGAGAGAGAGAGAGAGAACTTATAGCCTGAGTGATGCTGCCAGAGCCAATTCATTACGACTGCAGCTCTGTCAATCCCTGCTCATCTCCCGTAGCACTAGACCACTAATGGAATTAGTCCCTGTCACACACACACACACACACACACACACACACACACACACACAACGAGAGAGACACAGAGAGACAGATACACAAACACACACTGCATTAACACAATGGGTCCTGCAGATATATCTCCGTGTCAAAGCTCTCACACTTGCAGCCCATAAATCCTTGGAGGTCAGCAGGGTAGCCACACACACACAAACACACACACACACACAAACACAAACACACAGACTCATGTTCTACACATTATGAACTACATAATGAAATACCAACAAAACATTTTGCCTCACAAAGAAAGTGTCAATCATCCGTTCTGAGAAGTCAGAAGCAAAACAAACCTAAAAAAAAAAAATCTCAGTTACAAACTCTCTAAATTATGAATAATTAATGAAATATTCTGCGTGTCCACTCCAGGATGAATCTGAACCTGGGTTTGGCTTTCAGCGGCACACGACAAGACAATGCCTTTGACTGAGAGCTGGTTATCTGATTTGATCGAATAGAGGTCAACACCAGCCGGCCAGTCCTGAGGACAGAAGATCATCCGCCCCCCCCCTCCGCCCCCCTCCACACCCCATCACCCATCCTTCCTGACCATCCCCCCTCTCCTGTCCACTCCGCCCGTGGCCTCACCCACCCCCTTTCCTCCTCCTCCTCCCTCCTGCTCCTGAGTGAGCGGTCATTAGATTACACCAACGGTCATGACCGTAAGGATTCTCCATCACTTTCCAGTAAACTCCATTCCCAGAGTCCTAACCAGACCAGCAGGAGGCTATAGGGCCGGAACATACATCCAAACCTGAATGTATGTTCCTTGGAGTATCATATAGAGGGCTGGAGCTCTCCACTCTGTCCAATTTACACTAATCACACTTCTCAGCTCACATCGTCATCCTGTTTAGCACACACACACGGACACACGAGCTGAGGCTTGTCAACGTAGGCCGCTGTGACAGAAACCCTACAGATAGGCAGACGCTACAACATATGCTCCATCACAGCAGGATGGTACGTTTTTATGGTCAGCACCCCCCACGCCTGTAAGCCGAGTGAATCAAAGTCAACCCTGATTGGCTGGCTTTGACTGGCCAACCCTCAGAGGGTCAAGGGTGAGCGACCCCACAGGCCTGGTGAAGAGTCAATTCTCCCCGGGTCAGAGGTCGGAGGTAATGCCCCCCCCCAACACACACACGCACACACAGCAGCTTCACGAGCATTAGGGGGATGAGCTGTGTTTTAGCATGCCCGGGTGACACACACTCACACACACACACACACACACATCACAGAGATTGGAAGAGGAGAGGTGATTGTGAAGTGCTTGATTGGGAGTGAGCGAGGGTGATGGGAGGCGGTGCTGCAGGGGAGGAGGAGGTGAGAAGGATGGGGAGGCTGGTGTTTGGTCCTCTGAATGCCTTTGACCTCTGCACTGACCCCCTGCTGAAGGCTCTCCCCCTGCACCGACTGATGGACAGTGATGATTGTGTTTGTGTTGGAGTGTATATGTACACATGTTCTATCTATCTATCTATCTATCTATCTATCTATCTATCTATCTATCTATCTATCTATCTATCTATCTATCTATCTATCTATCTATCTATCTATCTATCTATCTATAACGGTGGCCTGATGGGAGGCTTATGAAGGAACTCTCCATCCCTCTCTCTGTCTGTTTTCTGTCTGTCTCTCTAATTGTTAGGACAGTTGAACCCAGAAGACTAAACTGAGACAGAAACCAGTGAAACCTGATACAGCAAATAGAAACAGGAGATGGTCAAAGGCAACATCAGCCTACACTTTTCTTTCCCCTTTATGGTGTAAAGATATATTATGGCATAGCTTTGCAAGCTACTATGAATTAGCAGAGATGTGATGAGATTCTAGTGTTGCAGAGTAAGGCCCCTTGTGTCCATGTAGCAGGGGGTTAACAGGCTTCTCTAGGTCAAAGCAATACGCTCCTTCTAGATAGCTAGATGAACCAGGCTGAATCTATCACCGGCAACTGCAGCACATTGCATGCTGGTCAGATTAGCGTCCGACTCGATCCCGACTTGCTCTGATGTCACGCACACGTGGGCAACGATAAACTCATGAGATTGAGAAGGCCGCAGACCCAGAGCATGATGGGAACAGCCTGGCTGACGCCTGATCTAAAAGCTGATGTTGACTCAACAATATGACATTTTATAGAATCTTTTAATTTTTGGTGAATTGGAGAGAGTTTGACGGATCAATAAAGAAAGTCATTGTCTTGGATTTATTTATATTGAAGTTAGTAGTAGTTCTAGTCATTTTTAGACATTTTAAAAGGTAGAAATGTTGCATATTATGTCACTAGCATGAAGTTAAATTAGCTACCAAACTAATGTCAGTCAAAGCTATTGTGCAGTGTTTAATTTTCTCATCGCGCAATTAATTTAATTAGCGGTTGTATTTGATCTGAATTTTGGGGTATCATCATGTCCGTGTAATATCAAAGCCTGATGAAAGTATATCTTTTTTATCTTATGTTATTAATTAAACATACGGGTTTCAAAAAGTGTGCTTTTAGGAAAAAAAAAAAGAGCTCCATCCTTTTAGCCGGCAAGCCATCCATCCGTCCATTGCTACACAGTCACTCAGGGGCTCAGGGGACTCTTTGTGGCAAGTCGGAGGCTAGGAGGTTGTTTTTAAATCAACCACAGGACACTGTTGATTGAATAATTAATGTGTGCCTTCATGTTACAGGGAAAGCCCACACTCACCACAAAACAGGACACATTCAGCCTCCTGCCCTGTTTCCTCCCGCTGCTGCCACAAACCATGAAGCCACCATCGGATATCTATCTGCGCATCTCTGCGTCAATCCATCCATCTATCTATCGATCTATCTACAGGTAAACTGAGGCAATATGGCCGACCGTCCTCCCCTCCCCCTCCGCTACGTTATTTCCTGCCTCGGCCCTTTCTGTCTCCCCTCCCTTCTCATGTGATCGGTTCCACTCTCCCCCCCGCCCCGTCCTCTCCTCTCCTGGTTAGCTGTCTTTGACCTTTGCCCCCTCGTGTGATCATGCTAACGCGGCACACACTCCCATGCACCCTGACAAACAGCCTGACACACTCCCTGACACACACACACACACACACACACATGCGCAGACCCACACAAATATCACGCGAGCGGCTGAGTGTTCTTGACAGCGTGGAGAAACACAGCTGGCTTAAAACACAGTGAGATGAGACTTTAATGTCTGTGACCAGGGACTCCTGCTGGCATCCCAACACGAACTACTAACAATGGAGACACACATGTGAGCGCAACGCACACGCACAAGACGGCGGTCACGTGTGGACAAGGCATCGATATACAGTACATTACACATGTCACTGGCACACAAATACATATAGATTCCAATCTCTTTTCCACGCACACGCGCACGCCATATGTTCTCACACACTGCAGTCGCAACGACAGCCAGTGTTCTCAAGTTCACACACCGGGCGCACAATCTGTACATGTACACACATAATGCATGCATTCATTGCATGCGTGCTCCCCTTGTGCTCCCCTTCTTGTGTATGCGACTGTGTGCCTGTTTATGTCGTGTGTGTGTGTGTGTGTGTGTGTGTGTGTGTCTGTGTGCGTGCAGCCTCCACAGTGAAACACTGCACCGGAGAGAGATTGGAATCAATACTTTCTGCTCCGTCATTTGTCACATCTTTACAAGGCTGAAACCATCTGAACACCAGTCTATTCTACTTTGGCGTCATTTATCAAATTGCCCCACCTTGCAAAGACACACACACACACACACACACACACACGCACACACACACACACACACACACACACACACACACACACACACACGCACACACATGCAGTATGCACACAAAAACATGCAGCATGGACACACAATCATGCAAACTTTTCGGCCATAATGAAGAGTACATAACGAATATATTCTTGGCTACCGTTGGTCTGTTCTGGATGAGGTGGGGGAGGGTGGAGGGTTAGACTTTCCAGCTGAAGCCCCATTTGGTGACTGAAAGTTCCTGCCGAAAGCCTCTTTCACACATACGTCCTGGGGTAACCCTGCAGACAGGGATTTTAACTCGTCACACATGCATGGCTAAGTCCCTGATTGGATGAGGTGAGAGACGGTCCAGCAGATGGCGGTAATGTAAAATGTGATACACGTGTAATACACGTTCGTGACCAGAGGTGTCTCTCTGTGTTTAACATTCAACGACGAGTCAAGTAACGATTTTCCTGATCTACTCGAATCAGAAACACGCATTTGATACATCGGAAGGAACATTAAACGACTGCTGGATGCTGAAATGTGCAGAAGCAGAGACAACGGATTCAACTACATCATTAGCTGAGTCACTCGCTCGCTCCCCAAGAAGGTGTCTTTTGTCAAGTTCTTGTTCTTGCAATGTTGCTACTTTCATTAACAACACAGCTGGAGCGGATTTTTTTCTCAGATGTTACCGGGAGCATTGAGGTGGGAAATTTGGCAGTACAGATTTCCCAGAAGATCGGCCCATGCTCCCAATCACACGTGGCCCCATGAACGAACTGGATTTTTTTACGATGAGACTGCACCTCAGTTTACCATTTCCTCATGCCTGATGCCATACTTGAATTGAACTTGAATCAGTTCTGAGGGATTTTGTGACTGTTGATTTTGAAATGGTTTTCTTAACACCGTCGCATCGAGTTTCCACATGTTCCTAATGGTGCAACTCAAACAATCTCAAGCTCCTTAGGGGTCATAGTTAACGTGTACTTTGAAACTTTAATGTGAACAGGCTTGTAACTTCGACAAGAACCAAGTATTAGAACCAGAGCTAACACAGGTCTTGGAGAGTTTAACAGGGAGAGTGTTTTTGCTGATCCAAGCTGTCCCAACTCTGCGTCACGAAACACTGTCAATGTCCTTTTTCCTGAACGAGGTGTGCAACTCATAACTTTACAACTTTACTGGAGTGTCTGTTTGTTAGCAAAATATCATATAATTGCGTTACTCTTCCATTTGTGCAGCTGATGTCTTTCCACCTTTAAGAATCGCCTCATCCTACTCGACCACCTCTCTGCTTTCAAGATGACGTTCAAAAACTCGACTTTGTATGAAGTTGCATCTCTCTTTTTCCAAGCCCATAAAGTATTTTTCCACAACAGCCTTGACTGAGTGCATGGTGAGTGGATAACAGGATCTTGGAAGAAATTGCTCCACTAACCAATTTTCCTGAACCCTGTGGTAACATTCCAAAAAGCCAGATATGACTTTATTCAATTCATCCACAAACGATAAAGCAATTTGGCCCCGACCACTTTCCACTGCCTTACACATGGGCCGCCACGCACACACACACACACACACACACACGAACGCAAGACACACAGACGCGCACACACACAGACTTACAACACACTATAAGTGCAGTTAATCCAGACAGTAAGCGTCCTCTGGAGAATGCTATTATTCCGCTCAGTTTTCCAGGAAGGTTTAAGCAACACTTAGGCCGGGATGATACATCTAAAACATTGTATCATATTTTTCTACTTTTTAAAAGCTCAGCATTTCACAGCATTAAAGTTTTCCAATAAAAAGACATTTTATTTAAAAGTGCATGATCTTGGATAAGGATACGATATGATACAAGTCATGCATTCGCTTCAAGGGGGGCTTAATAATCTGGACAGCGTATGACACCCATTTCCTGCAGAGACTTGTGGCCTTTATAGGAGCATGTGCACCTGTTACCTGCTCGGTAACCATCAATCAAATACACAATTTTTTTTATACACAAGATTTTTGTATTCTTGAAGCCCTTAGTGGCCAAATCTATAAAACAAAATATAACTTTTGTTCCAATACCCATACTCCCGTACTGTTAACTATGTCAGAAAAATGTTTTCTTTGTCCCAATACGAAGTACGTAAAATGTAGTTTATGTCCTACATCCGGTCGCATTTTGCAGTATGCAAGCCATCACGCTTTTCAGGCGATTCTGACCCACAATCCTCTGCACAGTAGAAAAAACATCACATACGCCACAGTATGTCATGTTGTGCAAACATTAACAAAGCCGAAAGAGCACAAACATCCGACAGCTCACTGACAGACGACAGCTTGTTTGACAGAATGACAGACAAAACAATGAAAGTGTTTAAGTGTAAGTACTACGTTGATTGTACTTGTAGGAGCAAGAGGGTCAAAGGTCAAGGTGCACTGTCATGACAAAGAAGAATTTCCAGTTGTATCCACACTGCATGCAACAATATGTACTTTGTAAGGGCAGCTATAGTATGTACTAAACGTAAAAAGTAAAAAGAAAACGTATGTGATTCGGAACGCTTCCTTCATATCATCATGAAAACTACAGGAGTCTGTGATCCTCTTTGTTCAGATGCTAAAAATGCGACTGCTTCGACCTCTTCGAGTCACAGAAACACTCATTATTGTTAAGAATATAGGTCTGTAGTTATTCAGAACACAGTAAGCATCAGTTTTCAGTGTTTTCTAATTTCTGTTCCTTAATAATGTCAGAGACAGTGTCAGGTGCAGCCACAGCTTCATCAGTGGATTTTTTTGCACTAAATTATGGAGGGTTGTATCAACAATAGCATCAGCAAGTATCTGTATCAGTAAGATCCTACTGATACCGATCTCCACCCTGTAACTCCAGATTCATTTTTGGATCTTTTAGATAAATAAAGAATTAAATTCTTCTTTAAGGGTTGATAAAATTAGTTTGATTCTAAAATCCTTTAAACAAACATTAAGCGTGGAACACAAAGCTTGGAAAAAGCCTGTGTTTCGTAGCTCATGAAAAAATTACATTTTCTTTAATTTGTCACACAGCCCCTGTCTCAACATCCGCTGTGGGGGACAGAACACACAGAAAGCACAACAAGACACCGTAAGAGAGTCTGAACAGTGGGAGGAAAATCAACCCAGCACAGACACAAATGACACCGTGGAGTCCCACACAGTGTTACACCTACATGCTTCACAGAGTGAGACATGACGACTGCGGTGTTTGAGAAAAAAAAACAAAAAAAAAACCCTTTCCTGAAGGCGTTATTCAGACCAGCCCATTTGATCTGCCCTCAGGCCTGCTGGTGGGGATCTTCTAATGAGGAGGCGGCCATTGACCACATCCTCTGCCTATTGATTCTTATTGGTGACATACGCTAATAGGATTCTGCAGTTCTGGAATTAAAGATCAATGGACCAAGGCTGGGGTAGTTTTAAGATGAGGGATGTAAAGCAAAGTGGCGGCCTACTCTGCTTTATAAGTACTAAATATACACTCAAAATGTGTATATTTGGGCAATTAGGTAACCATGGTAACAACCTAAGACTCAGTAATGAGTAAAAAAAAAATCCTCGGGAAAGAACAGGTCCATTTCTACATTGCTGTTTTAAGCATTATAACACATCTTCTGCATTATACAACTTTAAAATAAATAGATGTTGATGTTGATAGAAGATGTAGTTTAATGATATTGTGAAGTAGCATGGGATCGTGGGAGTTGTTGTCACAGATGAGGTAATGTTTTCAGGTTTTATTAGCTCCGCAGAGGTGGTTATGTTTTCACCTGTGTCTATTTGGTTGGTTTGTCAGCAAACCACTGAACGGATTTCCATTTAAAACTCGGATGGAGGACGGGTCTCGGCCCAGAACAGACCCCATTAAGTTTTGGTGTGGTTCTGGATGGATGGAGGGATGGATCCTGGATTTTCGTCGTATTCAGGTGGCGGCTTTCTATGAGTGAGTAGATCTGGACTGCTTAAACTACAGTTAAGCAGTTACGGGTAATATTCAAATTTACGGTAATACAGAGATAGTTTAAAATTGGAGTTTGATATGAAATTTAGCAACTGAGTGCTATTAGAGTTCATGTTGTGTTAAGTCGTGTTTGCCGACTTCCTTCCTCACCCTCTGATGTGATATCTGATATAGGCGACCAAATTAAACTCACCGTTACCTTCAATAAAATGACATTTCTCTGGTTTTGAGCTTGGTTGGAAACGTGGGATAATGTAAGTACACAACTCAACAAAATATATATTACAGGTTGACATTTTAATGCATAATTGTTGGTTAGCAATCTTGTAGCAAGTCAACCAAAAATGGTAAAACACAAAAGCTGTATTTGTAGAGGAAGTGTGACCAATAATAACTTCGACAAAGAAAACAGAATATTATAAAGAAAATACATCCAACACCCCGCTGGACACATTTGTCTGTATGGATAGTCTGTCTGGATCGCTGCCACACGGACAGAGGAAGGATACTGTAGCTACCAAACAAGTTAAAGTGAAGGTAACACCTCAGACCACTGGGACTGCGACCAAACATCTCACACCTCTTCTTTACCAGGCTTTGAACAAGACTACAGGCTTTCTCCATTTACACCCATTGATTCTGTCATTGACATGTGTTCCAGTCTTGTTTGGCTAAAAGTCGAACTTTAGGACACATCAAACCATTCAATTCATGTTCTCGACCTCTGTGATCGAAAACTGTCCTCTTATGTCCTGGTGGGGGAGACAATGGGAGGACTCAACGCACGACAGCATCAAACCAGGCAGACGGACCGACGTGTTTTTAACTGAGGGTGACCATGTGCGTAGAAACCAGACTTGAATGGTGAAATATAAACATATTGCATGTTAAAATATGAATACATTTAAATTGGTCTGCAACCCCGGCCTGCAAGTGAGACCATCACAGAGGCCTCCGACACCACAACCGGTATTGTTATTGCTCAAGAAAAAGACCATCGCAAAAGGAAGGTGGTGTGTTTTTTACGAGTCAATTTGTATAATGATGATTGGAATACTATATTGAAAAAAGTCTGGAGAAGAAACATTGATTGTAATTTTACTCTGCAGTGTGTTTCAAGAGTAAACCATGAACAGCTCATTTTTTTCTTAGATCGAAAAAGGAGGCTTACTGATTTTCAATAATCTGATGTATCCCATTACATACAATATATGAAAACAGTAATAGTAATAAGCGACTAATCCGATGTGTGTAGAGGTGTGTGTGGTTGTTGTCTACCTACTCTGTGTCATTTGCAAGTAAATTCCGTCAATGTAAACACAGCGGACGGGTCACATTGTACTGACACTGCTCTCTCATAACGCCAATCAGAGGCAGCAGATTTATCAACATCTCTGTCCAGCTGCCTATAAAAGGCTGAAGGGAGAGATAAACGCAGACTCAGTTACAGATGTTTCAGCTTTAAACGCATTAAACGTTATTCTGGATTAATTAATATAAGTTATTTACATGTTTAGTATGTTTCTTGTTTCTTTCATGTATTTCATTTGCATCAAGTGGCATCACCCTGAGAAGTATGTTTCAGTGTGACACCAAAAACTCACTTTGTGCCCTACCTGTTGACGACTCTCTCACCTGTCCTCGCCTCTCCTCCCACCTGTTCACCATGCATATGTGCACTGTACGCGGTGGTGGAAAGGGTGCTGAAAATCTGCACTCAAATTCGTGTACAGTTACATGACTGAAATATAACTCAGTTACAAGTAAAACTACTGTCATTGAAATAATAATAAAAAGTACAAAGTATTCTTCTCAAACACTACTCAGAGTATTAGTTACTTTTTAGAAGGCCTTCAATCAAAAGGGGTTTCTTTTCTCTTCAGCTGAAATTACTCCATTTAGTCCATATGTCGGTGTTTTCATTGGCCCATTTGTGATGTGAAAGCCTTATTGGTTTCATTATAAAATGCAGATGAAAGGTTGAGATATCAATTCCAGATATCGTTGTACTCAGTTCCTAATTACGATTTAAAATGTAATTAACTACGTTAGAAGGTGTGATTTAAATAAAAGTACTAATAAAAGAACAAGTACCCCCTTAAAATGACTTAATTACAGTAATTTGAGTAGCTGTAATTAGTTACTTCGACCCCTGTATATATGTTGAAAGAACCTTTCACTTGCTCATCTGCCTTTTCAAAAAAACTTTAAAACCTTTACTGTTTGTGATGGAAGAACAGCGCACTCTTGCTGATTTGTACCAAAAAGCAACCCGGTGCTTTTATTGTGAAATCCTAGTATATATATCACATAATATAATATAGATGAATATTGTCAGTCTTCTTATCTTCTCAATGAATAATCTGTTAATAATTGAAGGAGAGGTGAATTATGTACAATCGGGCTAACTGCTGATTTTCCTACACGTCAACTGTGCCTTTAATGCACCAACATTAAAAAGCTCTACTGCCCCGGCTCTTATGTTTTAAAGAGGCCTTGGCGGCAGCGGTGGGGTGCTCAGGCGTGACTCTGTTAAGTGGAATCATCTTTCCTTTGAAAGGACAGATAGTTAGGACTCCTCTTTGAGAGTGATCGTTAAGGATAACCACTAACACCACAGCCTGAGAAGAGACAATTACCTGCAATCACACGGGGCCGCCAGTGGAGTGGCATTTTATGCAAGTGTTTGTGTGTGTCCATGTGTGTGCACGTGGAGGTTTGTTCGCCCCCTTCGCTAGGCGTCTGGACAGCCCCCGTCTGCCCAGCCAGTCATCTGTCACCATTACAGGACAAAGGCAGCAGCGTCTCAGGGCCATTACTGAGATTGCTAGAGATGATTTGGAGTGTCCTCCTCAGCACCGAGAAAATCATTTCCTCACAAAGAGGCTGCCCCTCGGCTCTGCGGGCCCCTGGCAGCCTACGGGACGAACTACAGAGCCCTTCTCCCGCCTCGGTCGCGTCCAGGAGTGATGGACGTACACAGAGAGCGAGGGCGAATCAGAAACACAGACAGAGAAAGAAAGCCAAAGAGAGCGAAAAACACGCAGCGCAGTGAGAGCTGAGAGGAGAAGGATGAGGAATTAGCGCATCTCTTAATGGGATGTAAGGCAGGAAGACAGTGAGGAGAAATGGATATAAAGTAAATGCTGCCAGGCCGCGACGAGAGAAAAGTAAGTGTGGAATGAAGTTGAATTAGCCAATCTCTAACACACTTCCTTGATTTGGTTCATGCACCGAAATCAATCTCATCCTTGCGTTCGCTCCTCTATCTCTCATCTCGTTCTTCCTCTTTCGTTCTCTTCCTCTTCTCACACACACACACACACACACACACACACACACACACACACACACACACACACACACACACACACGCTGCTGGCCACCAGATATGTAGCTTCATTTACAATCTCGCTGACCTTGGCTGGAATGTGGATGAGTGTTTAAGGATCAGTGTTGTGAAGTGAGTACAGTTTGTGTGTCGTGTGCGTGTGTGCGTCCTGACAACTGGTCAGTGGCTGGAGTGTTGCAGTCGCCGCCCGCCCCCCCCCACACCACCGTCCACCTCCGAACCCAAACCCACTCACACGCACACACACCTCTGACACGCAGAGATCATGATGAATTGTCCTCTCTGCAGGCCCAGATTGTTTTTAAGGTTTAATTCAGTTTCTTCCTGTGCTTGGATGAGCAGCTTGTGTGTATGTGTGCGCGAGTTTGCGTGTGTGTGTGCGTGTGTGTATTGATGAGTGTATTTTCGCCTCTCTGTAAGGTGTGTGTCACAGTACGGGTGTGAGGGGGAACGCTGAGGAGAGGAGAGAGGGAGAAAGGGAGAAGGGAGTGAAAGGGAACGGGCGTTATGGATCTCAGGTCTAATGTACTCCAGCAGGTCAGAGAGAGGGGGCCTCCAGTCGCCATGGAAATGACAAAACCTGATCAATACTCAAGGTTACGACCTCTACACTGCAACCCCTCCCCCAAATTCCCATCTCTTCCACCCATATTTGGCATCATCCCACCACGTCTATCTATCTATCTATCTATCTATCTATCTATCTATCTATCTATCTATCTATCTATCTATCTATCTATCTATCTATCTATCTATCTATCTATCCATCCATCCATCCATCCATCTATCCATCCATCCATCCATCCAATTGAAAGTATTGTCTTGCACTTTTTGTCGTTCCCCACATCTATATCATCCATATGCAATCGCCAACCCAATCTAGCCCCCCATCTGTTTAAAAATGGACTTTCCTCTCTCCGTCCACTCTTTCTTTTTCACTTGTTCAGTCTTTTTTTTCTAAATACATATTTTCGGGCGACCCGTTAAATTAGGAAGAAACCAGTTCAACCCAAGTCAACATCAGCCCAAATGGTCACTCTTCCTGAAACAATGTGGTAGGATGATAAATCGTGGTAAACATTTTAAACATATTATGTAGAAATGTGCATGTTTTTGTGCAATTTGGCGCCCCCTGCAGTTTCTGAGCGCAACACCACTGTCGTAAATACAAATCCCAGGTCTGTAACAGTTTGTCAGACGTAATGTAGGTGCTAACTACAAACACAATTCATTACGTCATAAAGTTATGTGTCGAAAACGTTGGATGTTGAAGTAAACATGTGTAAACGCTGTGATCCTACCCTCTCACTGAAGTTACAGAAACAAGTGATGTACAGTGATATGCATCAACGTTTCACAGTCTCATGGCAAAGCGTGTAATAGACGTGCCGATCTACTAGAGGTCAGCATGTGAGGGTGACAGTTTATTCCGCAGAGGTGCAAAAAGTACACATGTGTAAGATGGTGTGGTAACAACAGGATTGGATGGGTTATTGATTGGACGTTCACCAGGCGACTTGTTTGTGAGGCAAACAGCCAGCGGTGACTATTTTAAGGGAAGTAGTTCTTAAAAGTGGAACGGTGATGTTTCCTAAACCTAACCAAGTCGTTTTGATGCCTTTATTTTGAAAATCTAACTGGACGTAGCATGTTTGGTATTTCAACTTGAACACAGAGGAGACCATGTTGTTTTAATGGAAAGACAAGAGCCAAATGTGACAGTGGCACGGTTTTAAAAAAGTTAAATATGAACACTATCTGGTAAGTGGTGCATTAATGTTTACCATTTCCACCATCTTAGTTTGGCATGTTAGCATGCTAATATTTGCTAACTAGCACTAAACTGCTGATGGCAATGTAATTGCTTTTATTTTTTAAAGGCAAAGAACAAAAGTGTTCATCTAGCGCCATCATCAGGTCAAGATTTCAGGGATTAAAGTGATTTTAATCATGCTGAGGAGAACAGGGACATCTGGATGTCAAGAGATATTTCACTCAAAACCAAAAATGAGGTAAATGAAAAACACAATAAATGCATATTTGTCTGTGAGTTTGTTTGTAGTTTTTCTTGCCCTTTTAAAACTCAGGCTGATTTAACGTCTTGGCATATTATATTTTTAGTTTATTCTCTATTTTAAGTTCAATATTTATCTGCAAATCTGCACAGTGACATTGCCTAAAACTACCTCTAAGTGAATGAAGATAAATATTGCTTCACCTAAAACTGATGTGATATGTTTTTCCATGTCCATTTTCAGCTGAAAAGGTTGCACAAGTATGTGTGTTTCATCCACAATGATCCAGGAAAATCCAGTTTTCACGTGGTTTTTTACGTATGTCTAACATCAGCACATCTGGTTGAGAGGAGAATTATAAAAGTTAATCTTCATATTTTCATTGAGGGTTCCAAGACATGCAGACTGATGAGCTTCTGGGGGAAATGTCCAGCAGGCAGAGCAAAACAGCCAAACAGAGCGGATGTAATAAATGCTGCAAGAGGAAAAGACAAAAGAGAAGAAAAACTGATTAACTGTCAGAGACTTCTTGGCTTTGCAGAGTGTATTCATCAATACAGAGACAGCAACCCCTTCTGTCTATGAGGGCAGGAAAAGTGGAAAATGTTGGACATCTTCCAGTCTTGAAACCACAGACCAAAGCCTCCATTTGAAGTTATCAATATCAATCTATCTCGGCCTTCCTTCAAACTGAATAAAAGGTAGGGGCTCTCTTCATCAGTGCTACACAATAAACTGATACCATCTGGCACAAAAAACGGAGGAAGAGGAGGCAAAAGTGACTAATCACAATAACACACATCCTCTGGACACACTACAGCCACTCGTGACATAATCCCGTCCTGTGGCTTTTCGAACGCAGCATTTATTACCCAAAGGTGGGTGAGAAAAAAACGTAGTTCAACTTTTATAGTCGATGTGTTCATCTGCTGAACTGCTAAAGGATGTGAGAAGATAGGAGAAACATGATTCTAACACAAGTGCTGTATGTCTCTATTGCTTAAAATTCCTTAATGTGTCTTCTCTGTGTCATGTTCGTGCTCGAGGCTTGAGTCGACTTAGCAGAAATAATGAACTGAATCATCGACTGATTGCAGCTGTCAGGTCGGTCGCTTTACATCATTTACATCAGCATTGCTTGTTCTATATTTATTCATTTTAAGTAAGTTGTAGAGTAACAGTAATCTACAATTAAAATGACACAGACTTATATAACACTAAATAAACATAAGTAAATAATAGAAATAACTGATAAACAATAATATGTTTATTATAAATTGATAAAAAAAGATTATATAGGAATAGTCACTTTAATAGCAATGGTATGATAGTCATTTGTATACATTCAGATGTATAATGGACTCAAGTTTTTCCCCCGTAACACTTTCAGTCTACTTCAGTGAGAGAATAAGCAGGCAGAGTATTTTGTACACTCAGCATAGGTCCACCTTAAAGAAATGAACAGAAGCCAGCAGTAGAAAGTAATGAGTGGAGGGGTGGCGGAGGGTGGTGGGGGTCCTACGCTGAGTGACTTTAAACCCGTTAAACCCTCCACAGATTGCGCTAGTGTTTTGACAATGGCCAGTAAACTATCTAAATTGCAGTGTTTTAGCACCTGTCTCTCTGTGCTGAGCTGGGTAGCGAGGCGTGAGGCTGTCAGCCTTGTCAAACGGCCTTTTCTTTCTTTTCCTTTCTCCCTCCCCGCGCGGCTGCTATCATCATCACCGGCCTTTCAGACACCAAACTTTGTCCCTTTATCTCCGATTGTGCCTCTCCCTCACTATCCCGCTAAAATTACCCTTTCATTTTGTTGTGCCATAAAATTACAGCCTGGTGAAGATTGGCAGTGTTTTTCTGCAGAGGGAGGGGGGCAAATCAATGTTCTTGTTGTGGCTGTGCGTGTGTGTGTGTGTAGGTGTGTGTGTGTGTGTATGGGCGTCTTCAGAATGTCAGAATGTAGTGATGTGTGATCGATGTCCCATTGTTCACGTGTGTGTGTGTATCTGTGTGTGTGTGTGTGTGGTCATGTCTCACAGCTATCACTGAGGATAATAGGGCTCTTGGTAATGCCAGGCTACAGGGGCAAAGACCCCTGTTTTACTGGACACTTTCAGATTTTTTCAATCAGTAAGAGGAAAATAGCAAAGTAGTACTGGAGGTGAGGACCCGCAGTGGGCCAGAAGGAGACGGGGGAGTGCCGCGGTTGATCTCTGTACGAAGGTAATCATATTCATACCGAACTGCAGCAGAGGAGACGCAGATTCTCTCAGTTCTTTTTCAGAGCTGAGGCTCCCCCAACATAGAAAAGACTGAAACCTCCAAGTGCCAATTCTAGACGTGTCACAACCTGGCTCAGAAGTGTGTGAAAAGGGAGGGAGACCACACATAGCTCTTATATAAGGCAAAGTCTTCTGGTTGAACATATGACCCCCCCTTCTCGAGGCTCCTCCCATCATCTCCCACCTCTGCAGCCCCCGAGCAGGCGGTGTAACAGAAGAGTAAACAGAGACCGCAGAGGATCGAGTGGTAAAGGATGTTACGCCGAATAAGGTTGGAAAGAGTTAGAGAGGCCGTCCACCATTATTTTATCTTTGCCCTTGGTTGGAAGGTTGGAAAAACAGAGCTCACCACATGACCCTCTGCTCTGGAATCTGAAGGGAGTTCAAAAGAGTGAGCGGGTTACGGTCACAGCAACCGGAAAAAGGTGAACGCCAGGATGTGTTGCAAAGCCAACGCCGCGGTTCTTTTTCCACCACAGAGTGGTTGAGCTGGTAGGAGTTGAACTTCTGAAAAAAAAAGAAGGTAACTGGACGATCAATACTTTGTGTGCCAGTTTGAAGAAGTGCAGCATCTGCTCTGGCTTCTCGTGAAGCTTGAAAGGCTGGTCCAGAGAGCAGGAGCGGGGAACTTTGGTCTGAACACGGCACACATGGGCCTGACCCACAACCTTACAGAGATACAGTGTGCTGCATTGGCTTTGGAAAAAAAATGTGGCTTGTTCACATTTCGCTCAGTTTACTGTCCAATTCCCATTTAAACAAAGCTGAAATATGACTCATCCTCCCAGATGATATCACCACAGCAGTTCACTGCCATATTGATAAGCTGTTAAAATGTATGTATTGCGTAATGTAAGCCAAAACCCATAACTGGATGAGAAAACAGGCCAGATGGTGTTATGACGGGCATTTTAAGCAGGTCACATTTGCTAACATATTGCAATGCGCCCACTTAATCACTGCAGTCTTTGACACAGGGCAAAGGATAACAACTGGGCTTCTGCACATTCCAGAAGAGCAGCATGATTAAATCATTTTATCCCCATTTAAGAGCTTAACAATTAAAATCCACGTATTATTCCCTGAGAAATCAACGAAAATCATGCTAAAGTTAAAGAAAGTAAGAAAAAACAATCCAGGATCCGTCTGTTTTTAAGGATCCACACCAAAAGTCTGGTACCCATCATCGATCTAATTTTTTTGTGGAAATAAGTTCAGTAGTTGTTGTGTAATCCTGCTGACCAACCAACAAACAAACACAGGTGAAAGGTAAAATTGTAACTGGAACATAATCCAAGGTTTGCAGGGTATATAAGAGGTCGGGAAGGTGATTCTGGAGAAAGATCGTTGATTGTTGAGTGTCACTCTCAGGTGCTTTCGGTCGGAAATTCAAACCCAAAGCATTCGTATTTGATGACCCGAGAAAGAGACTCAGCAATCAACTATCTTCTTTCTATCTATCTCCAGAGTCCTCTCCCCTACCTTTAATGTTCTCATGTATCTTTCAGTAAAAATAAAATTAACTTATTACAAGAAAGAGCTGTAATTTTGTACCTAAGACTGCACCACTCATGTTCATTCTTGAGACCACTTTTTCAAGACTGGGCGTGTGGAAATAGTCTGGAGAACACCTGTGTAGAAGTTTCTTACAGAGATTATTATTTGTGTGGTGACCAGCAAACTTTCTTCAGAGCTCAGATATGATGTATATAAGTGCGAGGGTGTAAAGAAATGGTCAGTGGTTTCTTAGCCTCGCACTTGATGAAGTCTCATCTTGTGAGTATCGGCTCATTCCTGGACAGTCTCTCTCTTCTCCGTCTCTTTTTTTTGCTATGAAGAGTCTCTGAGAGGCAGAGACAGTGTCTGTCGTTATCAGTGAGAAACAGCCTGCTTCCTTGGATGACTCTTTGTCTGGTCAATTAATAACCAGCATCGATATTAGCATGTTTGCACAAGGAGCGAGAGAATAAGGGCATGCATTTCCGCTGTCGCCATGTCGTTATCTCTCGTCTTAGTTTGCTCCGCTGATTCTCTGTCGCGTCCCTGTTGGCTGGAGAGTCGAAACAAACATGGAGTCCGGGTCGCACACAATCTGAAAGCTATCCATCTCATTAGGCAAACAATGTTCCCTTTGTAGATTCTGGTCTTGTAATTAATTTTCAGCATGTGTATAATACCACTCACTTTGTATCCACACTGAAACAAAGGGAAGATGGCGGATTGTTTATTTTACATATATGAAATAAGTGTACACAATAAAATATCTTTATTTGATTCGTACTTATATTTTGCAAGTACTGACTTGTTTATAACTTGCTGACCTGTTTTGTGTCTGTGTACAACTACTCCCTGGGTGACAAATAAAGTTTTTTGAATTGAATTGAATTGAATATTTCTTTTTCAAACATATTTTAATGTTATAGAATTCTTTAAATCTTGATGGATATAAAGTCTGCTAGTCTTGAGATGAATGAATAAAGATATATTTGTTCAAAATGAAAAGCCTCCTGAGAACAGCATCACCAGGAGCAAAGCACTGTTAGACACTGCACCATTTCTTCTGTCATGTCAGAGGATTTTGTCGTGGACCTCCAGAACTTTCTACACATTGAAGGTAAGTTAAACTTATCAAATTACTCAGAGTGAGTGATGGCCAGCAAGCAACTTGAGGTAGTTAACCCTGATGCGAATATTAGCTACCCACTCACTAGCCATGCTAACATTATCCCTCAGATAGCTTTTATAACCTCATCTGTTGACATTAACGTTTCATGAAACTGGAGCCAAAGATGTGCTGTTTTATGGAGCAGTGTCATCATGGCGCTTAAATTATCAGCAGCCACCAGCTGGTAGATTTGCTTCACTCTCCAGCTTAAAAAAGACAAAGTTAATCTATTTGAACAACAGTTAACTGAAAAGCAAATTCTGCACCAAGTATTACACTACTTTTCTTTCCAGTGGAACATGTGTTTACTTTGTTTTTACGAACAAGCCTGACAAGTCTTCTTCAAGTAGACCAGCACAGTCAGTCACAATCAACTGGAGATGTGTGAGGACAAACAAGTGGTTAATTTCAGGGGGGACAGCGGACGAGAGCAGCAGTTCAGATTTAGCATTTTCCAGTGTCAACATTAGATTTCTGGTGCTCCTCCTCAAGTCCTCCAGGAAGTGGTGAGTGTTCATATTAAAATGTGTTTAAAAAGGTGGTTAAACACTCACTTAATAATCTCCTGTAAGTTTAACACAAGCATTTGGAACATCGATTACAATTAATCTAGTTTGGGTGCAAAATTATTATTTGTTTTTGGCTAGCACAATTTGTTGACTCAGTTGTAGCTAATATACAATTGACTGTTTAGTTAAATTATTGTCTGCAAATATGCTTAGCTTAATGCCTAGTGACAATTCAGATTTTCTTTTTTTGTGCTAATTTTCTCCTTTTCGTGTCATCTTTGCTGATCACAAATCTACAATGATGGGGCAAAGATTACCCACAATACATTTAATGAGCCAATCCACCTCCCGACTCATAACTCACAGCTGACCCTTTAAACGCGTAACATCAACAGATCCAGTCGTGTTACTGCGCTGAATATGATCTATAATAAATCTTTAGATAGCGACTGCTTTCCTTCTTTTTCCGCTGAAAGCCTTCTGGATCCATACAGACTCCCTTTTCTCCGACATATAAGGAAGGTGGGTGACCTTTATGGCTTGTGAATAGCGCGGGGCTATCAAGACCTCTTCACCCGCGGTGCGCGTTCTTTGTCGCAGCCGGGCCTCTCGGTGCTGCAGAGTCCAGAAGTATCTGGTATTATATCAAAAGAATGGCAAGAGCATGTGGAAGGCATTTACTTGTGGAGAGGTGAGGGAAGAGGCAGAGTGAGAGGCAAGCTGCAAGGTGCCATCAGTGCAGAGAAATGGGAGTGAAAAGGATGAAAACCTATAAATGAAAATCAATACGAGAAGGCAGGAAGGCATAAGAACTGGGGGGAAGGTAATAGAATAGACTAAAGATAAATAATGAGGACAGGAGGAAAGGGGAAAGAAATGAGAAGGGAGAGCAGAGAGAAGGAGACAAAGAGAAATGATGGCAGAATACAATCAGAGAATGTATTTCTTATTGTGTGGCTGTCCTTCCCATCAATAGACGCAAGTCAGAAGACGGACGAATTTGCCCTCAGAAGCTTTGATGACTGAAAAGTGCTGAAGTCTCTCATCTGTTTCTAAAGGACCCTGATTGAATATTGAGCTCAAAGCTGCAGCTCGTTTAAAAATGTGGCGCTTCTGGAGGACTTTATGTTGATTAATGCAACTGATTACAACCTTTCTCTCTCACATTATTGATGCGCTTGTTGGTTTAAGGGTATACAAGATATGCAGCGTTGTATCGCAAAAACAGTATAGGATTTAATAATTAATGTCGCTTCCAGGCATACCGTCCTACGGTGTGTAATTGCTTGTATGGGATGCGAAAAGCACACAAGGAGGATAAGAGCTTCTTCACTCGTGTTAAGTTATTCAAGATACAGCTTCAAATATGATTCTCATCTTATAGATTGGATGAAAGTAGCGCCTTTTATTTCAGGATTTCAAAGATCAACACCATGTTATGTTGTCGATGTTGATGACGTGCTGATCACTGAAATCATTATTTCTTAAGCCTCAGACGGTGCACATGAGGCAACGTCAGAGTATGATGACAAAAAAGAGTAGTTCTTCAGGCAATTCTTGTGAATCTGTATTTAGCTGGATGCATCTTAGGGGGAAACTCAACCATTGTTCTGCTGTGTTCAGGATTGGTAACTGGCTTTGGTTACAGACCAGAGACGTAGAAATGACATCTACGTCTACGTCTGTGTATATACGGCTAATTACAACAGGAAGACAAAATGCTGATGAAAATACAACAGTATAATAGTATTATAGTATAATAGTATAATTTAATAGTAATAATCAACTTTATTCATATAGCCCCTTCAAAAACAAAGTTACGAAGTGCTTTACAAGTCAAAACATATCATAATGGCAATAGAATACATTACTAAAGATATGACCAAGATAAAAAGATACAACAAAAATAAAAATAAAAAAAAACAAACAAACAAGAAAACTGTAAGTTACATCAGTTAAGAAAAAAAGCATTTGATAAAAGCCAATTTTGAGAAAGATACTGACTTTACGGATTTCCACAGCTGAGGGGCCCGGACAGCGAAAGTCCGCTCACCTTTGGTCATGAGTGGAGATTTTGGAACCATTATTCCGGCCCTGCCAGAGGACCTCTAGCAGCAATCGGGGCTCATAAGGAGTTAGCCAGTCACAGATATAGGCAACAGCCTTTAAAAACAAGCAGTAAGGATCTCAAAATCAATTGTAAAACTATTAAAACTAAAACCATATATTGAGGAAATGTTGTTCATTAACGTGACTGGCAAGTCGCAAAAATGTTTATGTGGATGTGAAGGTGTTTCTTTTTATTTTAGTGACAACTTATTTTATTTGTTTTCCACCAAAATATGGTCTATCTTCTAATACACCATCCACTTGTAGTGATTACAGTATTAGTCAAATTTTTACGGTCATATTTCAGCACTGGCAGCACAGAAATGTCTGTTTTAATAATGAAAGAGTCAGTAGTGACTTGAGACATAAGATTTAAATTTCAACTGAAAACATGTTCTCTCCTGACCCTTAACCAAAGTGCTTTTGTTGTATTAATCCAGGCTGCGTCTCAATGACTTCGCTCTTGCAGACTTCACATGTGCCGAGGGGCCTTCAAGTGGGACCTCCAGGAAGGCCACTTTGGGTGTGGACTTCACTGCCCTAATTACCCACAATTCACTGCAATACAGACATGACTTTGTAGAACTTGCTATGACTGTGTAAAACATCACTTGAATCATTTAGGCTGGAAACAATATTCAACCCCATCATGGAACAGAAATATATAGAATCAAATGAAATGCATTTTTTTCTTTGGCGATTAGGCCCCATCGTGACTTCATTTATATTCTAAGAGGGAGGGTGAAGCCATGAGCAGTATAGGAAACCACCCAGATGGAGCCTAGATGCTGCTGGTGGTGGTGGTGATGGAGAGAACGGCTTAAGATCTGGATGTGGTGAGCTGTACCTCGGTACTGGATATGATGAAGTGGCTGTGAATGGGGTGAAGGAGGGACGCAAGGATTTTGCACTGATGACTGCAGAGAGGAGAACGGATTTAAAGTTTGATGGCAACGACATGATCGTTTGGTTGTTTTAATCAAGGAAAAATCTGGTTGGTTTAACTGACAGAGTGGCCCATAGATGGTGGGGAGCGAGATGGAGAGAGTTGTTAAGATGGTTCTTCCTGATTGAACTTGCGCCGAGCTTCATTTAATACTTTCTCTATAAAGGTAACTTTGCTTTGCCAGGTTTCCCCACTCTGTTTCAGAAACCTATCTCCTCCCAGCACTTAATTACATCAAAGCAGCTGCTCGGTCTTTTAATTTATAGCGCCAGCTCTGGCATCACTGCAGTATATCGGTTGTAAAATCTATTCAAGTGTGTATCTATTTGTATGAATGTTTGCTTGTGCACAGAGTGCATTTGTGTCAAAGAAGCTATTTAATTGTATTTGGACACAGAGCTGATGGGTGCGAGCTTCCAGGCTATTGATATGTTTCTGTGCCTGTGTGAATGCAGCATCCCATCATACCCTGAAATACTTCAACACAACCATCGATCAGCTTCAGCAACACCCAGATCAGATGATACCGGGCTGGGTTACAGGAAGCAGGCGCACGTCTCTGTGTGTGTGTGTGTGTGTGTGTGTGAGTGTGTGTTCAGGCCAAGGACAAAGACGCCTGCGAGGAAGCATCACCTTATTTCTTACTCGCAAAGGTAGGAGGAGGAGGAAGGGATTGATCAAAAGCGATAAATTAATGTTTGAAACACTGATGAAAGATGATGATGATGATGTGTTTGTGTGTGTGTGTGTGTGTGTTTGCTGAGAAGAGATGAGAAGTTGGGGGGTTGGGGGGGTGTCTTTAGTCAACCCTAAACCTCACCCTCAATCATGAATGAGAGCAGATACTCCACCATCACACTGTGCAACTCTCTGGACGCAGGCCAAGCAGGAAAGGGAGGCTGGCAGCAATTACAGACACACACACACACACACACACTGATCGCTCAGCACCGAAAGCACAGAGCAGTGAGGCCAGTTCCATCTGTGATTCTTCAAAGAGTTTGGCTGATATTGATTTGGTGCCAAGGTTAGCAGCTCATTCAGGCAGAGTGGAGCTTTCAGGAGCAGCTGGAAGGAGCTGAGACCACAGCCGGAGACGGAGGCTGAGACCTTGAGCTGAAACACACGGCAGCAATCCTCTGTTGGGGCTAACAATGTCTCCGAGCACACCATCACAATCACAGCGCAGACAAAGACAAATAAACACACTGACACATGGGCACACACACACACACACACACACACGCACATGCATGCATACATGCACTCTCCCTCTCACAGTCATGAGCACGCCGCATTGAATGTTGAGTGGGAAAGAGGGCAAAAGAGTGTGAGAGAGGGAAGAGGTGCTGTGTCTGTGTGTGTGTGTGTGTGTGTGTGTGTGTGTGTGTGTGTGTTTGTTTGTTGTGGAGAGACGGAGGATTAGTTGTGTTTTTGAGAAAGTGATTGAGGCTCTTTAATTCAACTCTCGTCCCTGACCAGAGGACCTCTGGGCTGCCGTTGTGTATACGGTGTTGTGTAACATTTGTCCATGTGTGCGCCCTTGCGGACGACGTCTCCGTGGTGTATGTGTGTGTGTGTGTGTGTGTGTAACTTTGTGTAGCTTTGCACAGGCCTGCCTTTCCTTTCTCCGTGCTAATTCGACATAGTAATGACAAAAGCTAATCGAGCTCTGCTCACAGGATGTCGGGCGTTTTTTTGTATATGTGGGTCGGACTGCTGACACGCTTGTATTTGATACCGCTCTCTCATTATAAGAGCAGAGACATCGTTTCCCCTTCTGACCAACCATTCAGAATACAGATGGAGGCCCAGGAAACCGCGGTGCTAAAATATAGAGAACGCCCGCTTTGGAAACAGTCATCAGGACCAGACACAACACCGTCAATGTGTCCCTGCATGAACAACACAATACCTGCAATTCTGAGTTAAAATCTATATGGGAAGTTTTGTCCAAAACAAACCTCCCAGAAAACTTTTCCAAGACAACATTTTGGAGCATTATGTTACCCGCCATCCTTCAACACATATATATGCATGTGAAAATGTGTTAGCTGTTACAGTATCTCAAAAACACATCCTGCTTGATGTGATTTCCATCGATACAAGCGCTCGAGGTAAAGCCGCTCAATGTTTTCAGTTTTGTTGGATTGTCGGAAGAACAGATCAAATATCTGTTATATTTCCATGATATTTGGTGCAAAATTATAAAGCCATGGAGCAGGAAGAACAAAGGGATTTCTCTACACTGCAACAAAGGAAGAAGAATAAAACAGGAGCACCAGGAAGGAAACGGTGCTAACCTCTGCACCACCCTACATTCAAGAACATCAAAAAAGTAATTCAAGGAATGAACATTATTTGAAGTATTCTGATGCAGATTCCTAGATCACACATTTCTTAATTTTTTCTGTATCATAAAAATGTAATTATGAGGATTGTGAAGACTTTGGTGATGTATCTGGTTTAGCATGTTAAATTGAGGTACTTAGTCGTCTTCTGCAAAATGTAAGAATTGTGTCCCTGTCAAATTTATACTCAAAACAAACAGGTGGCAGCAGATCAGCAGAGTAACTGCTAACTGCTGCCTGAGTGCTGGTTTGTTTACACTTCTAGCACAGGAGCTTTGGACCAGGAAGGGCCACGGCTATCTGGTTAGCATGCTAACTTCAGTATTTATCTCTGCAACACGACACACAGACGTCATAATGCCAAAACTGCTGTTTATTCTCATTGTGTTGATAATTTTAGTGAATTTTTGAACATTTTCAAATCAAATTCTTACACATTGACTCTTTAAATCTTTATAACACATTAGAAAAAGATGATTATAACTTAAGAATAAGAACCATGCCAGGACCTATAATTTCCACTGGCTGAAAAAAGAGCATATCTCTCATATCTCATATTTTTTTTTTGTCTTTCTGAATAGCACAAAGGTCCACTAGTTTAGCAATGATACATGAAAAAGTGTGACATTTACTGTATAATGAAACAGAATAGGACAACAACCCAGCTCATGTAAGAGTAATATGTCACATTCCAGTCAGTGGTGAGAAAAAAAACACAGCACCTGCTTTTAATGTCAGTTCCTGAAAAGTTTACTTTTACAGTTACAAGGTTTTTTTTAACAAAAAAAAATAAAAAATTATGACAGCAGCAACAAATACACGCGCGTGTGTGTCTGTGCGCGCTCACACGCCCACGCACTTCACCGCCTCAGCCGTCATCATTCAGACTAATCCCCTCACAGACCCCTCGTGTTGCTCTTTGAACGGAGTACAAAGCGTGTTCTGGGCTTAAAACAGCAGCACAAAGACACAAATAAAAAACCTGCTGAGACTTTTGACCTTTCGGCTGGGATTACAGTTTTCAAACGGCGTTCAAGGAATTCAGCTTTTCGCATCCACACAGCTTTTCAAACGGCCTCCCTGCTCCCTTCATCTCGGCTCGCTCGGCAACTTAATGACCCTCATTTTTGTTAAATACCACAAACATGCCGGAGTGAAAGTGCTCTGTCTTAGTTCTTCCTGTTCGGTTTGGTGGTTGAAGGTGATATAGGGTGAAATCCTGCCGACACTCAGTTGTGTACTCCAACTTTGGTTTTGCTCTTATAGTCTTTTTGTCAGCTACATCACAAAGAAATGTTAAAGAATAAAGTGTGTCGGTTTGTTTTTTTTGTGTGTGACTTTTTTTTCCATATCTTTGGAAACTGGGATTTACACCTGCTCTGGGATAAGAAAAAAAAAAAAAAAAAAGGCGATATTTTACCACAACAGCACCAAACTGAATGCGAACACTTCAGGTTTTTGCTCTTCTTTCATCTTTTAGCTTTGTATCACAGAACAAATCCCTCAACAGCTGATTTCATGCCGAAAAAAGAATAGTTTTGGGCCATTTATGAGTTCAACAGAGGCTTTACGGTTGTGGAAACAATGTCTTTTTTTGTGTGTGCTTTTACATTTGAAGTGAAACATTTCCCTGTAGGTATTGTCACAATCATTCCCACATAATTATCGGTGATACAGCTCCGGGCTTCGTCTTTTGATTACATCACAGGCTGCAGCTCCGTTTGTTCCAGGTTTCCGGCTTTAGGAGACAGTTTTTCATGCGGCCAAATATTGATTAAATTGTCGAGCATACGAGGAGCAACATATGTGAATTCCGTTTCAGGCAGGATGTTTTGCTCTAATTGGAGTTTGCCTACGAGCTGCTGTCTGCGCATCGCTCGGCCCGGAGAAATATGCATCGCAAAACACACTCACACACTCAAATTATATATTATTGACGATTGGAGATTTGCACGTTGTCACTCGTGAGAGCAACTTTAAGGCAGCTGTGGAGGGACCATCCCATGAAGCCATACAGGTGTAACGTGTCTGTGTGTGTGTGTGTGTGTGTGTGTGTGTGTGTGTGTGGACAGCAACGTGTGTCATTGTCTGATGATTCTGCTCCAACCTACGCGCTCCCTCTCTTTCCTTTTCCTCTACAGCCCATCCCCCCCAACACACACACACACACACACACACACACACACACATACAGACACACACATTTGACGCCTCTGCGAATCAATATGTGCAATTCTGGAGAAATACTGCATCACCATGGCAACCGGGCCTCCTGTCCTATGGAGAGGAGAGCTGCAAAACCTACAGTCTGGTTTCTGTCCCACCTTCTCCCCTCTGCCGCGTCATTTTATGAGTTTTGTGCATTTTTTTCTTTTTTTTTTTTGTGCGTTTGGATGTTAATGACCCGTTGCTGCGTCGCCGTTAATATCCTGTTACTCAATTCAGCCTCCGTGTTTGTTTGTTAAAGCAACATTAAGTAACTGTTTTACCTTAAAATAACAGCTTTAAAATCCTTGTGATGGTACATTGACTCGGGGTGAATGGTGTCTCTCTTCCACTACGTCGCCCTATAGCGTGTTTCCGTACCACGTAACTATGTAACTCCACCACCTGTTACTGATTCTGGTGAAAATGGATCATACTTTAAGAGAATATATATATTTTTAAGGTTTTACTCTGACATCTGATTTACACAGTTTCCTGAAAGTAACCTGCAATTGATGCCAGCTCTAGCACAGGAGCTTTGGATCGTTGGGAGGAGTAGGATTTCTGGTCTGGGACTGGAATTGGTACCGAAATCAGAGGCGAGCATCGGGGAACAGAACCAGCCTCTACGGACATCATGACAGAGGTGAGGCGCCTGAAGAAAAACATTGATGGAGGAAACTAAGAAGATAAAAAAGATAGGACTTTAAGGATAAGATCACATGAACGGTATAATAAATTGTACAAAGATATGTTGGAGTGGTGACTAAGTGGAGAAATGAGTTGGGAATAACTTCATAACTGTAATTCAGTAATTACTCAATCACTGGGATTCGAGATCTATATAGTAAATCATGATGAGTTACTAGAGAACAGACTGATTACTTAATCATTAATTACTCATTTTGTGCCTGAGCAAGTAAAGTATGATATAGTATGATATAATATTTACCAGTCTGTCCTCCAGTAACTCATCATTATCTACCACATTGTCCTCCAATCACAGTTATTAAGGAATTACTCGACGACTAACGATTCATTAACTGTCAAGTCGTTCCTGATTCACTCCTCAATCGCTCCCCAGTAACTACTCACACACTTGTGTAGCTCATTTGTAAAGAGTTACCCTGTGGTACTGGATTCTCCTTTGCAAACACAACATGTGTGTGATTTACAGTAATAACAGTGTTGATTTTATTATATGTTATCTCTTGCAGTTTTATAATAGCTTTCAAAACACAAATCCCAAGAATATTAGAGAGAAAACCTCAGTGAGCTTTTAAGCAACATCTCTTTCAAATCATCTAAAATTTCCAATTGTTTTCCTCGTTTCTTTGTACCGTTATTTATTATTGTTCTACCTTTGAGTTTAACATTACTTGGTACTTCTTTCTCCCAACCATTTCCTTGTGTCACCTTATTGTGAAGCATCGTGAGCTGCATTTATTTTATGAAGGGTGCAAAATAAATCTAGCATTATTAATTTAAACACTTCAGTTTAGCAAATTTTTTTTTTTATATAAGTACAGTATACGCGTGTCTGCTAGTATATGTGTTTGTGTGTGTATGTGTGTGTGAGTGTGTGTGTGAGGCTAATGAAGCAGGCTGACAGGGAGAAGGGGGGATAGCTTTCCAATGTCCAGACGCTTGGTCTCTTCCCAGGAGGCGAGCTGCCTGACAAACCCCTGGACCCTAAAGACCAAAGACAGGAAGACCTGTCACGCCATGAGACTCTCTGCAGGCTGTCTGTCAGGAGAGGACCACCATGTTGTTCTGCGGTGTTTATTCTATAAAAGCTCACTTTGTTGGTTTGTGGTGTTTCTTGCATCATAAAAAATGTGATATTATTCCCATACAATTTCAAAACCAAACGTCTGACATCTTAATATCTTTCTATACGTCTTCTTGCTCTCTGCTTCCTGTCACTTGTTTTTGCCCTCACCTACGAGAAGTGGCTAAGTAGGTGTGTGTGTGTTTGAGTGTGTGTATATGTGCGTGTGTGTGCATCTCCCCAGTGATGCAGCTTCAAGGCTGGGGCCGCCACGCTCCAGAGATCTGATGGACACCAGCCATCAAAGGCAGAAAGACGTGTGACAGATATGCAGCTAAAAATACACTCATCCTTCGCTCTTACACCATCGCTCTTATCTCCTCTTCCTCCACTTCCTGCCTATGTTCTATGCTTTAACCCAAAATTGACACTTCTATTTAAAAATAAATGTATTTCCCTATGCAAGGTCAGCTAAGCCTCTTTTTGTTAAACCATAAAACTTGTCTGATTAAAGCAGACAGGCCCATGGCATCATAATAACAAAATCTTTCTTGGTGCACCCGAATAAAGATAATCTATATCTCTGCTTGAGTTGTGGAGAGATTATGTGACAAAAAAATTCTAATGCAGTTTTTATTTCCCTGCCCCCTGTTTGAATCGGCTACCTGTAGCTGCTGTTGTCACATAGCCTGAGGAAAAACTGCTTTATGGAAAAGAAAAAAATCAATGGCAAATTCATGAAGGACATTCAATGACATTCACATTCAGCACTCTAAAAGGAAGGATTAAAACATTCAGCAGTGGCTCTCCAGGCCTTAGGAGAGCACGCACAGGGGGGAGAGAACAAAAAGGAAAAGGCACAACAGTTCGATTAAGTGTGGAATAATAATCCGTCCGGACTGTGTCACCCAAAACTTTTACATTAAACTTTTTAAAACATTTATTTTTTATATATATATATCTAAAGGTACTGAGTAGAAAACGCAGATGTTCCAATATCTGCTATTTAGAAGTCTCTCAAAGAAGCGCTCATGAACAGCCTCATCATCCTCATGACTCATACAAGCTGGAAATACTTACCGGTTCATCAAAAGATAATCAGCGGAGACACTGTGGAGGAAACCAATGACAAAATCATCAAGGAGATTCAGAGGCGATCACATCTGACGCCGTGTGTAAGGAGCCCGAAGAGGAAAAAACAACCAAATGTAGGCGATTATCTCGCTCTCTTCAACCTACGAGAGCCGCGATAATGATCAATACTTTCTCATCTTTTTGTAGCCGTAATGCAGGATGCATAACATCTCGCAGCACTTGATTCAGGAAGTGCCCGTCTCAGCATATGTTTCCTCATTAAGGAGTCCGAGACAGGAAATATGGTCGTGGAGACAGGGGTTGGGCCTTATATAAAGACAAATCAAACAGACGGCGTATGGATTCACATTCACGTTAAAGGTATAATGAGCCGCATGTAAACAACATCAAGATCGGAAACATGTCTTCCTCAGACATTAACAGGCCTTTGAAATATCCTTCAGACATGTTAGAAACCTGAAATTCATAGATGTCTGGCTCTTTAAGTAATTTAAGAACATAACTGATTATAAAATCAATATCATGAGTACAATGTCATACTGACTTAGGGCTCGTTATTTTCAGATTTTATTGAAATCAGTCTGAAAATGTTTATTTGTTTATTTAATTATGAAACATACTTGAATATGATTTTGAATCTGTAGTGTAATCGCTGCATCGCTGAATAGTAGAGCATTGGTTTTTACTCTTATTGTACATGGAGGGATTCAGGTGCAGCAATTTTAATTTTCTTTTGCATTTTCTCCTCATTCATTTTCTCCGCTCCATTTATACTTTCTCAGCTGTTTTCATTCACAGAGAAGATTGTCTAGTTTAAACTGTGGCGGACAGCAATGACTTTTAATGTGTTGGGAAAGCTTTTATAACTGAAGTAGTTAATTAAACTTTAGTTGTTAGTTTTTTCACAGTTAACAAACACTGAAATGGTTTTATAAACCGTTTATTAAGCAATTGTAAAGGTTTATAAACATCAGTTACAACTTTATAATGGCCATCTACTGTAAATAATGTTTATAGATGAACTACACAGTGTTTATTAACAATTTACTAAGAATTATAAACAACAGATGCAACCTCACAGTAAGCAATTTTCAGTCAATGTTTTATAAAGCTTAGATTTACCATATTTTAACGATGGTTATTATAAAGTGTTATCAATGTGTAGGCATTGATGGTTAAAAATATGTAAAGAAAGCAATCAGGAGAAAAAAGTGACTGGTAAGTATTACTTAATAAAAATACTAGTAGTGGCCCGGTTCATTACCTTGTAATCACTGGACATTTGGGGCAGGCAGTACCACAGAATATGTTCCTCTACCAGAGCCAGAATCACAGATATTGATTTTGCTTTTTTTTTTTTCTGGCTTTGAGCCTTTATTCAGATCGGACAGCTTAGAGTTTGACAGGAAATGGGAGGGAGACAGAAAGAGAGAGGGGGGTGACACGCAGCAGGGGGCCACAGGTTGGAACCAAACCGAGGCCGAGGCTGCTGAGGACTCGCCCTCTGTGCACGGGGCACATGCTCTCAGGCGAGCTGACAAGGGCAGCCTGTGATCCTACTTCTTACATTACAATGTAATATCACATTTAATAAGTTTAAAATCATTAGCCTTCTTCTTACATTTTCATTACAATTAGGCTTTTCTTTTCACTTATGTCGATCACATGGGTGTTAAAGCACAAGATCATCGCTAAATGAACCGTGTGAATGTTTATTGTGTGTTTTATTTTTTCATTATCAATCCTGTTGACGCGAGTATTAAAACTCAGAACACGACTGATTATCGGTAGTATTTACACATTCGGTATCAAACCACTTATCACTACTGATTGTTTCAGAACACACAGTCTAAAAGAGTTTATTTTGCTCTGATATGCTCAGGTTTAAATATAAATATCCATTAGATGCACAGTACGTAGTTTGAGCTGCTGTGGGTAAATGCCGATGAAAATGATTAATCCATCACTAGTGAGCAATACAAGTAATAGTTAACAACTGAGTGGCTAGTTAGTTGTATCATCTGGTGTTTCCTGTGTTTTCCCCAAGAGTTATTCCAAGTAGAGTGGCTCACGCCATCGAAAGACAACTAAATGAAGCACACTTTTACCCTGAATAAAGATTTCTCTAGGTTTAAACATTATTGGAAACATTTTAGATAATGTGGGTCAAGTTGTTTTGAAACATTTTAATGCAAAATGTTCCGTATGTTGCCTTTAATGCCGCTGAACGTGGGTATATTCAGGCATTGCCTACCAACGTAAACTCACCACATAACTCTGACGGTGCAGCAGACAAGCAGAGTGAAGAAGTGAAGCAACGATACTCCTGGTTATGCAGCACAGCAGCTCTGGCATATCCAGCACATACTTGTACACTTCACACGTGCCCATCGCTCTGATTGCCTGGTTATGGAACGGAGAGCAAAGCTACTGTAAGTGAATTGGGTGTCTTCAATCTTCCCCAATCACTTAGAGCCTGTGCATCAGCGCATGTCATCCATCATGTGGACCAGAACATGCCCCAGACAAATGGTGCATCAGCATTCTCAACGCCGCGTACGGCTGGTCACCGAGGCTAGTGGTCGAGGCTGGAGTCCCTCTGACCACCCCAGAAGAGAGATGACCCCGCGATTACATCTCCGTCGATGTCAGACCACTAAACTGACCTCTGGCAGCGTTCTCAAGTCAAAGGCTTTTATTTTGGCGAGTGTCAAAAAGAACACATGAAACTCCACCGTCATCCCACGAGATAGGGGACAGACGGGGTCTTGTCGGGACAAGCCTGAGAATTCAGGGAAGCGTGGGGGGAGGAAACGTAGACAGATAGAGTTACAGAAGTGGGGAAGTGTGCAACGATCCCCAAGTGTGTGTGTGTGTGTGTGTGTGTGTTTGTCACCTGTGTGCTCTCTGTCACGGTATCTGCAGTGTGATGCAGGAACTCAAAGAGGTGCCGTTGGGACGGGGTCAGCCTGGTAACCTTGGTAACATGTCACTATAGGACAGTTGAGCTTATTACTAAATGCTTGACCCACACCTCGGCCCGCTCTCAGAGCCGAGGAGCCATCTCCTGATGGCCTAACGTAATCCGTAGATGGAGGGACTGTTTAATGGATTACTACACCTCTTCCCCTCGCTCTCTCTTCCTCTCTCTGGCTGTCTCTGCACACACACACACACACATAAAACCTCACACACATCTCTCTCTCTCTCACACAAACCTGGAGATCCTCTCAGAAAAATTATCAGTATTGAGTGGTTGATAAGTGGTGGGTATGTTACTTATATTGGATGATACTCTGACTCTGTGTTGAGAGAATTGTTTCTGCGCACCACGCGAAGAAATAGATATTAACATTTATAAAGAAATCTCAGTTTTTTAGCACACAGTGGTCAGCGGGGCCAACTGCTGACCACTTTAGATCAATACTTGTATTTATTAATTATTCATATACAGCATATATGTGTGTTTTTTTTAAAGGGGCACTATGTAGTTTCAAAGATGAAATTCAAAGTCAGAATTGTAATATTTACGGTATTATTGAGGTAATAATACAAATTCAGAAATGTTTTTCTCCCATAATTGAATAAACAGTAACAATTTGAGGAACATAAGGTCCCCAGATCTCTGTTTGGAGCTAGAAAGTTATATAAACAAACTGAAATTGTGTTGTCCTTGAGTTGTCATGAAAATTAAGAGTTGGTTTATTTAGTTTGTGTTAGTACAAAAAAATTATAATAAGTCAATGAAGATCTTTCTCTTCTGATTACATTTTCTTCCCAAAAACTACATAATGCACCTTTAAACTGAGTCCAATAACTGGGACTTCTTCATATTATGTTTAAAGCCGTCCCCTGCTCTCCTGGAGTCAATACACATACAACTTTAGGTAAAATCAAAACACAGCCGACTGATCTAAAGCCAGTAACGTGCAGTATACATGTAGTAAATCCTTTTCTATGACACATGTCGCCTTTGACACCCTGCGTCTGTCTCTGTCTCTGCATTAAATGTGAAGGTAAAATCTTGAACAAAAAAACAAAAAACCCCGTCATAAGTTGTACAGACATATTGTGGTGATATTCGTGCAGGGACCTACAGAGCCATAGCTCCCCCTGCGTATTGACACTGAGCTGCACAGACAAAGCTGGCACATGCGGCCTCCACTGGGCCGCCTGCCCAGAACTCTGCTATGTTCCTCCATCAACACACTGTGACACATCACATCCAATCACATGTTACACATTAAACATTCACCTGCACGAATCCCAGGATCCCGACATGTTGTGACCTCCTTCTGACTGCGCTGGTCCCGCACTCCAAATACTGAACTATTCGAGGCGACCGAACAGTTTAGAGGCCAAGCCAATCGCACACAGACACGCCGGAGCCCGGGAAGACGGATGCCCCACATACAGTCAGACGGAATATTCCCCTGAGCGGAGCTATCGACAGGACAAACATCAAGGAGTCCCCCCCCCTCGCCCGTGCCTCTCTCTCTCCCCAGTATGTCAAAGCACACCCTCTTGACCTCGAGACTCCAGATCCTCTCCTCACACCAGTGGTCACATCAAACATTCAGAGGCTACAGCTGCCGGGACATGAGACGGCGCACACGCACATATAGGACATGCGTGCGCACGAACGGGAGCGTATGGGGACTTAAACATGGAAGCCGACTACAGACGGGTGCAGGGGTCTCCGGATGATCTGGATGTATAAACCGCCTCTTCAATGTGGTTTAAACTCATAAAAAAAAAGATTATTGAAACCACAACCTGTTCAACTTGGCAAATTGCGCTGACTAAGCAGTAAAATTTGAATGCCTAATTAAATCCGATTGTAATGAAGTCTCTTCCGAACAGATCAAGACGCCCATGCTCGTGCCTCTCCTGTGCCACACTGTGCGAGTCGTATAGGACTGTGCTGCATTAAAGTGCTGTATGACACTGTAATCCTATAGCGGAGGAGCAGCACTCCCCCCATCTTCATTAGCAGGAGTTTAAATTCCTGCAGCCTCTCTGAGCGCGCTCGGCTGCGGGGAACTGTATCCCACGCCACGCCGGGGCAGACGGAGGTGGCGCCTCGGCAATTTCATTTTGTTTAAAAATACTCCCCAAATGTTGTTAGGGCTGCATTAAAGGATCCTGTGTTAAAACAGGCAGGAGGGGAGGATTGAATCAGCTCACCGTGGGCTGGCACTCCTCACAGCTCCACTCTGCATTAAAGGCCTGTTGGGTTACACTCTCGGCAGGAGACAGTGCTACGGCGGCCCACGCTAACTGCATTAATTCCTCTGTGTTGTTAGATATACAGCACCTGTGGATACAACTCGCTCCGATCGCCGTAATTACTGTCTGAACAACAAAGCAATACATGCTGGCATCGGCTATCGGCTCAGTCTGGAGGACTGAGGAAATCTCCCCTGACAACCTCGAGATCGGAGGCCTTAGTACAAATCTGGCAAAGCTAAGGTCCGTCAGTGCTCTGATGTGTCTTTGGAAGCCAATTAGATGAATATAGACTTCCTAAAAGTCAGAAAATCAGGATTAGGCAAAAAAAAAGTCAAACCGTGACGCGCTTGAGTCTCGGCCTGTGATCCATTCTGCTGAAATGGACATTAACTGATCGATCCGAATGACGAAAGCAAAACTTTGAGACATGTGGGAGACTATGACTCAGACACAGACGTCACATTCAAATATTTACCTTCATTGTGAATACAGTATTTTCAGTTTTGATTGATCCACTGCTTATTTCCAAATAAATCATTTAGTCTCAACAGTGGTGAGAACAGCTGATCAGCTCATCACTGCTCCCCAGAAGCCAAAGTGTCGTCTTCAAATCGCTTGTTTGCTCGACAGTCCAGAGGTGGGAAGTACAAATACTGTAACTGTACTTGAGTAGATTTTTCAGATATCTGTACTTTAGTTTATATTTTTCTGTCAACTTTTTACTTATGAACTCATTTTAACACAAATATCTGTACTTTCTACTCCTCACATTTTCAAAAACAGACTTGTTGCTTTAATTTTAATTCTATTTTTTATTTTTTTGCGTCACTGCACGCAGCCTTCCCAACATCACAAGACTGATTTTGACCTATCAGCGCATATCGCGCACGGAAGACGTAGCGAGACGAAACAACGTAAAAGACTTTACGAGACGGAGACTCGAATGGGGAGAAAAGGCGTGGATGGAACTGAACCAGGCAGCGCTCAGGCAGGACATTCCCAAACCATGAGCTTATTTAAGTGACCTGCCTCCAAGAAATAATACTTTTTACTTTTTATACTTCAAGCACATTTCAGAGCCTGTACTTACTTAAGTACTTAAGTTTAATCAGTACTTCTACTTTTAGATCTGCAGATACATTTCTTTTACCGTCACATATGACAGAAAAAGCAGCCATCCCTCAGACCTGAGGAGGCGAAACCAACAAAATAAGTTCAGTATTTTTGCTTTAAAAAATAGCCGAAGCAATTAATTAACTACCAAGGTCTGTGTGGACCATAGATATGTGCAGCAGAAACTAAAGGAAAGATCTGCGCTCAGGGCTGAAACACGTAAACGCTATTGTTGCTCACCATTCATCACTCAAGGTTTAACGGGCTATTCTCCTTTCAGATCTAGAAATGTTGAAAATCTTTCAGCGGAACACAAGTCCACCTTGGAAAGAGAAAAAAAAACCATCTGTATGTGATGAAGAAAACTATTGATTTCCCTGCAGTCTGAATGGTGGGCATGTGCTCAGACAGCGCGGCCGAGTGCAAGTGGGATTTTTTTGCCTGTCCTCGCTGCCGTCTATTTGTCTCTCTGTCTTTTGTTTGTACAGCCTGTATCCTCTCTGCTCCTGATTTACATCGCCGCGTCTGGCCGGACGCTTTTCACTTCTGGGCAGCGAACCGCAGTCTGAGACGTGCTTACATGAACAAACCCGGAGCCTGAATAAAGTTTCTGTGCGTTGTTAGTGTATGTTTTAACGCTCGCAGTCACACCTCGGCTGAAAGGGGGGTTTAAATCCTACGCTTACAATATCACTGACATCCGGCTCTTGAACGGCGGTCGGGGTTAGATGCATCTATTTGTCACTGACTCAACTTTATTGGACTCATCATATCAGAAACATGCCCCTCTGCTCCGTCTTCTGTTCGCACCTAAATGACACTCCATTACCGCCTCGATGTCACAGTCAAACAAAAGCCTCCTCTCTCAGCCTTGGGCCCAAACAAAACGCATCGAACAAAGGCCTAATAAAAAAATAATTATCGAATCGCGAACGAGCGAGAATTCTTCTTTTATAAAGATTTCAATGGAATTTTACTCTTCATAATACCGGCTGGTGAATACACATATTCTCCGTCGCCCGCCGAGGCACAAAGACACAGGAGTTGTCGAGAGACCTGCGTGTATTGGCAAAGAATAAAGAAAATACATTAGGGCCATTACTGAGAAAAGGTTCTTGTCAATAGGACGGAGCTCCAACATCTAATAGAGACAAGACGCCAGCGATTGCCAGCATCTTTTTCTTGTTTGTGCAATCAAGAGGCCCTTCAGGACTCATTACAAAGGGCTGAACGACTCTGAGTGTCTGTGGATGCTGACGGAGGGATTGTTTCGCTATACCACGAATATGTACGCGCGTATGGAAAAGGAAACAAAGAGGACGGGAGACTATGGATCTGCGGACCTATGGAGAAATTCAAACGCGCAGGAGTTTGAAGTATGAGGTCAGCGGTGTGTCCATCCCTTCGTGCTGGCTCAGTGTCACGTCGAGCTAACGGATGGACATTGACCCTCCCCTTATGGACTCCGATGGACTCCCGAAATCAAGATGGATCTCGGCTTCCTCACATTTGCACTCTGCGAAAATGCCCCGGGCATTCATCAAAATGACACACAAAGAAGCACACGGGTTTGTGTGTCTTCCAACGGCCGCAGAGAGCTCGCCTCAACTTTTAGACTAAGCCACGCGTAGCCTCCTCGCGCCTTGTTACGAGCCGGCTCGGGCAACTCCATTGATTCGCTCTCTAATCAAGATAATACAGAAATAATGTGCAGTTCGAGAATTAGCGAGTGTTCCGACGGGCTCCTGGTATCCATTCACCTTCAGGGTAAATCGCTCAGCTTAATCAGATAAGGCCATTCATCACACCGGAGCTTTTGTTAAACCTATTACACTTCATCTTTTTATGATTAAGAGGTTTTTAACTGATTTTTCTTTCTCTCCTACGAGCCCCAGGTGGCTATGGAAGCGGCTACAAACACAGATATTGCTTCTCTGCATGTACCAAACTGTGTGTGTGTGTGCACGCGCGCCCATGTGTGTGTGAGCATTGTGCAAAACGTTGAGTGCATGCATTACAACCGGGGCGGGAGCAGGAGGAGAACAAAACCCGGCTGGTTCCGAATGAGTCCTTTTATCAGGCGATCGGTGACCGGTGGGAAACCTTGAGAGCCCAAACTGTGTTTTAAGTGAGACTGCAACTGCTGGGGCCATTATCCTTTCACTCTTAAACCTTTCTCTCTCCGTCCGTATGTGTGTCTGTATATGTGTGCATACATGTGTGTCCGAGCCTATGTGTGTGTGTGTGTCCTTCCCCTGCCTTGAAAGCCCTCGGAGCCTCGGGGAGCTGTGAAAAATCAATACTCTTCGGCAGCTCTGCCTCTTTATTCATTTAATAACTCACTACCATTGCATTACTGTTCCACTGATCTCCCATCACAGGGCCCAGATTGACACCTTTGTGCTCTTTTACCACACTGGAGTTTGATGTAATCAGTTAAACCTCCACCTCACGCCTGACACATGCATCAAATGGACCTTGAGTATGAACATGGGTGCATCAACAACATTGCAATATGAAAAAGAGGAGTCAAAGTGTACAGCCCGTCGGAGCGATTGGAGGAATCCACGCGCGTCTGGCGTCCGCTTGAATCGTCTGACGGCGAGCTGGGGCCGCCATCCTGGAAGTGGGCGTCGAACGGGGAGTAACACACACATAGTAACGGCGGCGATGTGAGAAAAAGCGAAGGCTGGGAACAGAGGGACCACCTACTGTGCATACTGAAAGACTCCAACAGCAGCCTTGTACATAAGGACATAAAGAAATCAGAGTTTGTTATTAATGCGCAACAGAAAAAGGTGGAGACATGATGAGGGGTTTTCACCAGGTGAGGCGTTTCATGTGCCAGAGTCAGGGCGGGAATGTTAAAAACTCTGACACAGGAAGGGTGTGTGTGTGTGTGTGTGTTTGCATATGTGTCTTTGTGTGTGCACATGTACAGTGATTGTGGTGGTGGTGGTGGGGGTTGCCTCCCTGTGTGGGACTCGGAGCAGAGAGCAGGTGGGCTCGGGATGGAGCAGAGAATCTGTATTGATTGTTTTTGTGCCTCAGAGCTGTTTAGCCGTTGTCAAAGCTGCCTCCACCAGCTGAGAGGCAAATTGCAGCATTTACACCGGGAGGCGTTTTCTTTTCTCTCTTTTTTTTTTTAATCTATTTATTTATTTTTTTTATTCTTACAATGGGAGATGTATCTAAAATCTACAGCGTCAGAGGATTTTCTCGCTGCTTTTTCTCCAGCCTCCCCCCGGCCCCCAAATCATAGCAAAACTGCCGAAATTAAAGAGAGGCAGCTCTGACGAGAAAGTCAAACTGGGGCAAAAGCCGTCTTTTTTCCTGGCCAGAGTCGAAACACACAGAAGGAAAATGAAAGTTAAAGTTCACAGTCGAAAAAGTGATGTTTTTTTCACTCGGATGATTCAGAAATATATTGCTTAGTCGACGTCATCATCAATTACGACGGTGCAGAGGTGCATTATTGCTCCTTGTAATGATCTATGCTATAGATTTATGTCAACAGCTGATTCTATTAAAACAAAGAGCACTAATTTACTTTGTTTCATCCGTAATGGTCCATTTGTGTTTTAAAGCGACACAACTTATATTTCTCAAGACGTAGATTATGATTACATTCTCATCATCTGCTGATCGTGCTGTCAGCATCTTAAAGGGTCCTTCAGGAGTCCTGTAAAAAAAAAAAAAAAATGTGAGAACAGATTTAAGTACATTTGTTTCCCACAAATAAACAAAAGGTAAACTTGCTGTGTACACTTTCTGTGTGTATAATTCAAAATGATAAAAGAGACACACTCTCGCCTCTACATGTCTTACATAGTTTCGGCTAACTTCAGCCTAGATGCATGAAGAGTAATAACATGCATGGCCGATTTCTAATGAATTTTGCTTTCTAATGTGTTTGTTTGCTACATCTTTGCTATGTGGATTGAGTACGCACCATTCTAGGTGAGAATGCACCACAGCAAAGATTGGTTGAGGCTGTCTCTGATGAAAAAAATCAAGAAGAAAGTGAAGAAAAAAAAGATTCCTGAAACACTGAGGAATTTACATTAAAGGATAAGTTCACCCAAAAATACAAAACGTAGTCACCATCTACTGACCCCATGTCCACAAAACACTTCTGGAGTTTCACGCAGCGTTTCAACATTCTCCTGAGCAGCTGAGGTAGATGGGGACTCATTTTAAAACATGAAAAAGAAAACATAAAAGGGTTCCATACAGTTCGTCCGGCATAAAATATGTCTGCGGAAGCCCAAAGACCGCAATTTGATTTGAAAAGATATTATATAAACTCTCTACAGGCACCCAACGCTAACGCTTTTAGCTTAGAAGCTACAGTGAAGATTTCAGCTTAAAAAAGGGTGTGAATAATGTCCTTTCAAATCAATTTGGGATCTCTGAGCTTCTGGAGACTTGAATTACCCCTAATGAGCTATTTGGAGACATGTAATGTTTTTCATGTTTTGTCAACACTTTAAAACAAGTCCCCATCCGCTTCAGTTGTTTAGGAGAACGCTGCGTCTCTGTTTCGCTGTGAAGCTCCAGACGTCTTTTGTGGACTATAAACCTCACGCTGAGTCGGGTGAGTAGATAATGACCAACATTTCTTTTTTTGGGGCGGACTTATCCTTTAAGTTGTCTCCTGAAATAGAAAATCAAAAATACCAAAACAAAAACAGCAGCAGACATTTCAAATTTCAAGTGAAATGACATTTATTAAAGGTGTAACATGAAGTCACATCCATCAGGGGCCAGTTTAGCCCATGTAACCTGAGCCGGTCCCTAAATATCAAGTTTTGAATCACAGAAAGTCGGATACGTGTAGAAAAGGTGGTGGAGGAGAGCAATCAATGGACTAAGAAGAGAAACAAAGGAAACAGATGTGTACGTTGACCACAGAGAAGCTCGGCTCCGTTACGCAGCTGCAGGACGCTGTTGGCAGACAAAAGATAAAGATGCAGAGAAACAGACAGAAAAGCAATACGCCCAATGTTTTACCACCATAAAGCACTGATTTAGGCCCGCAGAGCTTTACAATGCCGTGTTTTACCTGATAGGTTGAGTCATCGGCGCACAGGACCAAGTGTACGATTTTTATGATGGTGCTCGAGCAGAATACGGACACTGCAGTGTGTTTGCTGATCCAATAACCAGCAGGGAAAGTTAATGACATGAAAGGAGCTGCTGTTTGCCAAACAGACTGAAACACATGATTGATTGATAATCCAGGGAGCCTCAATGCCACGTCAGTCAATAATATAATAGCATATATCAGGAGTATACGAGAGTGGCGCATGAATACAGCCACAGAAATACTCAACGGGCTATTTAGCACTCATTGATGGTGGGAGAAGTGTTGTGGATGAAAAGGGCGGCTGGTGGTGACAACACAAATGGTTACGATCTCGACTAATGGCTGGTTACAACCGGTGAGAAAAGCTCAGTCAGATAACACGGGCGAGGGCTCCAACCTAAAATGGCTTCGGTGGAAGTTTTTCAATGATGATTCGTGGAGCTCTGCTAGCATGAATCCCGTTAAAAATCAAAAAGCAACAGGGGGAATATGTGCAAAATCATTTACACTGTAGCCGACAAGAGACCTGTGTGGTGTTATAACATGTAAAACTAGCACATATGTTGTCATGGGAATAAAATGGTACACTGTAAAAAAAACAAAAAAATGGTCAAATGACAACAAACAAACAAACAAAATAAAAACCATAAATTAAAGTAAAATATCCTAATTCAAAAAGTGCAAAAACAATACATTTATTGATTTTTTCTTTACAGTTTTACAGAAAAACACCGTTATTTCACAGCTTTTCCCTCAATTATCACCTTCAATACAAAGATAGCACTATTTGTTTTACAGAGAAATACTGTTATTTCACAGATTTTATCAGAAGTTATCATGATCAAGCTTACATTTCAGCTCAGAGTGAGGAACACTGGTTGTACATGTGTGCCTTTCTTTTTGGCACTGCTTTCAAAAGTTTGAGCGCTCCCCTTCAAACTTCACTGGGTGCTCGTACCGACTTATAGCTTGTTGTTATCGTTCACAAGTTGTTTTCACGACATATGTATTGAAAAAAAAATGAAATAAAGGCTCATGGTGATAAATAAATTCAAATAATCATCAAATTATTGTTGTTTTCTGTTTTTAAAAGCCACTGTTTTCATGACTAAACCTGACATTCGGAGCTCGTCCTCACACTTGGCATTTAAATCTAAATATTTCTCACCTTTAGGGAAATTAAAAAACGAGAGACAAAGAGACAGACGGAGAAAGATGGAGAGCGAGAGAGAGGAGCTGTGTGTGTGTGTGTGTGTGTGTGTGTGTTGCTGCTTGGCTCGGCTCCATGCAGAGAAGCTGACATTAAATCATGCATTGTGCTTGTTTGCGTGTATAAGTGTGTGTGTGTGTGCGCGAGCGTGTGTGTGTGTGTGTGTGTGTGTGCTTATTGATTGGCTTACACAGCTTTATAGCGCTCTGTTGTAAATGTCATGTTTTTACAGGCCACTGTTTGATATAAACCTGATTAAAGTATTTGCTTGCTAACACAGATTGCGAGCAGCAAATGGCCACAATCAGACGATTACTCAGCAATTAGGAAGCGACTAAATGACTATATGGCCGTCTGATCAAGCGGAGTAAACAAAGTGTTTCCGTCCGCCCTCCCCCTCATCCTCATCCTCATCCTCCCTCTCAATCTTTTTCCTGTGTGACTAAGTAATTCACTGCTCTTAAAAAAAAAAAAGGCTGCCATCTCGAGCCCCCGTGTGTTTAATGTTGGACCTTATAATTCTTCCTTTTTTGCACATCATACATCTGAAACTGTGTAATATCCCTGAGTACACACACGGATATAAAACGCAATAGAGGAAATGCTCATGAGATCTGAAAAAAATGTCTCGATGCTGACGAAGGCTGGTGTGCAGCTGAAGTTACACACTCACACTAAACTGCAGAGGAAACCGATAAACCTGTTGTCAATATGTTTATTTGACAGCTGTTAAAACTAAATACATGACCGGCGTGTGCGATATGATGCGTTACTATGGATATAAAATGCAGATACGAGGTTATTGATCCCAGGCACGTTTCAGAAGCACAGAGGAGAAGTATTAAAGAACTATGCAACTGATGAAAATAGAACAATAAATAAAAGAAATTGGAGAGATGACACAACAAAGTGACAGTTATATTATCTGCATCAGCCATGACGAGACGAAGCTTCCAAAAATACTGCTTGGATGTGAAAGCTTCAATAATATAAATAAAATTACACACAATAAATAACAATATAACACAATTTCTGCATTATTTGTTCTAAAGTTTAATGACAGTTAATTGCCAATTCTTCTGTCCTTGTAATTTCTTATAAAAGATCTGAATTGTTCCTCCACTGCATGAAGCTAACATGCTTCGGTCCTGTTTTTTTTGTATTTCTTTATTACGCAGCCACGTGAATAAGAGCTTATATATGTTTGCATGACACAGCAGCATGCCTTTAATTCTTAATGTATTATCTGTCTTTGTGTCACAGATCTACAAATCCCCATATGCTGAAAATAACATCCTGTTTAAAGGAGGGGTTGATGAATGAATGACATTAGAAACAAACAGATTAATCAAATGTAAGAATCTGTCGCCTTTTGCAGTGACCCACCCACAACACGCTCGACAGAAGGTCTGTTATACATTATGAGTGATGTAGTCGTGTAATTTTCCTGAAATAAATCCCTTTTCAAACTCAAAATCCAGGAGTGTTTCATTTCTGTTAAGAAAGGTGCGGTCATGTAACGAGTTGATGAAAAATCAAACTACCTCAAACATTTCCTATTCAAGACCTGTCTGATTTTCTCGCTCTTCATAATCTCGTCTGTGTTCTTCCTCAGAAATATTAAAACCGTGGCACACATCACAACTCGATGACTCGTCCTTCCTTCCGCTGGGAAGCTGCGTTGAAGTTACCTTGCGAGGCACGTGATCTTGTGATCCAAAAAAAAAACCATCCTGTACGTCAGGTTTACCATTTAAGACAAATCCCACATTTGGTGTCAGCGTCTATATGTTCAGCATCCCCCTCATGTTCAAGTGCAGCTGTGCCCCCTCAGAGATGTTTGGTGCACTGCATCCCCCGGTGCCTCGTGTGATGTGGTGGAGCCGCTCAGCGACGACGTATGACTCATTGATCGGGTTTCACACATGTGTAAATGTGTGAATATAACACATGACCAAGAGCAGTGACCAAACACTGATGGTAACTGAGGCTTTCCTGCATTTTTCATCTCGTGGCGCTCCACCCGACTGTGGACTTACAGCTACACTTAGTGGCCGAACTGCACAACTGCAACAACAATAGAGGAAATGAGTGATGGTGTGTCTCTGCTCTGTTTGTCTGTTTGCTCCTGTTCTTTTTCCCACAGTGCCGTAATAAAGAAAGAGCCATATTTTATGAATAACTATAGAGCATACCTTCTATAATGTTTAATGATTGAATTTATGAATAGAGGTGTCCTGTCTAAATTCAGTTCAACTGACACAATACAAGGAATCAAAGAAGAAATAAGTAAATGCCTTGAAAATGCAAAACCAATATCCTGCCTCGTTACCAAACGTAGATAATGGTGAAGCGCATGGGTGTAACTACTACGTACCGACTCATCTATAGGCAGCACGCCCTTTTAAAAGTGACTTTTTGGATGATGCACACTCCCTGCTTTAATTAAATGCCAGCCTCAGCAGGAGTGTGCTGCTGGAGGCGGCCTCCCTCCTCTCCTTCTCATTCCTTTTTTTTTTCATACGTGTGAGTTGCACTCCTACCTGCCTGTTAAAAATAGCTTTTTGTATTAATGTTAGACTCGGTAACAAAACTGAATGCCAACAATAGAGCTGCTCTGACTCTGAATAATGCTTTTAATGCTTTGATTTGAGTTCACGTGTCACTGCCAGGTTAATTAATAGCAGTGATGATGCTGTAGAGCCGTTTTTAAATAGAAGTACTGTAACTGTTAAGTGATATTAAAATAAAGCAGGGTGTCTCTCTTTCCAGAAAAGGGTGCTTGATTCCTTCTTGGTGCCAGTTTTTCAGTTTGTTGTGAAAAGGTTTTCTATCGCCAGTGCTATTTTTTTTGTTTTTTCATCTTGCATACATCAGAATCAGAAATACCTTATTGATTGGTACGTTGCAGTTGCTGCTCCTTCCAGAATAGAAATATCACACTATAGAGACTTTATTAAGATATAGAGAAGACAATGAGAAGTAAGAGTGAGTCAAAATATACAAGTATACGATAACAAAAAATGTGCATTAAACCATATAATGTAAGATATGCGCCGAGTGCTACACTGTAACTATGAGGGTAGATGGTATTGACTAATATTGCAGTATGGAATAGTTAACAGTATGAACATAAATGCTGCATTTGTTCAAACCAGCAGAAGACCTTATTTTTAGTAGCTGTGTAAATGTTAACTCTGAGTTTCTATCCATTAGAAGGAGAAGAGTCTTTATTAGTTCCACAAAATCGTACAATGTACAACATGAAGCTGGTTCTCTGCCTTTAACCCATCCCGAGGGAGCAGTGGGCCGACAGCACACAGCCCCCGGGGACCAACTCCAGATTTACAAGACAGTGCCTTGGTCAAGGGCGCCGACTGGAGAATTAACCAAGTGTTTTGATTGTGGGGGAAACCGGAGTACCTGGAGGAAACCCACGAACATGCAGAGAGGTTCGGCCCCAGCCGGGATTCACACATTTGTTTTTGTTCCTTTTGTCTCCTACGTCTGAATCTCATCTTTCAAGACACTGAATAGCAAAACCACAGAGTAAAAATACTCCTGTTCAGGCTGGATCACTGCATAACACTTAGTGATGCATTAATATGCATAATGCAATATGTGTTTGTGCATTGATATGTGAGCAGCACCTGGTAAAGGTGGGGCTAATTTCAACTACCTTAGACTATGTACCCCAATGTGGTAACACTTTATAATAATCACCATTACTAAACTGTAAATGTATTAATTACACTTTATTTAACAGTTATTTCACTGTAATAAACATTGAAATTATTTATTTATGAAGCAATCGTTTATTGTTAAGTTGCAACTGATGTTTATAATACATTGTAAATGGTTCATCAACTACTGTGGAAACTTGGATAAAAGCAGTGATACATTCTGCCCTGTTATTGTGTTATTTATAGATGGAATAGTGAAAAATGACACCCATGCTTGTCGGGGATCCCCTGGAACCCCTCAAGGAACCCTAGAGGTCCCTGGACCCCTCTTTAAGATTTTATCATTAATAATTTGTATACCATATGCTTTGAGTTGATTTATGTTCTGTATCAATAATCTTAATCTGCAAAGTAACTAGTAAATAATGTTTGAGGAGTATGACATCGCATTAAATATGAAAGTATAGTGAAGTGAAGTCAGTACTGTACCTAACTATTACACCCGAGTAAATGTAATTATTGACCATACACCACTACTTCACATTTGGTATTTTCAGTGACATATGGTAAATGTGGTAAAATGACTGAAAACAACTCATCCTCATAACAGAACGACTCAATAAGTCAATTGTCACCGTTCCTTAAACAACATGAATGTTGCAGCAAAACAGTGGCAGGCACAGTAGGCGTTCATTCTATAGTCACAGTTTGGTTAAGTTTAGGCAAGAAAACATTGTGGTTTGGGTTAAAACAACTACGTTACTTCTGTAAGTTAGGTTACAAGCACACTTATGTTATGTACGTGACGTAACTTCACCACGTTAGTAAGTTAAAGGAACTCTTCTGGTTTCACACTGGACACAAACAGTGGTCTCCTGAATGAAGAAGGTCCTGTGCTCGTTCATCCCGTCATTCCATCCCCAACCTCCTCCTTTACACTTCTTGCTCTTTCTCTACTCCTTCGCACTTCCTCCTTTGGAGCTGTAATAATTACGACATCCACTCGAGGTCTCCACCTGACGAGAACGTGAATATGGGTCGTAATGAGCTGCTACCTACAGCATGTGGTTGACAGGCTTGAAAATTCTCACTTTGTTGAACATTTTAGTTGATAAATTATCATTATTTAGGGATTAAAGCAACAAACAGGGGAAAGTTGTCTGTTAATTATTCACATTTGGTTCACTTCCTATGTCTGTGTATGGTTGTTGTGCTGTAGCAAAGACAATAAAGCTGTATATCATCGGGACGCTAAAGCCCTTCAATCGAAGACAGTTGGCTGTGGGACTGTTATTATAGGGACTTATTGAATGACGCATGTCTGAAAGGCTGTTTGCACTATTGAGATCTTGATCCCACTTTTCTTTATCTAGTATCGCTGCAATGCCAGCGGCTTCTGGAAACAAAGCTGCAGCGCTGACATGATGAAACACACCAGAGGAGGTTTGTTGTCGTTCCATCAACTGAAGCTAAATATTAATGTTTGACCATAAATGTCTGATATAGCCTCTTGCCAATATGCTGGGTGTTAAAACCCTGAAAAACATGATCACAATCTGGTCTTAATGACATTTAGTTACACAGGGAATGGCCATGTTTAACATTTTATCGCTGCCTCATAGGCAGTGATATAAAGTGCACTTGAGTAATTGACTGGGATTTTGTGTGTGGGTAATTATCTTGTGTGTGTGTGTGTGCGCGTGCCTGACACTGCCTTGTCTTTGAGCGCGCATCCGCCTGTATGTTGAGGACTCCCTGGGAATGGATTCCTGGTGGCTTTGTGAATATGCATGGCTGCCTGCATGCATGATTAATTTCCTGAGCAAATGTCAGCGTATGGGATTAGAATGTAAATCCGACTGTATGCCTACAGCGCGTACAGCCACGGTTCACCTTCTGTTCCACGGGATTGATTCATCTACGCCCATACATCTTATCAAGAAGCGTGTAAAATGACCGCGGAGACAAAAGACCAAAATTAATCTCCTGCTGATATCAAAGCACCTCTGATCTGTGTGTTCTTAATCGAAATCCTGATAATCGTCACTCTGTATATTTTGCTTTCAGTGTAGGTTTTCTTGTAAAACTTCTCAAAGATGATTTTGGATTTTTGGAAGTTATTTGCTGTTTTCAAGGTCAGTCGTGCCTGAAAAATGAAAACAACCAAAGCTGGTGATGGTGGCGCCAGATAGATAGATAGATAGATACCCAGGCCATCAGCCCTGAACTGCTGGTCCCAGTATGAAAAAGATTTTACTCAGTTGTTCCTGAGTTTCGGTGTTTACAGCTACATGGATGGGTACTGTAGCAGGGTTACTGTATCAGAATGAGCAGGTCATCCTTGAGGAAATAAAGGATAGAGAACTCACGAGCAGCGTATTAGTGCCACCTAAGGTCATTGCAAGGCAACGCAGCTACTTAACATAAAAAACACAATACCTCAAACGAGCGTATGGAGACAATGAATCGAATGTGTTTTGCAGCCTATTATGAATAATAGATTTATTATGAATAAATCGTGAGTCGTTTTTATCCTCCTTAATGAATAATAATGTGGCGATACCTTAAGGGAAATATAAATCTCTTATCGCTCTCAACCAGGAGATCACGGTGCACGGTAAGCTGCTCGAGGTATTGAACCCAGTCCATATCCAGTCAGTGGATCTCCAGGGAGCTGCCTCCTGTCGCATAAGGAGAGTGTCACTATCCATTTGGAAGGACATTTGGCTGCATTATAATAACCTATGTTTTATTTTTTATGTTTGCTTCACGAGTGGTGGTCTTGCCGCAGTAGCATTTAATTTAAGTAACATTGCTGGAGGAGCTCAAAGGAAAAAGCTGCTTGTCATACAGAGCAACACTGGTTATTTCACTGCAAAGCAAACAGCTCTCTTTTCACTCAAAGTAATACGAGTAAGATTGTCTGTGTGTCACTTATACTTTTCGTGTCATTATAAGAAATTCAGTCAATTCAGTCTTTCCAAAGGTTGAAACATTTCTATAATAAAAGGCTGTAGAGAAGGTGGCCATATTTTACCTTTAAGGTGCAGTATGAAAGATTTTAGCTGAAAAAAAAATCAGATATTCCCAAAAAATGTCAACAGAATGTGAGGGAATAACAGTTTTAAAGTTATGTTCTCCATGTATTGTGTTGCAGAGGTATCTACTGAAATTAGCACGCTAACCAGCTAATCCCAGACTGTCTTGGTCCAAAGCTCCTGTGCAAGCATTGTGAACACCAGCACTTCCCCGGTTCTACGAGCTTCCAGTGGGGACCGCTAGCTGCACAGCTAACTGAGCTAACTAGCTAACAGCATCTACAGCGAGCAGGTATTCTGGTGATATGCTTCCCCCTGTTTGTTTTGAATATGAAAACCGAACATTGTCTAATTTATACATATTACACCTTTATAGAGTAAAGGTTTGAGCAGAGGAACAGAAAGTTATGTGCTGTGTTTCTGTGTCCATGATCTGCTTTCTCTGTGCAAAGTTATCACAAAATATGAAATATAAAACATTGAAGGCTCCACAGATTCTGTTTATTTGCTGGAATGGGGACAGATTGTGTTTACGGGCGCGGCGGTGTGCCTTTATAGGAATGTGTAGGCAGACAGAACCGGCGTAATCGAGCACTGAGCTCCGGGGGTGGGGGAAGAATGCTTGCTAATGAACCATGATGGATGAGGAAAACAATTCATTCAGATGAGGAGAAGCTGCATTACACCAGCGCTGTCAGTGACGGTGCAATTGCACTGTGAGGCAGAAGATGGAGAGAAAAACAAGTGAACCTGTAACTTGTTGATTCCAATCAACATGTTGATCATTAGTGGAGCAAATCTAGACGCTAATTATTTCATTTCTTCACTGTGTTGCCATATAAATTTTCTCTTCTGGCTGTGGTAAATTGCTGCAATTTATGATTTTATGCATATGATAATATATGCAATGAAAAACACTATAAAAGCTACTCAAATACCCAATCACCCCAATTATAACCTTGCTAATGACTTCCAGTTATAACATTTCTGTCAACCACATCCACCGGCTCTGCACACAAGTGTTGTTCTTGAACTTTGCATAAAATAAACTGCTGAACCCGTCTCCAAACCCTCTGAACAATGTGTTGGTCAGGTGATTCACAGTAAGCACAGCAAGGACAACAGTAGTGTCATCTGACTGTTTTTCTAAAAGCACAAGTCCAGAGAGAAGCGATGGAACAACCCAACCTGTGCAAATGTCAACGCTGAGGGAGCGGTTTTTCACACGGAGCAGAAATGTCATAAAATGGCATCTTTCTCAAGCCGACTGTGACCAGAGCCGCCAATAGATCATGCAAAGAAGATTACTGCAGACCACTGCTGTGCCTCCATCAGCTGAAACACCTCCCTCCGTGTCCACCAGAGGGCAGTGTTGTCATGTCCGCTCCGCTCTGCCCGACAGTGCTCGGGGCGTTTTCCCAGGCCAGGGTGCAGGAGGGAGCTGCAAAGAGGCAGCTCAGTCTTACACTCCTCATCGCACCACTGGGTCTGATGATGATGATGTGTGTATCATCTGTTTTATGTGTGTGTGCTTCAGTGTGTGTGTGCGTATTTATTTATTAATTTATGATGATGGGAGTTGTTGATGATGATATATAGTAAACGATGGCTGTTTTGCCTGATTAATTAATAGTGGACAGCTTACACTGATTGATTTATTCTTTATTCATGTGACTATAATGATGCAAAGTGATACCGAATGCTGATCATGTCCCGCAAATAATTCTTTTACAATGCAGGGGCTTGTAATGCACATAGAAATGCTCAAAAAACTTTGAATTTAACACGTTTAAAATGCATTAAAAGTTGATAAATCTGCCGCAATAACACATGTCTTCAACGCTCTTGTTGCATATGGACCTGTGTTGCGGAGTTCATTTTCAACCAAGATATAAAATATGAGAAAACGGCTCGATGCTTTCTTCGGTAGCTGACCGGGTCCCCACTTGGGGCCAAAGGCTCTGCCTGTTTGTACTCCTCGACCTTATCCTCAGCCTGATCATGCACTGACACAGGAGAGCCCTGCCTTTTGGGCTGAGAGGATGTCTCTCCAAATAAATGTGATAGAGCACAGGCACCTGCTGAGTCTATACTTCCCCTCTTGCAGTTGAGGGATTTAGAAGAAACTGCTGTCAGCCTTTTGGTTTCTGTTCTCTTCCCGTAGTTCTATTCCCGAATTCACTGAAATAAATGATCTGTTTCATCACAACCTTGTCCACATGGCTTGTTTTGTCTGAGATGCAGATGTAAACAAATTATACACATTGAGTGCACAGGGTGAGATAAAGGATGGCAACACACACGGTTGTGCATTATTTTCCTTGTCGGAGAAACCTTCATCATCTCTGCTGCCTCATTCTGTCTCAAAAATAAGGCAGGAGAAAGAGAAAAACAAGGGAACCTCCAGAGAATGATCATTTTACTCTATAATCCCCTTCCCCTCCACAAAGCTTTACAGTCTTTTTAGATTAATGTTTGGCAGCTTTTTGGCAATAAACGCTGAGAGTTTGCTACTTACTGAACACTAGGGGTATAACGGTGCATGTATTTGTCCCGAACCGTCACGGTACAGTACAAACAGTAAAATGAAGAATACGTCTGACTGACTACAGGGACGCTTGAGTCCGTCGCGCTTAACATTATAGTAAATGGTGATTCATGTTTTTTGCACTTATGTGAATGGCCAGATTAACTTTGTGTTATTAACAGTTTTAACAGCAATTTACACCAGTTTGAAATCATTTTGCTCTACAGCAGGCAGCAAAAGTGAACACCAACGTACTATCAGTCAACAACAGCCAGGAGATGAAGACGGAGAGACATTCCCCAGACCTTATATAATCGCTCCATTTTGTGAGATGTTGAGTGAGAAGAAACTATATAAACTTGACAAATTCTTCTTGTAAATGCGGCAAATGTTCTACATTACAGTTTTTTATTTCCTTGCATACAAAACATTGTGTCTTTTTGTCCAAGTGATGTATGTGTTCATTTGCATATAGAGCAAGGACGTGAGACTCAATCACAAACGGTCAATCGAGTGAACTGACGGAGCTGACGGAGCACTTAAGCATCATAGTTTATAAACTGGAGCACTGAGACGACACAGGCATTTCATACAGTTGAGCGTTTATAATGCTGATCTGCCTGTTTGTCACTGTTAACAGGGACTTCAGTGTAATTCATACACTTGACTGACAATCAGAGCAACATTAAGGTTCACAATTGAAGAACTTTTTTATATCATGTAGACACTTCTGTTCATTTTCTATCTCATGAGTTCTCTCTCTCTTTGCCACAAATCTTCACCACCCTAGGGGTACTGCATCCCTCTCAGCACCCCTACTTTCTGCGTCCATGACTGACTGTGAGAGCATATGTCAGTGGTGATAGTATAACCATTCTGATCCACCCTCCGATCCAGTCTGTGGCAGTAATGTGCCTAAAAGCTGTGCTCGAACCGCTACCAAACGGCAAAAACTGGAAGAAGAAGAAAAAACACTATGGTGCCCCGTGCGCTACAACCAGGTCAAAGGAGACACCAGCTGTTTCAAGGAAATTTTGAAGAGAGATTGATGGATAAGACGAAAACAACAGTTTTATGAGTCAAAACACGTTGAACACAATAACACATAACAGAAGCCATCACCCAGATGTATCAATCCTCTGAGTGAGACATAAACATAAAAACAAAACAGAGTCCAACAACTTTGATCAATGATTTAAAGCGGCGTCTAGATGTAAAGGCAGACAAGACATAAAAACATTACCAAAGTAGAATTTGTGTCCAAAGTAATCATTTACGATTTCCCAAGTGTATCCATTAGAGCCTCTGTCAAAGATCAGGCAAGAGCGAACCGAATAAACCAGAACTGGCCCAAGTCTTAGCCACAGTTCATTTCTATTTCGGTGGAATCGATCAGGCCAAGACTTGACTTGCCCCAAGAAATAATAACTTGGGATTTGACTTGCCTTAACTAAGGGACTGTTCATGACAAGCTTCACAACCTCGTGGGGTCCTTGTTTGAAGGCAAATCCTGGGACTGGATTCTGTAAATCCTCACTGGACTTGTAGCTATTGCTGAACAGCTCATTGTAGGTGCTATCGCTGAACCAGATCCAGTTGTAGCACCTTGCCTGTTGTGTCAGAGATTCCAATTGATTTTATTTTAATTGACTCAGTCTAAAGCCACCAATCCATCTTGTCCATAACCACTCTGACCCTTTTTGACATGAATTATAATACTGACGTGCATACGTGTTGTAGGCAGTGTGGCAAAATGGTCACAAAACAGTGGGCTTGACTGCTGAAGCCTAACAACACAACTATCACATATTAATGTTTGCTCAAGATCATAGACAGTTTGAGAAACTCTTTTTAATTTAAAACATGACATAATTTACCAAATCTACTCATACACAAGAGCCACTCGCAGAATGCATTAGGAATTGTAACGACATATATGGTGTACACAAGAAATAGCATTATATGTTGATGACACTCTACTTGTTTTAGAAGACCTGAGATCTTGTTCCCAGCCATGCTGGCAATCATGAATTACTATCAGGCTACAAAGTATAGTATACTAAACTATACTATACTTTGTTAATGTGCAGTTTTCATTTTACATCCTCCACAGGATTTTAAAAATTTCAATCTTGGAATAAAAGTGTCATCCAGTATTGAGGCTCTGTGGAGTCTTGTAACTGTAAACAAAAAAAATGACCTCCCCCGTTTCTTGGATAAGTACAATTTGTAGTATTTTCGGTAACTGGAAAAGGCATTCTCTCAAATTATTTGGCATAATAAAATTTCCAGGATTAGGATGAAGACTTTACAACCACCAGGTGAATGCCTGGAATATCACCAGAGTAAATGTTGGCAATGTACATTTCTGCAAACCACAGATACGAGCTTGGGGAGACTCTCATTCAAACCAGAAACAGACTTGGATTAATGGGTTCTCTTCCTTGTTAAACTCACAAACTATGCCAGAAAATAAAAAGACAGCCCAAGTCCCGATCATTTCCCAAACTTTCAAAGTCTGGCACAACATGATAAAAAAAATCAAGGAGAAAACATCCATCATGAAGAGTTGGTCCTGGTTGTTGCAAAAGGGCTCAAGATTATTTGGGATTTATACCTTCTGCTTAATTTTGCCAACAGAAAACAGAAAGTGCACATAAAAATATTCTACTTAAACACAATGCACACACAAAGAAACACAGTTACATTTTTATAGTTGTCTAGTCTGACCTGATTATCTTCCACCTTCAAAGGTCGCTACACTTTAACAGTATATTCAACTTGACTTTTCTGACATGACGGTTGACCTTGTCCCTTTGAAGTTCATATCGATCCTCTAGACGCCTGTGTGTGTGTGTGTGTGTGTGTGTGTGTGTGTGTGTGCGCGCACATATACGCACCAAACCTGAGTCACATAGGACTGCACCGTACACACACACATTGTTGTTTTGATTCAGGTTTGCTGCATGCACAAGCAAAGAAGTGTTGCGTGGATCTGTTTACTGTATTGCCTTTAAGCAGTGAAGGTCTCCTGATTAAAACGCTCACTTCAGCCTTGCCATAAGTTCTCGGAATAGGAATAAATGAGTAGCCGGAGGTTATTTGTGTTTGTTTTCTCTGTGTGTGCACTGGCAGCTCCTTCACTGTAAAAGCTTTAGGACTGTACTGTACGCCAGTGGCTTTGTCTCTACACACACACACACACACACACACACACACTGAGTGATCTCTTTCTGTCTTCGTATTCTTGTGCAGAGGGGGGTTAACCTTTTCTTCGTAGACGCACCACATCTTGCTTTTCACACAAATAATGAAGCACTGAACATAAATTACGTATTACTCAGTTTGACATGAATGTCAAGTGTGTAGGTACACAGATTAAGTTAAACGACCTCACACACACACACACACACACACACACACACACACACACACACACACACACACACACACACACACACACACACACCTTGTTCTCTCTTTTCTGCACCAACTACTGTATACAGTCCGAATCTTAATCTTTGCTGCGGTGATTCATCGTCCCAACGGAGATCATTAAGGTCATGGAGATAATTAAGGTTTCATCTAATCTTATCTGATCTAATCTAACATAATGTAATATGACATAATATAATCCCACACACGCAGCAGAGCAGTGACATAGCCCTGGCATTCTAATTTCTCTGCAAACGCAATGGAAATTGCATTTAGATAGAACATTAGTGGGTTTCAGCACAGATGTATAAACACCCCACAGTGCAGTATATGGTTTGGAAACTTTTCACATATGCCAAAGTCAGGCTGGATAATCTCTTCCGGATGCATCCGCACTTTATATTTACATTTGGATACGTTTACTTTACATTTATTCTTATCCTGACAGAATCTTATTGCAGCTTCTGTAGGGATTTTGATGTCAAGATTGGATCACGGGTGTGTTGAGAAAAAGAAGATTTCTGCCCTTCCTCGAGGATTACAGGGAGAATAAAAGGAAAGCTGGAGCTTGCAAGTTCATCTGATAGCCTGTTATAATATCGGCTACAGGCAAACACCGAATCCAAGCAAGATGCCTTTGCTATAATTGATTTTATATGTTGTGGGATGAGGAATGTGTCATCTATTACAAACACCCTCCTGTAATATAGCCCTGGTTAAAATGCCATCTGGAAAGGTGAGTGTGGTTATTGAAAAACACGGCTAATGTATCACCCACATCCCACTGCGATGGGAATATTGTCAACACAAGGAATGAGCAGGTGCTTTACACTAAATGTGAAAAACACAACACTTACAGCTTATATTACAGCACGCATTAGTGTGTGGCCGAAAGTGGAACGTGTAGAACTGCAGGAAAACAGTGTTGCAGCATTTTTCTGTGGGTTCCGTGTTTTATTAATATCAGTTGCAATGGCAGTCATAGCATCTGAAAACAAAGTCATGAAAGATTGTAGCATTTTTGGAATGTTAAAGTTCCCATGAAATGACTAATAGAGTGCTATTTCTTGGCATAGTGCTGTGTTTCCTTTAAAAACAGGAAGCAGCTAATGGTTACTATAGGTTACGCCCCACCCTGGCCCGCCCCCTAACCACAAAGTCACTGATGCCTCTCCCTCTGCCTCTCCCTGGATTGGCAGCTTCCAGTGAACAAGGCTGGACCGAGTCGGATCATAGCCTCAGAGAAAACAGAGGCCAGTTTCATGACAGAAAACAAAAGCTGTGCCCCAATTCAGGGGCTGCATCCTTCAAAGGACGCATTTGAAGGCCAATTACGTCACAACGCTACGCTAAGGCTGTCCCAATTCGAAGGCTCCTTTGAATCCACCCTACAAATGCAGCCTTCTTTTCCCTCTTTTTGGAGGATACACCGCTACTATCCATTGTGGCCTCCCATATCCCAAGATTCTTTGCGTGCCGCTGCTCAGTCCCGAAAAAAAAATGACAGAAATCGTGACGTAAGGGTAAGGGCGGGAACATCTGGTGACGCAACCAGGAAATACTCCGAAGGCTAGACTGGTTGAACGGTTGATGCGGAAGATCCCTCTGAAGCAGTCGCCCGAAGGATGCAGCCCGTGAATAGGGACACAGCTACAGTACAGAGGTGGTTTTCTTGCCAGGTTTGGCCTCTGGCATTGCGAGGCTCAGTCAGCGACTGCTTAAGTAAGTTAACCATCTCACGGCAGCTAACGTTACATTTAACAGCAGTCTGTACTTGCTTTGTCTCTGGAAAACCGGGAAGTCCATAAATTCCCTCTGTACTGTAGCTGTCCTCCGTCGACATTCTCGGAGGCCGCGTGTGGCTCCAGTCCAGAGGTGTTCCTTAAGAAGCTGCTGGTTATCAGTATGCTTGTTAACAGTTGCTTTAACAACAAGTTCAGTTATCGGTCCAGAGTTGCTCAGGGCAGAGCAGCTCGAGGGCAGCTGATCAAATATTTATCCATAAAACACGACCCAGCTTGACCCAAATCACTGAATAAAGCATGGATGAAAAACTAATATACATCCCCGAGTACAAGATGAGTCATCAACATTTTTTAAAATATCTTTTTGGCCTTTCCATGACTTTATTGATAGAACAGCTTGAGAGGTGACAGGAAATGGGATAAGAGAGAGGGGGGTGACATGTAATGAATGGCTACAGGTCAGGCTCAAACCTTGGGCTGCTGCAGCGAGGACAAAGCCTCTGTACATGGGTTGCACGCTCTACTAACTGAGCTGCTGGGGCGTCCAAGGGTCTTGTGACTTTGTTAAAATGGCAGATGTGTAACTTTAGTCTAAATCTGTTCATGCAGACAACCAAACAGTAACAGCAGTCCTTGTCTTTCTACGTTTCATATTGATATATCTTGATCTACATATTTTCTTTGCGAAAGTCTCCATTGTTGCTTCCATGTTTAAAGTCAGGACACAATGTTAAAGTGCAGCAGTGTCCAAGCAGCTGCAAACCAATCACCTATTGTCTTAATCTTGTAATGGGGATCCAACTAAGCTTACTCCCAAATATGATCAAAACAAGATGTGATTCATAACTGAAACGACTGCACATTAACGCAGTCGTTGTCTGGATTAATTTGGTGTGCGTATTCATGATGCATGCTGAAACAGTCTGAAGGTTACTGATGGAGAGAGGGGGAACGGGGGTAATTACAGACAATAAAAGCATGTGCAGCTCAGCATCAGACTGGGCAACGTGACAGACACCAGCACGCTGAATACTAAGGTAATTAATTCACAACAAATTAATCCAAACAAACACAGGTGAGTGTTCTGCTGATGTTCTGCTGCCGAAACAAAGAAAAGGAAGCAAAATCGACAACGCAGAGGTATTTGAGGCAAGGAGATCTGCCCCAGGACTGGCCGCTGCTCTGGCTTATATGAACTGGGCCCAGGTGTGGCCCATGAGGCTGATTAAGTTCCTAATTGGTCTGCAGCCCTGGAGGCAGAACAGTGCAGCCACAGCAGAGCGGACCAAGCAGAGAGGCCATGACAGCATTAACAGCATAACTCTAGGGATGGAAATGTCACTTTGGTCCTGAATTTTATATCTCTAGAACTACTGGATGGATTGCCACTGGAGATTTACTGGCAGAACATAGTCAAGTACCAAAGAACTTGATTTATCCAACAAAAACCAGGTTTCATTGGGTCACGAGTTTTAGGACAAGACTGATGTTTTTAAATGTTGGACGACGTCGTCCAACATTTAAAGGTTTGCACTTAGTGCTGTATTACTTCACATCGTGTGATATTTCATTGATACAGAAAGTAATTTTGTTTAATTATGTGGTTGGAGAACAGATTGCTAGTTAGAGCAGAGATGGAGCTAAAAAAAAAAAAAAACAACCCAATTAATTCTTTAGTTGATCACTAGAGAATTAATGAGCAATCATGATAACAACATAAGTATATTTATCAAGCAAATTGCCCAACATGCACTTGTTCGAGCCACACAATTATGAGGATATGGTGTTTAATTTAATTCTAGAGTAAGTGTCTCTGGGTTTGGGCTGGTGGATGCACAAAAAAAAAGCAATCTGAGGATGTCACCTTGCTGTTGCGAGCTCCAGTGTATTCGGGATTGGCAATTTTCCACCTGACATGTGTAAATTAAACAATCAAATGGTAAATCAGAAACAATCACATTGAAAAATATGTATTAGTTGCAGACCTTTCTTGACAGAAACCTTTATATACAGAACATGTTATATACCTCTAGAACCACTGTGAAGTTGACTTTTGTCGGAACACACAGGGTGAATTAAAATAACTTTGGTCATCCATTGGGTTTTTAATGTAGCCTATCATCTGGTCAGACATTTTTATTTTTCCAGTACTAATAGATTTCCTCCGGGTTGTCAAAACAAAATAAAAATACAAGATTACGCCATCATTTTAAAGGCCACTTTCATGATTTTTTAAAATTAAAATAATATATTCTGAGATAGTCGTAGGAGTAATGTAGCAGAAGGTATAAATGTAAGTAACTGAAATAATGTGTAATTACGATGCAGCGTGTCACCTGCTTAAGTCTCAGCTGAAGCATTTGGGGGAAAAATAGTGCACATTAAACTGCTCTTTAGTCAGTTAACGACTTTTCCAAAGTGCATTGGTTTGATTAAGAGCTGCAAGGGACCAAAGTTGCGGCAGTACAATTTCAAATATACAGATATGAATATTGTATAAATATTAAACTCCTGTATAATTTCTAGAATTAAACTCACAAGTCTTACAACTACAGTAAAGATAAAACTAAAGTAGAGACTAGAAATAAACATTTGCCTTTTGCCTATTAACAGGTCACACCTCTACCTTTCCCAAGCAACATTAACGAAGCATTGATAATGAAGACCGACGTTATCGTCTGACTGAGCTGACTCTCTCTACTAAACTACGACAGATTATTAACTCTGTGTGTGTCCCCAGTCATCGACATGGGGAGAAATGAGGCGCGACGCTTCTTTCAAAAAGCTGCCACTGATATGAATTGCTGTAATTTGCCGAGGTTTGATTCAAAAACGATTTTTTGTTTAATGAGAGAGAAAGTTTATCAAGACTATCTTGTCAGCCAAAGTGAATCATGACCAACTCCGTCTCAGTTACTTAGTGTCCTGAGGATCTCAGAGCATTAGTTCACTAAAGGTGGCAGAACGCCAAAAAGGTAAAGTCTTTGCTGAGGACATTTTTGTGTGCTGTGTGAAACATTACATGTACATGTAGTATATACACCCATATACCTATATCCTTTCCCTCTTATCTCTTTTGATATCGATGTTCTAACACTAACCCTGTGAGATTTCTGCCAACAGATTTGAAGGGACTGTCATATGTGGACCTCAAAGCGTTGGGAAATGCTATTTAAAATTGCACCCACAAAATAGCTTTCAGAATCGTTGTCCTTCTTACTCTGTAGAGGGACTGTTTTCATACATGTAGACAGTTTTTATTTGAACTACTTTTCACAAAAGGGGTTTACATATCATAGAAACAGACAGAAAAAACACTAACTTTGAGTGGCATGTTTCTAATGATTTTCTCTTGACTGAACAATCATTAAACATTCAGGACTTTATTCACATAATTGCAATTTACTCACATTACTTTCATTATCTTTGTCAGACCAGGGCATAAGAGGCACAATGGAGCAGAGATGCCACAGACAACTCCTTTCTGGTAACATAAAGATTTCCACTCTGCGGCACCGCTGTATATTACATTTACACAGCTGACCTCTCAAGTGTTTCTCACTGACGCCTGAGACCTACACGGATTATTTTTTCGTGCGAGCGTGACTTTACCTTCACCTTTTTGTCCTTACAGTTATGTTGACAGGACACTTTGACCCGACCTGTGCAGTAAGACAGAACACCGTGTCCGCAAATGTGATTACAAAGTGGCTCTGTATTTGATTAGAAAAGATCAAGTTCTGCTTGTTCTGCCTGCACATGGAGGTAGTGGAAGTTTGGAGACACAAAAACACTTATCTTAATCTTATTGTGCAAGTTTTGCCCTCTCAATTAAAACCAATAAGTGAATGATACTAAAAATGTGCTGCATTCAATGCTTGATGAGCTCATTAAGTAGAGAATACGTAGGAGTATTGATTTTCAGTGGGTTGAGTTCAACACCTTTTATTATTCTGCTCGGTCTTTATAGCTTTTCTCCTCAAGAAACTCTGAAGAAACAAACTTCAACAACAAAAGTGTGGAGGATAGTTCACGCAGAATAATGTTTGTTGTTGTTGTCGTTTTTGGTAATTTACAGTGTGATGGAAACCTCACTGCTCCACGTCTAACAGTGCAATTAAAACAAATTATATTCTCTTGATAATGTCAATATAAATCACTCAAGTATATGCAAGTAGATCTACAAACATTGCTCATAAAATTAGTTTTAAAGTCAATGCATGATGACTAGAGCCGATAATACGAAGCTAAATTACTTTAATTGAACTAACAAGCGCAGTGTTTACAAACTCCAGAGAAGAAGGAAAAAGTCTAACACAACAGATCTTATTAGAGCTATCATATATTTATTCATCCTAGCCTTCCTCAGTCACAGATGTGCATAAACTCACATTAGAGACTTCTTTTTCAAAACAAGAAAAGCATCAATTCATCAGTTATCTTGTTGGCATTGGCCATGACAGGCAGGTAACTATTTGTTATCAGCTGAAAAAAAAATCCATCTTGCGCATTACTAGATTGTTTGTAATGGCTTTAGTCTTCAGTATAGATGTCGTTACGCCCATAAGCCTCTGGTCTGATCACCTAAAGTGGCCAAGGTTAGAAGGCCAGCACAGGTGAAATGTGGAGACAGCATTCGTTCCTGGTCAGTAATCTTGTGGCAAATGACGCTACGCTCCTTGACAGGGCATGCGTGCACTGGCCTGCAGGTTAAGAACCTGATTGATTACATGATTAAGGGGATAATACTGATATCTAAGAGTGAGTTCACACAAAAAAATAGACAAGGATCCCTCCAATTCTGTCAGTGTTTAGCACCAAACATATATAACAATGATTAGATTTTCCCAACTTTTATTAAAAACAGTGACGATGGTATTGCGTTGCTGTAATTTTAATTCTTCTTTTGGATTCTCCCTGAAGGCAAGTTTTTTTTTCCATGTCCTTGACTTTCGATGCACCTGCTACACACACTGCCTTTGTTCATACAATAATCCTCCTCAGCCAGTGCTGTTTCATTTCAGTGTCCCTAAAATACATCACGGCCTTTCCTTTGAGAACGCGGCATAGGGGAGCGCTCAGAAAGCTCTAAATGCTTTTCAGCTCTCAGTCTTTAAGGGTTGTCTTTGTCAGGGGGCCTCTCTCTTTTGAATTCAATCTTCAATTTCTGTATGTTTGTGCGAGATGACAGATGAGAGAGCGAAAGGGAAGGAAAAGGCGAGATAGAGCGAGAGGGAGGTTGTGTTACGTGCTACTGTATGTGCTACACCGAGATGATTCTGCACCGTGATGGGAGGCGACACCTTTCTGAGGCAGTAAAAGTCCCCATGAATCACACGGCGCTCAGCCTTTCTCTCTCTCTCTCTCTCTCTCGTTCTACATCTTACTCTCGCTCTCTACCTTCCTCTCTCTTCCCTTTGGGACTGGGCCTGTCTGCGCGAGTCTCTCTCTTTCTGTTTGTTTCTCCGCTGTCACATGTACCTGTCTCGGAGCACTATCAGCTACATGGGATGTGCCGGAGAGCAATGAAGTGCATTTGTCACTGTTTTCACATTTATACACTCTTCCTGCCACATGCTGTTTTTATCTCCCACCGTGTCCCTACGCCTGTTTCAGTTACTCGGCGTGCTGCTGCCTCACTGCTGGGTCTCATCACTTCAGTAGATGTGTTGAAGAACACTTCATCAGGTCGCAGTAATAAGAAACATTTCAGAGTGGCACGTTCACTATCTCTGATTGTATGATGCTTGTGTAACAAATATATAGTACATTCCCCATCCTCAAGCACCAAATAATTAATTATGTAGGCACACATCTACATGTCCATACGAGCTGCACACTCAACAGACACTTTGAGGCCAATGCGAGCCACAGCAGTGCATTTCTAATGGAGTCACATCTTTACGAAGGGATTCCAGCGGATAACATTGAAATGACAAGTGAAAGCTTCTGCGTCCGTGTTTGTGTGCTCACTTGCACAGAGGAAAAACAGATTCAAAATAGAAGCTCCTGAAGCGAGCGGCGAGCAGTGCTGATAATCAGAGCTGACATTCTACTTCGTGTGTGCAGGGGCAATGGGAAAGCCGCACTTCAGGGTCCTGTAGTGTGAGTCCGCGTGTGCATGTGTGTGTTTGTCCGTGTTGTTTTATATGTGACTGTTCGAGGACCGAGGAATGCCTCCTCTCAGGGAGTCGGGGGTGGCGTGGGGGTTTGATTGATGTGAGGAGATGTGCTCGGTGAGCAGAAATAGACTGTGACAGCCCCAAATTCAAAGCTTAGATTTCCCCAGTGTTTGACCCTTTGACCTGAGACTACAGGGCCTCGCGTGTCAAATGCAGGTGAAGCCGGTGCTTTTTGAGCTGCAGTGGTATCAGTATATTTGTTTGCTGACATGCATCTATTGAGTATTGGCCAAAAAAAGGAAATCGTGCAGAACAAATGTATTGGGCAAGTTGCGTGAGCCTCAAACAGCTCTTGAAATAAATATGATTTTAACATGAATCATTCAAATACTTGTCTCTGAGTCAGACCACAAGTTAACACAGGAAGTAGCGCCATAGCATAACCATTATGGCTAACTACATTAAGAGCTATATGCCAGCTGACCTGACCACGAACCCATATTCATCCACCCAGAAGGCTTACGAGTCATTTCACTTCCCCTAACCGACCAACCACTTAACTCCTCATAAGATTACAACGTGTAAATGGAAGAAGTTTGGGACATCTCGTATTTTACATCTAAAAAGGTCCAACAATCAATCTAGAATCAACTTAAAACAATAGACCTTTTTTTGAATTGTTAAAGAAGGAAAAGCACACATGGAATTTATGACATTAAATACAGCTGCATTACCAGCTCTCACTCACTGGCATGGCTCACTGGGACCCTTAATAGAATGGAGCCCTTGTTAATGTTATTGGTCTCACCTGTGCCTGTCCTTCTTTGACAAGTCGAAATGTCTACTGTGAAAGGGGGCCTATTGGGAGCTCACCTGTTTCCTCAGAGGGAACTGTGTGTCATCAGCATAAAACGTATGCTGTGTTTCCTAAAAATAAAACCCGATGAGCACCTGCTGCATAGTGGACATGAGTCTGCAGCTCGCCAACGATGATTCAGTAATGTATTAGTCACTTGAATCTGTATTCCTCTGCAATTTAGCATTGATGTGTATCGACCTAATGTTGCAGATTCAAGACGATGTGAGCATTGGAGACCATGGGTCTCTAGTAAGAAAGACGTAGGCTACCAGTAAGTTCCTCCTTTCTTAATGTATGAACTGACTGAAAGGTGACAGTAGATTTCCACTTGGATAATCTATATGAACAGAATCTGTAGGCAAGGGACAAGGGAAGATTTTGCTAGGGTTGGGGTTAGTAGTATTGACCAGTTGTGTTTGAGTGAGCTTTGGTTCCATGCAGGTAAGCAGCTAGTGTCGAGAGCAAACAAGATGAAATGTATTGACAAAAATGCAGTCTTGGAACCCATCGGCTATTTAAAAACTGTCTATATGTGAAACAATCCAGTCATAGTCGTCGTCTCTTAACTCCAACTCAACTCCTGAGTCTTAAGTTACTCATCAGACTGTGAATAATGTCCTGACACTGAAGTCTTGGCCGGGATATCCAATATCCCAAAACACTGACCTTTGTACCTGAAGGATAAATTGATGTCAGACCATAGTTCCGGAGAGTTCCCTAATCGCCTTTTTTCCGGTTCTAGCAGTTTTTAAATTCTGAGGGAATTAAAGCACCCGCTGCCACTCCAGACAGTTTGACATGTGGGTGTGAGAAGCTGCAAAACTCAGGCCACAAATTCTGGCACAAAAGTATTTGACAGCCACCACCAGATGTCAATCAAAGCAGCCTGAGGAAGTCTGAGGGTGGAAGTAGGAGGTGGTGAGATAAATGTATGTGTTTATACATATGAAATATAAAATACATTTATGTGTGCATATTGCTGTTGTACATATATAATTATACAGTAACTTCCTTTATTACTTTCCTCCCCGTGTGGATCCTTTGTTGTGATTTAATTTAAATGCTTTCAGAGCATTTCTTCAAGCTAATTATGGATATTCCTTTGGGGCTGTTGATGTGGCAGCGGATCAGGTGACTCCTTTCACCATCCACACTCTTAACTCTCCAGAGATTTGCTAAACAGACGTGATCTTATGACAGTAATGGCTTGATGGATATACCAGGTGATGTCGAACATCCCGGTCTTCTCTTCCCTTCCCCATCTCTGTTGAGGTGTTATGAGAAGTCTGCAAGCATGTCACCTCTTTGCTTTATCCATGCAAGGCAGTGTTTCCCCCCTGACTTTGACACACTCCCTCAACCTGCATCCAATCCAAGTAGCAGCACTACTTATTGAACAGAGCAGGTTTGGTGGTGTTTTATCAAGCAGGGCAGCACTAGATACCACAAACCAAAAAATCAGTAATCAATCTGAACATCAAATCTATAATCCAGTTAACACCCTTTTGTGTTGTCTAATGCAGGCACTCCACATAAATTAGTGGTTTAGTCAAAAACATCATGCACACAAGTTTTAAAAGCCAGAATTGACCAGCGACTGGCAGGAAGTTTTCCCTCCCACTCAAAGTATCTCTGACTTCTCAGCAGAACGCTTGAGTGAATTGGAGACTGCAGCAGTTGTACCAGAATGAGTCATCACAGGGGTCACAATTGAGGCCTCCCTCTCGAGCCGGGGCTCGCGATCATAGGCTCTGGGTTAGGTTGCTCATCTAGCGGCTGATGGGGACCACGATGATCGATCCTCTGAGAGTGTATTGATCAGCTGAGACAGAGTTATTGTCTCTTCCCACTCTCATCCACTCCCTGTCCTCGACTCCCTCAGGACTGAACTGATGGGAAGTCTGCTCTACTTTGTCCAGCTATTGATGGGTGTTTTTTTCTTGAGACAGTTGTCTCTGCCTGTGTGTGAATACAACCACCTCTGTCTACCTGTGTGTCTGCCCGTGCCCCTGTCTGTATCCGTCAACCTGTCTCATCGAGCAACTAAGACATAGTAACCTAACCCGCACATAAAAAACTTTGCAGGCTTCCAACTGGCAATAGAAGTCAATTTTTATTTAGTTTGGCACTATTTGCAGGATGGTCACAATAATGAAAAAAGTTTCCAACTCCATCTTTTTTAAATTCTATTTTAGCTCTTCTATTTTATTTCTCTTTTTAAATTATATTGCAAATGTCTCTTTTATGTTGCCTTATTACATTTCATTGTGTTTCTTTTCTTAATGCCTTTTATGTCTTATATAAAGCACTTTGAACGGCCTTGCTGTTGAAAGTAACAAACGTGCCTTGCCTTTCTAAATTTTGCCTCGTGGGCTGTTATCATCACAAACAACACTGTTAATGATCACACAGGTTGTAAACACAACCCCAATTTACAACCCAATTAAATCAATAATTTGTTTGGAAGTGAAACAGAAAATGAACCGCACAAAAGTCTGTAACTGTTCATTGCACTGAATGCCTCGACTCACAAATACAGTTTGGTACAATCTTACAGTTTTGGTAGTAACGTTAAAGTCAGTTAGTTACATGGTTGATTTCAAACCTATGTGATCTGGTTGCTTGTACTAAAAGACTGTTAGAACCCCGGATCTCAGAACGAAGATACCGAACGAATCAATCAATGTGAATTCCCAAAACAATAAAAATGAGACCTACATTAACGAAAAAAACAATCATTCTGACAGCATGAACTGTCAAGCGTTATATAGCCCCCATGATACCTTGTACAAATTATGGGTACGACTTTGGGCGCCCTGTCACTGGAACAAGCATTTTCTGTGGTCGTTAATTGTCTTTCTTAGTGACTGTTTAGAAACTTTAAGGTATGAATACTACTGACACTATTATTATTACTTAGCCCACTTAGGAAACACTTCGAAAGACAGACTTGAAAGTGTCGCTGGTACTTCAGTTATTTTAATAGTTTATAATCGCTCATAATCATTTACCAGTCACCTCCCTGGTGACCTTGCTAGGAAACTCAGGGATAAACAGATTTTTGTGGTCAAAATATATTGATTTTACTTGTGAAAGACTTTAACACCAACTAAGAAGTACATGCCACTCCCAATAATTGGAAAGAATTGATCCTGTGTTTCCCAAAAAGCCTTTAATGTCTAAATCAATCTCTCATTATCCTGATTTACTCCCTATTAAGAACCATGGATCACCTTTAAATGGCATCTACCTGTTAATACTTATGTTGGAATATTGATATCTGTAATGTATTATTACAGATCCTGTTGGGAACCATAACTTAACTATTTTTATGTTATGAGCAATGGTTGCAGAGAAGACAGCTAATGGACAATAAAAAGTTCTTTAAAAGGTCACATATCAAATAGCGCAGAAATGTTGAGTAAGATGGATTGTCTTTATTTTTAGAATAAGCTAATGTTAGCATGCTAAACTTAATATAGTGATCATGGTAAAAAAAATACATTTGCTCAGCATCAGTACTGTCATTGTGAGCATGTTAGAATCATGGATGAGGTTAGCATGCCAACATTTTGCTTAAAGCACAGCTGTGCCTACGTCCCGCCGCCAAGTGGCCTGGAAGTGAAACACTCTGGATTTAAACAAACAATAATGTTTGCAATGTTAGCGATGAATTGGTTGAGTGCTAACGTTACGTAATGAGTTGTCATATAAACAAATCTGACATATCGTTACCATTTTACCTCTTCCTGATTGATTATCAACTGAAAAGATGATGGAAAATAAGAAATTTGGAGGGTCACCAGGCCATAATTCAAGGTAAACCAATATATTTGATAGCCCATTAGCTAATGTTAGCATTTAATAACTTCATAGCTAACATTACTGTGCGATTTCATCCAGTGTGTTTCACTTTCAGGCTTAAAGAAATGTGTCCAAGATGAGTGTGTCGATATTTTAGAATTAATTCACGCCTTTCCTGTCGTACGTTAGCGTTAGCGACAATAACTTCCTGTCCCACACTGTATCACCTTTTACTGTTTTTTCCTTTTCTTTTGCAAATCACAAAGAGTTTCAATGTGAATTCCAGCATCATTTGCACAATGAAACAATAAGAAATTAAATTAAATTAAACTTCAACTTTATGCAAAGACATTTTTTAAGTTGCTAGTCAGTCCCACGTTGCGTATCCCACAATGCCGTGGGCATCAATTTGCAAGTGTCTGATAGAGCATAAATGAGGGCAAACTTCTCACAATTTCTGTAACTTTCTGAAACCGATGATCCAACATTTCACACCCACTTCACACCGTGATTAGCCAGCTGTGCAGAGGTGAGGAAGGAGCCAGGGTTTGATCATTGTAACGCTCACTCTTGAAATAATTATTTCTGTCACCTTGATTATTTTGCACACTGTGAATGTCTTCCAGGAGAAACTGTCTGAAAATGTAAATGAAATGATATCACATCTCCCCCTCTGGATGACGGCTGGCCTTTTTACCCACCTTCGAGTGTAGCCGTAGGAACAACTATAAACACATTTGGCGCATCCTTCGAAACAAACTGTGATCGGCTCTGACCATTTCTCTTCTATATGACGTTGCGACACACTGGGGCCACAGTGTGAGTGATTAATTGTAGCGTGTGAATCCACAAGCTTTGTTTTCTAGTTATTTTTGCTATCCAAACAGATTCCACACACACTTGCGTATCTGTACATAGACTGTCCGGCCGGCATTCAGCAATAATGAGTCAAAGTGTGGTTTCATCTGCTTCATTATCGCCTGCTGCGTAAAAAAAGAAAGGTTTGGCTCATTACTGTAGAGGAAGAGAGAAATTTAAGATGGAAGATGGAATTAGAGGGTACAGAAAGAAGGGAGAGTGACGATCCTTCCTTCTACCACGAGGTCAGCCAGTCATAAATCTGCTGCACTTGCCCTGTTGAGTAGTTGGATGAAAAGTATAAAGTTTGCTCTTCAAAATCTATAGTAACGCATTCATGGTACGGGATTTATTGGAAAGCTGTGTATTGGTGAAGATGAACCCAAAAAATCGAATTTCTCTGCAGGTCCTGTGCTCGACATGTGCAGAGTGAATCCATGAACAGGGACTTCTGCTGTGGCTCAGATGTAATTTCATATAAGGGAGCTCGTCTCTGTGTGTACCTGTTATTTGCTGTGGTGTTTTTTAGACTCTGATATTGTTTTGCTCCCAGACTTTCATTATCCTTCATAGCTGAATTCACGCTTAGAATAGCTTTTGTACGATCGGATCATGTTCACTCACGCATGGATTATTAGTTACATGCTATTTGTTTAATGCAACGCTCAATGAGAGTCTTGAAACTGAGTTGGACCGGGCATCAATATGTACCTTTATTGACCTTTCTTATCGATCCCTCTTCGTTATCGCTAATTATTCCTGATGGATGCGTTTCTTTTATGTCGAGCCCCGTCTTCCTTGAATATTCACATTAACACTCCCGAGATTAGCATCTGCACTGCGCACTCGTGAGCAGAGGCGAGGCTAATGACAAACCAATTATAAACCGTCGGCCGCATAATGCCATTCAATTAATGTTAAAGGTGGAAGAATAACAGTAAAAGGTTAGAAAGGGGCAATTTTCTTTGCCCTTAAGACATGAAGTAATCATCGGTGCTTTCTTGTGTTTGTTGGCGTGAGGCTCAGGGCAAGTCAGTATGAGATGAAGGTGATATCTGTATGTGTGAGAGGCAGAGTGCGATAGAGAAAAAGACAGCTGAGCACCGTTGCTGCAGAGGGTATACAGTTAAGACCTGGGTGATAAATACCTCCTCCGTTTTTATTACATTGGAGCTGAGCCCTGGAACCTGCATGCGAACAGTGGAGGCGCAGATTGATTCTTCTTTGATGCTCTGCAACTTGGCAAACTTCCCCTCAGTGATGAGAATATTAATTATGTCCTCCGTTCGCTTTTAATGTGAAGCTTCTCCAACTGAAGATGACTTCTGAGGTGTACGTGTTGTTGTCAAGACAGGAAAGGCTGCTTTAATCTGGAATGCTATTGTTCTTCCTCTGCGGAAGTCTACTCGCACTCCAGTGGGAAAAGCACCTCTGAAACACAATTCACAGCATTTCTGTAGTGTTACACACATTAGTTTAACAGTCATTTTGGATTTGAAGTATACACTCAAGTTAAATGGCTTTCCCTAGAAAAGAGATGGCTTTGACTTGATGTTGGTCTCTTTTGCACACAGTGTCCAACCATCAAAACACGAAAAAGTTCAGTTTCAGCAGTCAAACATTTAATTGTAATACGCAAATAGAGGTTATTTTGCAGCTCGTGCCTGACAAGATAGATTGCCTTCTCTTCCAAACTTGGCAAAAAAATCTGCTAGAAACAAAGTTTCCCTTCTCGAAGCACAACTCAGGTTTTTCATCATCCAGCCAAAAGAAAATCAGCATAAACGGAGGACATTTTGGTAAGAATGCATCCCTCAGAGTCCTTTGTCTTTTGTTAAGATTATGCTTCGTACAAGATTCTTCACTTTAGCTATTCTTTATGAGATATTACATTCGTAATATTTCCGTAAGCCATGAATCAACAGACCATGTGATGGCCAAACTTGACAATCAACCAAACTTGACAAGGACTGAAAGATTGTTTGTGCAGATTGTCTGCATGAATACCAAGGTAAAACATCGGCACTGGTAAACTCTGGCCGACGGCTAAATCTGACTTCTAGCTGAAGTATTCCAAGTGACATGATGGACCTGCCTGAGTAAGTGTTCGTGTATGACAGCAGAACTGTTCTGAAGGGGGGGCTGTCATTTTGCTGCTGTACGAGACAGTCACCTTCTGACAAATACGAGTTTGGTAAGTTCCTTTAAATAGTCAGCAGTGCATCAAAAACACATGTAATGTTCATGTCAGAAAATGTGATCATGACATCTGGTGGTAAATAGTAGATTACTTCTATTTATTACCCACCCAACGCAAGTATGGCTTAACAAAATCACAGTTAAAGCAAACATAAAGTGGTCATGACCTGTAATGTAAAACAGTTTTTTTTTCCATCCAACATGAATTAAAGTTGATCACCTCATTATTCATTATGATGGATCACCTGCCAAGTCTACAAGCAGTGGTCTCGTGTATAGATACTAAAAAGACAGATTGTCGGTGGACATTCAGAGAAGAAGTGCCTGGTTCACATTTTTGATTTAATTCATGTAAGAGCTGCAATGATTAGTTGATTACTTGAGTAGGTGATAGTAAGAAAAACACATTTTTAGATTTGACTTGTGCCTAATTTTTACTATAATTTGGAGAATGACCATGCATTTTATTCCGTGTGAGAAGAATCAATATTTGAGAGCAAAGCCAAGAAAATCCCTATTGAGCAATAGAGGAAAAAGATCTTGTGGTGGTGGTGGTGGTGTGTGTGTGTGTGCGTGTGTGCATGTGTCAGGCTGTCGGGAAGGCCTCTCAGTGGTGTCCCACCGAGCCCCGGCGCTCTGAGGCATGACCAGGTGTCGCTGTGCCGGTAGGCAGTCCGCACACTGTGCAGAATATCAACAAGCCTGGCCACACACACACACACAGAGACACACACACTGTACAGTCCACACACACAGCAGTGTCACCACACATTTTCAGATATTCGGAGACAAACCCACACAGACGTCAACGTGCCGACACACATAACACCAAAATAATGGGGAAACAAATACTGTATTTATACGCCTATGTGTGCGCGTATGAATAAAAATCGAGTCACACTTTACACCCCTTTGATACCACATGCACACAGAAACACACACCCATTTGAATGTGCATATACACACACACCGAACACACACACACACACACACACACAGACAAAAGTCAAGGATTAAGAGAGAAATCCTTCGTCCCCTCCCCCCACCCCCACCACATTGTGATAACGGAGTCAGAGGAAGAGGTTTTTCTCAGCTCTCGTTTTCTGCCTCTGATTGATGGAGGAGCGAACGAGAGTAACATTTAACAGTCGGTATCTGCCGCCTGAAAGCTCCTCCGAGACATTTACTCGCACAAGCACATGGAGCTGCTGCATTCAAACACTTACAGTATATGCACACATGTAAAGACAGACATGGAAATGATGTCACACACGTAGAATATACATACTGTAAGTTTAAAGCCACACAAAGACACACAGCGTTGAGATGAAGACTAAAGACGACTCAGGCTTTACATAATCGTACAGTATAGATATATATGTTTTTACGTGTGCACAGAATATGTGAGTTTCATGTGAGAGGTACATTCGTGTTATGTCTTCCAGTGTTTTCATCATGGAGAGGCAGCATGACTTCATGAGAGCCAGAGGCAGCTAGCCACAGATTACAGTAAACCCCGTGTGTGTGTTGGTGTGTGTATTTAAGCCTCCGACCATGCACATGTGCACGTGTACGCGGCAGTAGGCTGCGCCGCTCGCTCTATGTGTGTGTTACATGTGTTTGTAGATGTCAGCGTAAATCCCCAGTTTGTAGGTTGGAATTACTCAACATCTCCCATTTGAAGAGGGACGCTGGGCTTAACGCCCCCGGATTATTCCTCCTTTAGATCCTTGTGTGAGTGTTTGATATGTTGACGGTGGTGTGCTGCACATGTGCCATACCATGTTTGTGCGAATCGATAGAATTACTATGCACCCAGCAAACGTGTCCCACTTCTGAAGCTTTTCTTTCTTTGTTTGCAGTCTTCAGCTGGGAGGACGATGGAGAATACACGTTTAGATTGAGTAGGTGTTGGTCACGCTGAAATATCTCAATTGCTTGCTCAAACAAGTTGATATTTCAGGTATACACAGTGCACTGACATTTTTGTGTAACAGTAGCGAAGAGTGAAATTTGCTATGACTCACACAAATCCTGTCCTCGAGGATGTAGATTAAACGGGTATTCTGGCAAGAATTGGACTTCCATAAAGCTAGAGGGACTCGCTACAGAGAGATTAGAAAAAGAAACCGTCAGATGGAGGCTGCAGTTCCTCATATGGTTATAGTGTCAAGAATGCTTCCCGCACTTCCTGTAATGCACAATATTACATCAAGTCAACCCAAACAAATGATAAATGCAAGGCCTGTGTTACAGACTGTATTGCTAACTGCTATGACAGCAGAAATTAAAAAGAAAAATGATGGACACACCATTGACATCGAAACAAAATTCAGTTCTGATGAAACATAGCATGTAAAGCCCAATTTGGCTGCTAACTTTCCTGCAAATCACTGGTACATTAAAATTTGCTCTTTCATAGGCTATAGACATTTCTACAAAATGTATCAAATCATATTGACATTCCATGTTTATGACCTGACTGTCATATCTGGAGGTAAAGGGGATGGTGGTTGAGTTTCAGGCGAGAAAGCTGCCAAGCCGGTGACCACTGTTCAAGGCTGCGTTTCAACATTTGTAAACAAGGCACCCCTGAGTATATTTAAGGAGACGTATGTGTTTTTTTCCATTACATCTGCCGGCCTGGCTCTACTCGGTTTTACTCGGCGTGGCAGGAATTTTCACAAGGTTACCTGCTTGAAGGTGAGTCTTAAACCAACGAGGTGCTTGTCCCTGCAGTACTCTCCAAGAATCACCGCTCACAAAGTGGCTTCGCAGATTCAGCCACAAACAAGTTTCATTTTCTATAACTTCTCAACAAAAAAACCCCAAGTTATTTCATCATTTAAAAGCTTTTATTATGAAGCAGCGTAACAGGAAACGTTGTGTTTTCATGATGTTTGAAAGTACAAACAGGACGAGAAAAACTAAAGAGGTTCAGTTAGAAGCTACGAAAGTACTGAGAGACTGAGAGCTTTAAAAACATCTTTCTCTCAGGTTTCCTGCACAGACATTATCTGAGTATGGATTAATACATTTAGGGCTCCACTGAGGGAAATTTCTAACATGAAAGTAGAACTTTTACAGGAGAAGCATGAATGAGTCGCAATTGAATAACTAGCAGTAATACATGGATTTTTTTCCTTTCAAGAGTTTTGGTTTGTGAGATATGTTGAAGTGAAAGCCAACAAACTATAAAAATGTAAGCCGAGATAAGAATAATCAAATGTATCACCTTTGACATCTACTCCTGTCGTGCATACTTTTTACAGTTAATATGAGAGTAGGAGGAAGATTTCTTTTGTCAAGATGGGTCATTGCCTTTATTGTCATGGCTCACTGGTTTCAGATATGACTGAAAGATTTATGTAGATTTGACAGGAGAGATGGTGTAACGGGCAAACAAACACAACATTTAACTGTCAGATGGTCCCCTCACTTGTGAGCCCTGTCGCTTTCACAGTATTGCATCTCCCGCAAGATTTAAAGCAAAGTAATGATTTCTTACGCAGCCACCTGTTTTTAGGTTTAGTTGTAAGCTGTAAATCCCTCACACAGTGGAAAACCTCACTGAGTCTCTTGGTGATTGAAAGACAGATTGATAGCCTTTGTGTCTTTGTTTTGAGGTTTAATGGATACTTTATAAGGATAGTGGTTTCCTCTTACCACCTTAGACCTTAGATTTAGTGAGGAAAGTGATATGTGAAATTGTGTGTGTTTGGGTGTGTACGCAGTTTTCATGTTACACCTAAGTACGACCATGTAAATGCTGTGCTATCGTGCTATTTGCATTACAACTATGCTCTGTGTGTACAATGAATACTTGTTTTTCTCTTACTTAAAGCAACATTATGTAACTTTTACCTCTTAAGGAGGTCACATCACGATAATTTTCAGGTTCCTACTTTTTTGGGGGGGTTCCTAGTATATCATTTATTATTTCTAATCTGGTGCATTGCTGCAGCATCCCTTTTCACACTGTGTCTTAAGCTATGGAGTGAGACACCTCTCCTCTGTTCAGTATTTGGTGAGAGTTGCACATTCGCATTACTTAATGGGCAGGATTTAGCCAATCAGAGGCAGAGTAGGGCGGTTTATGCCGAGCAAGGTAGTGTGATCAAAAATAACGCCATTACAGCTGGTAAACATGGTACATGTTGGAGCCCGATTCTGATACCGAAACACAGGCAGAGCAAACTGAACCGCCTCTTTGGGAGAGAGTAACTCCCTCTGGCATGGGCTTTTTCACTTTGAAGACCCCTTTACATCTGAAAAATACACCATAATACAATAAAGGAAAGGCAAAAACCCCCAGAGCATTATATGACCTCTTTAAAATAACAGCTTTAGAATCATTCTGATGGTACAGTGTTTAGAAATAGGGTGAACGGCGTCTCTGTCGCGGTCTTGCACTCAGAAACTGTCGAGGACACCAAACCAAAAATAGATTGCGAATTTCTACATAATGTTGCTTGAATTACCTCCGACAATGAGGTTTCACCCTTGTCCGTTTATTTGTTGGTTGCATGGTTTGTCAGCAAGATTACACAACAACTACTGAATGGATTATCCGGATTTACGGATCCGGATAAAGGGACAGATCCAGGAATTCTTTCTCACTTTAACACTGCAAGATTATTTTCCATCGTTTGGTGATTTCTCAGGGAACAATGCATGGATGAAAGACCGCCATCTGCATCATTCCCGATTTTTTTGTTTTCATCATAATTTACAGGTATTTGGTTAGAAATTGAGTCGGTTGGTTGAGTAGTCTACATAATGTAAAGCCGCAGTGCTGCTCTCCTGTAAACGGTGGTTCGCACACACATCCAGTTAGGTGTAAATGCCTCAGGCTGCTGACATCAGTGGATTTACTGTAATGTTTACCGCTTATGTGGACACTTTCAGAATTTAATGATGCCAGACGGGAGATGTCACTGCCTTCAAAAACTCCCACATATCCTACTTTCGTTTACCTCTAAGAGGATGTCGTTAATGTCTTTTTTTCAAGTTTTCAGTGCGCTGAAATTTAACACCTGAAAAATCAGAGATGACATGAGCGCAGCAGTGCAGTACTAGAACAGTCCAGTGCTGTAGTTGTAGCTCACGCAAGTGAAAACAAGCTCTCTAGTTCTGCTCTAAATGTTAAACAATATTAAAAATATTTGTCTCTCATTATGTTGAAAATATGGGTTTTAATTAGGTCGTAGAGGACAGTGTCGGCCTGCTGGGAGCTCTTCTAAAGCTGCAAGGTTGACAATAACCAGACATCTCATTGAAGATTTTATTTTATTTATAGTTGAAGTTGAAGCAGCAGAGGGCGGAGCGTTAACATTAACAGCTCTATCAACAGAATTCCCCACAAAGTCATGCTGAATGTCGGATACTGGGCCAAGGGTCAAACATTGATTTCCAGGCCAACACAACGCTGGGCCGGCCCACAAGGGGACGATGAACATCAATATCGGTGTTTTGTGTCTTCTAAAATAAATCAGTCAGCTATATTTAACACAGCATGTTCGCAAGGTTTAAGAGTACGTGTGGTTTCAAAGTAATATCCCAGAGACATAAAATGTGGCGTAAGCACTCATAAATAATTGTGTTTATGGTAGCAGTTGGTTTGGACAGTTCATCTTTCATATCCATTTATTTATCACATGGCAAAACGCTCATGTTCAGCAAAGGTCAGATGCCATTTGGCTGAATCAACACAGAATATGTTACCCTAAACCTGACCTTCAGTCGAGCAGTGGAGCGGAGGCACGGGGGTTAGCTTCAAAGCTACAAGGTCAGAGGTTTGTACATGAATATGGTCCCGACTGGTATTTCTATAAAGAGTATCTGTGGACAGTTTACTATTTGATCATCTCTAAAAACAAAGAAAGCTTTTACATGAGGGTAAAAGATGGTCTGATAATAATGAACTAATAAGGGGCTGCTGAGTCACTAGTCTGTATAATGACTCCACCCAATGACTAAGTAATTAGTAATGAATGAGTTCTGACTTCAGTTTTTTATTTTTCATGAAGAAAGTCAGAAGTACATCAAGAAGATATTTATGAAATATTATTTACCTTATCATTCATAAGATAGTATCTCTGGAAGATTTCATCATTATCGACATTATAGTCCAAGACTCAGAATTTAAGATCCAAGGTCTGGTCCCTGAAGATGAGTTAATTATCCGGTTGTTCCTAACTCGTTCCCCACTGGTTCCTTGATATCTTGTGTACAAAGGTTGAAAGGTTTTACACCCATCTTTTTGAACTATTATACAAATATGGGAAAAGATAACAATTTTAATGTCTTGAGGCATTTTGGAATCGTGGCTGAAGGTGGGGCTGTTTTCCCACGCTGCATTATGCAAATGTGTTACAGAAACCTTAGCTTGACTCTTAAGCGAGTAGGCAGAGGCATTGTGAGGGATCAACTCTGCAACACAGTGTGAGATTAGGCTGCGTGTGCGTGTGTTCAAACAAACTAATTCAGGTGACATTTAAGTTCCCATTCACTCAGTGACAGCCCCTACATTTGCTTTTAGAACTCGATATTATGACAGCAAAATTCCCATGGGTGTAATCTAATTTCAAAATACACTGAAAATGTGCTGCCAAATACAAGGCAAATAAATAGTGTTGGAAAAATCTTAATTTTTTCAGTAGAAATAAAGCACAATTTCCCGAAATATAATAGAGGTTATGGTGATTTATCACTGCCATGTGTCTTTTAGATCAAGTGTCACCAACGATCCCTGATTTAAAGTCAGCGACACTTGTTAATACATCAGTGCAGGATGGTGTGTTGATGTGTGTGCGTCTCTGCTTTGCAAATTACGCCTATTCATCACTGGTCACATGCTTGCTGTCCCTCCACTGTGACATTGCAGTTTCCAGACATGTATATGTTTTTTTTTTTTGTTATTGAGTGTGAGTGTGATTGCAGTGTAGCTCGTGTCTCTGGCCTACACCCCGGGTGATGCTGTCGAGGATAGGATGTCACAAGACATTACATCACTTCTGATCTCCTTAAATCTCCCCCCATCCAGTTGAGGAAGTGTAGGCGGCGATAATGAAGAAAGAAAATGCCACCTCTAACCAGGAACATGCCCGAGGCTCGGCGATGATGTCTCACGATGGAGAGTTGACCCCAAAAGAATCGGATACTCACCTCCTACATGCTTGTAATTCAGAACTGACTTGTGAGTTTGTTTCACATCCAGATATTTCAGAGTCAAAGTGCAGGAAATTGAAATAGTAAAATCCATAAATGACCCACTGAGTACTTGGTTTTCGGAACTCAAAGTAGGAAACAGTGAAAGCTCAGCATTAGGTGTTTTACAAAAAAATAGCTCTGGTCAGTTTCAGCCGGCAAGCTCAGGGAAAATTACTGACTGCTACCTGCCCAGCACAAATAGTGGTAATCCAAGGGAATGAGGAACAAGGTCAGACATCTGGCACAACAGAGAGCAGTAACCTGGTGTTTTCACTGATGGCCTCGCAACAGCTACGGGTCAAGAGGTATTCCCCAGACAAAACTTGCTTCTACGTTTATTTCGTTAAACAAACAACCGTCACCAAGATAATTAGGGACATTTAGGGGTGCATGCCGGTGGAGTTTGTTACCATTTGCACAGAGCCAGGTTAGTTGTTTTGTCATTTCCAGTCCTTACACTCAGCGAAAATATGCTAAGCTTAGATAAACCACACTAACAGCCTGCCTGTTGTAGCCTTATATTTAACATACAGATGCAAGAGTGTTACAAATTGTGTCACCTTACCCTTGGTAAGAAGGTGTATCATTGAAAGACTCATATGTTATCATATTAGATGAAAGAGAGTTGTGTTTCTGGTGAACATATCCTCAACCCTCGACAATTACCTCTGTCAAAGTGAAATGAGAGAAAGGACTGTTATTATTTGCAGCGAGGCGGCACAGTGGTTAGCGCGGGGTCATCCCTATGTTCCCCAAGCGGGGAACATAGGACCCTTTTTTAGAAAAAAGGTCTTATGTTCCCCGTTTTTCCCAAAAAGGGACCTATGTTCCCCTGTAGCAATACATACCGGGGAGCATAGGAGCAAGGTTAGGGTAGGGTTAGGGGTTATGGTTAGGGTTAGCCCGTAGGCCTACATAGGCCTATTTGCCATGGAATACACCATCGGGGAATACACCATCGGGGAACATAGGACCGTTTTTTAAAAAAAGGGTCCTATGTTCCCCGATCTGTTACTTTTTCCACCATTACTGAAAAATTCCATGACAAATAGGCCTATGTAGGGGAACATAGACACACTCCCGTTAGCGCTGTTGCAATCACAGGACACCCTGGGACCACAGCTAGGGGTTTTCTCCGGGTACTCCAGCTTTCTCCCACAATCCAAAGACATGCAAAAAAGTTACGTGAATCGGTTACTTTAAATTGTACGTTGGTGTGAATGGTTGTTTGTCAGCCCTGATGAACTGGCAAATTATCCAGGGTGTACCCCACTGTTGCCCAATGACAGCTGGGATTGGCTCCAGCCCCCCCATGACCCTGAAAAGGACAAGGTTTCAGATGATGGATAAACATAGATTATCTGCACCGAATACTTAATAACATTTCCTCAACCCGAGACAATTACCTCTGTCAAAGTGAAATTATTTGCCGCAGCAAGAGGTCACACGCCAGAGAAAAATAACAAAGGCTGTTTGAAGCATTTGAACAAATGACAAATTCTCTTCCCTTTCTGCTGCATATAATCTCTGTTTCGTCCTGGAAAGAAACTCTCTCTCATTATCTTAAAAGAACGACACATTTAGCACTTCAAAGGCTCTAATAGCTCAGAGATTAGCAGCCGACACACCTGAGACTCCACAACAGGCTGACGGGTCGCATGAATCGGCTTATTGCCTTATTGACACTTCAGGGTCCTGAAGCTGATGAGCTGATTTGTGTTCAAATTATCATCGTTTTATACTGTTTCTGCTCGCTCATGCAAATCAGTCTGCATTTAAACAGTGTGCATGTATCAGGTGCAACATGTGCCGCATCATTCGACAGAGAAGAAAAACAAACTGTGTCATTGCCCTGCAGCTGAACCTGTGAACAAATGAGTATGATGGTGTGTTCGGACAGTTAATTAATTTTATGATATTACTACTGGTGAGAGTCTTCACTCCCAGGAATAAATATGACAAGATAATCAATATATGTTTTAATCTAATCGCGTAACAGCATCATCGTCTGTCTTTTCTGTCACCCTGCTTAACTGTTACACCTTTAATTAGATCATCCATGGCTTTGTCAGGGTGATAAATCATGACACGGCTCCCCATGTAGCTAAATACCATACACATGTTTTTATGAAGTGAATGTGTGGCAGCGATCCCCTTCAATAATCATCCTTTGTTCAGATTTCTTTTTTGTAGATATGTAAAAAAGATATAGGCATACATTTTTGGCAGTTAACATGTCTGCGTTTCAAAGGCCAATGTGCCATACTGACATTTCTACAATACATGTATTATCACGTTCACATTACATTTTTATGACCTGACTTTCATATCTGGAGGTGGAGGGGATGGCGATGGTGGAGTCACAGATGAGCGACAGTGGGACGCCACTCGATATTTCTGACGAAGGACGACAGCATTTAGCGTTTGTAAGTGTGACTCTCAGGACACCTTGGGACAATTTCCAGCTGTGCTTGTGACAACAAAAAACTTCTGATACTTTTGGGGAGAAACCTCCTGCTGTGCTTGTTGCAACAAAACCAGTGTTTTTAAGGAGACCTTGAGACAACCCAAAACATGTAAGCTAGGATCTATTCCTGATGCTAACCAAGTGGTTATTGTGACTAAATCTAACCAGAGTGTTAACACAGCATTGTCACAACATAAACCAGATGTTGTAACCTAAAGAAAGTTTTGCAGAAATATGTTGCCAACATTTGCCTAAGAGCCAAAGGTCTATAACAACCCATCCCTTTGTTTTAGCCACAGCTTCCATGTTAGCTAGCAGACAAATTAATGTAAGCTAACGCGAGCATCGCTGCAGCAGTTCCCCTGAAACAAATTCTGGTAATTAAATATTCAGTTTGTTGTTAGCATTTGAATGGATATGCAAGATCCATGTCAATTTTTTTCATGAAATGATCATAATACATGATCACACAAGCTTTTAGCCACTTTTAACGATGTCATCTAACAAAGTAGAGAAGAACCGCACACTCAAAATGCACTTATGCGTATTGTGAAACAGTATCAGTGCTCTCTACACACATTTGCAAATTATTTTGCCAGATGTTTGACCCCATAGTTCTGCTCCCGACCACTACCCCTCCTCATCTCGACTAATTGTTTCAAATAATCTATGTTAATGGCACCTAAAGCCCTCTGGACATGTAAGCCTGTCAAACAGATGGTCTGGGCTTTATGTTTTCAATATATCTTTATTATCAGCTTTTGGCTATCAATAGCTTTGCAGTCTCAATGTTACAAAAATGCTGGTACATTGTCCTCTAAAATAAGATAACAATGCAAACATATTATTTAGTATTAGTATAGTGGTTAACTCAATAGGTTGCTTTTAGGCACAGGTTTAAATCCTGTCTCAGCTGACATTTGATGTCTCCACAGGAGCTGATGTCAGTCCAGTGATGTGATTTGCAGTAAGTGTTAACCAAGTATTGGTTAACACTTACTGTGAAGTGATTGTTTAGAGGTGCAGGGAAAACACTCGAGCAATCATCACCAATCAGCGCAGAAACACAACATTCATCTTGTGTGTCGTTACTCCTCTGACAAGAGGTAATCCTGAGAATGATAAACATGGGGGAACTTTGGATGATTGATGACGATACATGAATAATTGAAAGGTATCACTGGGTGGTGGTATTCTTTATGTGAATCATAACATGGATTCCCTCCGTCCAGACATTAACATGTTGGAATCGTCTGCTCCAACTAATCTTTTAAATTGGAGCCAATGAATAACCAACGCTGCTGCTCATGAAAATAACAGTGATGATACTGATGACAGCAGCTGTGATGATAACTCGCCATTAGCTGCTCAGAGCCCATTTTTTGAGCTGATCCCCACTGATTGGATATCCAGGCTGACCTAATCTAACCCCTTTACAGGAAATGGATTTTTCCTAATGAAATTCCACTGAACTAAACCCAGGCGATGAGACTCACTGACAGACGTGCCTGAGCACTCTCACAGGGAGTCCGCTTCCAGCCCAGACGATCTGATCCACCCCAGTCATGCTTTGGAAACTATTTCTGTGGAGAAGCTTCAACTGTCTTACCGTTTCCTTGGAAACAGCATTACCTGCCAGCGCTGTCAGGACTGGTTGCTGCTGATATTCGTGGACTGTCTCCAGCACATGGGAAATCTTTCGGAACATGACCCCTGCACCACCGGCCTGAAAGAAATTATAGAGGTTGGAGAAGTTGAAAGAGCCTGAAGATCTGGGTATTTTCATATATTAAATCAGTGCCCCCACCTGCCATTTACAGAGCTTGTTGAAAGGAGCAGATTAAAAGTATCTATTTTCCTTTTACAACATTATTGTGATTGTTCATTGATTATTTTACAATGTTTGTCGTGTCCAAATTACTGTTTTGTTTATTTCTGTCTAAGAATAATGACGGTTGTTTCCAGCTTCTAACGAGGTTTGTGAGCCGATACTATGACAAACTGGGGACCACTTTAGGGGGCAGATGAAAAGGACATCGGTGTTGTGACGCGAATGGTGTGAGGGGGAGATGGAATGCAACATTAAGTGGCTGAATGTTATCAATAACAGTGATATTGATAACATCAGTTTTGAATCCTGGGCACAACACCACCCCGGCTCAACTAGGGTTTCTTCTGGTTTCTTCTTCTGAGAAGTTTTGCTTGCTGAAGTAGCCAAAATAAAGGCTTGAAATAATACGAATATAGATAAACAATAACCCAAAAATACAAGTGTTCACACATTTCAAATGCACCCTACTTTTGTTCCTGACAGAGAAGCGTCATAGCTACTGTGATTCACACGGCCACAGGGGGTCCTTGTCAGGTGAACGTAAACATATCGCGGTTGTTAGAGGCATTTGAACACATCACAGAAGCTTTCAAACACAGAGCAGAGTACAGCAGCCGATAAGGTAATCCTGTTCGCGTGAGTACAAGACGGTACAATATTCTCTCCTGTGATCAGCTGGATCTCGTCTTGTGCGGTCCCGCTGTCTTTCATGTCAAGACGCTCATCCATATTCAGCTTTCTAAAGCAGCTCGCTTTCAAGCGCCAGCGATAATGGGCCCTTTTTGATAGAGATTTATAGCGATTTCCCTCCGTAGAAGAAAGGAAATGCATTGTGTGAAGGTGTCATTGCCCGTTTTTTTGTTCAGGTAATGTATATGGATGTGACGTTGTTTCACATCCGTTGATCAAACAGCAGCCCAGTGGCTGCAGAAGTGGTAATGTCGGCTTATCACAGCATCTTGCCCATCATTCAGAGGCTGTTAGCGAGCTGCAGATGCAAGGCTTATCTAACCTCCAAAAGACATGACAGACAAGCAGCCCGAGCCAAGGCCGGCTGCTGCAAAACTGTCAAGCCGGTAAAAGGTTCTGCACCAAATTAATTTCCACCAGCCCACCTCACTCTTACCTCTCTACTCCTTTCCCACTTCTCTTTTATGGCTGCAAAGCTATCAGAGTGTGAAGGTGTTGCAGATCTTGGATAGCTCCCCTTTCATACATATTTTACCATTAATGCAGGAATCAAAGAGGAAGGGTTTAACCCACGTCTTTAAGCTAGTCTCTCAACCCCCTTCTCATCCCCTTCTCTCTCCTTTTGTACTCCCAGTCTATCGAACCGTGTCAGATGGTGGATAAGAGAGCGAGGAGTTGGTGTTGCTGCACCATTCACTCCAGCAGAGGCAGGATTTTTTTTACCACCGCTCAGGTGAGATTTCACAGCTCGATGAAATGTCAGTCAAACACACACGCACATGTTTTCCATTTTCTGTTCATGACATAACAAAGGCTGGAAACTATTCATGGTGATGTCAATCCATGTATCCACTGTCAACGTGGAGCTCGAGCGGGTGAACACTGCTGCTACCTCAGAGAAATAAGATCAGCTTTTTTCAATCAAACAGCCGTTTCTCTCCAAAATAAACTTGGCAAACTTTTGATTTTATTTTTCTTTTCTTCTCCATTTCTTAATTGTGAAAAGCAAACTGATTTCTTCCGGCAAAATTCTCTGTAAGCAAAACGCTGAAGCAATTGTGGTCATCTGACCTTGACGGCTGAATGTGCAACATTCATGGGAAGGTATCCGCTGCATACTGAAGGCAAAACATTTTCAATTATAGATTCAATCAGCGGGTCTTCATACCTACGCCTACAAAACATGTTGCTCCCCGGTGCCTTCCAAAACAACCTATGGAGGATTCAATGGCATCTAGCAGTGGGATTTCAGGCTATAATGCACTGATGAAAACATAATTATGAATATTATATTCCATATATCTTCCACATTGGTCCTTTTATTGTGGTGGTGTCTGGTCTGCTATCTCTTTGGTTAAGTATTTTTATAAAAATGATGCATCTGATAAGTTTGTGTCAGTGAGAGAGGACACAAGACACATCTAGCACCAAAGAGCAGGCAAAGTTAGCTACTAGCTAGTGAATGTAGTGTATTTGTATTCTATGTGTTTTCTGGGTCTTGTGCTGTCTTTTGCTCTGCTTCCCTCTTGTGTTCCTGCTTTTCCCTCCACACCTGCCCTGCATCATCTTTGTTAACCCAGCCATGTTCCCGGTGTTCCTCCCGGCCTATCAGCTTCTCTTCACCACCATCATTCTCCTCACCTGTGCTTCTCCGTCTCTCTACACCTTCACCTCATCCCCTCGTTAGTCCAGACATCGAGTCATAGCCAATCCAACCCGACCTTCTTCCTAACATGTTTACAGTGACACAATACTTCTGCTTTCGTTTCTGAAAGAGGACGGTTATGACGGTTAGAGGTCACTTCTCAAGAAAAGTGTCAACATGAGTTGTTTGAACAACAACAAAGGCTGCCATTGTTTCGGTCAGAACAGTCTCGACTGTTTCAGAAACAGGCTGCTCCCCTGTGGTTCTACAGTGTGTTCACAATAAAAGACTTTGATTTCGCTTGCAAGCTGAGCCTCTACACTTCCAGTCTTCCCATGCTGATTTATGGTATGTAATCGGTGGCGTCCTCCCAAGTTCTCCAAATCAGCATGTTGTTTGTCCACCCCCCAACACTTTCATCTGTTGTGTGTAATGAACACTCGAGCCTCTAGGGGGTGCTAGCATGTCTTCACATGATTAGTCTTGTTGTGTTTCTTTTTAGTGTAATGTAACATGACGAGCTGAAACTATATCCATGCCTTCCTCCTGTGGAAATGGTATACCAGTGATGTGGTGGGGGAGGGCGTCGGGAGTGCAGAGGCAACAGGAAACCAGAGCAATGATCTTCAAACCATTAATTCATCTTTTCCGATTGGAATATCCTTCCTGAAACAGAGAAGCACTATGCTTGGCCATCAGGGACTTGGAAGAAGGGCTGAGGAGGATGAGGAGGATGAAGAGGGGGAAGAGAAGAAGTCATTTCCCAGGTAGTGATTCACAAATGAGTTCTTTTCAGATTCGTAAATAGGGATGAGGATTGATACCGTTTTATTGATACCAGTGCTCTAATCGATTCTGCTTATTGGTCGGACTCTTTATTGATGGTCTTATTGATTCCTAATTAATTTTCTGTGCAGGTAAAAGAAGACCTTCACTGGTTTTCAGCAGCAAAAAGAGCACTTTGTATTTTCCCTGATTCTGAACACACTGATGGGCAACTCAAGCTCAAGCTAGCCTGTAAAACTAAGTAAAATAGAATAAGAGAACAGTTTGCGCAGCATTTGTATTTGTGTTTCAGGTTTTCATAGTCAAAAGAAAAAATCTCCTTGCGTGGCACTGATGTTATTATAACAGGATATTTTTGGTTGGCTGCTCGGTTGGGAAGCAGAAGTGTCAAATACATGGCACTCCTGGCCCATGTTGGGTAGAAAAATGATCATTCTACAGACATTACAACTATCATCCTGCTCATCTTTCACTCACTGGACCGTTTCTTTATCTCTGCCTTGACTTTTTCTTGCTGCAAGTTTCCAGCAGTGTAGACTCAAGAGTTTGACCTCATTGTTTCCCAATGCCCGACTGTGAGGAAAAGCGATAAAAGGCATACAATTCTGGTGGATTGGGCAATTTAGAGCCAGTTCTCAACTGGAGCCGGTTGTTGTTTCCCAGGTGAATGAAACTAACTGGGTTACTTCTAAGAACTGGTTTTATTATCTCATTATTCCCAGGGAGCGGCGGTGGATACTATCGGGTTCTGATGAGTGTGCCTCGAGCGGATGTTTATCGCCTTTATTCTGTTGTCTTCTGTAAACAGTGCTTATCTAACCTCACCTCCTTCTCTACATCTGGAAAGAGAGAAGGATCCTTTTTGTTTTTTTGCATTTTTATGAGCTCCACTTTAAAGCAAAGCAAATCCATTTAAGCTGCAGTTTGCCTTAACCGAATCATGCTGATCTGTCAATTCACTGTTTTGAATAATTTTTGTTCTCAACGACTTCGCAAAAGCCGCATCTCCCTGTTTGTATAACTCTCTTTTCTCTCTGTGTCTGTTTCTTTATCTTTGTATTGCAATTTGTTTTGTTCCCTATGTGTTCCTGCTGTGTGTGTGTGTGTGTGTGTGTGTGTGTGTGTGTGGTGGGTGTGCGCGGCACCACGTGAATGTTGATGCCACGGAGTTGGGAACACAAGATGTGGGCGAGTGTCAGCCCGGATTACGCCCAACCGGTCTCATCACTCTGGCACCCACACAGCGCGTACTCGTGACGTAATCTCAACAGTCACACGGCCTAAGGATGAAGACTACAGCCATCTTCGTCGTTATCATCATTTTCGCGATCGCAATCTTCCCACCTCCACGCCGTGGCCCCTTTAGCTCGCCTCAGTGTAATAACTCAGGACAGAATAAAAGGAGGCTGGAAAGACGGCCGCTGGAATCTAATATCTCATTTATGTGATATTAGATTTCTGTGTGCTGTCTCGAGCTTTCCATGTCTCTTGTGAAACTACAAATATTCAACACACAATGTAATAAATGCCCAAACTGTCAACTTTATTGCAACTTTATTTAATTGCTGAAATTTATGACATCAGCATAAAAAAAGCTGTGAGACGGTAAAACAGCAGATTGTGCATGATTAAGCAACATTGAAGCTACTAACTGTTTGCATTGCTCTGTGAGAGAACTTAAATGTATGATTCAATGGGATGTGAATGAGGAGAATCTCAGTAGTCATAATCAAAGCGGCAATTCCATGTTTCTTAAATGTTCTTATAAAATGTCCTGGCTCTGGATCCCTGAGTGTGTTCTCCATTTCTATTATCATTCTACATGTGTGTGCATATCTGATAAAAATGCACTTAAGATACGTGTTCTCTTCATATTATCATTTTGCACTCGTGGGGCATATAAAGTTAAAATCGAATTAAAAAAGCCTGCAGGTCTACCAAACAGCACTATCAGCAGCAACATGGCCCAGCGGGGTGTTAGACATCAACAACGTTCACAGCATCATTGGAGGCTCTTACTTGTGCTGATGTGTATGTTAATATGGCTCGACACCGGGGATTACAGCATGCACTGCACAGGCTACACTGTCTCCCCGGTCTTACGTGGGGGTGAGGTGAGCAGCCCAGTCGTCAAATAAAATGCTGGCGGTTAATGTTCCTGCAAAACCACTGATACGTTCAACATTTTCCACATTGTGGTTCATATCATGTCAGCATTACATGTTTATGACCTGGCTTTCATATTGGGAGGTGCAGGGGATGCTGCTGGAGTTAATAAAGAAGGCTGCCAAGCCAGTGACCACAGTTCGAGACTGTGTTTCAACATTTGTAAGCCTGAAACTACAGGATATTATATCTATTTATATATGTCTATATATCCTGCTGTATTTGTGGCAACAAAAACAGGTCTTTTAAGCCAAAACATGATCTTTTCTGAACCCTAAATATGTGTTTTTTGTGCCCTAACCTCAACCAGATCACAAGCACAACGCTGTTACAAGATACAATTCAAAATCAAAACTAAAGAAACATACAGTTGCAACAAAAGAAAAAGACGTACGTTGCTCTGACTGTCTCTCTCCTTGGCAAACATCCTGTCTCATGTGGGAACATCCGACCAAAGCAGGGAAACCTTTTCATGCAACCTACCGTGAGGTGATTTGTGTCAGGATGCATGTGAGTTTGAGGTTTTGCACATACTGTAATGGCACACACACACACACACACACACACACACACACACACAGAAACAAACACTAGTGTGCATTATGTAAAAACATCCATGCAGGTGTGCACATGCATATGCACACATGCATTATGTGCATAAACTGGATGCCATTAGTAAAAGGGGATAATGGATTTAAGATCTAACAGCTGACAGCAGGGTTGGGCGGATCGGTGCAAAAATATCGATACTACCAACACTACAAACTCCCTTTGTCGATTCATTTATATTTCATCGACAAGGAGAGCTGTCTAAAAACGTTCCTCCGTTAAATAAACACATAAAACACAAGAGAAAAGAGAACACGGAGCTGCAGCAGAGAAGAAGGGAGGAGGAGGGAAATGCCTCAGCATCCAGACCCCCGACACCGAGGCAGAGTTCAGCGGTAGTGTCTTTTCAGAAAGGCAGGGAATATCCAGGTATATACAGTAAAATAAATGTTTTAGTCAAACTGATTCAATAAAGCTTCTATATTCAGACTTCCAAATAATATATTGAGCTATATATTGAGTTTCGGAAGTTGTCACCTAAATGAATTAATTTAATGAAACTGAAAAAAATATATCTATCAAACCTAAAATATGAATATTGCTTTATATAGTAACGTTTTTAATACAAAATTATATAATAATAAATATTAGTATATATAATAACCTTTTGAATTTACTGTATATGCACTTTAACTTTACATTGATTAAATATACATTGTGTATATCACCTTTGAAACTGACCTGTCCTTTAATAAAGCATCTGTTCTGGTATCAGCGATATTGGCCTATAAGGATCGAAAACACATGTTGTGGTGTCGTCCAGCCCTGGTCGACAGAGAGAAAACGTAACGTGCCAACAGAGGCAGCGGTGGCATGTGGCATTTATCACTAAGCAGAGTTTAAACAAAGCTGAGAGAAATATATTAGTATTGACTGCCCTTCTAAGGAGTCAAAGCCACTTTAACTACAGTTGTCTGTGTTTAATTCCAGTCTGTCCCTCGCAGCGGTGTGTGCTCTTTACTGCGACCTCTAATAAGTGATGTCATCAGCCATCACAGCCACTGGTGGGAGGGCTCTCCTCTGGAACTACCCTTTCTTCGTCATTTTGCACTCCGAGCGGAACCAGGAATGTCCTCTCCCTGGGCCCTGGTTACCCAGCTTCCTTTGCATTTGCAGAATAAGCCAAGCCCATGAGCAATGTAGCATTTCCCTCTCTCTGCATGTGTGTGTGTGTCTCTCTCTCTCACACACACACACACATGCATGCATCTAAACCCTGTTATGTAAACCCACCACATGAATATTCTGTTATCTTGTCACATAAACATCCACTGCCCTGCTGCTTACACACACACACACACACACACACACACACACACACACAGTTTCATGCACAGACTGCATATTTGTGCCTGTGTACGCCCCCCTTCTTAAAACACACCCACACACACACACAAACGCACAATCTTCCGCTCACATCCGAACCAAATTCACAAGTTGTGCAGTTCGGCAGACAGCTTTTGTGTTTCGAAACAAAGCGGGCCTCCTGCTGTCACCAACACAAACAAACAGCACACTCAGTGCGATCTGCTCAAAGTTCAGCAGAAGGGGGCAGTCGGAAGACAAATGGGTGTTTTTTTTTTGCAAAAATCTAATGACAGAAAGGGCGCTGAATGTTTATCATTTGTGAAAGGAAATCGCAAAATGACTGTGTTTGGTCGTCTGTGACTTGGTAGCTTGTGATTTTTCTGTCTGCAGCAGATCTTCTCGCAGATATGTAATAATATATGACCTCAGTGAAGGGTCGCAGTGCATTCATACAATCCATCATTTCTCTGGGTGACATCTCACTGCACTCGCGCCCAGAGGGGACAAACGCAATAAACAACGGAAGATATCGTATCGTGCTTTCACAAACGCATCAACAAGTCTGCAGTGGGAAAATACTCTTTGGTTTATTTGACTTTCATGACTGAATTCATTGTTTTCCTGTGAGCAGCCAAGTGTGCCAGAAGTCCAGAGCAGACAAGTGTAGGTTTTCGCCTTCGGAGTTGTTGTGACAAGGAGAATAATTGCGTCATGACTAGCATGACGTGCGGTTCAGTCAAGGAATAAGCGTATTAAAATTCACAAGGTTCAACGGTCAGTGCTGGTCTCACAGTCAAGATGCTCATCGATGCTGAAGAAGCATCAACAAACACGACAGTCAGTGGGCAGAGCTGAGCCGCTGAACACGAGCGCCGAGCGTGTTAACAAGAAGCTCCACAAAGGAAAACTCTGAAGCAACGACTGACTCCTTGAATCATCAAGTAAGGGTCAAAAAGTAAGTGACTAACGCTTTCCGCAACTTCTCAACTTTAACTCTCTCAAATGGTGGTACAGAGGATTTTTTTATTCACCAATGTCTCACTTTTTAAGGTCAAAACAAGTTAAGAATCAGTCTCCATCATTTTATTCTTAAAAAAGAAAATTTCAACAAATTTCCTCGTTAACGGAACTAATAAAGGAATTTCTCATTTCTCATCCTGAAAAACAAAACAAACAAAAAACACTGATATGACCACTTTTGTATGTGTCATAGGTTACGTACCACATTGATATTATAAAAAAAATGTGTCATATCACATTCACATTACATGGCTTTTTATATCAGGAGGTGGAGGGGATGTTGGTGGAGTTAAGGCAGAAGGCTGCCAAGCGAGTGACCGCCATTTGAGACCATGTTTAAAAACAGTTTCAAACCACTGGATCGTTTGAAGGAGAATGAAGTGGTTTTTGTGGTTAAACCTAACCAGGCCATAAGCACAGCACTGTCACAAACATAAAGATAAAACCAAAAGAATTGCCGAGTTGCAACATAAAGAAAAGGTTTCACGAGGACGAGCAAGAAAGAGGAAGATGAACAGAAATGTCCACAGGATATAAAATGTTTCTTTGATTATGAAGCCTGAAGTTGTTCTACAATATTTATGGTTTATCAGTAGAGTGTCTACACTGTACTGCAGACTGGAGTCTCTGTTAACAGCTGTCAACAGGCAGATCTGCCCGGCTCCTCTATGAAACATCTGCATCCTCATCTGCACTCCATTTTTAAGACTTTGAGTAAAATCATCACCAGGATTACATTGTGCTTTTTTTCAGTAACAACTGGTGTAAGGGATTAATCAAGTACGTCAAACACGTCAAGAGATTAAGCACGTCAAACAAATCAATTTGAAATCTATGAATCACATACAGCAACTCCAAATGTTCTTATTGGGAGTTACATGGAATAAATATCTGCGTCATCTTTCTAGGCTTAATGGATAGATTGGGCTGGACTGCTGTGCATGACATATTTTTAATCCTGGGGGAGGGGGCTACCATGGATTTGTGCATGTCCTTATGTGCATGTAGTAACGTTGCAGACTAAATATTATCATTCATATGATCTGGGATGTTTAATCATTTAACAAACCCAGCTGCTGCTTGCAAATCAAAGGAAAAAATCTTTAACACACAGGCCTAACGACCTCATTGCCTCTTCTTTTGGTGTTTTATTCAACGTGTTTTTAATGATGTGTCAGGTTTAACATACTGTAGACGTCCATCCTGTCTGTCTTTAGAATCAGCAGCTGGCGGCAGTTTCTCTGCACAGATTGTCGATTGTACGTCTTTACCTCTCGAGTCCGTGACGGGTTAGTTGCTGCACAAGATGACAAAGAGATTCTGTTTCAACAAGATAACAACACACTGGATTTAGAGGCAAAAAGCCTCCAGGCGGTGTACAAACCAGTGTAGATTTGTTATAAATACGCCTGTGGATGTACAGATAACATGAAACCTCACTTTCACTACTAAACGCCTTTCCATTAAGCCTATTTCTGTTGATTCTGGAGTTTTTTAGGTCATTTTTTGCGCCACTGGTTCCCAGCGCCAGCTGTGTTCAGCCACTCATCTTAAATTTAATACAAAAAAAGATACTTAATACAAGTTTATTCTGTAAATTCATAATTTTTATACTTGAACCATAACAGGATTTTTCCGAACGTAACATGATTTTTATTTTAAAATAGTAAAAGCTGCCACAGCAATGCTCTTTTCACTCTAATGGTGAGTTGTGTTGAGGCAATCGGGCAGAGTTTCTTTAAAAAATGCCAACATCAACTATCTCCTTCGTTTCCATTGGACAGTGTGCTCTGTGTGGGGAATGTGTAGTGTTGTTTATCATTATCAAATCCCGAAAAGCTTTCAAACAATGACTTAACATGATCGAGCTGGTTGAGACAACCGCATATGTCTCCATTTAAGGTATGATTTTTAAAGTGAAGGCATCTTTAATTGAAACAAAAGAAAAGAAAAATAACCAGAACAGTGAAACAGCCTTCATTTAGGAAATGTTTGGCTTCACTGGGACAATCCAATATGTCCTTCTCACCTCCGCCGACCTGCAGATGGGCCCTTAAATACACATCATGTCATTTCTCCCCGACCGTCCTGAACCATCGTCACTTTCTCTGTCAGCTCCCTGGTTATGTCATGAAGCAGAGACAGCTTACACTCTCGCCCTCCTACACTTGTCTTATTTGGATGTTTTTGTTATTATATATATTATTAATTGTGTTCGTCTTGCTGCAGATGGCATCATCTCCCAACGCCTGTCAAAAAAAAACAGTTATTGCAACTCCAGTAACTGGCTGTTTGTTTCAGATTGCGAGCCATCTGGTCATGTGCTTCAGGGGGTTCTTTTTATAATAAACAGGCCTCTTCTTAACGTTTTAAGTATGAATAAGAGAAATATTGGGAGGAAACTGAATTGAACTTCCAACTTCCCTTATTTAAATGTATAAAAAAAACTTTGTCCAATAACTAAATGACATTAAAACAGCAGCCGCAGACCTTGAAAGGTCACTGACCACGCGTCTGTGCCGTTTATTTATTCAGTGTCAGCGTTTAAGAACAGATTCTTGGATGGTTGAGTGTCTCAGATTCGGCTGGTGCTTGACACTTGTAACTGCAGGAGGCTTATTGACAGCGCTTCCCTTGAATACAGATTCTGTTCATCAAGACGGGTCAGACACTCTTTAACCCACGCACTCTCTCTTGAAATCCACTACAGGCCCGTCTGCGCTAATTGAGAATGAACAAGCTTTCTGCAGGAGATGATTCTCGTCCTTATGTGTGTGCTCCTCGAGACTGCAGAGCTTACTTTGTAAATCAAGAGGTCTTAAGGTTGTGAAGGTGGAGACAAGAGGGTAACTGGTAGATTGATCGATTATGCCCTTATATATCAGACCCAGCAACCGTTCAAATATAGTTATGTATCTTGAAAGAGACGGAACATAGTAGTTAAGTCTCTCTGGGCTCAAGAGCTGCAACCTTGATTAAACTGGATCAGCACAGTGGCAGTGGTACACAAAAGGTAAAGTTTACAATTAAAAGGCACAACTGTTCTATTTAACCAACATATTTTATTAGATATTATATTCTGTATAAGGTACTTAAAGGGATAGTTCGGGTTTTTTGAAGTGGGGTCATATAAAGTACATATCTATAGTCGGTCTGTTCCCTACCGTAATTGCCGATCAGCGCAGCCTCAGTTTGGAGAAGCAGAGAGCCGCTCCAGCCCAGACGCTCAGCTTTGTACTGCAGTGAACGGAGACCAGATGCAAAGCGAATTTTAACCACTTAAAACAAGGCCCACCTAAAAAAAATCTACATCTGAAGTCATTACTGCACCAACGAGGCATAAAATCAAAGCTGTATCACTTCTGCAAAATGAAGCGGTCGGGTATAATTTAGCAATGTTCACAAATCCTGATCCAAAAATATCCAGAATTCTTGTCTTGAACTGACTGTATGAACTTAGATATGACTCTAATCACATGGTTATATTCTTGGAATGTAAATCCCTCGTTAAAATGCCGCATCATTCCTCCCACGGCTCTCTTATTGTGAAACCTTAAATTTCATGCTAATCCATCAAAACAAACCAAACGCTGGAGTGCTGTCTCATTATTTAAGTCTATCATTTACATTGGCGAAATTTGCTCAACAACCACATATCCTGTTGTTTTCCCTTGGGGGGTTGATAAATGAGAATATTTGAGAGGTTCAACTGAATAATGTAATTAAAGAGGCCAAAAATTTGTTGCATGTAAACACTGGGGGAAAAAAATAATAATGAGTGTGTAGTGCAGTAAGACTTCTGTACAAAGACAACAGTATATGTTTCTGAATGTCACTGACATGCATGATTCACCTCATGTTGGGCCAATTAAAATGAATAGACAAAGACAGACCTTCAGCTCAAACAGCCTGCGGGCAAAATCAATCAAAATGTAAGTAACAGACAGATTTGGCTGTATTGTCTATTTATGGTGCCAGTTGATATATTGTAGCTTTGCTGGCATTCTTTCCCCTGGAATTTATGACAGCTGAGCGCGGTCGTGAAGAGCTGAGCTTGAACTTGAAGACACCCCAAAGACTACAGACAACAACTTCACAGTCTGTTACCTGCAATCAAACAGCAATACTGTATTCTATGAGTAAAGCCGGTGTTGCACCTTACTTTGACATATATTTCTTTAGGTCGTGGGCAGGATCGAGACATAGGCAATCTATTATTGGCTCTTATTGCCACTAGGGGGCCCAGACGAAGGAGAAAAAAGCTTATTTACATACAAATTCAAAATTACCACATTTGAACTTTTCTTACATGACTTACAAATCGTGCATGAACGTCAATATGAATAGATAAGATAAAATACATCATTAATGATTATGATAGTAACAGTCATGTGATAAATATCAAAATGTGCATATCGTGGGGCCCCGAAATTTTTTTTGCCTAAAGTAAATATTGTATTGCAAGGAGAGAAAATGTTACACAAGAAGTGTCAAGTAAAATATTTTATACTGAAATATAAACGCACTTTTCAGTTCACACTGAGAAAAATCAGTACACAACCTAATAAACAAACATGAGCTCAGTTCTGATGCTGTTTTGTTTTTAAACCTGCTCAACTAAAAAGTCATTGACTAAGAAGCTGTCGGCAGTTTGGAAAACTAGATTGTCATTGATCGCTCAAGGATTTCAATCAATACCTCCAGATATTAAGGACCTGGGTATGAAGGCATTTGACTGAATGCAGGGTGAAGGTCACTGTACGGGCCACAGTGCACACGCACTCATCATTTTTCACTGATTCCATTTAGCCTATATGACGATGTGCAGAAGACATTTATCAGCTGGACCTATTAGTCTCGCAGCCTCTGGGCACTTGAATGGATTCAACGGAGTTCAAACTGATACTACTGATTTTTGAAATGGAAGCATATTTAACTTAAGATCAATGGAGGCCATTGTGATGATTGAGTAAATTGGTAAACTCCCTTTTTTCTAAAGTGCTATAGCAGTGTGTGTGTGTGTGTGTGTGTGGTGAGATGCAATCGATTGATCAGTTCACTTTATTTATTGCATTGGTCAATGTGATGGTGATTGTGGAAGGAGGTCTGTGGCTATTTGTTGCGTTGAGTGTTCAAGGGTTACGGCTGCCTGGCAACAAGTTCACCATCAATTTTTCGAAGGACAAAACAAACAGAACTTACCGACGAGTCTGATATACTGTGTGACCGGAGAGTGTGCAGGACGATACCTTGCTTTTCATTCCCGTACCCATTACAAAAGCAACATGTTTCCATTCACCTGTGGTGATGATAGTTATGTACAAGTCGTGGTGATTAGTTTCAAAGTCATTACAGTGGAAAGCAGATAATTATTACAAAGCTCTTTGGGGGAAAACAAGTTTACTTCTGGCCTCATGCATCGGTGGTTTTAATTAAAATGCAAAGAAGTTCTCAAATGATTCATCATAATTTAGAGAGTCCCCTTCTGCTTTGCTCCACCACAGTTTCGGTTGTTTCTTTTTTGTTGGAGCAGGCACCTTTATTGTGATCTTCCAACCTCGACGGCGTACAGCGTTCTATTTTGTTCTTTCTATTTCTGCAACAATACACAAGAGCTTTAAGACAAGGCTTGCAATTAGTATATGTTAACAAGGGGAGGCTACACGTTCAATGAACAGGCTAATTGCTTTTTACCCTCATGATCTCTTGTTGTATGTTCTCCGGCAAACAAAACCGCTGCTTAATGTCAGAATAACAGAACATTCTGACTTGTTAAAATGTGTAACCCTTAGCTGAGACTGACTTGGATAGGTGAAGGTGATGGGCAGGGTGGAATATCAGTTATTGTTGTGTTTGATGTCGGAATAATTAAATAAAAACCCAATCTTTTCACGTAAGACCTTATGTCTTTGTAGATGTTTTCACTTAATGACAGTAATAATAAGCCAAACACAATTTTATAGCAATAAAAGGTAAGCAGAGCAGAGCCTCTGGAGCTGTTGGCTTTCACTGTTTCTTCGTTGCAAACAAACAGGAAGCTTGATATTGTGGTCATCTGTGATTCTCCGACAGGCATATTTAGTGCGAGAATACTGGCTGTGAATATGTGTCTATGAGTGAGTGTGTGTGTGTTTTTATGAAGGCTATGGATGAAGTCCAGAGAAAGGCCATCTGTTACGATCTCACCTCGCCCGGCTCCCTTTCCAAACCCCTGTTGTTAACCCTCCCACGGCCTCCTACTCCTCCGTCCCTCTCAATAACCTCACTAACTACTCCCCGCCTGTAAAACGAAATGGAAATGACATGCTTTCCATATATGTATTACCATAATGGGGGCTGACTTTGGGTTGGGAGTTATTATATAATACTTGGTTAGCATTTATGCTAATACAAAGGCAACCGGGTTGGTTGTCGTAGAAATGTTTTTGCGAGTTGGAGACGTCGTCACTTCTACATCTCATCCACCGATCCCACCTTCAAGACTCAAGCAACAAATATAGTTGTCTTTCAGTAACACACTATAAAAACTGCTGCTTTGATCTGACTTGTATGTTTTGCATCTAATCACCACTGAATAATTAGTTTCCATGAATACATCCCAGATTTGAATAAATACAGTGACTAACTGCAAAACAACCCAGTCTCTTCCACGGTCAGGTCAATAACAAACGTGCTATATCCAGTCAAAGTCCTGTAAATAAATCGCCCGACCATCCCCGACCTCCTGCCGATGTGGACTTTCTTTCTCTTCGTCCGTTTGTCGTTCCTGTCATTATCATCAACCACCGGCACTGCACCTTCATACACGTGCTGCGCCTAGTGCCGTTTTTCCACCGACAGTACCAGCTCGCCTCGCCTCAACTTAGCTCGCCTTTTTTGCGTTCCCATTACAGAAATCTGGTACCTGGTACCTGCTAAAGTGGTACTTTTTTAGTATCACCTCCATGTAAGTTCCAACCGAGCTGAGCTGATACTTTTGTGTGACGTAAGCTGGCAGCCGGCCACTGATTGGACGGAGAGCGACGCCACTTGATGACTCATGACGAGCGCGACGTCCGAGCCTGACACCCGCTACCTTTAAAAACTAGCATCTGCCTTCAGTCAACATAGCGATTACATGGAAGGAACAACGCACAAGAACACACTGTGGACCGTGACAGAGGTGGAGACGCTCCTGAGTGTTGTCGCTGAAGACCACATCCAGTAAGAGCTTGATGGTGCGACAAGAAAATGTGTACGTGTTTTGCGTAGCCCACAGCTAGCCATGTTTATGTGTCGCGTGGATAAGTACGTCACTGATGACGACCCGGCCACGTTGATGACAACCTGCTGACGTTGAAGAGATACTAATTCTAGATGGAAGCGCAATGCGTCTGAAACCAAACCAAGTAGAGCCACGCTAAGCCGAGGCGAGGCGAGCTGGTACTGTCGGTGGAAAAACGGCATAGGTGAGCCGAGGTGTCACCCTAACATGCTGACCTCTAGTGGATCAGAGGGTCCACTACACTCTTTGGCGTGAGACTGGGCTGACGGCTTATACAGATCAAACAGCTCGGGACAGAATTACTCCTAACCTTTGTACGTAGTTATCAAGTGGTCCGCTTACAGGGTTCAATTTGGGCCTTTTCATATAACATGTGAGAGAAAAATTCACTGGTATTTCTAGCTTTATTATTTTACTTGCATAATACTTTGCCTCGTGGTGAGCCGTCGGCTCTGCCTGAGGCTGGTGCTGCGTGCGCATTGAAATCATGACAGGGAAAAGTCTTTTCCTCTCAATAAAACATGTAGTCTCCTCAAAGCTTATGACAAACAATGAGAAGCAGTCATGGCTGCCAGAGACGGAGACAGAAAGTACGCTATAATTTATATAGGGGACTGAATTATCGTATATTTGAATTTCATACAGCACAGCAACTGAAACACAAACCTTTGAAGCACTGTACTGTATATTTCAAAACAGTGATTATAAATTCAGTAGCGTAAATAGTTAAGATGTTTATTAAGACATAAATATACAAATGTCAGTTTGGATTTCAATCTAAATTGAGATCTGGCTGACTACCAAGATGCCAAAGGCAAATTTCCACTGTGTTTTTAAACCATTGGACAATAAAGTCCTCTTATCTTATCTTATCTTATCTTAAATGAAAAATATATATTAAAAAGAAAATGAACGATCACCATAAGAAGTTTCCACTGTGTCATAACGTTACCATTCAATCTTTCATAAAACCTTACATAATACACTATGTTATTCTCGTCCGTGTCACCAACTCTCCTGTCACACAGCAGACTAAATGTTAGCATTGTTAAACATGTATGAACTATTTCTCAGACATTCATAGTAAAAGACCTGCCGTTGCTCCATAAAAATTACAATTTGATCCCACAGTGTGTTTGGTATCAGTGTTCAAACGACTTAACATCCATCTATGAAATTAGAAAGTTAGAAACTTTAGCAGGTCCAACACAACAGTCATTTTGGAAGATACATAACAAAGCTTGACATGCAGACACTAGCACTGACACATGCACCAGGTGCCCCAACAAGTCGTTAGCAATCACAGTTTCAAAATGACAAACCTCTGAAAAGATTTAAAAGACTCATTTAAAACCACAGTCCATTAAACCATGACCTTACGAAGAATTCCCCACAACATTAAAAGAAAAAAGTAAAGCTCCACAGACACGGTATGAACATACATACTGGCGTACACAGTCAAAAGAGACTTGCACAGGTTGTGTCATTCCAGCAGCCATGTTTGATGATCCAAGCCGGCACAAAGTTAAAGACACCCTGTGACCTGAAAGAGTGAGAGCCTTCACAGAAGATTACTGTTTAGTTATTCATCATGTTAGACTGGGTGACTGAACTTGGAAAAAAACTTTCACTTGATGTTAAATATACTGGGAGCGAGGGTGAAGAGAGAAAGATAATAATAGTCATAAATTAACATTCTAATGAGCATTGAGTGGACGGAGGTTAAAGTACATGAAGTGCATATGTTAAAGGTGCCCTGTGGAGGTTTTCTTGCTTTTAAAGTTTCTTACCGGAAACACATCATGTGTTTGTCTAACAAATGTGTCGAACGCATTTCCATCTTCATAAAACATTTATGAAAACACATTATAAATCCCGCATTACCATCTGTGTTTACTTGCCTTCCCTTTCTCTCTATTTGCACTGTAATTTCATTATTGCTCTCTAATCTGACTCTAATTTAAATATCTGTTTATACATTGTGTATTGCTTGGAGGGGGCAAGAGCTGCATTTCATTTTGCATTCCTATTTATAATGACAAATAAAACACTGAGCCTTGAAGCAGTCTTCTACTTTCCTGTCTTCGTTGGCGCATTAGTGGAATTGTATGAAATGCCCACATGCTCATCCTCGTCCACGTGAATCCGCCTGCTATGCATCAAATGAAATGGGGACTACTTATAAAAACATAGCTCCAAGGGTCCCTTAAAGTGTTATTTTATCTTTGACATAGTGGTGATTCTCTGTTCTTTAATTATATTCTTCAAGGTAAGAGCAAATGTTGTCGAAGCAAGCAGAGCTAAACGAGCCTAAACTATTACTGTGGTGGCAACTTACTTGTAAACAAGTTCAATAATGTGCATTAAAAATATATTTGTCACCACTTTAGTAGCACATAAAGTCTGGATACTATTTTTTTCACTCACAATGGATCATTTACCTGTATGAGAAATTGGTAAAACAAATCCTCGGCTCTTTAAAACTTTCGAGTGTCTTTCAGCTCGATGTTAAACTCCCCGGTTCGCTCTCACAACTCTCATTAGCTTCACTTTCAGCTACAGCTGACAGCTGTTTACAGTGAAAATGCTACAAATCCTCATCACGAATCATACACATCTGTTGTACTCCACCTGCCACATTTAGCAGCTACAGAGCCAGCCATGCCCCTCAGGAGCTGGCAAACACAGAGTCTAAAGAAGAGTGAGTTTTGGACTTATAGTTGCCAGGTTGCCGGAAAGACAACTCCAAATGAGGACTAGTACCTGTTTGCTAAAAGGTTAGACATATGTCACAAAATGCTTATGCTTTCTGCTGTTATCGCTGGGATGTCTCTCACTATTTTGTTCTCGCTCCTCCTCAATTATTTTGCAATTCATGCCAGATCTCACATTCACGTCACAACACATCAGAAGTGGAAGCAAGTGCAACAGAAATAATCATCCTTGCAAAAAACAGTGAGCTGTATATTTGTCCCATATTAAATAAACAAAGCCTCCGTGATGCTTTTTAGTTACAGAGTTACTCGAGAAGTCTTTTCATTCCTATGCAGCGGCAAACTTCAACACTTATACAATTTTCCATCACTGCTGATTCAGTGATGGTTTAGCTGTGTTCTTCAGGTAAGTTGTTATATATAAACAAGTTTTCATACAGTATGTTCCTCCTACCTGTTTATATGTAATTGACTGTGATGGGTAGTTCAGGTACTCATCCCCCTCACCTGCTCAATAACAGGCCAACTCTCTCTTTGACCTGCTGTGTTTCCATACATCATCTTATTTGTGCCTGTAATTATGGGCTCCAGTAAAAACCATTGGCCAGCAATTGTTCTGTAAATAACCGCAGAAAGTGCTGTATTGTCACAGCAAAGTCAGCAAAGAGATTAATGGCACGAGCGCACGCTGTAGAACTCCGTGATAATTGCTCTCCGGGGGAATTCAACTTTGTGTACGTGTGTATAAGAGAGAAAGGAAAGACAGGCTATGAATGCGGTGAGAGCAGCTGCAAGTAAATCAAAGCAGAGTCACATTTATCACCGAGGCTGAAACGTAATTAGCCTGTTGTAGCGAGGGCAGGCATATTCTCCAATGACAGACATATGCACAGACATTTACAGCTTCATCCCGGCCAGCTCCAGGAGCTTTATAACGTTAAGCAACACATCCCTCATCTAAAGCATGCGAGGTGTACCTGCACATGTTTGGTTTGCGGAGTACAGCACATGTGTCTCTCTGTGCACTTTTGTATGTCCTAATTAGAGCTGCGCCATTCAGTGAGGTCTTTTTTTTTTTTTTTTTTGCAAAGTCAGGTAATATGGGTTTCTAGCTTGGGGTAAGAATTGCACACTGAGCGTGAGGTACAGATGTTGAGAGAGTTAATCACCTGCATGGATGTCAGCAGATGGATCTCACGAGGACACAGGTACAACTTTATCTGTGTCCATGTGAAAGTTCGCGCTCACTCCGAAGGCAGTCGGTCCCATGGGCGCATTGATCTCCCCAATGGAGGCTTGTGACCATGTGGATGGCACAGATTAGAGCAGCCTCTCTGCTGCCGTTGTACTCCTTGAAAATTGCTGTTCAACTCTCATGGAGGAATCAGCAGTGAACTCATCCGGCACCAACTGTTATTTTTGAGAAATGGTTTTGACCTTTTAAAACTCAGTGGATGTCTCCGCCTTAAAACCTGGCATGCGGTCCTGCTGCAGTCACATACATTTAAGCCACGTCAGCCCTAATGTGGATTAATGTGACCCCAGCATTTATGTGTTCGGAGCTTCTAATTCACACCAGCGTTAGCTAAAAGTTTGCCATCAAAAAGGAGATGGGAAAACGATACAAAGTTTAAACTACTTTTCTTGGACACTTGAGTGAAGGTCTTCGGATTGTTCATACCCAGGCTTACTCCTTTTAACTATGCTAGCAGGTCTATCGATGGCATTGTCAGTTTTTCGGTTGGTTCATCAATTTGGTTCATTGTCCCTGGACGGACTTCGATGATGCCATGCGAGCCATTTTCCTTGGACATCACGCTCTGGATTGGCAGCTCAAATATCATACTGCTGTGATGCAAATCCTAGAACTGTAGGAAAATCTGACAAACTATTCCAATTTAACCATTTAACCTTCTGATTGATGAGCAACTGAAAAGACTGGATGGACTTCATACCATATCCAAAGGTAAAGCAACATATTTGATAACCCTTTAGACAACAGCTAACATTAGGATTCAACTACCACCTATCAAAAGTTACTGTTTGACCTTGAAGTAAATGCACCAGAGCAAACTGTAATCAAACACCGATGTTGACTAGGAAGTGGTTGAATGCTACCGTTAGCTAATGGTTCATTAAATATGTTGTTTCACATTGAAATGATAACGTTTTTATGACTTGCAACGTGGAAAGCAGCAGGATAACATTATCCCAGCATTTGAGCTTCCCAGCCTGAGCGTGATGTCAGATTAAATGGCCACCGAGTGAATATGATCTGTCAACCTGTCCAGGGTGCACTAGGCCTCTTGGACAATGTCAGCTCCAGCTTCCTGCACCCCCCTAAAGGATACGCGATAAAAATAATGGATAGATTTTGGCGATCCTCTGACTTTTCCTCCAGTGACACCATGAGATTTACTTTTGTGGTTCAGAGTGAAACATTGTGAAACTGTTGGATGGATTTCAATGACATATGCTACCCTTTGATTTTTAAGCTCTCTGGAGGATTAATTTGTCTTTTCTGATCTCCTGAGCTGCTCTCCACAGTAGTGCCAGAGTGTGGTTGAGATCTCATTTTTTACAATTGGATGGATTGCTGAGAGTATTGTTGCAGATATTAATGGTTCCCAAAGAATGATTTGTAATGGATTAGATTAAAATTTAAGTTCGGCCAATACTTTGGTTTATGACCAAATAGCTGCACAAGTCATGACATTCCCAACAGCCTCATCTGTACCTCTTGGTTGGTGCTCATTAGCATGCTAACATTGCCAGGAGGAATAAGAATGGCTGTTGACTTTTAGTGTTTTTAATTTATGCCTGCTTGGAGTTTACAGGGAAAGTGTTTTTAGTGTTATTGGATCATTTACACTGACTTTTTGTGTTAGCCCAAGGAATCGAAAGTTTTTAAGTCAAACAGAAATGTTTTTGACCAGGGTGTTCACCTGACATCAGTCCAACTGAACCTGTGTTTTATCTGCTGAAGACTGAAGGCAAAACACTTCATAATGGCAGCAGTACAATACTAGAAAAGCAATGAAATCCTGGAGTTAAAAAATAGCCGACGGTGTATAAAAACACAATTCATCTCCCGCTCAAATTAAAGCTGAGAGTCAGCACTTTAACCTCAAAGTCATTTCCGAATAATTTCCGAATCTGGAACGCAGGAGTACAGAGCCAACACAATGAACAATGTCTCACTGTCCTGCCCTGGCTGCACTGTATATAAGTATATCCACTATAAATAAGCCCAGAAGAAGAAAAACTCCTCTCAGATATATTGTGTAGCATATAGATTCATCTTGAAAATATATCTCCACACACACAGCCCTATAGTTTTTCTACCCACTCATACCAACTGTATTTTCATGACTTTTGTGACCCTGGAACTGGAAAAATGCAAATATGTCTCGCTCAAGGCGAGAACGAAACTGACTGACATTAAGTGGCACTTGAAGAACTAGCTCGCGGTATTTTCCACTGATTTACTTGGGATTCAGATTTGTGAGACTACCTGTCTAGACTTGGACGCGCTGCTATTCTTCACATCCTTTGTGTTCAGGCATTTCACAGAAATGCGGCAACTCAACCACAAGCTTACAGGGCTCAACATAAATTCAGTGAGTAGCATTGAGTGTTGAAACAGAACTTGCGTAATAGTTAAATTTAGTATGAATTAAAAGATTTATAACAACTGTAAAACAACGGTGCAGGTTGACTGTATCACAAACACTCGTCTCTTTCTCTTCCTCTATCACCCCCCTCTCTCTCTCATGTTGTTTGAGGGAGCACCGTTCCTCAGCAGTAATACTGACTGATGCCACATCAGGCGCCGACAGACGCTACGGGGGCCCCGGCACATTTAGCGGCGCTTTTATCTCCCAGCATGCTTTGTGCTGTTGTTATCTGGCGTCTGCAGCCTGCTGCGAGACTAAACAGTAAACAGGAAGTGCTGCGATGACACTGCCATGCCGTTAATGCTATATTGTGGGGAGCCTTTGCAGCGCTCAGAGCTAATTTTAATGATAATCAGCTACGCTCTGTCTCATTGTTGACGCATCAGGCACCCGCACCTGAGAGAGGTAATAAAAGAGAAAAATAAGGGAAAGCTGCACTACTGCGACCAGCGTTCACACTGGTGTGTGGAAATGTGGCTTTTGGTCTCCTTGTTGCCTGTGTTTTGACCTGTGTGTCATGACACTGAGTGTTTGCACATGTGTCATATTTAGATGTAGTTTCTTCTAGTGTGTGTGTGTGTGTGTGTGTGTGTTGTGGTGACTCAGCCACTAGTATAAGTCACAGGAGCCGAGGAAAGGAATGGAAATCAACAGGTTGTCACCTCTGGGCTCATGACTATTCTTTGGTGACTGTTTCTGTGTGTGTGTGTGTGTGTGTGTGTGTGTGTGTGTGAGTAGAGTGAGAGACGCACACGCACACACACACACACACACACACACACACACACACACACACACACACACGCAGGAGTGAATTATTCAGCGGCACCGTTGCCCAGAGGTGGGGTTCACTCACCCTCGCTGGTCACGAGTTCTGAAATTTTTACGTTCCTGTTGCAAGCCAAAGGGCTGATTCTCAAATTGAGTCTCAGGTCCTCGTTTGTGAGGTCACATCATGCTGAATCAACTCACACATATTCAGTGCGTTGCCATGGAGTTGAATTCAGGTCATGTTGTAGTTGCTGATGGTGAGAAGACACCACAACAGCAGGCGGTCATCAGGTTCACTGGACTGGTAACAGCTACAGTAAAATGTAAGAGTTACAGTCATTTCCATGACTGTATCATAATCCATATGTGTTTGTGTTGCTTTCTATTGTAGTTTAAAAGGAATAGTTACACATTTTAGTAAATATGTGTATTGATTTGTCTTTTTGCAAGTTAGATCAGACGATCGATACCACTCTCAGTATTATATACTGTATATATAGCTTAGCTCACCACAAAGACTGTAAACTTGGGATAACACCCAGCCTATTAATCTCTACAAAAAATCAAGTACAAAACTATAGTTTGTGGCTTTATGGAGTCATGTCCTGGACTATTTCTTGGCTGGGAAAGATGACTTCATAGAGTCTCAGCTGGTTTACTGGTCACTGTGATGACATGATGCCATGCTGTCATGGTCTACTTATGACTCAACTATTAATCACATCGGATGACATCGAAATTTCTGCCACATGATTATGAGGTGGTCGGCCAGATGGTGAAGATGTTTTTACTTCAAACACTAGTCCAGTCAGACCCTCTCCAGATGACATTAATCATATCATTGCTATTGTGACGTGAGAGTTCATTGGAGGTGACTGGACTGCTCTATCTGAAAAGAGACAGCAGGATGGAGACTTCTTGAACAGAGTTTTCATGTATTACAGCCTGAACAGCTTTTAGGAAATTAAGTCAAACCTGTGAACCAACTTAACCTCTGCAGTATATGAATTAACTCTACTTATGAACCTTACACTATGAATAGGGGCCAAACCGTGTAATCACATCGTCATGCAATGCACAACTCCAGCTTTTTTGGCTTCAAAGTGCCACTGAGCAGCTTTTATAGTAATTTCATAGGGGCACCATCTCCAACAAAATGTCCAAATTTCATGTAATGTCCTTGGTAGCATCCCGGTTGTCCATACAATCTCCATTTTGATCCATAACAGGGTATCTTGATTGGTTGTCAAAGAACGGTCCGTCACATCTCAGTGTTTTCCGGGATGTTTTAATGCAAGTAACTCTGCAGAAGTCAGACCGGATTAAACAAAGTTGCCTAACTCATGTGTGACCTGAATCCCAGGTGTCGAACAACATGTCCACCTGCTCTCCTGTGGAAACAATCAAGAGAACAACTGTGAAGCCACATGGAGTTCCCGTCATCCATTTCCCATTGTGCATTGCAGTCTGACAAATCGCTTCCAACTCCAAACTGACGGCTAATCACAGTTAGTTAGGTTGTAAGCAGAAGCAATTGAGACCATTCTGCGGTTAGGCAGCGTGAGCAGCAAGAATGATGATTGTGATCTGAGCTGTGAAATACTCCACTCAAAAAAGACAAGGGGGTTTCAGGGGAGCAGGACAGCTTGTCGTCTGGGGCCTGACACGCTGTTTCCTGAGGATAAGCTCTCGGCCCATTAAGGTTTTAAGTGTAGAGCCTCCCTCAGTCGGAAAAAACATCCAAGTTCACCTGTCAACAGCGAAGATGATAATTAGCTTAGTGAGGCAGCACCGTACTGTAGTTGAGTCGAGACAAATTGCTTCGCCGCATCTGAATTCTGTTAGCTTGCGTGTAATCCAAATGGTAAACAGATGCTCTTTCAGTGTTATCAAATGGCTGTTTGAGTGAACCACATCACTTCATTATGAAACCCAACGGCAACAAAACAAAATGATGGTGTTGTTTTGATTTTTTCTGTCATGAATTGTTTATTTTACCAGCAGCATGTTCCACATCATCGCCATTTCCATCTATATTATGTTGATGTTATTGTAATTTCTAATATTACGATTTTTTTTCTCTTTATTATTGTTTGTAGTAGTAGTTCAGTGTTTTTCTTGCTATAGCTAGGAAACTACACTACCTTGGAAGTTTCACAAGCTTTTAGCTGTATCAAACTTTTAATTGCGTACAGCAAAATATCTCATTAATGACAACCAATGAGGCCCCAGAGTTAATATCTTGTCAAACCTATTGCAGTGATATCTATCTACAGTCTGACATTTCCATTGATATTTCTTTTCTCTGTGCATATGTTTGGTATGGACGTAATCCAAAAGTAGAAGAAGGAAATGATATGACGTTGTACAAGTAACCCTCCCAACTCTGTGGATATGATAAACAGTATTTTAGTCTGATGGCACATGCATGTCAATATTAGATTTAACACGTCAACACCAGCCCTGGAGTGATAATTACAAGACATATGTATAGAGTATAGAGTATAGTAGAGAGAGAGAGAGAGAGAGAGAGAGATATTTTTGCAGTATTCCTTTTTATCTACTTTGCAGTGAAGTGTAATTAAGCAAAGCAACTATAGCAGCACATTCCCCAATGGCATTATAAACCATACTTACACAGAATGAAAGATGTCATGAATGCAAATAGTTTTGAATGTGCAGTGCATTAATAACTGTGTCAAGTTTCTTCAGGTATGACTTGAGTGCAGCAGCAAAGAGGGCAGGACTCGATAAACACAAGACTGACTGCTATAATATTGAAATTATTGATGTACAGAGAGATAACATATTTATCTTATGCTATGACTATGTTTGGAAGTGTTAAAAAGATGTGTCTTAACCAGTAGCTGCAGAGCTAAAAGACATTTTCAACAATCTAGTGGAATAAAACTAACCTTGAAAATAAGCACAATTATTCCTCCATCTAATCCCCGCCTCAGTAACACATTGACTCAGCTGTTTTCAGTAATACCACAGATGGATTTCCCCCATAAATTCTTGGTGCATTACAGGCCATGTATTGGTAGTGTGATGTGAAATGGGCAGTAATGTCAAGAGCTTCACATTTGTGTGTTTGGTATACTATATACTATATATATTCCCAACTTAATGTATAAAAAAAAGTGACTACTCAAAAATATATCCGCTAACTGATAGAGCGTGATTTATTGAGTTTAGGACGTCAGCTGGTCCCTGTTGTGTGTAAAAGGTGTCTGGCAGAGCAGAGGGTTTTTTTTTTATCTGCAATGCAGCAGTTGGGCGAATTGAGGAGAGGACTCTGACTCTGCCAGGGACTTAAACACCCTCTGATTGATCCATTGCATCTCTCTCGACAACTTGCGACCCACAGAGCTCCCTCTAAAACTCTAGGCTGAAATCCAAGCGCGCTGGTGATGCTCTGTGATCCTGCACGACGAACAAAGAATAAACACGGGAGTCGCAGGAAATCTCAGCCAAACACAACCTTCATCTTGACCCTGACACGCCAACAATTGTATTAAATCTTTTTACAGATTCACCAGCTTTCTTCATTTAATCAGGTCTCAGCAGAGTCATCAGCCACCACCAGTGTGTCGACTCCATGGGGGAATTTTCTTGCTGCTGCTCAAGGCAGATGCCAAAATCTCCCTGCAGAGTAGAAGCGCCAAAGACTTTCTGACAAGACTCAATTATCACATATTGTCTGCTGTAATAAAACATTATCTTTACTTCATTCACTTGTCTCTTCTTATGGAAATGTCTTTCCGTCTGTGGACAGATTTTTGTCAGCGCGATACTGTAACAGCTGTGCAAGATGTAGTTGCAAAACTCTACAGGTGAGTTGTTGAGATGAAAATGAAGGACAAGTTCAGGTCTGATGTAATAATGTAGTAATGACTACTCATGGGTTGGAATGTGAACATGTTGACAGGTGTCGTGGCTGGTGTGATCCCAACACTCTCCAGGTCATTCTTAGGTTTGATTCAATTGATCAGCTGCTACCACCACAGTGAGCTCTGAGGACTGACAGTATATGTTATTGAGCAGTTGTAATTCTTCCTCACATTGTAAAAGTGAGTCTTCTGGATGGAAAAAGAAAGATTCTTTTTTATGACTTTCGCATTCTCCCTTGGGCATTTCATGTTGTCCTACAAAACATTTGCTTTCTGGAGAGAGACCAGAGCTCTCCCGGGAAATATTTTCCTTGTGTTCTGACAGAAGCAACAAGACTGAACCCTTCTGAATCAAAGCATCCCTACTGACAAAATAAACTTACATTTTGGACAAAACTGGACAAGTTATGTTGGACCAGGTTGAATCACCTGACTTTTTTTGCCATGCAACAGGCAGGTTGCAACTTCCGCTTATCCAGTAAAATATCTCAACAGCTCCAGTTTGGATTGCGACAAGATTTTGTACAGACTCTTGACGAGCTGACTTTTCTCTTAATTCTACCTGATGTTGACATTTGTAGTTACAGGTAAATTATCTCACATCTGTTGAATTTATTTCAGTGACATTTGGTAAAAACATTCATGTACCCATGAGGACGAATGGTCCCTCACCCGCCGTATTGCACCATCATCAAGTCATAAAATTACAGTTTGTCCAATACTTTGACATTCCCGTAAGTCTCAGCTGTACTTCCTGTTTGAAAATGATACCATGCTAACATGCAAAACTGAGATGGTGCACATTAAACTGCTGAGCACCAACACTAAGTGTTGTCATCCTTAGCGTGTTAGCATTATGATGTAAGCCTTTATAACAAAGGACAGCTGTGCAGAAGTGCAGCCTTATAGATTTGCTAGCATGGCAGACGACTCCCAGTCTTGTTTCCTTGACGAAAAAGTATGAAACAGTAATGGCTATGATAAACAGAACTGGATCTTTTACACAATTAGATCTTAATGGACCTCTGGAAACATGGTCCTGCATTCGCGTCAGGTATGAATTTACTCGAGCGCAGCTTTCAGACTTCATCACCGCTG